>CANTUQ010000220.1:0-633091 GCA_947683425.1 Excoecaria cochinchinensis
AAATCCACAATATCTCTCTTCATACCGGAGCCCAATAAAACTGTTTCATGTCTCGATACATCTTCTCACTGCCAGGATGCATAGTAAAAACTGTACTATGCGCCTCACTCATAAGCTGTCTCCTCAAATGCTCAGACTCACGCACACACAAGCGATCTCTAAACATAAGCACCTCATCTTGAATTGAGAATTCTGACTGCTTACCCGATCTGACCTCTAGCACAAACTGCTGAAGCCTCTCATCCTCTGAGCATCTACAATCCTTTGTCTCAAGGTAGGCTTCACACGCAACTGAGCAATCAAAGCCCCATCTGAATCAAATCTCCATCTAAATCGTCTCAGGAACAAGGCTGAAATTGACTTCTGACTCAAAGCATCAGCGACTACATTGGCCTTACCAGGATGGTAATCCACAATGCGGTCGTAGTCCGTAAACAACTCAAGCCAACGGCGCTGTCTCATGTTCAACTCTTTCTATGTGAGAAAGTACTTCAAGCTCTTATGGTCCGAAAAGATCCTACACTTTTCCCCATACAGATAATGACGCCAAATCTTCAAAGCAAAGATCACAGCCGCTAACTCTAAATCATGCGTCGGATAATTCCTCTCATGTGGCTTTAACTGTCGAGAAGCATAAGCCACGACCTTACCTTCTTGCATCAAAACACATCCAAGACCAACACCCGAAGCATCACTATAAATGACAAACTCTTTACCCGAGATAGGTTGAGTAAGAATAGGAGCCTCAACTAGCAACTGCTTCAACTGATCAAAAACAAGCCTGGCATCTATCTGACCACTCGAATCTGACTCCTTTCCTTAACAATCTCGTCATCGGAGCGGCAATCACAGAAAAACCCTTAACAAACCGACGGTAGTAACCTGCTAAACCAAGGAAACTCCTCACTTCCTGAACATTTCTAGGCGCTTTCCAATCAACTATCGCCTCAATCTTGGCCGGATCAACCTGAATACCCCTAGCTGAAACAATGTGACCCAAGAATGACACTTCCCGAAGCCAAAAATCACACTTGCTAAGCTTGGCAAACAATTGATGCTCTCTCAACATCTGCAAAACCAATCTGAGATGCTCCTCATGCTCACTCTCATCCTTGGAGTACACCAAGATGTCATCAATGAACACTACTACAAATCAATCTAGATACGGCCTAAACACACGGTTCATCAGATCCATAAAAGCTGCTGGAGCATTGGTCAAACCAAACGGCATCACAAGAAACTCATAGTGGCCATACCTAGTCCGAAATGCAGTATTAACCACATCTGCATCCTGAACTCGAAGATGATAGTACCTTGATCGAAGATCTATCTTGGAAAAGACACCTGCTCCTCGAAGCTGATCAAACAAATCCTCAATCCTAGGCAATGGATACCTATTCTTCACTGTGACCTTATTGATCTGCCTGTAGTCGATACACATCCGCAGAGATCCATCTTTCTTTTTGACAAATAGAACTGGAGCTCCCCAAGGAGATATGCTAGGTCGAATAAACCCCTTATCCAATAGCTCTTGTAGCTGAGTCTTAAGTTCCCTCAACTCTACATGAGCCATCCGATAAGGTGCTTTCGAAATAGGTGTGGTACCCGGCATAATCTCAATGGACAATTCGACCTCTCTCTCAGGAGGCAAACCAGGCAACTCGGTCGGGAACACATCACTAAACTCCCGCACAACAGGGATGTCCTCAATCTGAACCTGATCTCTCTTGGAATCCAACACAGCTGCTAGAAAAGCCTCACAACCTTTCCTGATAAACCTCTTGGCTTGCATCGCATAAATCACATTATTCAAAGAACTAGCACCCAAACCTTTCATAAACATAGGAGACTGACCTCTATCCCGAAGCACAACTGTCTTCCTATGGCAATCAACTACAGCCCGATGCTTACCCAACCAGTCCATACCCAGAATCAGATCAAACTCTCTTAAAGGAAACTCAATCAAATCCGCTGGAAGCACAACTCCCTCGACCATCAAAGGACAACTCCTAAAGACTCTACTCACACTGACACTATGCCCTAATGGACTGGTCACACATATCTCATAATCTAACTGATCTACCACATGCAACTTATCAACAATTTTATCTGTGCACAAGTATGAGTGTGTGGAACCAGGATCAATTAGAGCATACAATTCAGTGTCATGGAGTAGGAACTTACCAGCAATAACATCAGGCGCATCCTGCTCCTCTCTGGCTCGCACAGCATAAGCTCTAGCTGCGACTGGCAACTCACGATCTACTGTCTCTGATGCAGCACCCTCTCTAGGTCGACCACCTCGACCTCTACCACGGGTAGCCTGTGAAGCATTCGAATCGACCCTGCTAGCCTCTCTCTGGGAACCTGAATCCTCATATAATCTTGGACAACTAGCCAAAAGATGCTCAGTGCTCCCACACCTGAAGCACGCATTGAAGAGCCACCTACACTCACCCCGATGAGTCTTACTGCAATGAGGACAAACTGATGCAGTCTCAGATCTACCACCTCTACCAGAACCTGACACAGCTGCAGAACCCTGTCTCCTACCTCTGGAAGCCGGGTCAGATGATGACTCATCCTACGAGTTCCTCGATCTCTTACCCGAGGATGAAGAAGATCCTCTACGAGAAGGGTTCCTCCTCTGAGCCCTCTCTCTCATCACAGTCTCTGATTTCTCAGCCCTCACAGCAGCCTCCACAATCTGATAATAACTAACCCCAGGCAAGCACATCAAAGAAATCAAAGCAATTATCAAAGACTCATTCAATCCCGCTTCAAAATGCTTGCATCTGAAATCATCTTTCATAACCCCACGCGGAGCATAGCGAGATAACCGGTTGAACTCTTTCTCATAATCTAAAACTGACATGGTCCTCTACCTCAACTCAAAAACTGCGCCCATCTAGTATCCCTATAAGTCTGAGTAATATACTTCTTCGTGAACTCACCCTCAAAAAACTCCCAAGTGATCGGATCTGGTAGCTGAGGATGCCTGCAAACCAATTCCCACCATTCAAAAGCGTACCCTTGCAGTAAAACTAGTGCACACTCTGCCTGCTGGTCGGGAGGACACCGAATCTCTCTCAGAGCACGCTTCACTTTGTCTAACCATTTCTCAGCCATCTCTGATTCATCCAATCCTGTGCCATAGAAATCTTCTACACCTGCCCTTCTCAAATTCTCCATATGGGCTATAGGAGCAGTCACTCTCTCCAAAACCCTGGCCATGTCCTGATGCAATCTAAACATAGCCTCATAAGGCATGGCTGCGGCCTCGGGTTGGACCCTAGCATGCTGAGCCGATACAGAAATTGATAGATCTACTGCTCGAGGGTTCACACTCTCAGCGGACTCCTCAAGTGATCCACGAGCAGAATTAGAAGCCATCTAAAACAAATAAGAAACAACCGCATCAGCCAACACAGATCTAGACACATACACGTCTAAGCAAATCAACATAACAACACCCAGAAACGCCTAAACCGGAGCTCTGATACAAAAAACTGTAACACCCCCTACCCATACGTAGGCGATCCCATCCGATAAAGAGTGAGAAGCCGTATGAGTCAAGGTGCCACCAAACAGATACAAAGCAAAACATATATTCATACATCACATACATACAGAAATACAGAATAATTAAAAACTTTAAAGGAAAAGAAAACCATAGCTGATCATGCATTAATATAATAAACCATTACAATAATGTTCTGATCAAACCAGTTGGTACAAAAGATATTACATAACCAAAATGTAAGTACAAAAGCGAAAGCTGAAACAAAACTGATACAAGAGAGTTCTATAAAAAAGAATCATCACTGATTACAAAAACTGAGCCCTACACTAAAACCTTCTGTGTTGGCTTGACGGCGGCGACTCTCTCAAGCAAAACTCCTTCCGCACCTGCACGGGTAAATCACTGTGCTAAGCGATAAACGCTTAGTGGGGAAACACACATAAAATATGGACGGCCATTCACAATGGTCGTCAAGTCATAACACATTCACAATGGCAAAATGCAATAGCTTTAACATAATCCACATAAACATGCTCACAATTTGAAGCCATACATTTCGCATTTCAGATTCATATTCATGCCAAATAATCCAAAATCCATCTCATCAATTATACTCATTCGGATATCACATTTATATAGCCAAAACATAACAGAGCAAACCAATCGAACACCTGCTGACTCGAGGTAGTGGATAACGAGTGTACTGAAGGTACCTTACGGGTACGAATTGAATACTGAGGGTACCTCACAGGTAAAATCAAAAGTCATTTCATTTTTATCAAAACACAATATTTTTACTGAGGGGACCTTAAACAAGATCCTAATACTGAAGGGTTCACGAGGAACCTAACGGGGGACCTGATCGGGGTCCAAACTAAACTGAGGGCTGCAGCTAAAAGACTCTATTAGGCATGCCTAACTATCCACTTACTTGACTCTGGCAGGTTATGCGTCATTCAAATCATATTTCAGAGTACAAAATAGAATTCATCTGAAGAATCATGGTATCACTCCTATCTAAACATATAAAAGTATGACATGCATCATACAACAGTATAAGTCCATTCAGAAGAAGTACGGAAATTCATTTTTGAGTTAAAACCGGGAAATTTCAGAAAATAGGCCGAATGGGGGTGACCAACAAGGTGGGCTGGTCACGGGTCGTGACTGGCATCACAACTCGTGACTTGCCTCCTTCACCAGCTGGTCACGCGTCGTGACTGGGAGTCACGCCTCGTGACTGGCTTCTTCCTTTGCTGTTCACGCAACGTGACTTGTCCCTTACCTCTCGCTGGTCACGAGTCGTGACTGGGAGTCAGGCCTCGTGACTCGCTTCCTTCTTATGGCTGGTCACGGGTCGTGACTGGGAGTCACTACCCGTGACAGCCTACTCTGGCCGGTCACGAGTCATGACTGGGAGTCACGCCTCATGACTGGCTTCGTCTTGGCTGGTCACGAGTTTTGACTTGCAGTCACCACTCGTGACTGGCCTCTCTGGCTGGTCACGAGTCGTGACTGGGAGTCACGTCTCGTGACTGGCCTCTCTTCTTGGCTAGTAACGCGACAAACATTCTGGAAACGGGGAAATTCAACAGTAACGCGATTTTCCCATTTCCACAATTCCCAGAACTCAGAAATCAATCCCAAATTTGATTCAAAACCATACAAATCTGTTCTTACCTTCCAGAAGACATCTCATACAGCATAAACAAGATAATTGCAACTTAATTCAGAAAATAAAACAACCAAATCAAGCATAAATGCATTCAAACTTTTCAAGAACATAAACCTTAAATTTCAGTAAGTTCAAACAATTATCTCAAGCAAAATCCCAGACCTGAAATTCAAAGCTTCGCTTCACTTCACTTAGCTCCACTACTCCCAGCAATCTCCTTGCCCTTGGGATCGCGAGGAGCCACAGCTAAGCAATGAAATATCAAAGAACAACCAAAATAAAAACCCTAAGTTAAATCTAAACCGAAGAAGAAGAAGAAGAAGAAGAAGAAGAAGAAGAAGAAGAAGAAGAAGAAGAAGAAAACAACTGGAAAACAAAGATGAGGAATGCAATGACTTACCAAAAGAATGCCAAAGAGATGATTAATTTCCACTAACAGTAGCTTGATCCAAGCTAGGGTTCCAAAATAAGAACAAGGAAAAAGATGAGTCAAAGAGGAAGAAGAATCGGGAAGAAGAAATGAATTTCTGCCTTTCCCATTTTTCCTTTCTCTATTAACTCCTCTTTTTCCTATCCCTACATTTGTCACTTTCCTGTTGGAGGAAATCAATCACTCACACCTAACAACCATGCACTACACACACCCAATGCACTCCTAACTAATGCACACCCTACAATGGTATGAACACACACACAATGCACTCCCATCTTAAAACACCTTAATATTTTATGCTCAAGTGCACACAACCATAACCCAATTAATTCACACATTAATGTCATACATATAACCATATGCTAATAAACCCCAAAACCATGCATTTTACTAAAATACCCATATGATATGGCGAACACATACAGATGCATGCTCACACAGACAGGCTCATTCCACTAGGGGGCAAACGGGGTGTGACAGTAATCCTGATTTTGTCGAGGAGGAGACCTCGCTGGGTTCCCCTTCCAAGAAGACACAAATCTTAGGTGCTCATTGTAACACCCCTTACCCATACTTAGGCGATCCCATCCGATAAGGAGTGAGATGCCATATGAGTAAAGGTGCCACCACACAGATATAGAATATACATACATTCATACATAAATATACATGCCAAGATACAGAGTAATTTAAAACTTTACAAACCATTCAGGAAATAAGCTGATCATGCATTAATATAATGGAAATCATTAAATTACTGTTTGATCAACCCGGAGGTACAAAGGATAATTACATATCCAAGATATACATATACAAATGCGGAAGCTATTACAAAACTGAAGTACGAGAGTTCTATACAAAAAGAATCATCGAGATACAAAAATAGGCCCTATTCTAAAGACCCAGCTATGTTGGCTTCGTTGGCTGCGACTCTCCCAAGCAAACTCCTTCCGCACCTGCACGAGTAAACACGCCGTGCTAAGCGATAAACGCTTAGTGGGGAAACACACATATAGCATAAGGACAACCATTCACAATGGTCGTCAAGGCACACACATACAGATGGCATAATCAGATTACGCATTGCACAAGAGTAAGAACATATGATCATGTAAACATAAATAGTCATACCTTCGATAAAGTACCACTGCCTTCATAATATCATTAATAATACATTCGGATCATACAATCTCATACTTAGCAAAGCAATTCAAAAGACAAAGTGCTTGCTGACTCAAAGTAATGGATAACGAGTGAACAAACAGTACTTTACGGGTATGAGCCGATCACAAATAGTACCTTATGGGTACGAATCGAGAAACCAAATTTTATTCTTTTAATTTCCACAAAACATTTTCAAAGGGGACCTTAAACAATATCCATACACATAAAGGGTTTGCGAGGAACCAAACAGAGACCTGATCGGGGTCCAAACTTAACAAAGGGCTGCAGCTAAGAGACTCTATTAGGCATGCCTAACTATCCACTAAACTGACTCTTGCAGGCTAAAATCATACAAATAAAGTAAACATTTTTAATAATATTAACAAATAAAGAGATCATATACTTTAAATAGATCAGTACATGCACAATTATAACTCATAATAAATGATATTGAATGCTAAAATCAATAGCATAACATTTCTAAAACGCATGAGGAAAACATGATTTTATTGCAAAAACAGGGTAGGTCACGATGGTAATCAAATTGGTTGCCACCGTGACATACCAAGGATTCTCGGCAAAAATGTAGTCTGGCGTACCTCACGGTGGTGACTAAACTAGGTTGCCACCGTCACATACCTAGACCCAAAACAGAAAGCAACTCTGGGGTTCCTCACAGTGGTGACTAAACTAGGTTGCCACCGTGACATACCCACTGCCCAAAACAGAAGCTAAAGTCTGGACACCTCACGGTGGTGACCAGCTTGGTTGCCACCGTAACATGTTCAAACTCTGGGCAGAATGCATCTGGTTCATGCCTCACGGTGGTAACTAACTTGGTTACCACTGTGACCCACGCCCAGATGCGATTATTGAAGGCAAAATTCCAGATTTTCAAGCCAAAAATCCCTCAATTTTCATTTCAAATAACATACCCACACTCCAATAACAACATTAACCCAAATAAACATCATTAAATCATACCATAAACGAATCCTATTCATGAATTCTAGAAACAACATCAATTTACACAATCAATTACATCACTATTCACATCACATATCCATCAATCTCATAAATGATTCCAAGTTCACAATCAAGGTTTAACTAGACAAGGAGAACTAAAACCCATATCATAAAAACTAAAATAATAGCATCAAGAGCATCAAAATTTCCAGAATTTACCAAGAACACATACATGAACATATTTACATATAAAACAAGAATTTTTCCCAAACCTCAAAATTAGAAGCTCTATCACTTGGTTCCACTAGATCCAGCAACTTCCTTGCTCTTAGGATCTCTTGGAGGCTCAGCTAAACATCAAACCACAAAATTACACAAACTCAAAACCCTAACTCTTAATCCCAAAACCAGAAAATGCAAGGGAAGAAGAAGAACTTAAATAAAAGCAAAACAAAAAGCATAAAGCTTACCAATCAAACACAAGGAGCAACTAATTCCCACCACACTAACTTGAATCCAAGCTTAGAGCACACAAATGGAAAGCAAGGGAAGAAAAGACAAGGGGAAGAGGGAAGAACGGGAATGAGGGATGAAAAATTCTGAATTCCCAATTCTTTTTCTCCTATACTTTACATTTCCCTAACTTGCCATGTGTCTTCACCCTAGTGGTGGAAGTCAATCACTCACACACTATATGCACATGTCATATACAAACAATGAAACACTCTAATAATGCACCCTACACATGTATGAGCAACACACACAATGTAATCTCATCTAACACACACACTATGCTATGCTCATATGCATGTAATCCTAACTCCACTTATGGGCACCTTATTTCTATATGCACACCCACACCGGAATAAACCATCAAAACATGCAATATTCTCAAAATGCACTTATGTTATGGCAAACACATGCAAATACATACTCACATAAATGGCTCATTCTACTAGGGGGCAAACGGGGTGTGACACTCATGTTCGGACTTTTGATCGATGCTTGTGTTCGGATCAATGTTTCTCTGTACCTGTGTGATAAAAGGTTTTGTTAATTCGTGTTTTAGTTATTATCTTTTAATATGTCCATGAATGATGTGGTTTTGTTTTATTTACTACGTCATGTTTCATTTATATTCTTTTTTTTATTAAGTTGTCATTTTTCAAATCTTGGTTGTCTTTTGTTTGTTATTCTTTCTTTCATTTTTTATGTCATCATCATTTTGGAATATGAGTAAATGTGAAAGCATACACTTATTTGTAATATGAATGAATCATAAATAACTGAATGAATGCACAAAACTGAATATAAAAGTTTTTCACTAGAGATATCCACTTTTGTACAATGTATATATAAAGTGAAAATATACAAAAATACGAAAAAATGACTCCCTGAGCATCAGAGGGGCGCGTAGTCGGAGGGCTCCTCGTCGGGATCCTCATTATCCGAGATATGCACTGTCCCTGGCTGAGGTGGAGGTGGAGCTGACTGTGTCGGCGGTGGAGGGTGAGCCGTGGAAGGTCCTGCCCCAGCATCATGGGTCTGTCTAAACCTGATCTGAGCATAGCCTCTGAGACTGTGCCTCCTAACTTCTTGAATGCCTGGCTCATCTGAGTAGTCTGCTCACTGGCAGTCCTCATCATCTGATCTAGGTGCTGCTCTGTCTTCTCCCTAGACTCCCTTATGGTCTGGGATAAGGGAGGAAGGATCCCCTCTATCGCCTAGACCCGAGATCTCAGGGAGTCGAGTGACTCATCAATCATCTGTAAAGTCATATCAACTCTCTGAGACGCCTGGTCCTGGGACATCCTCAGACCATAAGTGAGCCGCTGTCTAAGCTCCCTCTGGCCCTAGGCAATCTGCTCTACCAGCCTCGCCTGCTCATCCCTAAAGGTCTCCACGACCTGACCCTGCTCTCGTGTTGTGTGCTCAATAAAACCGGCCTGCTCTTAGGCCAACCGCTCTATCATCGAAACTGCTCCTGAATAGCAGCCTGCTGACAGTCTAACCTATCCTGTAAAGCTCTATCTCTCTCATCCTGTCGTCGCTCGAAGGCTACAAACATAGCAGTGAGGAGCTGGGAGAAATCAGGCTGTGCTAGCTCTGGCGGCGGGGCCATGGAGGAAGATGCCCCTGGGTCGCTCCTGAAGTATGGGTGATACCTCTCGGGGGGCCTGAAGGTAGACCTCTGCACCCTGGTGCTCGATGACGGAGCAGAAGTCGGCACCCTGGATGCCGGTGAAGAACCGGATAGCTCATCCATGGTGAACTCCACATCGAAATCCAACGGAGTTCGGGGCGGCTCCTGCTCGGGCTGCGGCTGAGGAGGCTGCTGCTCTGGCTGCTCTGGGTCTGGACCCAAGGGTGGAAGGGAGAAGACCCGCCTGGTCTCGTGGATAGATAGCAACCTGAAAGCCTCTGCCTGCCCTGACAGCTGTGAAATCATCCCCATCTGTACTGCTGCAGAAACATCCACATGTATCACCTCGTCCAGGGGTGCTCTCAGCCTATCCGGGGCAACTCCTAACCCCAAAAGCAAACGAGTGATGACTCCCCCTACTATCACCATGGGCGTCAGTCCTTTGCCAACTCTGATCAGGTTAGCCAAGATCTCATGGCTAACGTTGAGGCGCTGGCCTGCCACCATGGCCCAGAGGCTCCAGATCTCAGCAGCATTAAGTGACCCTGGATTACTAGCTCGACCGAGGTACAAGCTGGATAGCACTCTGTGCAGGAACCAGAGTGCCTGAGACACCAGTACGGTGCTCTTCGCTGTATCGTGATCATACAGCACTCCTGGTAAGGCAATGGCCGCCCAGTGGGCGCGTCTCACCGTTCGCCGCAGGATCTCGACCCCCTCCTCCCTAGGAAGTCCCATGGCCTCCACGAACCTCTGCCTGGTGATGCTGAAATGCTGGCCATCAAACCAGAACTGTACCACCCCCATCTCTGTATCTGATCTTTGAAAACCGCCGTAACGCAGGGTGTCTAGTACCTGTTGGGTAGCCTCAGGGAAGGTCTAGAAAGTAGGCTCAAGGAACTCTGTCCATCCGGCACCGTCGATAAGCATATCGATCTCCGGGGCCATCCCTAGGGCCTTTAGGAACGGCCGAGACACAAAGCGGCTAGCCCGGATCTCCCCCTGAGCCAGCGCCCTGTATCTCTGGGCAGACTCGCCGTCCATCCAGCCTGGAACCTCGACCTCGGACTGGGCCTATGGTACTCTGCGTCTAGGAGGCATCCTGCAAAAGGAATGTTAGATAACAAAAATTTGGCAAAACAGGCGTTATTAGGCTCATTTTCGTGGTGAAACAAGACGGATAAAAAAATGAAAATGGGCAACATCCTGTCAAGGGATGTTGCCCAGCATGCTTCGCACATATCAAAAGCAGAAAACCATGCAATTAGCATAAAAAGAATTAAAGATTAATAAAAATGGGCAGCACCCTAACAAGGGTGTGCCCCACTTTGGCGTAGAAAAAGATATTCTAAAAGCAAATTAAAATGGGCTTTTTAGACCCCGAGACATGCATTATACAAAAAAATAATAAATTTTAGAATAAGAATGAAAATTTGGGCAGCACCCCGGCAAGGGTGTGCCCAACCTCCTGCATAAAAAAGGCATCAAAATAGGCCTCAGGCCCCAACAACAATATATATAAAAAATGGGCCGAACCCCGGCAAGGGTGTGCCCCCAATCCTGCACAAAAGGACGGCCTCAGGCCCCAACAACACGCATATGCACTAGAAAGCCTATTTCTAAGGTGACAAAGGTATAGAAAAGTCCTATTTCTATGTGATCATGCAAAGGTTCAGATTAATTGCACTAGAAATTACTAAAAAACGGGCAGCATTCTCCCACGATATTTAAAGCATCTAAAGCATCCTAACCCTTTTTAAGGCTAAAAGAAGAAGAAATAAAGAAGAAATAAAGTAAATTAAAAGGTAAAGTAGTTATTTTACTTACTTGCAGTCGCGAAAAGTGTAGAAAAATTGAAGAAAAATGAGTGTCCGAGCGTCCGGTGAGTGAAAAACGCGAAAAGATAAAGAAATTGCAAGAAAAAGGAGAAGAAATACTTGAAAATGAAGAAAAAAAAGCAAAAAAAAAAAAACTGTTTTGAGAGGGAAAGTGAAAATGACAGCAGCCACTGGTCCGTCTGTCACTCGCCCTTATATAGAGTTTCGTGACCGATGGGCTGGGCGTCTCTAGGAGCGACCGACGGGCTGACCGTCTGTCGTTCCCCATTCCCTAATTAATGCGCATTTAATGCTCGTGATTAATGCTATGCTAACGTATGCATCTGCCAGGTGGATTTTTACCGACGGGCAAGACGTCTCTAATGAGCGACGGGTAGGCCGTCGGTGGCGCTTCTCTATAAATTCCTCCAAAAATTTTGCTTTTTGTGTCTCTTCATTTTCCCAACATCTTGAGCCCCTCATTTTTCTCAAAATGTCTTCCCCTCTTCTCCAAAGAATGCACCGCATCCTAGATGACAAACACACTTGGGAAAGAGGCACCCTGTCTTCCTTGTCTGGGCTAAAATATCTGCGTCGGGTCAAGGTTGACCAGAACCTTCTTCTGGCGGCGACTCACTTCTGGAACCCCCGGTTTCACGTCTTCCGGTTCACCTACCAGGAGTTGTGCCCCCTGCCTGAGGAACTAACTGCTATTCTTGGAGCCTGGTACCCCCTTAACGCTCTACCTTGTCTCCCCCGCTGCGGTCTACTCCAGACTCGGGATATAGCTATGGCTCTCGGCATACCCCCTTCTGAGGCCATCCGGCTGGTTTCTCCGGGCTCTTCCTTTACTTTGGAGTTACTGATCGAGGCTCTAGATCGGTTCACTGGTGTCCCTACATACCGGGTAAGCATCATATTTCTGTTTTGCATGACGAACTTTCTCACTATTATTCCAGGGGGTTTGACAGGCGACCCTTGCCTGTTCGGGATTCTGAGTGACTTCCATCGGGGATCATCACCCTTCCCACTCATTTTAGCCGAGACCATTCTGGGCTTGGACTTCGTGAGCTCTGGATCCACCACTACTTTCACCGGTAGCCCCTTATTGCTCCAAGTACGTCATTATTTTAAAGGTAGTGCGTCCCTTATGGATTTTCACACTAGCTTTTCT
This sequence comes from Excoecaria cochinchinensis, assembly GCA_947683425.1. Taxonomy (NCBI): domain Eukaryota; kingdom Viridiplantae; phylum Streptophyta; class Magnoliopsida; order Malpighiales; family Euphorbiaceae; genus Excoecaria; species Excoecaria cochinchinensis. The sequence continues at coordinate 12,896 of CANTUQ010000220.1, forward strand.
TAGCGGGAGGTGTGTCCTTTCAGATTTTCACACAACCCTTTGCCTTACTTTTGCCTGAAGTAAACCCTACTTACTCCAGCGGCTTCTCTTTTTTTCTTTTTTTTTTTTTAGATCTGGCTGCAAGAGAAACTGAGGATGTTGTCTGAGCCACCTCCTTGGATCATTCCACAGTACTCGCAGAGCCATTACCTTTCGCGTCGACGACTGTGTGAGTGTGCCACTGCTGGTGAAGGCATTACCAGATTTAGCGAACTGTCAGATGACGATATTAGTTTCACGTCTGCCTGGCTCCCACTATCTTATGGGGTCATTGATGGGCTATCGGGGTGTGTTCCCCTCTTTGGGCTCCGTCAAGCCACTTTCTGCATCATTTCTCGATGTGCCCGTCAGCTTGGGACGACCCAGGATGTGGTGAGGGTTCCCTTATCTTTTCGAGGAGGAGCTCTTTCGGCTGCCTTCGCCTCTAGGTATCATGAGTTGTGGAGCAAACTACCAGTAAAGACTGTTATTCCGAGGTTCGGCGATCACTCCGTGGCTTCGACTAGCGAGTACAAGAAATGGGTCCTTAGTCCAGCATCTAACAATAGGACGTGGGGGCTCAAGTATCTGGCTGGCGAGAGCAGTGCCAGGACTTAGCTTAGCTTACATATGTATTTCTTTTTGGTGCTACATTTCTTTTTAATGCAGAACTAGAAAATGACGAAAATGAAAAGAATAATATTTGTTCTATTTCACGAAATCGTGTACATTTCCATGTAAATTCAGCATACATGATCAGTTTTGACATTAACTCGACCGTGTATGCCCTATCAATACATGAAACCAAATTTTAACAGCATCAACTCCTGTTACCAATTGGCCCTCTCAGGTGTTCACAATTGGACATTTTGTCTCGTGCCTCTTATTTTTGCACAGGATGCCTTTTTTCGGTTTTCACCCTCTCGAGGCGCCCAATTTTAGCACGGCCGCCTTTTTTTTGTTTTCAACCGGCAAGGCATTTTATTCTCTTCTTTTTATTTTGGTCTTTAGCCATGGAATCTTTTGAGTCTATTGACATTGATCGGTTCTTTGAATTCATTTCCATCGCTATCCGACAAGATTGCAGCTCCTTTGGACAACAGCTTTTTAAGGATATACGGCCCCTCCCAGGTTGGTCTGAATTTTCCTCTGATATCTGGTATACCTGGTCTCATCTGCTTGAACACTAAGTCCCCTTCCCTCAGCGGATGCTTTCTCACCTTCTTCCCGAATGTCCTGGCCAACCTCTTCTAGTATATTTGATTGTGATAATAAGCCTTCAGCCTACTCTCATCCAGTAAGTTTAAGTGCTGTAGCCTCTGTCGTACCCATTCAGCCTTCGGAATTTGGGCTTCCATAATCACCCTCAACGATCGGAGCTCTATCTCGACTGGCAACACTGCCTTTGTCCCGTATACCAGAGAATATGGCATAGCACCCGTAGATGTCCTTATAGTTGTCCTGTATCCCCACAGTGCGAAGGGTAGCTTCTCTGCCCAGTCTTTGTAAGTTTGGACCATCTTGGATAGGATCCTCTTCACATTTTTATTGGCGGCCTCTACTGCCCTGTTAGCTTGTGGTTGGTAGGGAGAGGATCTATGGTGCTTGATACCATATTTCTCAAGGAGCTTCCTGGTTTCCCCCATGAACTGCACCCCGTTGTCAGACATTATGTGGTGAGGGAGGCCATATCTGCAGATCAAATTTCTCTCTATGAACTTGGCCATATCCCTTGCGTTAATCTTTTTAAAGCATTAAGCAACTACCCATTTGGTAAAATAGTCAATTGCGACTATGATGTATCTGTGTCCATTAAATGACGTCGGGCGAATCTCTCCAATGATATCTATCCCCCAAGCAGCGAAAGGCCAAGGCAATGTCAGGTTGTGCAGCTCTGATACTGGCAGGTGTCTCAAATCCCGTCTGCCTGTCTTTTGTACAACACTCCTTGCGGGCTTCTTTTTCATTTAAGCACCTGAGCTGAATCCCGTCTGCCTGTCTTTTGTACAACACTCCTTCCAAGGATATGAACTGAGTAGATAGCTTCCGGATCATTCTCTGGTCTTTCTCGGTAGCTTCCTCTGGAAACCTAGTGTTTTCCAAATAATTCATAATCTCAAAGTACCATGGTTTTCCATCCACCACTTCTACTTCCATTACTGGTTTGATCTCAAAGCTGGGCTTCTCAGAACTCGAAATCAGCACTGGTTTCATAGCTACCCCTTCAGGATTATCCCACATTGACACTAGGGTTGCTAACGCATCAGCTAGACGGTTCTCATCTCTTGGCACGAAATGGAAAGTGCAGGTTTCAAACTGCCCACATATCTCCTTCAAATATTCAAAATAGGGTACCAGCTGCTCTTCTTTTACAGCCCACTCACCTCGGATCTGGTTAATCACCAAGGATGAGTCACCAAAGACTTCTACGTTCTTTGCCCCCAAAGCAGCTAAAGCTTCTAACCCGAAAGTGCATGCTTCATATTCGGCCTCATTGTTGGTTGCTTTGTACCTCAGCTTTTTGGCTAGAGGGAGTTTCTCATTATCTGGGGTTGTCAAAATAATCCCAACTCCGGCCCCCTTGTTATTCACTACCCCATCGAAGTGTAACTGCCATCCTTGGACAGAAATTACGACTATGCTCTCATCAGAAAAGGTGAACTCGGGGGTGTCCCCTTGAATAGGATGCTCAGTAAGAAATTCAGCTACGGCTCGCCCCTTAATAGTTTTGCGAGTGATGTATTCCACATCAAACTCCTGTAGCAAAAGCAACCACCTCCCCATCTTACCAAACAAAGACGACTCTTCTTGCAAATATCTCAATGGATTTTGCTTGGCCACTGCCTGAACTTTGTACAAATGGAAATAATGCCTCAGCTTCTTTGATGCCCAAATCACTGCGAGGCAAATTTTCTCTACCTCAGCATATTTTATCTCATAAGCCAGGAACTTCTTTCTGAGGTAATAAGCTGCGAATTCCACTCCAAATTTATCCTCCTGATCCATCATGGCACCCACAGAACTGCCTTCCACTGCCAGATAAAGGATAAGCAGTTTGACTGGTTGCGGCGGCCTTAACACTGGCGGATTCAACATATATTCCCTGATGCTGTCAAAGGCCTTCTAGCAATCTTCGTTCCAGACCACAGGCTGATTCTTTCTGAGCAGCTTAAAAATGGGCTCGCATATCGAAGTGAGCTTGGCAATGAATCGGCTGACGTACTACAGTTTGCCCAAAAAACTCCTTACATGCTTCTCCTTTTGCTGCACGGGCATCTTCCTGATGGCCTTTACCTTATCCGGGTCAATTTCTATTCCCCTCTGGCTGATGACATGTCCCAACAATTTCCCTGAAGTCACTCCGAAGATACACTTCTTGGGGTTAAGTCGCAGATTTTATTTATCAATCCTGGTGAAGAACTTCTCTAAAGCTTCAAAATGGCCCTCTCGGGTGGCTGACTTGACCATCATGTCACCGACATACACCTCCACCTCCTTGTGGATCAGGTCGCTTAGAAACTTGGTCGCCATCCTCTGGTATGTGGCCCCTGCATTTTTCAGGCCAAAAGGCATAACTCGGTATGCGTAGGTCCCCCACTCTGTGATGAAAGCGGTCTTAACCCGGTCAGCTATCTTGTTTAGGATCTGGTTGTAGCCCACATAACCATCTCCAAAGCTGTACATCCCACAGTTGGTGGCACTGTCTATTAACACATCAATGTGGGGTAGTGGAAAATCATCTTTAGGGCAGGCCTTGTTCGGATCTCGATAATCCACACATAACCTGACCTTCCCATTTTTCTTCGCTACTGGGACTACGTTTGCTAACCATGTAGGATACTGCACTTCAACAAGGAACTTGGCCTCAATCTGCTGCCGAATCTCCTCCTTGACCTTGTCTGCCCATTCTGGTTTGAGCCTTCTCAACTTCTGTTTTACAGGCTTATAGTCTGGATAAGTCAGGATAGCATGTTCTGCTACTTTCCGATCGATCCCTGGCATGTCTTCATAGGTCCAGGCAAAGACTTTTTCATATTTTTTTATTATTCTCTGAAATTTTTCTCTCTCATCAGGAGTTATATTTGATGCTATTAGAATTTCCTGCGGATTTTTTGAGGTTCCAAGATTAAAAGACGTTGTATCAGTGGAATCAATATCAAAAATTGATGGAATATGATCATGTTCATGCATGTTGAAATTATGGGAAACATCGCACAAGTAAGAGAAATCGTTTGCCTTATTGATAATATTATAATTGTCATTTACATCATAAAAAAGTGCTGGAATAAAAAGACAATCTAAGCTAGAGTCTTCTTCTGCCTCCCTAGAGGTTGATGCTGCTGCAGCTTGCTCATAGGCTTCTTGGTTCAGCAGAGGCCCTTCAGGCATGTCTGAGGAAATCTTCAAATCACCAATTTTCAGTTCTGGCTCTACCATATTTTCTTTCCCTTTCTGCCTAACAATCAACATCTGTTCTGTGACTACCTCTTCGGGCTCACCTCTGTCCCAAGCAATGCACTGAGTCATGACCTCTTCATCCCAGAAGTTCTCAGCGGTCTTGATAACCCCGACATCCCAGTTAAATACATCGTTGAAGATCTCAAATCCGGGGACAATCCTCCCATTCACCCATTGTGGCTCATCTTCACCAGTATAAGCACATACTGAGGATGCTGGTACAAATCTTTCTGAAATGTGAGGGATCTTAGCTGCCGTCTTCTTCTTGCCAAAACCGCCTCTGTACCCTAGACCCTTCCGGTTCTTCTGACCTCGAGTGGTGATCGCAGTCTGCAGCCCCTGGGAGTTTCTACCTAAACCAGCCCCAGGGAGATAGTGCATCTTCTTCAACATGTTAACCACTGCTGGGTTATCCACTGGTTCGTGCTCTTCTCCTATCATCGACACATGGAAGCCACTAAATGGTTGATTAGCAATTATAAGAGCCGACACCTAATTCTCCCTGGCTGCCTTAATAGTTACCACCTCCCCTTCATGTGGGAACCTTATCATTTGATGCAGCGTGGATGGTACTCCTCCTAGTCTATGAAACCAAGGCCTCCCGAGCAGGTCTGAGAAATTAGCTGGAATGGGTAGAACCACAAACTCTACTTGCACCTCAATGGGTCCCGTCTTGACAAGGGTCTTGAATGTTCCCGAGGCTTGTCTTCTTGAATTATCATAGGCTGTAATCATCAAATTTGATCCACTGAGCATATCCTCACTCAAACCAAAAGCCTGAAGAGCTATCAGAGGGTAAACATTGATAGAAACCCATCATCTACCATAACGCAAGCTGTGTGCTTGTTGTTAACCTGTGCCTTGATATACAGGGGTCGGTTATGATCGCGGCCTTCGACTGGCAGGTCGGCATCTGAAAAAACCAATCTCTCCCCCAATCCTCCTTTAACTAGACCCAAAAGCTCTGATAGGGAAATTGTGGTGGCGACAGTGGACTCAGTCAAGGCCTCTACCACTTTCTGCCTGTAAGAAGGGGACTGTCTTAAGAGATCCCAGATGGATATCTGAGCTGCGGTCTTCTTCAACTGCTTAACAATCTGGTTCTCCTCCGACTCCTTTTCCGTCGATGGCTGCACTGGTTCTGGTACCCTTGTAATCTCAGGGACCACTCTCCCACTTCTTGTCACAGCCCCTACCTCTTCTTCGTCCTCATCAGATCTCCACAAATCAGAGTTCGCCTTTCCTTTCTCTTCGGCCTCTTCACCGCTCTCACTGCTCGACCAACAATCAATGGTCGCTACAACTGCTCTCCCTTCTCTACTCTCAGAACAAACAACAGCAATACCCCTGCTCCCATATAAGTCCTGCAGTACGTACCACTCTGGCAAGTTGGATCCGATCATAAAAACTGGTGGCGGCATGGCATTGTAACCAGGCTTCTTCTTGGATTCCCTCTTCTCGGGGTCGAAAATTTATTTGTCATTAATCAGGTCTTAAATAGAGTGTCTCAACGCCTTACACTTGTCTGTTAGGTGGCCTGTGTGCTGATTAAATACGCAGTATTCATGGTCCTTATGACCTGGCTTCCCTTGCGTCATAGCAGGCCTAGGAGCCAAAGGTTGCAACTTTCCTTCTTTCATCAACCTTCTTAAGACCCAAGACAGTGGTCTTCCTAAGTTCGAAAACTTCCTCAGGGTAGTTGCGTCAGTAGCAGACACCTCAACCGTTCTTCTGGTGCTACCATTGGGACCGGCTGGCCTATTTTGTCCCTTGATTAGTATTAGCTCTCTTTGCAAAACTATCATTGCTAGCTTTCCGGGCTAAGAAATCTCCTTCCGCTTCAATGGCTATGTCTTTTAGAGACTCCCAATCCTTCAGCCCTTTCATCTTCAGACCATCCTTCAAATACGAGCTCGCATTCTTGATAAACAGGCAGATCTGGTCTTGGGTGTCTGGCTTTCTTCGCATTTCCATTACTCTATTCCGCCAGCGGGTGAGATAGTCATGAAAAGATTCCCCGGCCTTCTGCTGGAGCAATTCAAGGTCCTTAAGAGTCACCTCCATCCTGGTGTTGCAATCATATTGCCTCAAGAACTCCTCTGTGAGTAGATCCCAATCTTCCTTAGTTCGACGATCGAGGCTATGATACCAGTCGATGGCAGGGCCAGTCAAAGTCAAACAAAAGTACTCCACCTTCTGCCTCTTAGACAAAATGGTCCCTTTCATGACCAGAGAGTACTGCTTCACATGGGCAATCGAGTCAGAGGTACCGTCAAATTTTGGCACATCAGGCATCTTGAAATTGTAAGGAATTGGGTCTTCTCCCTCCAATTCTTTGTCCTCCAAGTTCATCCCCTGACCTCTACTCAGCATACGGGCCATGGCTTCAAACCTCTCTTCCATCTTCTTCAGAATGAACTCATCAGCTTGGGGTGCCTTCCCCCTCTCAGATACAATACTCATTTTGTCATCTTCGTCATCCCTGTCATCATCTATCCTCAACGCTGGTCTTCTCCTCTGACCTCCTGAAGTTATTGACCTCAGCTCTATTGGTGGCGGCCGAATAGGCTCTTCTTATCTCTCAGCTATTTCCTCTTCTCGCTCATTTTGTCTCACGGGAGGAGGAGGTGGTGGATTCTGCGGAGCATTCTGTCGTGCCAAAGCCGTTAGCATGTTCATCAATCTGCCCTCAAACTCTTCAAACCGTCGGCCCACTTCTTTTGCAATCATGGCCCTAGTGGAGTCATTTCCCCTAGGTGAGTTTGCCATCTCAGATACGGTACAGCTGACTTCCCGTAAAATCTCTGAAAGGCCTTCTCTATCTAGCAATTCAGATGTAGGAACTCGGATCTATCGTCCGGCAGGCGCTCTAGTCCACCTAGGCAGATCTATGATGGCTGCAGGGACAAGGCGTTAGATATGATGCATGGAATGCAGATGCGCTGCATGGAATGCAGATGCAATGCATGATCGTGATATGCAACATTCACAAAACACAAGCAAGCAGATAGGTCCTTCCGCCCTTATTTCTCCCACACAAGTGGTCGCGCGGTCTCTTTACTAAGCGGGATTAGCCCAAGGGTCAGCGAGTGACCCAATGGAAGCGCATGATGCTCGGCGAAAAAATCGGCAGCATGACACTCCTATGCTAACGTACAAGCGAATGGATAATGATCATCATGTATTTAGACATTCCAAAAATTTCGACATGGCCCTACTGGGGCATGAAAGCCTTTGGCAAGGTTACCAAGCAAGACCTCTGAACTCACCCAATATATGAGGATCCATACAGCAAGCATGGAATTATGGTTCATATCACCTATGGAAAGTAGCTACGGCCATTACATGAGCTTTAAACAAGGGAGATGTTACTTTAGGGCTGCCCAAGCATGATCCCAGCCGACAGGTCTAGCTCATCACGAGCATAACGGCTGATCAGGTCATCATTTGGTATACCATTAAGTATGAAGCTTGGGCTGGTGATTATCCTTAACACTTCCCCACATTGAGTGAACATAGAGTCGTGCTTCAGGAATGCACCGAGGCTAAGAAGAGACCAATCTAGCATATTCTAAGGCTTTAATGGGATGTAAATGCAAATTTGAAAGAGAGCAAATTTATGAATTAAACTTTAATCATAAATGTTAAGCGAGGTATTTTCAAATCGAAGTCTAGAACCATAGTCCCTAGTGGAGTCGCCACTGTGATGCGCGCCGGACCCCGCAGCTGCCCCTCTGACCGCCCGCTTGAGGGCGATCGGACAATTGAAGATCCGTTGGCGACTTGTAAAGATATTTACAAGTGCGTCTATTTTGGCCAACAAGGAGGTTTCATGGAGTCGCCACCCAATAGATAATTAGGAAAGTTTCTCTCGCCTCAGAGAGCCTAAGACTGCACTTAGTATCCATTTTGGGCCAACCAAAGGGGTCTTGGAGGGTAAACCTCTCGCCTTAAGGAGCCTAGGATTAACGTCAAAGTCTCGTGACACAAGAGGTGTCTTGGAGGTCATAGTTCCAATGAGTGACCGGATAGACCTCTCACCTCTTTGAGCCCAAAGACCAGAGCTGGGTTCGGGACTTCTCATCTATTTCTACCTTGATTATTTTATGATCAAATTTTAATTTTCATTAATTCGCTCTCTCTCCACATGATGCAATTAAATCAAAGCGCATTTATTCGTATTTGGAAAGCAATAAATGAACGAATGAAAGCGATAAATTACAATAACACAAGGAGCGAAATACAACTCTTTAAGTGTCCGATACATACACAAATCGGGGCATTGCTTATTTTGAAGACTTTGGTCCTCACATGCATCATTATTAAAATGGATATTTCTATTGTGAGGATTTTAATGGATAAAAATAGGACATTGGGTCCTTGATTTTATGAAGAATTCAACTTATTAAGTATAAAACGTTTGACCGATTTTTAAATTAGCGAGAAATACAATGATTTTGTTATATACAGGAGAAACAATAAATAAATAAATGAAAGAAAGAGATAGGGAACTAAACCAGGCGAACTTTCTATGTACGGGAGAACTCCCTCAGGCTCCAGCCGGTCCAAGAAAAAACATACTCTCACAAAACAAGCCAAAAGGATGTTAAAATACAGAAGAAAAATCATAGATAAACGTAAGAATTTGAGTGAACAAAAAGGGAAAAGAAAAAGATTGGAAATTGTGGGATAGGACCCACCGACGGGTTATGCTGAATGACCGACGGGCGTATGTCAAGGTGACAAATACAACCCGTCGCTCACTCGAAGGGAGCCGTCTGTGTAGGTGACCGACGGGTTATGACAAAGGTGACAGACGGGCATCGGTCACAGCAGATGATCGGTCGGTCACCTCTGTCCCAGAAAAAATAGAAGCTTTTCAAAAAGCAAAAAGACGAGTTTCACACAAATTCAAAAAGAATAGCAACAAGAAATATAAAAGGGCAAAGAGCAAAGATAATATCAAAAATGAAAGTGAAAAAAAAGGGACAGGAGAGGGTTTGAAATATTTACCCTCAGAACAAACTCTTGGTTGGATTCCAAATTGTAGTCTGGCTTCCCGCACGCTCAACGAGAAAGTTCGAAACAAAAGATCAAATGTTCAAAATAGAGTGTGTGCTCAACAGCTCGACAAAATTGAGCTTTGGAAATCCAAGAAAAATCAACTAAATCCTCTTTCTTTTGAAGATTTGATTCTTGAATTAATTAGATTTTTTAGAAATGTGTTTGTTGGAAGAGAGAGAAAATGCGCATGAATTTTGGCAGAGTTTCCCCTATTTTTGCAAATTTTTCCCACCCTTTTTATGAGAAAATTCAAAGGTTTTATAGGCCAGGCACAACCGACGGGCGTCTGTGGTGGCGACGGGCGTCAGAAGAATCCTACTGACACAAGGATTCATTCGACGGCCCTGTCACTTTGACCGACGGGCGTCGGAAAAATCCTTCTAACACAAGGATTCATCCGACGGCCCTGCCAATTTAACCAACGGGCGTCGAAAGAATCCTTTTGACACAAGAATTTATTCGATGGGCTGGCCTCCGACCGAAGGGCTTGCCGCTGACCGACGGGCTGGCCATCTCTTGAGGAAAACATGCTTTTTAGACTTTAAAAACTCCCCGGTTTTCTCCCCTTCTGGCTACGGAAGGTAAAAAAATACTCGTTTCTCGTGGAGCATGAGACTAAAGCCTCTGAATCCAAATTGTTTGTATAGGCTCGGATACCAATTTCATCATAGGGTAATCTCTGATCCGGACCGCTCCGGGACACAGTGCTTACAATTGTGCAAGAAGCTTTGGACAAGAGAAAAGAGAAAGGTAAGGAGAAGGTGTGATCTTTAAGAGAAGAGGTTCAAGCTGCATTTTTAAGGTTGGGATCGTGTGCCATTTTAATTAGTTGCATGTGTTGTGTTTGAGTTAGTAGTTGTAATTTGTAGTAAGTGCATGTTGAGTTTATGTAGTTTTTGAACAAATGCATGTGTTGTTAGTTGAGTTATTATCATTGAAATTCTGCTACTAGATACATGATTGATTATATGGTAAATTGATGAGTTTTAAGTTAGTATTATAGTTCAATTGAGTGTTGTAGTCAATTATGCTGTTGTTGCATGTTAAGTATGAATAGATTTTGTAGGTAGAGAATACTTGTTTATGATTGCTATGTTTAGCAATCATTTGATAGAAAATAGTATTTGATTGTGTTTAAAGTTGAAGTAGAGCTTTATAGTGTGTATGACATGATTTTGGAGGCTATGCCTGTGATTATGAGTTAGCGAGTGAAAGTAAGTGCATAAGAGTTGTGTTGCTCGAAGGATTGAACACTTAGCTCGGTTCTGTCATGAGCACAACAGAACACTCCATGTGCGAGGTCTGCCTGCTTGGCATCGCCGAGCCTTGCTGAGCTTTCTCATGCATTACCGAGCTGTGCCAAGTCTTGTCGCAAGTGTGAGCTCCATCGTGGGAATGACAGAAGCTACTTTGGCTTTCTATCGCGAGTGCGACATTACTCGCGAGCACGTCATTTGCATGAGTTGGGTTGTATCGCGAGTGTGACAAGCGTCATGAGCACGAGACTATGCAGAGTTATAATTTAAGCTTTTATCTCTTATTTGTGTAAAGCATTGCGTTGGTTTATGTATGATTATGCATAGTAAAGCTTATATGTGATATATATATATATATATGAATGAATCATGCACTTAATGGTTTGTTTAGCTTATACATGAATCGAATTGATATGTGATCATTGTTGGATATATGAGTAAATATAAAGTATATGATAAAGTGACTAGAGTTTGTATGTAAAGATTGAAGGGTCATGTTAGTGGATAGATAAGCATGCTTATAAAGAGCTAGTGTTTTGCAGCTACTAGTCTTGGCCCGCAAGGGTCTAGTGATTGGCCCATAAGGGTCTAGTGTTTGTTACCTTCGGGTAACTAATAATTTGAGACTTCGGTCTCTAAATGTTTGATACTGCTAGTTAGTATCTAGTGTACCCGTATCCACCATTAATGAGAATTCAGGCTATGGCTTTAGTGATTGTATGATTATGTATGAGCATGTAAGGTTGTGATCTACCAAGTTTATATGAACATACATGTAGAAGCCTGAGATAAAGTACATGCTTTAATAAATGTATATGATAATGATATGACAAAGGCATGTGTTATGTATTGTGAAAATGTACATGATAATTATGGACATGAAAAGTGCAGATAATTGATATAGATGTGTAAATGATAGTTATGTTCATGTTGATGTTTATGCCTTTACTTATTGATATATGTTGCAAGTGTGTATGTTTGGATACATTTATATGTACTATTGTGACTTTGTGAGAAGTCTTTGCATCTACATATCCCCACTAAGCGTTATCACTTAACACAGGTATTTTCCCATGTAGGCATGCAGGTTCGGTTCGGTTATGATAGTCGTCCATCTGCTGGCCACTAGGAGTTAAAGTGGAGTTTTTGCTTTTGTTTATGATTCTTTTTGTAATGATCATATAGTGTATATGATAAGAGAATATTTTTGTATAGTGTAAATGTTATAAGGCTTTGATCTTGTAATGTAAGAATGATAATATTTTTGTATTGTAAATATTTTAAGAATTTATTAATTCAAGTATGTTTTTTATATTTGTTGCTTCTGATATAGTGTATACATGAGTGTTTATTTATGTATGCATATGTGAGTGTGTAGTGACCCGATACTCCTTTCGAGGGATATTAGGGCATTACAACCTGGCTCTGATATAATTGTTGGTTTCAAACCAAGCCTATGCATCACATACATAGCGAAAAACGAATGTGATCGGTGTTCAGCAAGTGCAATGAATCGACAAATAATATAGTGAATATAATTAAAGACCCATGAATATTTAACCTAAGGGAAAGAGGATTGTTAAACTAAATATCTATGGTTGAGTGGAATTAATCTAGGATGTCCCCAAGTTTGAAGGAGGGAATCTAAGCTAAGCAAGAAAGTTAAAAAAATATATAAAATAACAATTAAATATAAAAACAATCATCAAGAAATCATTCAAGGATTAAATGGATGCTTAGGAAATTCTATCCTCATAATTTGAAATCGAAAATGGGAAAAACAATACAAATAGGAAATTCTGGACAGCCCATCTAAACCCAAGCCTACCATTCTGGACTCAGCAATTCTAATCAATAAGCCTACCATTCCGGACTCAGCTCAATGATTAGCATAAGCGCGAGTTACCAAATCCTAGATCCAAAACAACCTACCATTGCGAACTCAGCCGTCTAAAACCCATTCATCCTTCACTATTCTGAACCTAATAACATCAACAACCATAGGCCAACCTAGCATTCCAGACTTAGCTGGAAATATTGATGCAAATATTAAAAGAACATATCATATGCATGCAATAGTCATCAAATCCATTCATTCAGATCACCATGCCAGACTAAATCTAAATAAAGCAATTGAATCATATTCATATAAAGATAAACAAGAAAAATAAAAAAAAAAAACATGAAAATATTCATTCAACCCAAATATCCAAAATAAAAAATATGATTCAAGATTCCTAAGCACAAAGAACTACTCTAACATCAAGAATATAATCATCAAATACAGAAAATTAGAGTTTAGAATACACCCTTGATGATAAAGAAAATAGATCTTTAAGCTCCTTCTTCTTCAACCTTGAAATCTCTTTGAATCCCAAATAAAATTGTAAACTAGATTAATCTAAATTATTTACAAATAAAAAAATGAATTTTAAATTAAATTTAGTCTAAAAACAGTGTTTGAAATGAGAAATATAAAACCTAAAAATTATAAAAGTCTGCTATTGTCTTTTTATCTCTACTCCTTTTGGAAGATGAAACAACGTCTTTATATAATCTGTAAAAAATCACAGCTGTATTCCTGAATAAATACACAGGATTAGCGATGGAAAATACAACTGTGTTCTTGAATAAATGCACATGATTAGGGATGTTGTTATGCGTGTGTTCTAGCGACTAAAGGGAAAGCACAACTGTGTTCTGGGTGCTGAATCACTCAAAGCTAGCCTTCTTCATGTACGCATCTCGCTGGAAAGCACGGCTATGTTTTGGGAGAAAACACAGCTATGATCTAGGCAGTTCTCGCTAGTGCACAATGCTGGAAAACACAACTGTGCTCCATGAAAACACAATTGTGCTTTAGGCAAAATCTGCCTTCCTTCACAAATCAACCAAGAATAAGCCTAGTACCTCCAATTTAACTCCAGATTGAAATAAAATGCCTGAAAGCATCCCAAAAACTTATTAAAAACTATAAAAACAATAAAAACAAAAAAAAAAAACTAAACTAATAAAGAAAACACATAAATTATGTTAAGAAACAACCCAACATATAAATATAATTGCAACTTATCAAAATGCTCGATGAGTGGTCGTGTCAAAAGAATCGAAAAAACGTATATAAAAAAAAATTCAAAACATTTACCAGGTTATTATTTGAATAGTTGATTAACGTCTCACTAGATAGTCATAAACCACCAGAGTCTAATCTTGAACACCTCCGAGGTATCTACACCATAATTTAATCGAAGAACGTTGTACATCTTGCAATGCTTGAATTAGCTTAGGAACTAGTAAAGCCAATTCAATCTATAGAGAAAGAGTTGAAAATAATTTCTTTTGGCAGCTCGTTAAAATTCACAAAGTGTGAATTGCTTAAACTAACTATGATTTAAGAGGGGGATTTATACTCCCTTTAAGTCATATTAGGTTTAGGATTAGTGAAAGGCTTTTAATTGTATATTTATCTAGGCCTAGCTTATGTATCTACAAAGTTTCACGGACTAAGCATTCTTAATGCATGTTTAACAATTCCAAGCCTATTGATCTACTCCGACGTCGTTGAACATATGATTGTTAGTTCTGCCAAAATCCAAGCCTATTGGGTTTGGACATCCAACACCAATTCATCTTGATGAACAACCGTTGGTCCTTACCAACGCTCGTTCATCAACATGAAAGGCTATTGGATTAGGCAAAATCCAAATTTGGCTTTTTAATATTTATTTAGATCCCATAACTTTTATGATGTTTAATTGAGCCTCAAAAAAAAATTTTCTCTAATTTAATACATTCCCTCGTTATCATATATCCAATTTATTAATTACATTTTGCCTTAGATCTTAATTTTGGTATATGTGTGATCCTGTGGATCTTTTTGGATGTTGGTAGTACAAGATGTATCCACAAACTATAGTCTGCATGATTTAAACTCTTTAAATCATTTTATTAATCTCTATTGATATTAACATACATTCTTGTACAAGTAATGAAAGGCTTTTAGTCAAACATCACGACTATCCATGTAACACCCTCATACCACTATACTGTACGCATTATGATCGGCTAATTCAGATGTTAGAAAATAATATAATAGTCCGGTAAAATTTTACAATAGACAGTCTGGTAAAAATATTTTTTTCAAACATCACTAACATTCATACACAGAAAACAATATAATAGTCCATACATTATTTTATTCGAAAGCTATACTTACATAAATACATAAACTTGTCTATACATAGACTTAAACTTTTCCTTCACGATCATATACATGCTATGCCTACGTCTTTATCCTTGCTTTCCATCACTTCTTTCGATTGTCACCAAAATGTCGGCCACTTTAAGATTTCTACTTCTATAATCTGTGCAGTAAACAATACTATGCATTGAGCATTAAATGCCCAGTGGTGGATACATATCTTAAATTTTTCCTAACTAATTTCATACACACACACACATGTATAATTTAGATTTATCATATACTAATTTCATCCATTTACACTAACACAATTAGCTCCTTAATTCCCATTAATCAAGCTATATTTATTTCCATTCATAATATTCCTATAAATAATGTTTATTATTATCTATATAAGCATTTTCATGCTTTAACACTTATTAGTCGTATAATTTAATTCATTTATTTTCACTACTTATACTCTCTCTATTTCCATAACTTACATTACCATAAATAACTTTCATTTTTCTCCGTATGTTTTTCTAATATTAATGTCATTATAACATATATATATTTCCATTAACAATATTCCTACAATTCGTATTATTATTATTATTATTATTATTATTATTATTATTATTATTATTATTATTTTGCCATTATCATATTATAAAAGTACACACACTAATTTAAGTATTATCATAATTAATTTTATTCCATTACACTATTATTGTTTATATTACTTTAATTAACATAAACATTATCTATTTTCTATACTTAATTTATTATTCTTTTACTTCCATTATATAATAATTTTCCATTATCTTTATAATTACATTAATTAGTTAATTATCTTGTCAATTTACATTTTGGGCCTTTCTTTAATCTTATTATGGTCAATTATATTTTACTCCTTTAATTAACATTACTATCATTATTTTACAATTTAGTCTTTAAACTTTTACTAAATTATAATATTGCCCTCATTTTCTCTTATTTACAAAAATGCCATTAATTAATCTTACGTTACATTTATTTCATTATTTAACATACAAATTACTATTTAGTCCTTTAATTATTATTTCTATGACAAATTATATTTTAATCCTTATACAATAACCAATTTATTTATTTTACCAATTTAATTCGTATTTCCTCTCATTTACCCTTATTAACTACTAGATTAACGCTTTTACCATTTAATCCCTAATTCTTTTTAATTTCTTACAATGAAGTCCTTTTCACACTTTTCTTATATTAACTCTCATTTACTCAATTTTATTCATTTTTACCATTTTGCCCCTATTATCAGTCCAGTAGAAATTTTCTAACCGTATACACGGGACATGAACCCCACAGTTTCACTACATCAACAGCAATACAGTAGTAGTAATACAATAATAGTAACAGTAATACAATACAGAAGCAATGATAATATCATTC
Source organism: Excoecaria cochinchinensis (assembly GCA_947683425.1). NCBI lineage: Eukaryota > Viridiplantae > Streptophyta > Magnoliopsida > Malpighiales > Euphorbiaceae > Excoecaria > Excoecaria cochinchinensis. Next base: position 29,315 of record CANTUQ010000220.1, read on the forward strand.
CAGTATGGTAGACCGTCATTAGCTTACTAGAGCAAGTCATTATGACTCCTACCGCGGTATAGTGTCCCTATGGCTAGCCATCTGTATTCTGAGCTAGATTTCACTACCAGACTACTTAGGGTAGTTAAATTATTCATTTAATTAAATTTTCATTTAATCCTAAACACAAATATTATTCACATTATTAATTATTAAGATACATTATATGGCCAATTGGACACATCCAATTCCAAATTCATTTTTTTTTCCGTCAAATCAATTCTAAACCACTTATTATTCAATTATAATTCAAATTTGTCAAAAAATAAATTAAACATATTTCATTCTATCTTTTTCATTCTGAACATAATATAATTACCCAATTAGAAAATATTCAATTAAATTCCAATAATTCCCAATTAATTAACATACACTCAATTTCCATTATAAATTCATTTTATGCCGTCATACTTAATAAATAAACAAAATATACATTAATTTAACCATACATACCAATTAGCCATACTAATAATTCACCTTTAAATTTATTCTTTACTCAATTATCATTAATTAAGCTAGTTTACACCTTAATTAACATGTTTATTCAATTAATTTGCATTAAATCATAAAATATACCTAACTATAATCTAATATACCATTCGGCCTCCATTATGTCATTAACATACAATTTATTTCTTCTTGTTTTGAGCATTCAAATAATCATTTTCAATATCTCTAAATATATTTATAAGGTTTATTTCAATTTATCATGCATTTATCACACACATGCCATATAAACATAACCTAAAATCATACTTAATCAATGGAAAAAGAAGGATATTGTGTTCACTAACCTTATTTTCTTGATCTCCACTCCTTAATCTTCCTTTTCCTTGCCTTAATCCTTCGAAACACCATCACCTCCCTTGTAAACCATAAGTGGCCGAATATATTCATCAAAGAAACCACCATTAATTTACTTCATTTCTTCAATATAAAAATATAAACACACTCTACACACCTAAAATTACCTATTTGAACCTTTAAAATAAATTATAGAACCCAAAATTACTTACCTAATTTTTGACACATAACCTTCCTTTCTTGATTTCTACCACTTCCTTCACCTTAATAACCTTCCTTTCTTGATTTCTACCACTTCCTTCACCTTAATTAAAGACTAGAGGCTGCTACCATCTAATAAAGGAGCTAAGCTTTGCTTAGGAGGTTTGATTTTAGGGAGAGAATTGGGTTGGAGATGAAGAAATTTGGTGGAGAGGAAGAGAGAATGATTTGGCCAAGGAAGAACAAAGGAGAGCTGCTGGAAATTCATACATTTCATTAGAGAAATATGATATTTAGGGTATTTATAGGTGAATTGTTGGGCCGAGCTTGTTCCAACCAAGTTGGGCCAACCAATTCTATGCCTATTTAGGTAATTAGGCCCATTAAGCAAATCTAATTTTTTTCTCACTTCCCAAGTTCAATTTCTCTCAAAAATAATTCTAAAATTCTTCAAATATATTTATTAGACTCCACAAATATTTTTAGGTCAATCGGATACCGTTTCTCAGTCCGATAATTTCTTACCAGTCCCATAACCCAATTTTTTATTTCATCGTAAAATTTATTTTTCATCACCATATGATTCCCCATATTATTTAGAGCATATTCATGCTTTCAGATAATTTTTCTGAGATCTGTAACACCATTTGGAGTTCAGTTAAACCTTGGTCAAACTACGATAAAACTAGTCCGACCGGTTCGGTTCACCTGTTAAACCGATTATACTCACTATTTATCATTCCCTTCCTTTTAGCTCTTAATAGATTATTTGACCTTGGTTTCAGCTAAATCACGGTCCATTTTCGGTCCGGTTCAATTGAACCAGTCCAATTTATCAATTTTTCAGTACCATCAGAAAATGACCCTTTCATTGCCAAATTGTTCTACACACTACTCTGAGTCTATCTATGCCTTCAGATAATTTTTCAGATGTCATTAACTATTTTTAAATTATCGATCAAACTTAGGTCAAAACTAGTTACTATTTGAACCGAACCGGGGCTTTTTCTTTTTTTTTTTGACTTTTGGGGATCTATTTAACCTCATTTTCACCCCAAATTATATCATTGAACTCCTTATAACTTGTTCTTTATAATGGTCTACTAAAATATTTTTCTCTTCCGGGTGCAATTTTTACTCTACTGGGTTGCCAGGGTCACCCATCCTGAAATTTCTCTCACCTTCACACGTTTAACCTAGGGGTTCCAATAGGATCCACTTCATTAGTGCTGGTATGATTGCCCCCGGAAATCACTTTTCACAGCTATTGCAACCGTGGGCCATTACACGCCGACTATTGCAAATTTTGGGCCATTACAATCCAAATGAAAGAAAAATTCATTATTTTGACTTTTCACTTCCTTGTCTAGTTACCGTACAATACGTCCTTTCACCACACTTATATCTCCTTCAAGAATGAAATATGGACAATTCACTCACAAACTTATTGTATTCTTATATTAATGTCTTTATTCCAAAAATGCCCTTGTGAATCTCATTCACCTTGCATTTTACTTTGGCTAAATATTCATGGATAGACAATAACAATAATATGAGATAAAACTCCCCACAACATCTAAGGTGGTGAATCCTCTATTGACCACTCAACTATCTCTAGGTAGTTCATCCCATATCCAATCACCAAGCTATGTATACCCCTTCATGAAATAAAAGCACAAAAGTCAAAGTGTGGGACTTGATACTTGAGATAACTTTAGTGATTTCCAAGTCCAAAGATAGTTGCATAATTAACATGATGAGATATTTCACTAATATAGATGAGTATCCATGTGAAGTCTCTCATAATAGGTCAATGTATTTGTTCTTCTAACAAACATTCACATGTTGACTCTAATCAACTTGTGATCACTAATAATGAGAATTGCTGCTTGATCCAGTCAAATAATATAACATGTGCATACTATAGTCATCCCATATCATGAACTCTTCATGATTAACTTAGTATTGTGTATATACCAAGGACTTCATAAATTAGTTTAAGTACAAACAAGCAAATGTATTTAAACACAAACACTAATAAATGAAGAAATGCCTTTATTATTTCAACTAATATTGTTTATACATGAAAATCATCCCTATCATACAAGCTCCAAGGCATATATTTACCAAGAGGTAATAATAACTTAACTACCAATCAAATGGATCTTTCACTATTTTGAAAAACTAAAGGAAATAAAAAGATTTCATGCCAACTCAAGCATGAGCAAGTTTCACCTTTTTTATGAAGTAGTAATCCAATGCGAACACACATGTGGTGTACGCACATTTGTACTGTAGAATCGCACATGTCCATTTAATTAAACAGTTTAAATGCTCGCACACTGTATCTCATCCTTTTTCTGTGTGATGAAAACAATCAAATAATAAGATAATAAATAAATATGTAAAAAGGGGTTTCTACATAAATGCCACAAAAAATTGAGATATAAAAAAAATCCTCTAATATTTCCTTTAAAAAAAATCTATGTCTAAATATCCCATTTTCTATTATTTAGTTTTCTTTTTTATGTTTTTGTTCTTTCCTATTTGATTATAAATGGATTTGCACAATTTCTATATTTTTATTTTCTCTTTTTCAGCTTCTGATTGTCAACTAGTTTCTTCTTTTTCTTCCAATAATTTTTTACAACATTGAAACCTTCGGTTAGCAACAAAGCTACTGTACAGACTGGTAATCTTTGGGCATTGAATCGTTGTTTTCGAAAGTTTAGCGATAGGACTTTGATGTTTTCGAGATGCAGCATATTCTTTTTTTTTCTTCTAGAACCAAACTTTTCTTTCTTGTTAATTTAGTTGATTCATGTCTTTTATTTTTTAAAAAATTAAAACTTAAATATAATTTTGTATATTTTGTAGATCCAATTGTGTATATTTGATCTGAAATGAAATGGATAAAAAGAAAACATTTAATAAGTTTCTTCATTAAAATAGAGAAATGCACACCAAATATTTGATAAAAGAACTAAATGGTTTAATAGGTCTTCATTGGGCTTTTACCATGACAATTAAATAGATTGTTGCTACAGTAATTTAAGTTGTGGCTCTTATATTAAGGAGGCTAAAATATTTTTAAATTCTTAATTAGCTTTTTAAATAATTACATACACAGGGCCACATAGTGTTTATCTTGATCCCTTTAAGTCATATTAGGTTTAGGATTAGTGAAAGGCTTTTAATTGTATATTTATGTGGGCCTAGCTTACGTATCTGCAAAGTTTCACGGACTAAGCATTCTTAATGCGTGTTTAACAATTCCAAGCCTATTGATCTACTCCGACGTCGTTGAACATATGATTGTTAGTTCTGCTAAAATCCAAGCCTATTGGGTTTGGACATCCAACACCCATTCATCTTGATGAACAACCGTTGGTTCCTACCAACACTCGTTCATCAACATGAAAGGCTATTGGATTAGGCAAAATCCAAATTTGGCTTTTTAATATTTATTTAGATCCCATAACTTTTATGATGTTTAATTTGAGCCTCAAAAAAAACTTTTCTCTAATTTAATACATTCCCTCATTATCATATATCCAACTTATTCATTACATTTTTCTTTAGATCTTAATTTTGTTATATGTGTGATCCTGTAGGTTTTTGTTCATGTTGGTAGTACAAGATGTATCCACAAACTATAGTCTGCATGATTTAAACTCTTTAAATCATTTTATTAATCTCTATTGATATTAACATACATTCTTGTACAAGTAATGAAAGGCTTTTAGTCAAACATCACGACTATCCATTTAACACCCTCATACCACTATACTGTATGTATTATGATCGGCTAATTCAGATGTCAGAAAATAATAAAAACCTGTCCGGAAAAATTTTACACTAGACAGTCCGGTAAATTTTTTTTTCAAACATCACTAACTTTCATATACAGAAAACAATATAATAGTCCATACATTATTTTATTCGAAAGCTATACTTACATAAATACATAAACTTGTCTATACATAGACTTAAAATTTTCCTTCACAATCATATACATGCTATGCCTACGTCTTTATCCTTGCTTTCCATCACTTCTTTCGATTGTCACCAAAATCTCGGCCACTTTAAGATTTCTACTTCTATAATCTGCGCAGTAAACAATACTACGCATTGAGCATTAAACGTCCAGTGGTGGATACATATCTTAAATTTTCCCTAACTAATTTCACACACACATGTATAATTTAGATTTATCATATACTAATTTCATCCATTTACATTAACACAATTAGCTCCTTAATTCCCATTAATCAAGCTATATTTATTTCCATTCCTAATATTCCTATAAATAATGTTTATTATTATCTATATATACATTTTCAAGCTTTAACACTTATTAGTCGTATAATTTAATTCATTTATTTTCACTACTTATACTATCTCTATTTCCTTAACTTAAATTACCATAAATAACTTTCATTTTTCTCCATATGTTTTTCTAATATTAATGTCATTATAACATATATATATTTCCATTAACAATATTCCTACAATTCTTATTGTTATTATTATTATATTGCCATTATCATATTATAAAAGTACACACACTAATTTAAGTATTATCATAATTAATTTTATTCCATTACACTATTATTGTTTATATTACTTTAATTAACATAAACATTATCTATTTTCTATACTTAATTTCATTATTATTATTCTTTTAGTTCCATTATATAATAATTTTCCATTATCTTTATAATTACATTAATTAGTTAATTATCTTGTAAATTTACATTTAGGTCCTTTCTTTAATCTTATTATGGTCAATTATATTTTACTCCTTTAATTAACATTACTATCATTATTTTTCAATTTAGTCTTTAAACTTTTACTAAATTATAATATTGCCCTCATCTTCTCTTATTTACAAAAATGCCATTAATTAATCTTATTTTACATTTATTTCATTATTTAACATACAAATTATTATTTAGTTCGTTAATTATTATTTTTATGACAAATTATATTTTAATCCTTATACAAAAACCAATTTATTTATTTTACCAATTTAATTCGTATTTCCTCTCATTTACCCTTATTAACTACTAGATTAACGTTTTTACCATTTAATCCCTAATTCTTTTTAATTTCTTACAATGAAGTCCTTTTCACTCTTTTCTTATATTAACTCTCATTTACTCAATTTTATTCATTGTTACCATTTTGCCCCTATTATTAATCCAGTAACAATCTTCGAACCGCATACAAGGGACATGAACCCTACAAGTTCACTACATTAACAGTAATACAATAACAGTAACAGTAATGCAATACAGAAGCAGTGGCAATATCATTTCAGTATGGTAGACCGTCATTAGCTTACTATAGCAAGTCGTTATGACTCGTACCGCAGTATAGTGTCCCTATGGCTAGCCATCTATATCCTGAGCTAGATTTCATTACAAGACTACTAAGGGTAGTTAAACTATTTATTTAATTAAATTTTCTTTTAATACTAAAAATAAATTTTATTCACATTATTAATTATTAAGATACATTATATGGCCAATAGGACATATCTAATTCCAAATTTATTTATTTTCTATCAAATCAATTATGAACCACTTATTATTCAATTATACATCAAATATGCCATAAAATAAATTAAACATATTTCATTCTATATTTTTCATTCTGAACATAATATAATTACCTAATTAGAAAATAGTCAATTAAATTCCAATAATTCCCAATTAATTAACATACACTTAATTTCCATTATATATTCATTTTATGCCTTCATACTTAATAAATAAACAAAAAATACATTAATTTAACCATACATACCATACAACCATACTAATAATTTCACCTTTAAATTTATTCTTTACTCAATTATCATTAATTAAACTAGTTTACACCTTAATTAACATGTTTATTCAATTAATTTGCATTAAATCATAAAATATATGTAACTATACTCTAATATACCATTCGGCCTCCATTATGTCATTAACATACAATTTATTTCTTCTTGTTTTAAGCATTCAAATCATCATTTTCAATATCTCTAAATATATTTATAAGGTTTATTTCAATTTATCATGCATTTATCACACACATGCCATATAAACATAACATAAAATCATACTTAATCAATGGAAAAAGAAGGATATTGTGTCCACTAACCTTATTTTCTTGATCTCCACTCCTTATATTCCTTTTCCTTGCCTTAATCCTTTGAAACACCATCACTTCCCTTGTAAACCATAAGTGGCAGAATATATTCATTAAAGAAACCACCATCAATTTAATTCATTTCTTCAATATAACAATATAAACACACTCTACACACCTAAAATTACCTATTTGAACCTTAAAAATAAATTATAGAATCCAAAATTACTTACCTAATTTTTGACACATAACCTTCCTTTCTTGATATCTACCACTTCCTTCACCTTAATAACCTTCCTTTTTTGATTTCTACCACTTCCTTCACCTTAATTGAAGTCTAGAGGCTGCTACCATCTAATAAAGGAGCTAAGCTTTGTTTAGGAGGTTTGATTTTAGGGAGAGAATTGGGTTGGAGATGAAGAAATTTGGTGGAGAGGAAGAGAGAATAATTTGGCAAAGGAAGAACAAAGGAGAGCTGCTGGAAATTCAGAGCTTTCATTAGAGAAATATGATATTTAGGGTATTTATAGGTGAATTGTTGGGCTGAGCTTAGTCCAACGAAGTTGGGCCAACCAATTCTATGCCCATTTATGTAATTAGGCCCATTAAGCAAATCAAATTTTTTTCTCACTTCCCAAGTTCAATTTCTCTCAAAAATAATTCTAAAATTCTCCATATATATTTATTAGACTCCACAAATATTTTTAAATCAATCGAAGACCTTTTCTCGGTCCCATAATTTCTTACCGGTCCCATAACCCAGTTTTCTATTTCACCGTAGAATTTATTTTTCATCACCATATGATTCCCCATTTTATTTAGAGCATATTCATGCTTTCAGATAATTTTTCTGAGATCCGTAATACCATTTGGAGTTCAGTTAAACCTTGGTCGAACTACGATCAAACTGGTCCGACCGGTTTGGTTCACTAGTTAAACCGGTTATTCTCACTATTCTTCATTCCCTTCCTTTTAGCTCTTAATAGATTATTTGACCTTGGTTTCAGCTCAATCAAGGTCCATTTTCGATTCGGTTCAATTGAACCAGTCCGATTTATTAATTTTTCAGTAGCACCAAAAAGGGACCCTTTCACTACCAAATTATTCTACACACTACTCTGAGTCTATCTATGCCTTCAGATAATTTTTCAGATGTCATTTACTATTTTTAAAATATCAATCAAACTTAGGTCAAACCTAGTTACTATTTGAGCCGAACCGGGGCTTTTTCTTATTTTCGACTTTTGGGGGATCTATTTGACGTCATTTTCACTCCAAATTATATCATTGAACTCCTTATAACTTGTTCCTTATAATGGTCTAATAAAATATTTTTCTCTTCCTGGTGCAATTTTTACTCTATTGGGTTGCCAAGGTCACTGATCCTAAAATTTCTCTCACCGTCACACGTTTAATCTAGGGGTTCCGATAGGATCCAGTTCATTAGCATTGGTATGATTGCACTCGAAAACCACTTTTCACAGCTATTGCAATCGTGGGCCATTATACGCCGACTATTGCAAATTTTAGGCCATTACAATCCAAATGACATAAAAATTCATGATTTTGACTTTTCACTTCCAAGTCCAGTTACCATGCAATACGTCCTTTCACCACACTTATATCTCATTCAAGAATTAAATATGGACAATTCACTCACAAACTTATCGTATTCTTATATTTATGTCTTTATTCCAAAAATGCCCTTGTGAATCTCATTCACCTTGCATTTTACTTTGGCTAAATATTCATGGATAGACTATAACAATAATATGAGATAAAACTCCCCACAACATCTAAGGTGGTGAATCCTCTATTGATCACTCAACTATCTCTAGGTAGTTCATCCCATATCCAATCACCAAGCTATGTATACGCCTTCATAAAATAAAAGCACAAAAGTCAAAGTGTGGGACTTGCTACTTGAGATAACTTTAGTGATGTCAAGTCCAAATATAGTTGCATAATTGACATGATGAGATATTTCACTGATATAGATGAGTATCCATGTCAAGTCTCTCATAGTAGGTCAATGTATTTGTTCTTCTAACAAACATTCACATGTTCACTCTAATCAACTTGTGATCACTAATAATGAGAACTACTGCTTGATACAGTCAAACAATATAACATGTGCATACAATAGTCATCCCATATCATGAACTCTTCATGATTGAGTTAGTATTGTGTATATACCAAGGACTTCATAAATTAGTTTAAGTACAAACAAGAAAATGTATTTAAACACAAACACTAATAAATGAAGAAATGCCTTTATTATTTCAACTAATATTGTTTATACATGAAAATCATCCCTATCATACAAGCTCTAAGGCATATATTTACCAAGAGGTAATAATAACTTAACTACCAATCAAATGGATCTTTCACTATTTTGAAAAACTAAAGGACATAAAAAGATTTCATATCAACTCAAGCATGGGCAAGTTTCACCTTTTTTATGAAGTAGTAATCCAATGCACACACACATGTGGTGTACGCATATTTGGACTGTAGAATCGCACATGTCCATTTAATTGAACAGTTTAAATGCTTGCACACTGTATCTCATCCTTTTTCTGTGTGATGAAAACAATCAAATAAGAAAATAATAAAGAAATATGTTAAAAGGGGTTTCTACATAAATGCCACAAAAAACTAAGATATAAAAAAAATCCTCTAATATTTCCTCAAAAAAAAAAATTCTATGTCTAAATATCCTATTTTATATTTTTTCTGTTTCTTTTTTATGTTTTTGTTCTTTTCTATTTGATTATAAATGGATTTGCACAATTTCTATATTTTTATTTTCTCTTTTTCAGCTTCTGATCGTCAACTAGTTTCTTCTTTTTCTTCCAATAATTTTTTACAACATTGAAACCATCAATGAACAACAAAGCTACTGCCGAGACTGAGAATGTTTGGGCATTGAATCGTTATTTTCGAAAGTTTAGCGATAGGACTTTGATGTTTTCGAGATGAAGCATATTCTTTTTTCTTCTTCTAGAACCAAACTTTTCTTTCTTGTTAATTTCGTTGATTTATGTCTTTTATTTTTTAAAAAATTAAAACTTAAATATAATTTTGTATATTTTCTAGATCCCATTATGTATATTTGATCTAAAATAAAATGGATAAAAATAAAACTTTTAATGAGTTTCTTCATTAAAAATGAGAAATGCACACCAAATATTTCATAAAAGAACTAAATGGTTTAATAGGTCTTCATTGGGCAATTAAATAGATTGTTGCTACTATAATTTAAGTTGTGGCTCTTATATTCAAGAGGCTGAAATATTTCTAAATCCTTAATTAGCTTTCTAAATAATTACATTCACAGGGCCATATAGTGTTTATCTTGATCTGACACTTATTCAAGGTAGAGACATGGGTATACATATATATACCCCTATGTATATCTTGTAAAATTCACTTGAATTTTCAGTCTCTCATTGATTGAAGGTATACATATGTATACCCCTATGTATACAGTGTGAAATTCACTTAAATTTTTGTTCTCTCACTTATTAAGGTTATTATTTATACCTTGTGAAATCCACTTGAATTTTTAGTCTCTCATTTATTGCGGGTATACACATGAGCATATATATGTATACCCCTATGTATACCTTATGAAATTCACTTTAATTTTTGTTCTCTCATTTATTGAGGCTATATTGTATACTCCTATGTATACCTTATGAAATTCACTTGAATTTTTTTAATAACATTAATTAAAAAATAGTTTTAATGTAAACTGACAATCATTCTACTTATATTAGCCTAATAAATCAAATTCACAAAAGTGCTCAAAAATCTATAAAAAAATATTGATTCATCATATTTTAGTGATAAAATATTGAAACACATCTAATAAAAATATTATTCATAATCATAAAAAAAATATTACACAATCAAAATTGTATTCATCTACATTGTACATGTTTAAATTTTCTCTAAGACAAAATAAAGAAAATAATTAAAATAAAATAAAATCTCACTGCCCTTAATCAATCCATTTATTACCTTTTGCTTGCACTATCCCCACTCATTTATAGTTTCCTTTAAATTTGAACCATAAAGTTATCAAGACCAGTTGAATACTGCACATGATATATTAAAAATAGAAAACTTTTTGCTCAGGTGTTAATTTTAACAGTTATTAACTCTATATTCTAATCTCACTAGGACATGGACCAATTAAGTATTGAATTCAAATCAAAATGAACATATATATAAACAATTAAAAAAAGATATTATAGAGTTTAGATATAACCATGACTCTGATATGGATAAAGTTCCATATCAAGATAAGATTGAGTATCTTTATTTGCCAAGAATTATCTAATTCTATCTCAAAAAAAATTTGAGTTATACTGTAGACTGGTCTTTGGCTTTTAGGATACTATAAATATATATGATAAGTCAGATTGATGAGGACTTAATCACACATAACAAAAAGTGCATTATGCATACGAAATCTAAAAACACGCAACATTAAAAGTATCTAAGGGGCTTTTATACCGTGGAAGTTGTTGTCATTCCGTAAGTGGATTATTAGCCAGGCTAGTGACTAAAAAGGGGATCCTTGTAATGACTTTTGCATTAGTTCTGCGCTAGAAGAGGTAGATACTATATTGCATGTTACCTTTATATTTTTCCCTTCATTAGTATCAGAGTTTTTAATTTTTGAGTCCTAGCATATGGCTATAAAAATGATCTAAAATTTTATATGTAAAATTGGTAGATATCTAAAATAGGTTGCATAAAACATAATATATTTACCTTTTGTGTTGATAATATAAATGGATATATTTCTTTTAGTTTCAAACTTATGTATATGGACACTGTGATTTGAGGGGAAGAACAAAAGTGTTCAAAAACGCTAAACTAGAAGTTGGGTTTTGATATTTTTTTTACTTTGCCATTACAATCACAGACCCCAAAAACCACCCAACGGTCGAAACTGAAACATCAGATTCAATCGAGAAGGCAGCGCGTGGCATACATGCGCCACTACACGTAAGGCACGTGCGCGTGAGCAGTGGCCCACACGCGTTCAGAAACGTGTCAATAATGATGTGTCATTATTGACACCTGACAGAATAGAAAAGTGCCACGTGGATGACTGGTGTCACGCCACGTGGTAATGACATGTAACTTGGATGCCACGTGGACACTAGCTGGACCAACCAGATTTAAACACATGTCATGACAGAAGGTCTGACGTGTCGCCACATGGTACAATGACGTTATGACAAGTGGTAGAACTAAATAAAAAAAGGGTAAGGCACGTGAAGGCATGTAAGTGCATCTGAACGCCTAACATCGGCACATGAGGCATCTTTCGGCCACCAAATGAGCTCCATTTTTTGGCAAATCAGTTTTTCAAATTATTTCTAATTTTTTGGTCATTTTTTCAAAATTTTTTTATGACCAAAAAATAAATTTTTTTTATCTAAAATAAAATATTAAAAAAATATAAAAAATGTATTTTCTGCTTTCGGATATATTTAAAAATTTTTTGAAAATTTTTTTAAGGTTCTGTCCTTACTTATTGATTGAAATATGTTTCAATCATATGTGTTTATACATTAGTGTATTAACCACCTAAATTTTTTATAATATATTTCAGAAATATTGATAAGGACACCCATTCTTCCTAAAACTCTGCATGGAATTCCTTTAAGAAATGCAAGAGTGCAATCAATAAGCAAGATAAGAATGCAGAAGAAGCTTCAAGCTGATAATATTGATGCAATAATGCATTATATAGTGCATTTGGATTGGTGGTCTTATTGAATGTAATAACTAATTCCTTCGAAAACTGTTAGCATATTTTATAGGTGCTACTTACTGCAAGTATACGGTGTACCGAAATAGTATTTAAGATGTCGATCCCATGAGAAATGTGATTTTACACACTATTACTACTCAATTTTAATTTTGTTTACAATTATCAAATTATGGGAAAGTTGATTATAAACTATACTAACATATAAACTAATTAGACCTAGTTATTGATAGTCAAAGAAGATAAAAGATGAATGATGATAAGTATAAAAATGGAACTTGAATTGATTATTCTTGATTAATATTGTACTCTTGTCATGCAAGCCAAGTTGAATAAATTTCCTACTTACTCTCTCGACATAAATAGGATTGCCTAAAACATGCATATGTAATTCCAATTCACAACTTTCATTAATGGATTAGAAGATTAAATATGCAAATCCTAGGATTAGACGACAACCTATAACAACCATCTCAATATTATGATTTCTCAAATAACATCTCAATGATGAATTTCCATTAGATTCAAGAATGAATTTATCTCTCGACTAAACTCAAATTTTTAATAATCATGCATAAATTACTAATAGAAAATTCTACATGCAAGATTACCAAATTGATATGAATAATTAAAACATAATATTAATGATACAAGTTCATAAAAACATCATAGAATAATTACAAAGAAGAAGAAAAAGATAAGAATTATAAAAGGAGAACTCTCAACCCTTGTTCAATTCACCAAATGTAGTCTTCTTCCTTGCAAAATATCTTCCTTTCAATACATGAATTCTACTTGAGAAAATTTACTAAGAAGAAAAATTATTCTAAACTTACTGAAATTTTTACTTAATAAAATGTTCAACTCTCTAAAAATTACAGTTAAACTAATATTTATAGATAATAATTTAAAGTTCGTGTCCCTTGGAGATGTCCCTTAAAAATGATTGTAATTGTTGGTGAAAAGAAATGACTTTTTAAGTGACTTTTGGCTGAAAACTGCTCCAACGGTGGCCTCTGTCGCGCTCGCGACAGAATACGGAACGCCATTCTCCTTTTCCTTTTCTCCCTTTCCTCTCAGTTGTCTCTCTGCAGGAGCACGACTCGTGCTCTCCTCTCCTACTCATGTCTATCCATCCTAGTCGTGCTCATGCAGCACCTCTCAACCTCCCTCTTCTTCTTCTCTTTCTTTCTGCTCTATCTTTGCCATGTACATCTGCATGACTCGTGCTCCAGAATTCGAGTCATGCTCCTCCTGTTTTCTTCTCCATTCATTTCTAGTCGTGCTCCACTTCTCCAGTAAAGCCCTTCCTTCGCAGATTATGCTTATATTCACACTTTTATACTTAAATAAACCTGCAAACACAACAAACACACAAACTAACACATATACACATATACTAACACATTTGACATCAAATATACACACAATTGCATAATTAATTTCATAAACTCATATAAAACATCTACTAAATTATACCTCAATTAAGCTACTATAAAAAACCATCAAGAGTTGATGGATTTGCTGAAAAGTAGCTGGTTAATAGGAGATAGATTTTATAAAAAATCTATTTTCTATTTTTTGATTAATGTTGCCAAGAGGGGAGAGTTAAGAAGCAATGCTAAATATATGATCGAATTGAAGAGTGGATTATAGTGCATCATTTATGCCTTAAACGAAGTAATGACTTACCATATGAATTGGTAAACATGGTCAAAGAAACAATCCTAGTATCAACAAAGATTTTGTGAAAATCTAGACTTCTAGAATAGTTGACACAAGTGTCACTTTTAGTTAGCGTTTATTTTTTATTAAATGGGATTCATATTTCCTATTATTATTTGACATTAGTGTCTTATTTTATGGATTATTGGACTTTTTTATTGGATGAATAAATGAATTTATTTTTAAATATTTTTTTGCATTTAACTTTTTTAATAAATGTGTTTAATTAATTGTTAATTTCTTTACAATATTTTGTGAGTAAAATAATTGCATATTTATTAAGTAGAGACTTAATGAAACAAAACCAATAAAATTTTTATCTTAAGTTTGAGCACTTAATAATCCAATAATTCAAATTTAGTATGCATAAAATTTTAACTTGTAAAGTTAGACATTAGAACTTAAAGGGGTAATTAGATACTATAAGTAGCCTTTTCGAATTTGAGCCTAATAGAAAACTTTACTAGGTTATTATTTCAGATGCATAGTAAATAGCATGTGTTGCCTTATCTTCTTTAATAATGTGCAACTTTATTCCATTAGAGATCAAAGGATCCAAATGGCTACTGCTTCAAAATTAATTATTGTCGAGCTAAACAAATATTTGAAACTAAATGGTGAAAATTATGAAATCTGGAGTATGAAGATCTAGTATGTGCTTGAAAAGCAAGAGGCTCTTGAACTCTTAAGTTCAGTTATGGTCAAACCTGAAGATGGCACATCAGCCCAGCATAGGCGGGACCGAGATGCATGTATGGCATGGAAAAAGAAGAACTCCACTATTTTTACCATCTTGCTAAGTGCAATGGAAGATGATATCACTAAGCAATTCTGCAAGTATCAAAATGCAATGGATCTGTAGATCGCTTTGCAAGAGAAATTTTGAGGTGTGACTCTGACTAAGCTCCAATCACTAACGATCTAATTTCATACCTATCAGAAAAAGCCTAATCATCTGATGTAAAAATGTCTAAGAGAGATGGAAAATATAATAAGCAAGCTTAGTGAGTATGGTCATAAGTTGACTGATGAGTAGTAGGTCCAATCTGTCATCCGTCCTTTGCCTAAAAGTTGGGAGCATATGAAAATGCAACTAACTCATATGAACAGTATTAAGACATTTAAGGATGTCGCTCATCATTTGGAGCTTGAAGAGGACCGATTGGGAATGATCAAGGTCAATGTCGAAGTGAATATGGCACAGTCCTATTCTGGTGGAATGAGTTCAAACCAGAACAAAAGGAAAGGTTTTAAAGGTCGAGATAAGGAACAAACTAAAAAGAATAAAAAGCAAAAGGTGGAACATAATTATAAAAGGTCCAAAGGCAAGAAGAAGATAACTATTTCAAATGTGAAATGTTTCAATTGCCAACAGAAAGGATAGTATACAAGAGACTGAACTATGCCCAAACGGGTACACTATTTTGACTTAAGAGTGAGTGAAATTTGTGTATCTAGTTTTGTATTTCTAATTGAATTTCATCCTTTATAGGTAATAGATTCAAGAGCAATGAACCACGTAACAAAGGACCAGGATGCCTTTATTAAATTCTAGCAAATTTCAAATGGAGCGAAATGGATCTATATGGGAAATAATGCCAGAGTGGCAGTTCAAGGGATTAGCACGTGTACATTAGTCTTGTTTGAAGGCCAAACTCTATTCCTACATGATGTACTTTATGCCCTAGATATTCATAGGAATTTAGTTTCTATTCTTGTTTTATTGAAACTTGGTTTCGATTTAAATTTTAAGGATGACAATGTACGCGTATGTTTGAATGATGTTTACTATGGTTCTGGTTTCATTTCAAACAATTTTATTGTTACGGATGCCGATCCTGACTTTATAAATAAAACTAGTTTTTCTTTAATTTCTTTTACTTCACATAATTATGAGAATAATGTGAAATTATAGCATGCTAGATTGAACTACATCAGGCAAGATCGAATGAGTCAGTTAGCCAAAGTAGGTTTATTAGATAATTTAAATAAGGCTGAATTGCTTACGTGTGAGCATTACCTAAAAGAAAAACTAGTTAGAAAAGCATTTGGAAAAGGAACTAGAGCTGAATTTCCATTGCAGTTAGTTCATTATGACGTATGTGGTCCAATGAATATGACGCCATTACTTCATCACATTTATAGATGACTATACTAGATATGGTCATGTCTATTTGATTTCTCACAAGTTAGAAGCATTGAGTTGCTTCAAGACTTATATGAACTTAGTTGAGATTCAATTAGATGAAAATATTAAAGCTTTAAGAACTGACAGAGGTCTGGAATATCTTTCAACTGAATTTAAAGCTTTATGTGATAAAAAAGGGATTGAGTATCAGTTGTCCATTCCTAGAACTCCTCCACAAAATGGTGTTGCAGAAAGGAGAAATAAGACTCTCCTTGATATTATAAGGCCCTAAAATCTATCCTAGAAGTAATTTGCATGATTAGGGTAACTAAAAAAGTATGTTTACGTATCTCTCTTGTCAAAAAGGATGTAATTTAGAATTAATTTAATGGATGCAGTAAATTTGTAAAATTCCAATTTATGTGTTATATCTATAAATGAAATTATAATTGGGGTCAATTGTATTAAAGAGTTTGATTATATATTAAATTGGATTAAGCAAAAATTTAAGGGCTGGATCGCAACACATCACTTAATTGAACATCTATCAGAAATAAAACACTATTGAATGCATAATCCACTGCATATGCATAACAAATATACAAGAGTCATTATTAAATCTAGCACCCGACAATAACGAGAAACCATACAAAGTGTAGCAAGAAAACCCATATCAAAGAACAGGGCAAGGTCGCGCTCGCGACAGAGGCTAGGCTTGACACACGTCGCGCACGCGGCATGCTGGCTCTTGCAAAAGGTAAGCAGGAAGGGTCTCTATCATGCTCGTGACGAGGGTCGCGCTCACGACAAAGACCGGACATTAGCTTCATCGCAATCGCGCTCGGAGGCAGGCTCGCGATGGAGCTAGGTCCAACGGAAGCTCGGCATACCGAGCTCTCTGTCACGCTCGCGACAGAGGGATCCTCAGCACTCGCTCGGCCATCCCGCTCTCTGTTGCACTCACGACAGAAGCGAGATTTCGCCTAGAATTCCTCTTTTCTACAATTCACTCCAAACCCAACATATCAAAACCATTCATTCAAGAAATACCATGATAATCCATCACTCGAATACATTCAAAAACATGCAATTATTCATAGTACACTCAATTTACACTAGTTATAAACAAGAATTTAAGCTTGAAACACCTAAAGAAGCACAAAGATATCAAAACCAGAATTTGCACTAATTATGCAATTTCCTTTATACTTCACACACATATCACTACAACTCTAACATTTCAACCCAACAACTCAACTCAATCAAGCACATGCATTTAAACATAAATAACATTCAATTTCCAGAAATTCATACACTCAAATATCAAATGCACTCTTCTTCAAGATACCACTTTCTCTTTACCCTTGCTCTTCCTCCTATCTTCAGATTCTTGCACAAATTAACCCAAAACAATCTCATCAACCCAAAACCCAAAATTGGAAATCAAAACAAAACGGGGATAAATTCAAACAACCAAACTTACCTCTTGAAGCCAGCTCTTAATCACATAAAATCCAACTTAAAGCTTGAAGAACACCATGGAAGGAGGAAGTTAGAGCAACAAATGAAAAGAAGAAGAAGAAGAAGAAGAAGAAGAACCCACGAGGGAGAAGAGGAGAACGGGAAACCATGATCAAGGAAAAATCAGATTTTTCCCTTTTCTCTCTCCTCCTTTCTTTTCTCATTAATTGCTCTCAACTACCAAGCCATGTGTCACACTCCTATAGGGTAGACTTAATAAATCTTTGGCTTTTTAACACTTGTTCCTTGGCATAAATCCACTTAGTCACTAAAATAAATTCTTCTCTTAATCACTTAAATTCTCCTTCAATTAAGTCCCTATTTATTTCCAATTTCACTTGTACAGTCACCAAAATACCCATTAATCACTCAATTACTCTTGCAATTCTACTAGGCCACTTTTTGGGATGTTACATTGTTTGTGTGTGTTTGTGTGTTACATGCATGTCTTGGTGGGGACACCTAGCAGTAAATGGTAGCATTCTATGAAGCCATTTTCAGTTGGAATTGGAATAAAATTTATCTGGAAACTTCATATTCTTCTTTACAATTGTAATACCCTTATACCCTATATGTATACTGCCGACCTAAAATATACTGTGCGATTACCATGCTCGTTTAAAGGTCAATCTAAACTTAATGCCAATTGTAGATAATTTTTTTTTTCATCCCCTAAAACTTTTATTCACTTGATAATTCAATTCACTTAACAAATTCGCTTAGCAATTTCACTTAACAATTTCACTTATTAACTTAGCTGCCGATTGACCTATAACTGTCTAAAGTTACTATTCATTCGGTCAAAATTTCTGTAGTATAACGGCTTATATTTCTCACTATCCAAACCTGCAAATCTCAAACTCCACAGCCCCGGCAAGGGCACAACAATATATCATTCACATCCAAGCCATTCACAGTCTAAAACATCCATGAATGAAGTCACATCATTCACATACATAAATACACATAAACCTTCATATAATTAAACCAAATTCTTTATATACATGCCAATACAAAATTCCAAATCATACAAAATATAGCTTTCAATCCTTATTCGGTGCTTGCTCCAACCGGACTGAGGTATGCTGCTTCGACCTAATGCGTACCTACACACAGTCAAAACAATTACGTGCTCCGCATTAATATGCCCAGTGGTGGTTACAAATCCATAAATTTCCACTACTACTAATTATTCAATTAACTATACTACTTTATTCTATTAACTGTATTATCATTATTATTATTATTATTATTATTATTATTATTATTATTATTATTATTATTATTTGATCAATTAATCCACTAAATTAATTACATAATTAAGCATTAAACCTCATTATACACTAATTACATTTAAATCCTTTCATTAAATTTATTATTTTCTTAATTACATTTTTACCCTTAATATTTTTCTCATGGTTTCCAATTTAACCCTAATCTTTTCCATACATGTCCTCTCTTTTCACTTAAAACCATCCATGTCCCTTCCTTTTCCTTAATTCCATTTATGTCCTATTTTTTACACATAATTACTATTATGCCCTTAATTAATCAATATTTACACTTTAACCTCACTTAAACTTATTTCCCACTTTTACTCCTTAATAACTTCTTTAATTACCAAAATATCCTTTTTACTTCAAATTTCCACTTTTAACCTTAAAATTACTCAAAATTACAATTAGGTCCTTAATTTATCACTTTATCACCAAATTACCATTTTAACCTCATATTTTTTTAAAATTACCATATTACCCTTACTTTTACACTTTTTACCTAATTTTACTACTTTTTACCAACTTATTGTAAAATTACCATTTCGTCCCTACATTTTCACTTATTTACATAAATACCCTTTTTAATTACACTTTTCGCTTATTTACCAAAATCCCTTATATTACTATCAAAATTATGATATTGCCCTTCCTTTCATCTTAATTACAATTATGCCATTTACTAATTATACTTCCACAATTATTCACCTTTTATTTTATAATATACTAATTAATCCACTAATTATTCATTTTCATGGAAAATTACGTTTTAGCCCTTAACTTTTTATCTTCTTCAAATTAATCCTTTCTTTACTCTTATTCACTATATTTTCGAATAAATCTCTTTTTAATCAATTTCTTTCAACTTTGCCCCTAGTATTACCCAATAGCTATCATTAGACTGGATATGCGGGACTGGGCTCTATAACCCTAACCTACCGAAGTGGCCACTAGGGGGCCAAATTACACTTCAGTAGTGTCGGAGTGGCACTAGGGTGCCAAATTACACTCCGATGACTCTATACATACATTTTTACACTACACTGACATATAAACCGTCATTGGTCTAAATTTGCAAGTCAGAATGACTTGCCACCGCGGCTTACACTGACGTCCCTATAGCTAGCCATATATATCCTGAACTAAATTTCACTACCAGATAACTACTAAGGGCAATAATTCATCAAAGTTCAAATAAATGTCATATTATGCCAACACACATATTTTGACATGCACTTCATTTTCACTTACCACTTTACATACACACTCATTTATCATTTTTAGCCATTATATGCCATTAAATGAGATATATCATCAAAATACACATAATATATGTCATGTATACGATTCGGCCCAAATGACACATTTTCATATCTTGCACTATAATTTCATTTAATCACTCAATCATTCTCTTTACATGTTATACATGTTATAAATACCAATTACATGCCATAATTCATTATATATCTCAACTAAACTCTTAGTTAACCATTCGGCCTAAGGATTAGATTTCCATTAGGTTCACTTTAATTTCATTTACCCCCTTAATCATCCTCTTTACATGCTATATATGTTATAAATACCAATTATAAGCCATGTTACACAACATATCCCATTAATTTCCTTAATAACCCATTCGGCCAAGCTTATATAAATTCATTAAGTTTGTTTTTCAATCTTTTTACTATTCCATTATACATTACACATGTTATACACATTATAACCATCATTTATATGCCATAAAACTCATATATACATTATGAATTTCTTAAGTATCTATTTGGCCAACATTAGGGATTCCATAAAAATTTGCTTTAATTTAATCTAAGCATGTTTATACACTAATTTAAGCCCACTAATCATGAATATTAAGTTAGATTTAATTTATCATGCCTTAATCACATAGTCATATCTAAACATAACCTAATATTCAACTTAAAATAATGGAAATAAAGGGATTTTATAACCAAAAACCTCAAATTATTGCTCTACACTCCCTTAAGCTTCCTTTTCATTCACTTTGTCCTGAGAAATGTCCACCTCACCTTGATAACCTAAAAAATTGACCTAAACTTTGAACACTTGAAAAATCCCAATTCCAAAGCTTCAAATGGACTCCAAATTTGATTTTTAGATTGTAGAGGAGCTGAAATTAATCTAGGAGGTTGAAATTTGGGGAGGGCTTTGAGGAAATTTGAAGAAAAATGGAGGAGAAAGAGAGAAAACCCATTCAATTTTGGAAGGATAAGGAGAGGCGGTGGTTTTTCTGATTTCTCTAGAGATATCCAGCCAATTCCTTCATTATATAGTCCATGATTGAACCAAATTGGTCCAACCTAAGTGGTCCAACCGATTTAAACCAAAATTTTGATTTTTTAGTTCATTAGCACTTTTTCAAAGTATCTATGTGTTCCTCACCTTATTTTCACTCCCAACTCATTCAATAATTCTTAGAACATGAAAAATAGTCTCCCTAGAAATTTTTAGCTCAATCGGAATCCATTTGGGCATCGGTTCACATAAATCGGTCCGATTCAACCACTTTTTGTTCTGCCGTAAAATCCAATTCTAATGTTGATAAAACTTACAGGAAATTCTTTCATGCCTTTATACTTTCCACTACAAACCCATTAGAGCTCAATAAATATTTTTAAATGCTTAGTCAAATATCGGTCAAACCCCGGTTTAATTTGAACCGAACCGAAGGCCAACTTCATAATGACTTTTCGAGGCCAATTTAACTCCGTTTTCACTCTAGATTTTACCACTAGACTCCTAAGGACCCACAGATCATTTTTATGAAATTAAAATTTTTTGACCGACAGACGCCAGGCTGGCTGTATGGCTACCCCAAGGTTAACCACCCTGAAATTTCTATATCACAAACACATTTTACACTCAATATTATTCCATATAATCATACTTATGACATCACTCTACACTGATATCACATTAGAAACACTGTAATCTTACGCTAACACTTCTAGACCAATATTTGGCCACTACAACAATGCACACAAAATATAAGTGAAGAAGATTAATGGGAATTATGCATGTTGGTTGAGGTTCTGCAATTTAAGTACAATGGGTAAGTATAACTCCTATTTTCATCATCTTATCCATCTTCTATCTTTATTGAAAGAATTTCTGGAAATAGAAGGATGATAATTATTAATAAAAAATTCTGCATGTGCTTGTTAGTTTAGGAAACCAGTAGCAAAAGGAAAAAAAAAGGGAAAGCACCATTGGAGCATGATTGAAGGAAGTGGAAATTAAAAATCAAGGAAGTGGAAATTAAAAATCAAGTTTGGGATTTTAATTTTGATGCTTAATGCATAAAAACCTAATTAGTATGAATTGAGGATTGCTTGAAGCATATGATGGTCTAATTTGTGCTAGTAATTAAGTTTGAGGTTCAGTTGTAGTTTTGATGAAGTTTAAGAGTTGTTTTGAATTGCACCCTGTTCTTGGACCTTTAGCACGGTTTCTGTAATTTGGCCATAACCTAGTCTATAATTGCCTAAATTAGGTGGTTCCAGTTGCTGGAGAATTATGAGGCATAGGTCTTTAAATGTATAGATAGGAATGGATGCATAATTTTTCCTTTAAGTTATGCTAAAATGATGTGGAAGTTGGTAATGAATTATGTTTTTGTGTCTAGCACAGGTTGTGTTCTAATGGGTATAACCTTTGCAATACAAGCTCAATTTTGTGCTATTTGCACTATGATAAACTTAAGAGGCATATAAACATTTGTTATGAAGAAAGTTTAGTCTAAAAAGGCCATTTGATAAGTGAATTGTGCTAACAAAAATTGAAAGGTAAATCTACAAAATTCTATATCTGAAATTGCCCAGTTACACGATGGTCAAGGATTTCTGCTCATTATGTAAGTCTGTTTGCCCACCGTATAGCTCATTCTGCCCATCGTGTATATCACTCTGCCCACGATGTAACTAGCTACTAGATAGAATGTAACACCCCAACTCATACGTGGACGAACCCATCCGCAAGGGAGTAGGAAGCCGTACGAGTAGGTGTGTTACCGAACAGAAGCGAGACAAAGCATACTAAAATACGGAAGAATTTAAAACTTGAGAAGTAGATTTGGACATGCATACTTCGCAAACGCGCATACACTAAGCAAAAGCATACAGTTGTGAAAAACTTACAAGCATACAATAGAAGTTATTCTCCAAACATCGCTACACAAATATTTACATGGCCCAGAATATTATATAAGTATCTTTACATATTATTACATATTTTACAGAATTACAAAATCCAAAATAAAGAAGCTGAACAAAAACCAAAACTCCTAGCTCCTATGTGGCCGACTCTGCAGATGCGCGACTCGAACAAAAGCAAACCTGCCACCTGCACGGGGAAAAGAACCCGTGCTAAGCGATAACGCTTAGTGGGGAAAGCACAAAAATATAGACGACCATTCACAACGGTCGCCAAGGCATACCACATACACGAAGGTGAATACATAAAATCCTGACAAATAAATATACATGCTTGTACAATATAGCCATGCACTTGAATATTCTTAACCACACTCATACACTCATATTATTAACACACCCAATTATTATGCTAAATCATTATATTTATTCAAACATATTTTTGATGTGCCAAAGGTTATAATCCAGCCCAAACCCAAGAGATGACGTCAAAACACCACACTTCCACTGCGCACACCCATTACAATTTATCATGCCATGACACGTAAACACATAATAACAAACCGAAATTACTACAATATCTAACAATAAGGATCTATATAGCATCGTACTAAATTGTTACATATGTTGCTTCAAGATCACATTCATAAGTATACAAACCAGTATACTTAATCATAGTAATTAACAATACATATTCACGTTTATATATATAGACTTCAACCATAGTATTTAGTAATTCAGATTCGCATTCACATACATATTAATTTATCTCATTACTATACAGAAGTGTAATATCCATATTATGTGACAGACCGACTTCACATACGCATACTATAAACAAGACCATTTACAGATAACCACAAAGGTACAATATACAGGTCAGAGTTACATCTAACCCAATCAGAGATTCATAATCACATTCAATTTCATAACTGGTTCACATGACCGAAATCTTACACATTCGGATATCATATTCTCATATTCACATTAGGCAAAATAGACAGAATACCTGCTGACTCAAAATAGTGGATAACGAGTACTGAGGAGAAGACCTCATGAGGGAACACATAGCCCGATCTCTGACCGGGGAAACCTCAGAGGGAACACATAATATAATGTACCATACAGGTACAAGTCGGAAGGCAACATTTCGTTGAACAGGATCTTAAACAAGATCCATACGCATACACATACACATAATAGGGGTTCACGAGGAACCATTCGGGGACCTGATCAGGGTCCAAATCGTTCAAAGGGCGCTGCAGCTACACATACATAGACTCTATTAGGCATGCCTAACTATCCACTAGACTGACTTTCGCAGGTCATGCATCATTCAAATCATGTGTCATATCAGACAGTATATGAATATCATCATACTTAATCCAAAGTATAATAGACATATAAAGAAATTCATAACATCAATTATGCATCATATTATTCATATTACGAATCATACAATATAATTCCATCAATGTAATTTAGTACTATTCAATGTTCTAAGATTTATCAGAGTCAAATATGGAAATATTATCATGCCAACCGTTAACTTAACACTCAAACTTTGCTTTTAACAATTAAACACCTTTTTACAAAAACAGGGTAGGTCACGGTCACAACCAGGTTGGTTGTCACCGTGACATACCAAAACTTTCGGCAGAAAGCACTCTTGGGGGTACCTCACGGTGGTAACCCATTAGGTTGTCACCGTGACATACCATGAACCTAAAACAGAATGCAAATCTGCGGTAGGTCACGGTGGTAACCACATTCATTGCCACCGTGACATACCAAACCCTCACAACAGAATGCAAATCTGGGGTAGGTCATGGTGGTAACCACATTCATTGCCACCGTGACATACCAAAAACCTCAAAACAGAATGCTATTCTTCACACTTAATCATATCATTCATTCAAACAATTTATACACTACATAAACACTTACTTACCCGGTTTGCCACATTATGGGTCTCCATTTAAAAGAAAAATCCATAAGCTAAAAGCATTAAATCACCTTAATCATTATCATATTATATAGACACTCAAACATCCACATGAACCGTTATAGTATCATAAATACCTTGCATATTAATACATTCTAATAACATTTATTACCGATACATGCATCATATAATATTGTTAGGCAATTACTTAAATCACGTATTCATTACCCATATCCCTTATATGCATTTTCCATTAAACAAACTCAATTCATGATTATGCATATTTGTTCATATCATACAGGATCAATACCACGAGCATATCCTGTTCGATAATTACAAGCATATATATACATTTAATTTCATTATTAAACTCTTATGCTATAGCTTTAATCACTTATAATTTAGATTGACAACCACCCACATACTCATTTCGTAAGGTTAGAAATGAGTTAGACATGCTATAGGAACTTACCATGAAGTTCGGGTACGTTTCGGGAAGAAAAACACTCAAATTATGCATATTAGGGGGTGGTCACGGTGGTAACCAATTGGTTGTCACCGTGAGGTCCAAAAATGAGCATTCTGCCCTGCATTTTCATAGGTCACGGTGGTAACCATTTTGGTTGCCACCGTGACATACCAAAATATTGCAAAACAGAAGCAAAATTTCGGGACTGGTTCACTCCACAATTTTGTACAGCCTATATCAAAGTCTAGAACTCATTTTTAGCCACAACTTCCTTCTTAACAAATGTTCTATAGGATGTTAAATTCCAAATGCAACAAATTACAGGTCAATTGGACATCTATAGATTCAGATATGATCTAAACAACCCACAGTGCTTCTCTGAACCCGTCCAAAGAAGATAGGTCTACTTCTTGACCATTTTTCGGACACTTAGAGTTACAATTAGCTCAAACCTATTTCTAACACATTTGTAGACATACATCTTAGCTTTCTAAAGGTACTGATTTCATATCATTTGGAGTTCTATAACTCCCGAATCAGGATAATAACCGAAGAAAGGTCTAGTGTATTCTAATCCAGTTTTTCACCCAAAAACCTATTCACATGCAACAATGAGTCATTTGAGCCAACACTCACTACCATCATCACAAATCATCAACAACACACTCAAGAAGCTTATATCATACATGAATATACAAAAATTCTTATACAGATAGAAGAAAGTTTCCCAAACCTGGATTTGCGATTCAAAACCTCAATCTTCAAGAACCCACTCAATCTAGCCTTAGCTCCTCTTCAAATCATCCAAAACTCGCACAAACAAACCCAAGAATCACTAAACCAAAACCCTAACTTACTCAAATCGAAAGCAAACTAGAAGAAAAAGAAGTTCAAAGCACAATAACCAAAACCTAACCACTTACCTCTTCAATCTTGCTCCCAAACTCTTCCAAAATAGCTCCAACTCACACACAACCAAGAGAAAGAACTCAAGAAACGGGAAAGGGAAAAAGAAAAGAGAGAGAACGGGAAGAAGAGGAGGGCCAAACGTGATTCTGCCCCTTTTTCCATTCTTCTTTTCCTTTTTCTCTTTCTCATTTAGTGCACACACCAACCATACCACTTGTCACCATCCTAAAGGTCCACTTGTCATAATCCTATTAAATCGAAGATACATCTTTGACTAATTCCAACCTTGGCACCATACACAAGCAACACTAGATGCTTCCTTAATAACCATAATATCCTTTGTACACTACATATGTTCCACTCGATAATTCCTCACTTAACATCTTATTAATTTAATTTCTTTTATTAAGTCCTTAATAAATCCAATTTTGCATACACTAATTACCAAAATGCCCTTAATTTTCCAACTTTGCATGCCCAAATCCGACTAGGCCCGATTTGGGGTGTGACAAATCTTCCCTCCTAAAAGAATTTCGTCCTCGAAATTCTCTTACACCAAAAAGAATTCCCAGCATTACATTCCATGTCACCAAGAAACGCATACATATCACTCTCAAACTAGTCACTCGCTTACACTTATTGTCATCGCTACACTCTTAAATCACTTTCTTATATTCGAATCAAACACATTCATCAGAACAATCATTACTCAAAAGCCCGACTGAAATCAAAACCCGACACTTTACACATAAATCAACTAACTTCGCCAATTGCTACATAAATCCTTCACTACTTAAAAGATGTCCATCATACTTACGTTTCTCTTTACCATTAACACTCCTATCAAACTTTAAAATCCTTTTTACGGCCCCAAAATACTCTTTCTGTTCAATCTTTAACCAAACACAGAACACTTTCCTAAACGATTGCTGAGTGCGTCATTTTTTTACCCTTAATTTTAATATCAAATAGTACATATATACCCTGTCAGCTTTCTCTCATTCAAAACATATATGCATATGCTTATCATGTATTGTCAAAGGGATGATGATGATGTAATGAGATTGAGATGATTCATGTATGCAGAGTGATGCAATTGATGCTATAATGATGCATTTTGTCCCATCCCCATGATTCAATATGCTTTCATTTAAACACTTTTCTGGAGATAGCCGACAGGCATATAGAGTACTACCAAAACCTTATAAGATCCAAATACTCATCCACTTACTCGATACCTTTCTTTACTAAGGTACACTCTGAACAAAACCTTGAGAAATCCTAGGAGCAGTCAGCCTATCCAAAAATTCGAATCAATCCTTGCACTAATATTCTATCATTAGAAACAGGACCGGAATTCTAACCAAAAGGTGCACAGAAACGAAACACTTTGATCAGTACTAATTGGGTTCACACTTTCTGTCGTCTCATTCACCTTCTCATTCGGGTCAGGCTCCATCTAACATAACACACACAGGACAAGACGCATCTGCATTAGGCCACGACACAAAATCGACTTATCCACCAAAACACAACACATACCAACTAGCATACAAAGACCTGACACTCAAACAAACAAAGACAACCAGAACCGTCAAACCGCGCTCTGATACCACTAAATGTAACACCCCAACTCATACGTGGACGAACCCATCCGCAAGGGAGTAGGAAGCCGTACGAGTAGGTGTGTTACCGAACAGAAGCGAGACAAAGCATACTAAAATACGGAAGAATTTAAAACTTGAGAAGTAGATTTGGACATGCATACTTCGCAAATGCGCATACACTAAGCAAAAGCATACAGTTGTGAAAAACTTACAAGCATACAATAGAAGTTATTCTCCAAACATCGCTACACAAATATTTACATGGCCCAGAATATTATATAAGTATCTTTACATATTATTACATATTTTACAGAATTACAAAATCCAAAATAAAGAAGCTGAACAAAAACCAAAACTCCTAGCTCCTATGTGGCCGACTCTGCAGATCCGCGACTCGAACAAAAGCAAACCTGCCACCTGCACGGGGAAAAGAACCCGTGCTAAGCGATAACGCTTAGTGGGGAAAGCACAAAAATATAGACGACCATTCACAACGGTCGCCAAGGCATACCACATACACGAAGGTGAATACATAAAATCCTGACAAATAAATATACATGCTTGTACAATATAGCCATGCACTCGAATATTCTTAACCACACTCATACACTCATATTATTAACACACCCAATTATTATGCTAAATCATTATATTTATTCAAACATATTTTTGATATGCCAAAGGTTATAATCCAGCCCAAACCCAAGAGATGACGTCAAAACACCACACTTCCACTGCGCACACCCATTACAATTTATCATGCCATGACACGTAAACACATAATAACATACCGAAATTACTACAATATCTAACAATAAGGATCTATATAGCATCGTACTAAATTGTTACATATGTTGGTTCAAGATCACATTCATAAGTATACAAACCAGTATACTTAATCATAGTAATTAACAATACATATTCACGTTTATATATATAGACTTCAACCATAGTATTTAGTAATTCAGATTCGCATTCACATACATATTAATTTATCTCATTACTATACAGAAGTGTAGTATCCATATTATGTGACAGACCGACTTCACATACGCATACTATAAACAAGACCATTTACAGATAACCACAAAGGTACAATATACAGGTCAGAGTTACATCTAACCCAATCAGAGATTCATAATCACATTCGATTTCATAACTGGTTCACATGACCGAAATCTTACACATTCAGATATCATATTCTCATATTCACATTAGCCAAAATAGACAGAATACCTGCTGACTCAAAATAGTGGATAACGAGTACTGAGGAGAAGACCTCATGAGGGAACACATAGCCCGATCTCTGACCGGGGAAACCTCAGAGGGAACACATAATATAATGTACCATACAGGTACAAGTCGGAAGGCAACATTTCGTTGAACAGGATCTTAAACAAGATCCATACACATACACATACACATAATAGGGGTTCACGAGGAACCATTCGGGGACCTGATCAGGGTCCAAATCGTTCAAAGGGCGCTGCAGCTACACATACATAGACTCTATTAGGCATGCCTAACTATCCACTAGACTGACTTTCGCAGGTCATGCATCATTCAAATCATGTGTCATATCAGACAGTATATGAATATCATCATACTTAATCCAAAGTATAATAGACATATAAAGAAATTCATAACATCAATTATGCATCATATTATTCATATTACGAATCATACAATATAATTCCATCAATGTAATTTAGTACTATTCAATGTTCTAAGATTTATCAGAGTCAAATATGGAAATATTATCATGCCAACCGTTAACTTAACACTCAAACTTTGCTTTTAACAATTAAACACCTTTTTACAAAAACAGGGTAGGTCACGGTCACAACCAGGTTGGTTGTCACCGTGACATACCAAAACTTTCGGCAGAAAGCACTCTTGGGGGTACCTCACGGTGGTAACCCATTAGGTTGTCACCGTGACATACCATGAACCCAAAACAGAATGCAAATCTGCGGTAGGTCACGGTGGTAACCACATTCATTGCCACCGTGACATACCAAACCCTCACAACAGAATGCAAATCTGGGGTAGGTCACGGTGGTAACCACATTCATTGCCACCGTGACATACCAAAAACCTCAAAACAGAATGCTATTCTTCACACTTAATCATATCATTCATACAAACAATTTATACACTACATAAACACTTACTTACCCGGTTTGCCACATTATGGGTCTCCATTTAAAAGAAAAATCCATAAGCTAAAAGCATTAAATCACCTTAATCATTATCATATTATATAGACACTCAAACATCCACATGAACCGTTATAGTATCATAAATACCTTGCATATTAACACATTCTAATAACATTTATTACCGATACATGCATCATATAATATTGTTAGGCAATTACTTAAATCACGTATTCATTACCCATATCCCTTATATGCATTTTCCATTAAACAAACTCAATTCATGATTATGCATATTTGTTCATATCATACAGGATCAATACCACGAGCATATCCTGTTCGATAATTACAAGCATATATATACATTTAATTTCATTATTAAACTCTTATGCTATAGCTTTAATCACTTATAATTTAGATTGACAACCACCCATATACTCATTTCGTAAGGTTAGAAATGAGTTAGACATGCTATAGGAACTTACCATGAAGTTCGGGTACGTTTCGGGAAGAAAAACACTCAAATTATGCATATTAGGGGGTGGTCACGGTGGTAACCAATTGGTTGTCACCGTGAGGTCCAAAAATGAGCATTCTGCCCTGCATTTTCATAGGTCACGGTGGTAACCATTTTGGTTGCCACCGTGACATACCAAAATATTGCAAAACAGAAGCAAAATTTCGGGACTGGTTCACTCCACAATTTTGTACATCCTATATCAAAGTCTAGAACTCATTTTTAGCCACAACTTCCTTCTTAACAAATGTTCTATAGGATGTTAACTTCCAAATTCAACAAATTACAGGTCAATTGGACATCTATAGATTCAGATATGATCTAAACAACCCACAGTGCTTCTCTGAACCCGTCCAAAGAAGATAGGTCTACTTCTGGACCATTTTTCGGACACTTAGAGTTACAATTAGCTCAAACCTATTTCTAACACATTTGTAGACATACATCTTAGCTTTCTAAAGGTACTAATTTCATATCATTTGGAGTTCTATAACACCCGAATCAGGGTAATAACCGAAGAAAGGTCCAGTGTATTCTAATCCAGTTTTTCACCCAAAAACCTATTCACATGCAACAATGAGTCATTTGAGCCAACACTCACTACCATCATCACAAATCATCAACAACACACTCAAGAAGCTTATATCATACATGAATATACAAAAATTCTTATACAGATAGAAGAAAGTTTCCCAAACCTGGATTTGCGATTCAAAACCTCAATCTTCAAGAACCCACTCAATCTAGCCTTAGCTCCTCTTCAAATCATCCAAAACTCGCACAAACAAACCCAAGAATCACTAAACCAAAACCCTAACTTACTCAAATCGAAAGCAAACTAGAAGAAAAAGAAGTTCAAAGCACAATAACCAAAACCTAACCACTTACCTCTTCAATCTTGCTCCCAAACTCTTCCAAAATAGCTCCAACTCACACACAACCAAGAGAAAGAACTCAAGAAACGGGAAAGGGAAAAAGAAAAGAGAGAGAACGGGAAGAAGAGGAGGGCCAAACGTGATTCTGCCCCTTTTTCCATTCTTCTTTTCCTTTTTCTCTTTCTCATTTAGTGCACACACCAACCATACCACTTGTCACCATCCTAAAGGTCCACTTGTCATAATCCTATTAAATCGAAGATACATCTTTGACTAATTCCAACCTTGGCACCATACACAAGCAACACTAGATGCTTCCTTAATAACCATAATATCCTTTGTACACTACATATGTTCCACTCGATAATTCCTCACTTAACATCTTATTAATTTAATTTCTTTTATTAAGTCCTTAATAAATCCAATTTTGCATACACTAATTACCAAAATGCCCTTAATTTTCCAACTTAGCATGCCCAAATCCGACTAGGCCCGATTTGGGGTGTGACATAGAATGTATATTTTCATGCCATTTTACACGCTGGTTCGGAATTCCTGACCACAACGTGACCACCTATTTCAGCATTATGAAATTATGATTTTTGCTTACTATTTCTCATCCGATCTTCTCCAAAATTACATGTTAAATGTTTAATGACTAAATAACATAATTATATGACGAATTACACGTAATATGCATAAATATAATATTGGTATGATTAGATAGCATGATTATAAAATTGTGATCAATGCATGAAGTTTGATTTATTATATAGTTAATGATATGAGCTTTTGAATTGTCTGTTTTGAGAATTTCCTGTTGACTATATAACTAATTATGAAACACGTGAATGTGAAATAACTGATAATATATTTGATCTGTTAATAGCCTGCTTAGCCAGTCTAGGATGTGCATAGATAGGCAAGCCTATTAGGTGCATGTGTAGCTATAGTTATATATAGTTTACTCTTAGTAAGTTTTGTCTTGAGATTGTATGTCTCCATTATTTCTCTTCCCTTCGGGGATGCCTGATGATCTTCCCTTTAGGGTTGCTTGTTAATATTTCTCCCTCTTATCCACAACCTTAGAAATATAGGCAGTACATGTTTATACTAAAAATCTGAATATGTTTAATAATAGTATGAATTAAATATATGTTCTGAACATGAGGATAGTATGTTAGTCGGTAATATGTAATTTAAATTCTGATATTCAACTTTATACATGATCATTTTATAATAATTTAATATAAACAAGTTATCATATGAATAATTTCAAGTTTAATTTTACAATTTGCTTATGATCCTTTGATTTGTATATGTGTTTTGACATTTTCGTGCTTATATTGATGATTCCTGTAAGGAGTCACCCATTATCATACTATATCCCCACTAAGCTTTACGTTTAACACGAATTTTTTTTTAATCCGTAGAGGTACCGGTGACAAATCAGTTCACAACAATATTTCGTAAGGTCAAAGGTCAACACGGGCATAAGATTTGAAAGAAAGTCTTTTTGATGTAGGTTTCTTTTTTATTTTAAAATTAATGTGTTTTGTTAAGCTCATTTTGAATAAGAAGTTTGTAAATAGATACTCATGTAATATGTATATATAAATGATTTGTGTATATGAAGCCAAATGATATGATCCTCATATGATGGGTTATGCATGCATGAAATGTTTTAACAATTATCTTTAGGAGAACATATGTTTATGTTATAGAAAACGTTTATGATTTTTTCTAGGATTTCGAGTTCCATTTGTGTGACACCCATCCATATGTGATCCTATGTTATTATAATATTTCTATCTATCTATAGGGGGTGATATAGATATGGTTAGATCTATGATGGTAGATGCAAATTTGCCAATCTCTTATTAAAGAGAAGATTTATTAACTACCACATATGTTTTAAACCGTATGCCCTCCAAATCTGTCACTTTCATACCTTATGAGTTATGTACTGATCGCCAACCTGTCCTAAGCCATTTATGATCTTGGGATTGTACTGCTTACATCTATGATACCTCTAGCAAATATGAAAAATTGGAACCTATATGTAAAAATAGTATTTTTGAGAAGTATCAAAAGGATACATATTTATGGGTGAGCTAGAGAATGGCACTATAACAGAATTTGAATCACAATAAGTCATATTCTTAAAGAAGGAATTTCCAAATTTTGGCAAAGTGAATCAAGATTTCACTTTCTATAAAATACAAGAAGAAGAACCATTAGAATTACTCCATCCAAGTGAGAGGACGGGCAGAAGATCCACTGACGGCCTTCGCTAACCCGAGCGACGAGCCATCGCGGAACTCTGTCTCCGCCCGTCGGTTGGCCCAAGGATGGCTGTCGCTCACGCGATGTGTGCCGTCCCTAGTCCTTTCTCCCTCATTTTCTAAGTTCTTTTTTTACCCCTTTTCATCCTAATTTTTTTATTTTCCATGATGAATTTTTTATATAGATTTTTCCTCTTTATTCATTTTATCGTGTCTATTTTATTGTTTAATTATTGCACTAACATGCTTTTTTTTGTGAGTTTAACTATTTTTCTTGGATTTGCGGTGTTTAAAAATGGAGAACACTGGGATGATTCGAGGACATTTATTTGGGTTTATTTCTTTATCTTATTTCATTTTACTTCAATTTTCATGTACCATTTATCGTAAATATTATTTTGAGCCCGCTAATGAAATGTGGCTAAAGATTTCTACAAATAAAATGGGACCGATGTCCTGATTTTCCGTCCAAAAAAAATAAATATCTTAATATTATTTTTCTCTAAATATGCATACGAAGACCAATGTCTTCATCCTTTAACGAATATCTCGTTTTGTGTATGATTCGCATTTATTTAATATTGGAGGTTGTATTCTGCCCCTAGTTTTGTTGTAATTTGCTATATCTTTATTTATCCCCTTTTTATTTTTCTTTATCTATCGCTTTCCTTTATGTGGTTGATCTGAGCTTTAAATTCTTACATCGAATTGTATGAGAAAAGGAATGAAATCTTAAAATTCAAAACTCAATCATAACTTAATCAAGGTATGAATAAATGGGAAGTCCCGATTCATCTCTTGTCTTAGGCTCAATAAGGTTAGATGAACCTTTTCAATGTTCTATTGGAGAGGGGATTCCAAAATATCTATTGTTGCCCAAAATAGGCCCAAATGCATTGTCTTAGGCTCCATGAGGTTAGACGAACCATCTCAATATTCTACTAGGGTGGGAACTCCAAAATATCTTTAGGTTGCCCAAAATAAACATACATGCATTGTCTTAGGCTTCACAAGACTAGATGAATCTTTCCAATGTTCTATTAGAAGGAAGATTCCAAAATTTCTCTTTTGCCCAAAATAGACACATATGCGTTGTCTTAGGCTCAGTGAGGCTAAACAACCTTTCCCAATGTTCTATTGGGTGGTGACTCCAAGAAACCTCCTTGTTGCCCAAAATAAACACCCTTACAATCTCTTGTAAGTTTCATAAACCTCTCTCAAATACCCTAAAAGCGGGTCATTCGGGGCCCCCCGGGTTCGGCGCGTGTCACAGTGGTGACTCCGCGGGGGACTACTTGAGACTTCGCTTCGAAAGTACCTTGGTTAAAACATATAATTGTGTTTTAATT
Organism: Excoecaria cochinchinensis; assembly: GCA_947683425.1. Classification (NCBI taxonomy): domain Eukaryota; kingdom Viridiplantae; phylum Streptophyta; class Magnoliopsida; order Malpighiales; family Euphorbiaceae; genus Excoecaria; species Excoecaria cochinchinensis. The sequence continues at coordinate 65,244 of CANTUQ010000220.1, forward strand.
TAAAAATTTCAACCCTTTTTGAAATTGCATTGCATATTACTAGAGCCTTAGATCTATGCTAGTTTGCACCCTCTTTCAGCGCTGGTGTGTTCCCAAAACATGGCCCTATGTTCACTCAATATAGGGAAGTGTCAAGGATAATCACCTACCCAAGCCTCATACCATTTGGTATATTAAATGGAGATCCGATTAGTCGTTATGCTCGTGATGAGCTAGACCCGTCGGCAGGGACCATGCTTGGGTAGATATAAAGTATCATCACCCTAGCCAAAGCTCATGTAATAAAAGTAGTACTTCCCCTAGGTGGTATGAACCGTAATACTATGCTTGCTGTGTGGATCATTATGTATTGGGCAAATCCAGATAGATTGGTCGGTCACCTAATCAAAGTCTTTCATGCCCCGATAGGCCCATGACAATTTATTTGGACTGCATAAATGCTCAATGGTCAATAGCCATACGTATTCACATTAGTTAAGAGTTGTTATGCTCCTGGGCTTCGACTGTGCACCATACGCGTCCATTGGGTTCCTTGTTAACCCTTGGATCAAGCCCATCTAGGACAGAGATTATGTGGCCTCGTATGTGGGAGGAACAAGGTTGGAAGGGTATATCTGCTTGCATGTGGTTATGGATGCTGCATAGCACAATCATGCATTATATGTCATTCATGCATCATCCTGATCGGATATTTTCTATGGCCATCATAAATCTACCCAAGTGGTCAAGAGGTCCCAGTGGGCGACTATGCAGAAATTCGTTCTTCGAATTACCAAAAAGGGTGGAATATTCAAACTCATTTTTCGAGAGCAGTCACGCTACTTCCTATCAGTTCTCATTAGACATTGAAATGGCTAACCTGCAGAGAGAGTTAGATGCCACCCGGGCCCTGATAACTGAGGAAGTGTGTAGACAATTTGAGGAATTCAAGAACAGAATGATGGCCATAATGGCAACGATGGCCCAGCCTGCACCGCAGAACCCATCTCCTCTTCCCATTAGACAAAATGAACAGGAGGAGATCAGAGAGGACCCGTAAGAAGATATTCACCCACCACCAGTGGATTTAAGGGCTAACATGTTGGCAGGGTAGAGAAGAGGGGCTGCTCATAGAGTAGAGGAAGATTTGGAAGAAGATGAATACGAGGAGCCTATGTCAGTGAGGGGAAAGGCACCTCAGACGGAAGAAGCCATCTAGAGGAAGATGGAAGAAAGATTTGAAGTGATGTCATGGATGTTAACAAGGGGGCGAGGGATGAACCCTGAGGACAAGAAATTGGAGGGAGAAGATCTGATCCCTCAGAACTTTAAGATGGTAGACGTTTTGAAATTTGACGACACTTCAAACCCTACTGCGCATATAAAGCAGTACTCATTGGTAATGAAGGGTACGACTTTAACTAAGAGGCAGAAGATAGAGTACTTCTACTTGAGCTTAATAGGCCCAGCAGTTGATTGGTACCATGGGCTCGATAAGAGAGCCAAGAAGGATTGGGACCTATTGACGGAAGAGTTCCTGAGGCAGTACGACTGTAGCACAAGGATAGAAGTGACGCTGAAAGATTTGGAACTCTTACAGCAAAAGTCTGGGGAGTCATTTCATGAGTATCTGACTTGATGGAGGAACAGGGTGATGGAAATGAAAAGAAAGCCAGATACCCAGGATTAGATAAGGCTCTTCATTAAGAATGCTAGCCTGTATTTGAAGGAGGGGCTGAAAATGAAGGGCTTAAAGGATTGGGAGTCATTGAAGGACATAGACATTGAGGCTGAAGGGGAGTATTTTTGAAGGAGAGCCAGCAATGAGATGTACAAAAAGAGCGGTGGTGGTCAAGGGGTAAGCAGACCAGCCAGTTCAAATGGTGGTGGCAAATCAGGCAAAACCGCTGAGGTTTCAGTTGCAAGCGCCGGTGCGAGGCATTTGTCAAATCTAGGGAGGTCTCTTTCTTTGGTACTCAGGACACAAAGTTGAGGAGTACTGCGCCAATCATCAGCATAGCGGGCACACAACTGATAATTGCAAGGCATTGAGGCATGCAGTTCGGGATCTTATTGATTCCAAGCAGATCATAGATCCAAAAAAGAGAGGGAACCAGAAAAAGCCCGGATACAACAACGTAGCCCCAACTATGTTCATGATCGAGTCTAGCTTGCCCGAGTGGGTGGTTTTAAAGGATTTATACGGAGTCGATGCAAAAGTTTCTATCACGAGCCTTCATGAGGCTAGAGAAGAAGGGATGCCCGTGGCAGCGATTGAATGCTAGTCCACTGATGAAAGTGGAGATGATAACAATAACTCTGATGTTGAAGGATTTCCCGACCCATTATAACACCCCCAACTCCCACACGTAGCATATCGAAGGATGAAGAGCTACGGTGAGTGGAGGGTGCTACCAGACAAAGATATACATGGCAATACAGAAATCAGAGTAATAAAATTTCTAACTTCTAGAATCGAAATCTCAAGACATGCGCATCCTAATCCTATGTCATCAACACACCATTATTCGCACTATAGAATATTACAACTTATCACAAAACCGCATCAATAAACTTAATTACATTCCAAAAATAATAACACTTCCTATAAACTCTACTGACTTGTTAGCCAAAACTCAGCGGACCGCTGCGCTACTCTGATCTCCTAACCTGCACGGAGGAACACCTGTTCTAAGCGATAATGCTTAGGAAGGGTCTGCAAATAAATAATAACCAACAACTCATAGTGATTGGCAAAAACTAGCACATGCATTAACACATATTCATAAGCATATACTATACCAGTTAAAACTATCACACATTCATATTCTTTAGTTTATTATGAAAACTTAAGCCATTACACATACATTAGCATCTTATAAACCATAAACATAAATACTTAATTACTTTTTAATCAAAAATATATTATACAAAACTTATCAAATACTTTAAATCAAAACATTTCATTTTAATCAAATTGTTACTTGTTCAAAACTGAATAAAACATTTCAATACTCAGATTTGGTTCGGGCTTGAAACAGTTATTCCAAGCTTCCTACGTATCCTTATGGTTGGGGAATCAAAACCACATAGTTCTACAGAAAATCTTATACATTTATTCCAGGTTCAATCATAACTCATTTCCTAAATTCAATTATCTATATCACGCTTAATACTTCATTTCCCTTTAACTATAAATCAATATACCATTACCGTAATCACTGAGAACCAACAAAAAATACACAAGGATTCTTACCGATAGACTTACATTGGTCATCAGGTTAAGGTTCAGAAGGCAGACAATACATAACATACCTGTATTCTCGTTATAAACATATAAGCGACTACATTCATAAAGCTCATTTATTTAGTATCCAACTATAGCAAATACGCATATCAGTTACTTCAATAATTCTTTGCAAAGACTTTATAAAGACATATATACTTCTAACTTTTAGACAGATTAATAACATGCATTTATTACATACAAAATTCTTATGTAGTCAATAGTCATTCACACATCTGCATTGGATTAAACATTATTTGCTATACTTCTTTTCATTTAACTGACATTAGATTCAGATACTAAGCATTAAGGTATCCGAAGATACCGCACATTTCCACATAGGTGTCCATAAAGGATCTAGAACAGAGGAGTGCATAGCACACAAGTTCAAATGGCATTTCAATAAATGCATCAGATGCTTGTTCACATAATCATTTGCAAATCATCACAGAACTTATCAATTAATTCACATTAATTTACTCTTTTAATTGCCTGCTAAGTCAAAGGGATGGATAAACGAGTAACAGAACACATTGGGGGTACCTGTGGGTACAATCGAAAAGCAACATCGTATTTTTCTCATTCAAAATATTTTCACATTGGGGATCTTAAACAAGATCCGTACACTTTGGGGATCGCGAGGATCCAAATGGGGACCTGATCAGGGTCCAAAATGGAACAAAGGGCTGCAGCATCAGGACTCTATAGGCATGCCTATCTATCCACGACCGACTCACGTAGGCTAAATTTTCCATATCATTATTGAATTCGTCATGTTTCACTTATATATATAAATTCCATTAAATACTTCCATTAAATACTTGTAACATTCTTTTATGATCACATGCATTCATATATTTGCATATCACATGTACAACTACATTTATCATACTCAAAACTAATCACGTGTGGTTTCATAGATCGAAGTATTCATAAGAACATATTAAACGTAATCATATTATTAACCATCATGCATTAATTTAAACTTAACAGATAAGCTTACATTTCATTATACATATACATTTATAACACAATAATAGTAGATCAAATTCTCATATTTCAATAATTACTATGCATGAGAACAAATTGAATAATTCATATTTTAAATCATATATGCATAGCATAAGTGAGAAACCATGCAAAGAAGAAGATCTTTCAAAATCATTTTGAAACAGTGAAGGGACTGTCGCGATCGTGACCAAAGGTCGCGCTCGCGATAGTGGCCAAGCTTGCCCTGTAAATAAGGAACCAAGCACAATTGTGCTTAGAGACACAACTCATGAAGGCGAATCACAGAGGAACAAAGTAGGCGCAAGAGGGAGAGGAGACTACCACGAGTCATGCTCAGTGACACGACTCGTGCTCCTCTGCACAACTCGTGCTCCAGAGCACGACTTATGCTCTAAGGAGCACGACTCGTGCTCCATTGCATGACTCGTACTCCATGTCACTACTCATGACAGCCAGGTCATGCCGAGAAGAAAAATTTCAAAAAAAATGCATTTACACGTTATCCCCGTGTAAAATGCACAATGCAGAAATCATTCAGAGCAGAATGACTTTACACGGCGGTATGAAAGGTCCTTACTGTCGTGTAAAATCACGGACAAAGAAATTGAAGAACAGAATACAATCACACGGTGGTATGCCCTTTCCATGTAGATTATCCCAAACCTAGAAAATCAAAGGAAATTAACCCTAAACTTCCCCATAACTCAATTACAACATTCAATACAATTTATACCACATAAAGCCTATATTTCAAACCAATTATCACAATTAAAATATGTCATTAAGACAATCAAGCATTCTAACTCAAAATAATCAAAATCCATAACACTTAGACTAACATAAAAATCATTAAACACATGATTCCCAAAAAATCAAAGCAAATGTAAAGGATCAAATCATAAGTTTTTCCCAAACCTCAACTCCTTTGCTCCTATTAGCTTAAATGGTTGCACTTCTTTTCTTCCATACTCTTCCATAGTTATATTAATCAAATTTTCTCATAAAAAATGCATAACATTACTTAGGATTTCTATTTAACCAAAGAGAAATTGCAGAAATCAAACTAATAACTTACCTTTCCATCTCAAATCCCTCACTCAAACATTTGGACTTGAAAATTCTATCATCAACATCTTAAGGGTGGCAATTAGAGAGAAAGGAAAACAGCAATGAAAGAAGAAGAAGAAGAAGAAAAGGAGGAAGAAGAGGGACAAACGTGAGGGTGAGTAGAAAATCTGCCCCTTACTCACTTCTCTCTCTTCTTTTATTACTTCTTCTAATTCCTTGCCTTATGTCACCTTACCATAGGTCCAGATTAGATATTTATGTTAAATTTTTCTTTCAATCGTTCCACTCTTAATTCTTCTTGCACTTAACTTATAACTTTATAAATCTTTACATTGGCCCATATAATTAATTTATTCCTTCAATTAAATCCTAATTCCATACTTCACAATTTTAGATTTTACCGCAGACGCCGAAACTTTTACATTCATTCTTAATTTGTCCATTTAACATACCTAACATTTCAACTTGCATAACTTTGGTCACCTCTTATCCTTAATGTGCACAAATCCTTCTAGAGTACTTTTCGGGTTGTTACAATTCTTCCCTCCTAAAAGAATTTCTTCCTCGAAATTCACTTACATCGGAAAAATCCAAAAACTAAACTTCAATTCACTATCATTTTCATACACTTCATTTTTAACATACTCGCTTGCTATTACTTTTTCTCATCACTATACTCTCAAATCACTTCCTCTAAATCAAAATAACTATATGAATCATAACTTTTTCTTGTCCATAACTAAACTCAATCTCGTAAAATTTATTTAAATAAATCTCATAATTCTCTTCTCATAATCTTTACATTCAAATCAATTACATTCATCAGAACAATCATTACTTTAACCACCAGTCGGAAACCAAAGCACATACACTTCACACATAAACCATTTAACTTACAATGTTTATCACATGTTTCCTTAATACTTCAAAAACATCCGGCACACATGCTACTTCCTTTACTAATAATACTCATATCTTACTCCAAAAATCCATTCAAATTCATTCATGCAAGATTCCAAAATACTCTTTCTACTAAATTCAGACTATAACCACAATACATTTTTCCTTAATAACTGCTATGCTCTTAAGTCACACACTTAATCTTAATATCAAATACTCAATGTACACCCTGTCAGCTTTCTCTCCATTAAAACACATGCACAAATGCTTCTCTTGTGTGATCAAGGGATGATGATGCAATGAGGATGTGATGGTTCATGTATGCAATATGATGCAGAAATGCAATTGATTCTATAATAATGTACTTTTCCCATCCCCACGATTCAATATGCTTATGTTCAAACAATTTTCCAGGAGATAGCTAACAGGCATACAGAGCATCGCCACATTCTTAGAAAATCCAAACACTCTTCTAATTCAAACACCAAATATCTATTCCCATAAAGATAACCATTTATCAATACACTTCAAGAAATTCTACGAAACCTTCTCTTTTAAACTTCTAGTATCAAAACAAATTCTAACCGAAACTCTGATAACTCGTCTAACATCCACATTCCAAATCGGACACACACATGATGTAACACCCCGATACCCCCATTGGAAGGATACTGGAGCACCACGTGCACAAATACCTATACATATACTTAAGCATGCTTAAAACAGATACATGTAATCATAAAGATACCAAATCCATATATAAATAACCATATCATTTTACAAAAGGGATTTGTAAACATTTAACATATACAAGTACAAAATCATCCTCTACAAAAATTACATTTAAAAAATCAGTTTCCATATACAAAACTTATAACAATACAAAATATAGTGGAAGACAAAATAAACTCCAACTATAGACTTCTAGTGGCCGACCTGCAGATGTCCGACTCCAAAAAGAACCTGCCACCTACATGGAAAAAGAGCCCGTGCTAAGCGATAATGCTTAGTGGGGAGGAACAACACATGCGTGCACATATAATCGCAATAATAGTATATAAGCTTAACAATAATAAAAGCATATAAATGTATACTACTCTTGCTTATAACAAGTATTCATCGTACACATGTATATCAGAATATAACCATTACTTATTCATCATATGCATATACACAAGATAGAGGAATTAATCATTTAAATCCAAGTAGTCAATATTCATAAGCATTTTCACAATATAATTATATAACCATTCATATCCAAATACAAGTATTACATTTCATCTTGTCATAACGCATATACATATACATGTAACTTTTATCCATTTCATATACATAATGGCTTCATATACCAATCTCATGTAATAAACTCATGTAGTAGCCTGATTACTCACTAACTAGTGGATATAGGACACAGTATCCAAGTATATAGAGACATGAGTCTCGAATCATGTGTAAACATGTATACCCAAAGGTATACCGGAGACCGAAGTCTCAAATAATATAGACCCAAATGGGGTCAACATATAACTTGTAACATGTAGCAGCTGACTCACAATCTAACCCTGGATAAGCACTTATCTATCCGCTACTATGACTATTAGGCTCAAATAATATGTCATGGCCGGACTTATTCCCTAAAAGAATTAATCTGAATTGGCATGTATGTGAATTGAATGTGAGGTTTGGACTAAATTGAAATGAAGGCAGGACTTGATTGAAAGTTGAGTGGATAGTTTAGTGGCTAATTGGTATATATATGAGATTAAGTTAGGAATGGTTTAAGGGCTGATTAGGTCACTTAATGATGGATTAATTAGGAATAAAATAAGGTAAGAAATCAGTTAGTGGGAGGTAGAAATTGAAGTGGAATCCGTGTGGCTCCTTGTGAGTGTGCCACCTCCATCTTTTGCATGCATAAGTCTCTTGAGGAGGGAAATGACCCATTTCTGAGGATTGAGTCATTTTCTGTGTTTTCTACCTCCTCTTGCTGTGTGAGTAGTTCCTTTAGTCTCTAAATCAAATTGCATAATTGTTAAGGAGATCAAGTTGTTAAGTTGCTCAAGAGTTAAGTTGTTAGACTTAAGAGGTAAGTGATTTGAATGCTTATTCTCATCTTCTACTCTTCTTCTTGGTTTTGATTTGGTATTGGAATGAGAATTGATGGATTATGTTCAATTCTGGAATTGAACTGGTTTTGCTAGCTGAAGAAGTGAAGAAGGATAAAGGGAAAGCTGTAATCGGAGAACCGAGCGTTCGTCGAGATTAGGAGCTATGGCGACAAGGTTTGGAAACAAACCTTAGTTGTAAAATTGTGAAAATTGTGTTGCTTGAATATGAATTTGGTATGAATCATGTGTATGTGAGAAGTAATGGCCTTGAGCATGAAATTGTATGGCTAGGTTTAATATTGGATGTGGAGATGTGCTTTGAGAAAATGTTGTTTAAGAATATGTATGCTATGTGTATAATGAATATGATTATGATTTATGCTGTGAGTGAATGCCAATGTCAAGATGGAAATCAGGTATGTGCCAATTGGGTATGTGGTTGATGAATTGGGTTAATTTGTTAAAAAGGGAAATGGGTTGGAAGTCCTTGAAAGGAAATGAGAATTGAATGTGAAATTGGAGAAATCTTGCATGGGTCACGGTGACAATCAAATTGATTGTGACCGTGAGGTATGCTGGAGTTCTATTCTGCCTAACTGAATTGGGTATGTCACGGTGACAAACAAAATGGTTGTGACTGTGAGGTACCCAAGGAAGCATTCTGCCCTACAAAATATGATATGTCACGGTGGCAATCAAATTGATTGTGACCGTGACATACCCCCAAGTAGCATTCTGTCGAGAATTGGGAACATGTCACGGTGGCAATCAAATTGATTGTGACCGTGACCTGTCCTCAATTTGCATTCTGTTTTGGACTTCAACATGTCACGGTGACAGTCAAATTGATTGTGACCGTTACCTACCCTGTTTTGGCTATATAACCCTAATGTGTTTGGCCTTTTAAATGACAAGGCTGTGAACTGAAATGAAGGACATTATGAGTAAATATTATGTGTGTACTAGTTAATGTACAATTGCATACTACATGATGATTCTTGAATGCAATCAAATATGTGATTAATAACTATGAAGAATGAGTTTGGAAATATATTGAGTATGCAAGTGAAATGTATAGCTATGTGCTAATGCGAATGTGTAAAGTGAATGTGATGTTAGCTATCAACATATGTGATGTGAAAAGTGATCAATGTGAAATGAATAATATGATTAACAACTTAAGCCTACAAGTCAAGTAGTGGATAGTTAGGCATGCCTATAGGGTCCAGTGCTGTAGCCCCATGCGTTTAATGTGTCTGATTCCATGGGAATCACAATGTGAAAACAATGCGAATAATCCTTGCTGGATTTTATTATAAGTGGATTGATGTTAAGTACCTGAGGGTACCAATGCATAAATGTAATCTCGATGAGATTCTAGTACCTGAGTCGTACCAATGCGATACCCATTATCCACGTCTTTGGATTGCAGGCTAACCAACTAATTAAATAAGTGGAAATGAATGTGATACAATATAGTATGCAATGTGAATACGTGAATATGTGAATGTTGCTTTATGATTGAATATAGTATTAAACCATGTTATGCATGGAATGGAATTTGATGAAGTGATTCTTAATTAAGCATGGCTGTTAACATGCATTGTGTGATAAATTACTTGTTATATGTGTTCCCCACTAAGCATCATCGCTTAGCACGGGGTTACTCTAATCCGTGCAGGTACGGACAAGAGGTGATCGGAGGACGCACCCGCATATCAACGGTCAACAATAGGAAGTGGATAGTGTAGGTTTTGGGGTTTCTTACTTGGGAATTTTGTTTAAGCCTTTTGTATATTATTATGTGTATTAGATATGTAAAGGCATGTAATAATGAGATAACTAAGAATGGTAACGAAACAATGGTATAAGTTTGTATGATGTATGATCGTATATGATGGAAACTTTTTGTTTTAGGTTTTCATAAGGTTATGCGCGTGTTCTATATGTGTGTGAACGACCTTTTCTAACTAAGATTAGCTAAGCTAGTCTGACATGGGAAAAGGGCGTCACATAACAACTCAATCAAATTTTAGAACTACTATCATATAATAGAGAATAATTCAAATATAATCATGTCATTTCATGTATACATGTATATTGATCAATTTTGAAGACATATAAATCATATACAGACTTTATCATGGACATATAACTCATAATTAAATTATCCATATGCATATAAATCATGAACATTTAAATCGCATATAATATTATTAATCATGTACATATGACTTATAATTAAAGTCATTATAATATAAGACAAGCTTGAAACAAATCATGTACCATGTAGCACTAAAAACCCATGTAAAAAGAACCATGAAACGCATTTTCAAAACAGGGCAGGAAAGGCTCACTGTCGCGCTCGCGACAGTAGCCAAGGAATAGAGGCCAGTCGCGAGTCGCGCATACTGTCGCGACTTGTGATGATGTTGCCTCATAGGAAGGAGCAGGCACGAGTCGTGATCCTTGTGCATGACTCATGTCTACCGACAAAGGGAAGAGGGCACGAGTCGTGCCTATCCTGCACGACTCGTGTCCTTCCCACCAAATCTTCATGAGTCGCTAGCCATCTTCACGACTCGTGAAGAGGCTTCACGACTCGTGAAGATGCCAGGCCCTAACTGCCAAGTCGTGCTACCTCCTCACGACTCAAAAAGATCTTCCCAGCACGCAGACGTGAGAAGATGAACTACGCGATTCTTCTCAACAGAAAACGTAACACTCAGATCTGAACAAAATCATAACCCATTTTACCCAGAATCACATAACATGCAAAATCATATAAAAACGTACCTCCTCTGCCTCCAAAGCTTACTTATAACAACAACAACTCAAATTACACAATAATTACACAAATCAAATCAACATATATTGAGGTTGCAAAAACCCAGAAATTCATCTCATGTTCATATACGTTTATTCAAATTGGACATGCAAACACTTATAACACTATCATCTCGACTTATATACATAAATCTAATATACTCATGCCTTTTCATGCACCAAAACACACAATTAATAGTAACATTAGAACTCAAAGACATGATACAAAATGAGAAGGACATAACACTCCCAGACCTGAAATGGAGTTCAACTCGCTAGCTTCAAGATATCACTTTTCCCTTTCCTTTGTTCTTTCTCCTCTATTCATATTCTTGCACAATCCAACCAAAACAATAGCTCAATTAACCCATGCAAATCAAACTTTATACCCAAGAACAAACCATATAATCCAAAACCAAACCCGAATGAAAAAGAAGGAGAAGAAGAAGAAGAATCAAGCCACAAAACATCAACCACTTACCTCTTGGAGAACTCTTGATCTCAAAACCCTAGCTTAACTCTTGAAGAATACCCACATGCAAAGTTTGAGAGCAGAAATGGAGAAGTAGAGGAAGTGAGAGAGAGAACGTGAGAGTGTGCAACAAAGGGAAACAACAGATGGCTTCCACGGGAAGCAACAATTTCTGCTCTCCCTCTCTCTTCTTCCTTTCAAATCCCCATTAATGCACTCACCCACTTATCCACATGTCACAATTCTATTGGACCTCTAACTCCCTTCTTTGACTTTCCTTCTCTTTTGTCTACTAGTCACTTACACAAATACCATTATACCCTCAATGGACTCTTATAATTCCTTAATAAATCCCAATTCATTTACCAATTACTAATTTACCCCTTTATACATCCAATTAAACGTGCAATTTCTACTAGGCCATTTTTGGGATGTAACACATGACAACTTAAGGCGGGTAGATCGTGACCTACCGAGCCAACACTTAACAAAACACTTGATCTAGTCGGGAGGTTCCCCGTTCCTAGCACAAACCTGAAAGATTAGATCATCCTCTTTAGCCAACACAAAACTATATAGACACACACTTCGAAACACTTAGTTAACCAGAATCGACTAAACCGGAGCTCTGATACCATATTGTAACAACCCCAACTCCCACATGTAGCATATCGAAGGATGAAGAGCTATGTGTGACGCGCGCCGAACCCCGTGTCCTCCCGAAAGCCCGCTTTAGTGCGATCGAGATGGGATTCATTAAAACTTGTAAGGTATTTACAAGTTGCGTATATTTTGGGCAACAAAGAGGTTTCTTGGAGTCGCTACCCAATAGAACATTTGGGAGGGTCGTCTAGCCTCATCGAGCCTAAGACGACACATACATATCCATTTTGGGCAATCCAGAGAGATCTTGGAGGTCTCTACCTCTACCCCTGGTACCTAGGATTGTAAATTTAAGTCTTTTGCCGGGACTCAAGAGGTGTCTTGGAAGTCCTAGACCTCTCGCCTCATTGAGCCCCAAAGACCAGAGTGAGTTCGGGACTTCTCATTTATTTATACCTTGATTAATATTATAATTCAATTTTGAATTTATTGTTTCACCAACTTTCCACACAATGCAATTTAATTAAAAGCGCAATTATTCACGTCAAAAGCGATAAATGGAAGCAAAATCCAAAATAAAGCATTCAAAAATAAATTACAATAACACCAGGAGCGGAATACAACTCCCATTTTGTAAAAGTGCAAATACATGCATAAAACGGGGTATTCGTTAATGATGAGGACATTGGTCCTCGCATGCATATTTATTATAAAATGATTTTTAAGAAGTGTCAATTTTGTTGGTTAAAAATAGGACATTGGTCCGCAGCATTAGAGAAAACCTCAAATTAATTACTATAAATATTTGACCTTTTTCACTTTAACGACATTAAAATAATCCTGATAATAACATAATATGATAGAAAGGGTAGAGAAAGAACCCGGATGAAAATCCTCAGATTGGCGCAACCACCATCATTTACAACTCCAATTCCAAATGGTCAGAAAATAACTCTTAGGAATAAACATGTCAGTGTCAAAATTGTAAATAAAGTAAAGAGAAGGAAAATGATAAGAAACTTAAAAGAAAGGAGTTAAAAGATAAAAGGAATAAAAAGGGGTAAAAAAATAACTTTAAAAACATGGTGTGATCGGCGGACGGAGTGGAAACCACTCTGCCCGTCGGTCATCCTCGATTACTAAAAAGAAGTTAAAATAAACTCTCTGAAATTTTAATTAAAAGATGGTCATTTAGAAAATGAAAACAATCAATGTAAAGCAATTAAATTGTATAAATATTAGTCCAGAATGTTTACCCTCGGATTTTACCTTTTTGGGTGAATATCGAATGGTTTCGGTCCCCGCACGCTCCACAAGGATCAAATGAAAATATATCGAGGCAGGAAAATTTGTATTTTCCTTTTCTAAAAATCTGATAGCAATCAAGTGTTTGAATTAGCTGTATTGATGGAAACGAATGAATTTCGTTACCTCAAATTAGCTTAATTCGCAAGAGAAATTTTGAAGAAATCAATTAATTGGAAGAAGTTTTATCAAATAAAATTCTGAAAAATAAACAGAGCTTTTTGATAAATTACTCACAAAACCTTTTCTAAAAACCCAATCTCTCAAAAGGTTTGATAACTTTTGCCAGAGAACTTATCTCTAAAAATTTGTTACTTTTCCTCACAAAAATTTTCAAATTTTTTCTAACCCCTAAAAATGGAATCTAATCCACTATTTATAGAGTTCTTTTTTTTTTTAAGATAATTAGGATAAGTGTTAGTTTAAAGTTTGAATTTTAAAAGGACTTTAAAATTCAACTTTAAACCAATTTTTATCCCCAAAGATTGAAAGAGATCAGATTAGATTTAATCCAATCCGGCGTTATCCAATCAGTTCCATTACCGACGGGCATCCCTCCAATTACCGACGGGCATCCCTACTAAGGCCCCGTGTCCGTCCCTAGCTACAGACGGACTGAAGACTCGGGACTAGGGATGGGCGTCCCTACTCCGCCACATGTCCGTCCCTAGCTACAAACGGGCCGTCTCCATTACGCATAGCGACGGGGATCACCCCAAGTAGAGATGGGCATCCCTACACAGACGGGAATCCCGTCTGTGGAGCAAAACCTCCATTTTCAATCTAAATCTCTCTAATTCTTTCAAAACTCCATGCTATAGAAAAAATTTTAATCCTTGCAAAACTGAAAGATGAAAACCTCCGAACATCACCCAGTTATCCAAAAACCGACGTTGATCTCTTCATCGGGTAACTCTGACCTGGACTGCCTCAAGACCCGGTGTCTACAGTTTCCCCCAATTTTTGGGAAACTAGTGCACTAGCATCTAAATGAGCCAAAATTCAGAGAAGAAAGGAAAGAGACACATACCTGAGGCAGTCCTTTCCTTTGTGTCGGGGAAGTAGCGATGCGTCGAGTCTGCTCCAGACTTATAAAACGCGTGGGTTGCTCTCCTGAGCTGCACCGAGTCTGCTCCAAACTTACAAAGTGCGGATGATTGCTCTCCTGAGCTGCACCGAGTCTGCTCCAAACTTACAAAGCGCGGATGATTGCTCTCCTGAGCTGCACCGAGTCTGCTCCAAACTTACAAAGCGCAGATGATTGCTCTCCTGAGCTGCACCGAGTCTACTCCAGACTTACAAAGCGCGGATGATTGCTCTACTGAGCTGCACTGAGTGTAACACCCCCATCGCCGTCCCCGTTGGAAGGACGCCGACGGACGCGTTACCCGACGCTCATTCACACAGATATTCACATGCACAGTACGGAAGCATACTTTCATACATAACATACATACGAAATATAGGTTAATTAAAAACTTGACTTAACTTGCAGGCACAGACTGATCATACATACTTCATTCACGCACTTACATTAAGTAGAAACACACAGATATGTAAGATTATCACCATGCAGCAGAAATTACAGACAGACGATAAAAATAGAGGAAATTTTCAATAACAAATATTTACATCGCTCCAAATGTTACTTCAGTCTCTTTGCATAATATTACATATACATATTTTGCAGAATTACAACATCCATAATAAAGAAGCTGAACAAAAACAAAAACTCCTAGCTCCTATGTGGCCGACTCTGCAGCTGTGCGACTCGAACTGAACCAGACCTGCCACCTGCACGGGAAAAAGAACCCGTGCTAAGCGATAACGCTTAGTGGGGAGAGTATACAAAATATATAGACGGCCATTCACAACGGTCGCCAAAGTAAAGCACATACACAACAGCGAAAGCATAAAGTCCTAACAGATAACTATACATGCTTTATACAATAGCCACACATTCAAATGTCCCTAACTGTGGTCATATACTCATATGGTTAACACAACCAATTGTCATGCCAATAACGTAAATACATTCTAATATACATATATTTCAGCAGTCATATTCGGTAATTCAAAATCGCATTCATATACATGTTAATTTATTGTACTACTGTACAAAAATGTAGTGTCAACCTTATATGCCACATCGACTTCAATCACACATATTATATACAAGATCCTTTACAGAGAAGAACAAAGGTACATTATACATGTTAAAATTACATTAAACCTACTCAGAGATTGGTAGGTGCCTTCACATATCCCAAAATCATACTCACACTGATACCACATTCTTATATTCCTAACTGGTTCATATGACCGAGATCTTACACATTCGGATATCACATTTTCATGTTCATATCAGATAAAGCAAACGAAATACCTGCTGACTCAAAATAGTGGATAACGAGTACTGAGAGAGAGACCTCATGAGGAAACACATAGCCCGATCTCTGACCGGGTAACCCTCAGAGGGAACACATAATATAATGTACCATACAGGTACAAGTCAAAAGGCAACATTTCATTGAACAGGACCTTAAACAAGATCCATACACATACACATAATAGGGGTTCGCGAGGAACCATTCGGGGACCTGATCAGGGTCCAAATCGTTCAAAGGGCGCTGCAGCTACAAAGACTCTATTAGGCATGCCTAACTATCCACTAGACTGACTCTCGCAGGTCATGCATCATACAAATCATATTTCAAATCACTTAATATATATCATTGTACATAATTAGCAATAGGTAAGACTTATGAATAAATTCATAAAGTCAATTATGCCTCATACAATTTACACTTAAGCATAACATAATGATCTTAGAGAGAGATCATCAATATAGATATGCATAATACATTCAGTTATATTAGTATACTTCATAAAATAGTCGAAGAATAAACCTAAAGGTACTATAAGTTCAGAAATTAGGCATTGAAATCACCAAGAAACCTCATTCAGCACAACACATCTGTCGCGCTCGCGATGCCTGTCGCGCTCGCGACAGAGACCATAGTCTCTTGCTGCGTGCGCGCGACAGACTTCGCGATCGCGGGAAGGAGAGAAGAGCCTGGCTCTGTCGCGCTCGCGACGTTGTCGCGATCGCGACAGAGGGCAAGCATGGCTATCGCGGGGTCGCGACAAGTCGCGTGCTCGCGATAGCCCAGGCCAACAAAGTGCTCTGTCGCGATCGCGACAATTGTCGCGCTCGCGACAGAGAGCACACAAGCTATTGCTATCGCGGGCTCGCGGCAGCGTCGCGTGCTCGCGATGGCACAGCATCAGGATCACCGGTCTCTGTCGCGCTCGCGACAGTGTCGCGATCGCGACAGAGTCATGATTCCGAAAATCTACAGAATTCTGCGGGGTCTTTCCTTCCTCAATCGCACCCACAAACACACGAAACATAACCAAATGTCTCTTACCTCATTTCCAGCAAGCCACACATCATTGACAACATGAATACAACATCCATACCAAGAAATACAAATAATTCATGCCACTAACACTATCCCTATACACAAACTATAATATCAATACTAATCGTCATTTAACACTATTAAGTTCAATTGCTCACATTCAAGGCTTCATGCATCATCTAAATCAAAACTATAACCATTAAACTATTCTGAACATCAAAACACCATAATTCCATTTTCGAACATTAATCCTATTTCCAAACTCTAAACAAGGAAGGACTAAGTTTTAGACAGTAACAACGAAGTTCGGATGCACTTCGGAAGCAAAACGTGCCCAAAATACTCAACCTAAAGAAGGGGAAGAAAAAGCAAGTGTCCCAAACCAACTAAGGGTTAAAAATGAGGAAGCAAAGCTACATAAAAAGCATTTTTCTGTCGCGAGGTCGCGACAGAGGCTCACCCCTAAAGCCAAACGGAACTGCTCAACTAGCCCAACTTGTACTGCCTGAACGGACCTATAAACCTCATTTTTAGGAAAAGTGGTCTTCTTAGTAAATGTTCTCCTACGTCTTAAATTTCAAATGGAACAAGTTTCAGGTCAATTGGACATCTAGAACTCGAGATATGTTCTCCACAACCCATACTGTTCAAACAACCCGACACAACAGGGACACTACATTTGTAATCAATATTTCGATGTCTTAAAGCGAGAATTTGTCTAAGGCTATTTCTACGACTTTTCAAGAAATAGAAGTCGTGGTTCTAATGACTCCAGAATCACATGGTTTGGAATTCTAAAACTCTACTTATGACAAAAACACTGCACAGGGGTCAAATGAGAACGAAACCGAATTTACCCAATCTTAGACTTCACTTTCAATTCTCACACACCTTCAACTTAAGCCACATCAAGCATTTTTAATACATTTATCCACACCAATACATGCATAAGACTCATATCAAAACACTCAATTCACTTTAAATCATATACCAATGTATATTCATCACTCAAAAAGAATTTAGAGTAAAGACAAATTTAAAATTCAATTAAAGGAAATCAACTCCCAAACCTCTTGTTGCACAATAGTTGTTCTCTTCAAGCTTTAAATCTTCTCTTTTCCTTTACTTTGCTTCTTCCTATCACCAATCACTTGCACAAACAAACCCAAAATATTACTTAATCTATAACCTTAATTCATCCAATTTAAAAGCAAAACAAGAGAAATCAGTCATCTATAATCCTAACTTACCTCTTAGAAGCAACTCAAACTACCCAAGGGAAGAAGAAAGAGCAGAAACGAGTAAAGAAGAAAAAGGAAAGAAGAAGAAGATGAATGGCGTGAGGAGGAAGAGGAGAACGGGAAAGGAAGAAGAAAACCCAAGTGATTTTACAGCTGTCCTCTCTCTCTCTCTCAACTCATTAAATTCAACTCTATCCACTTGCCAAGTGTCACTCTTTCATAGGATTTGATCCCACAAGAATACCCTACTCCCATACTCTCACCTACACTTAATTCTTTTCCTTTACTCATACCCTACTTCCCTATCTTACACACACATGCTAACATAACTCTTACATCCTTAGTTCCATACCCAAAATCCACTTGATAATTATTTCTTTTATGCAAATATCTCCAAGGTACCATACTCATAAACCACTCAATGAAATCTCTTAGCCATAAACATCCTACTACCATACACTATTAACACACCATAATAATTCCTTTACTAATTTTATTTAATTAATTTCTTAACAACTAAAGTCTTATTATCCATATTACTCATGCATAAGTTACCGAAATACCCTTCACTTACCGACTTGGCTTGCCGATTCCGACTAGGCCCAATTTGGGGTGTTACAAATCTACCCTCCTTAAAGAATTTCGTCCTCGAAATTCACTTATATCTGATTTTCTGAATTTCAAAATCTTTATTATTAACATTCACTATACTCTTTCCTTCATTAAAATGACTGTAACATTCCCTCCTAGATTACTAGCATCACTAGTCTCAATTTTGTTCTCACTTTTAAATCATCACATAAATCTTACAGTACTTATTATTTAATTATCTTATACAGAAGTGCGCAATTCCATCCACTTACTTATTTATTCTTACTACTCTTGTTCCTAATAGCAAATAGTACACGTACACCCTGTCAGCTTTCTCTCAATCAAAACACATATACAAATGCTTTTTATGTATGGTCAAAGGGATGATGATGCAATGAAAATGTGATGGCTCATGTATGCAAAGTGATGCTGAGGAAATGCAAGTAATGCTGTAATGATGCATTTAGTCCCATCCCCATGATTTAATATGCTTTTATTCAAATACTTTTCTGGAGATAGCTGACAGGTATATAGAGTACTACCAAAACCTTATGGAATCCAAATACCTTTCCACCTCAGATTACTAAAACAACTTTACTCAAACACCTTAAAATAAAACTTACCAGAAGGTTCTGCAGGCTCTGTTACTACACTACGGTGCTCAACAAGTCTTGTTGGCCCACGAGTGGTTCTAAGCAATTCCTCCATATCCTTCCTAGCTTGCCTAGCTAGATTCTCTCTTGATTTCGGACATTTGGCAAGCTGATGGGCTTTGCTGCCACATCGGAAGCAAGCTCCAGTGAGCCTCCGACAAGGACCCCAATGTTGCTTCTGACAGAATTGGCATACCGGAACTTCTCGAATCTTTTTACCCGCTGGTACCTCTTTACTCGATATTTTTCTCTTCTGAAGTTCCTTCCGAGCGAAATCTTGAGGAACAATGGGGTAGTCAACCTATCCAAAATCCGAACCAACCCTCGCACTAGTGCCCTATCATCGGAAACAGAACCAGAATCCCTAGCCCGAGGCTGCTCGGAAACACTCTGATCAACGCTAACTGGGTTCACACTATCGGTCGTCTCATCCACCTTCTCACTAGGGTTAGACTCCATCTAACCATTAAACACACACAGGACAAAACACATCTGCATTAGGCCACGACACAAAACTGACTCTCAAACAAAGACTCGACACATAACAAGTAACATACAAAGACCCGATACTCAAACAAATAAGGTAACCAGAACCTTATGCTCTGATACCACCAAATGTAACACCCCCATCGCCGTCCCCGTTGGAAGGACGCCGACGGACGCGTTACCCGACGCTCATTCACACAGATATTCACATGCACAGTACGGAAGCATACTTTCATACATAACATACATACGAAATACAGGTTAATTAAAAACTTGACTTAACTTGCAGGCACAGACTGATCATACATACTTCATTCACGCACTTACATTAAGTAGAAACACACAGATATGTAAGATTATCACCATGCAGCAGAAATTACAGACAGACGATAAAAATAGAGGAAATTTTCAATAACAAATATTTACATCGCTCCAAATGTTACTTCAGTCTCTTTGCATAATATTACATATACATATTTTGCAGAATTACAACATCCATAATAAAGAAGCTGAACAAAAACAAAAACTCCTAGCTCCTATGTGGCCGACTCTGCAGCTGTGCGACTCGAACTGAACCAGACCTGCCACCTGCACGGGAAAAAGAACCCGTGCTAAGCGATAACGCTTAGTGGGGAGAGCATACAAAATATATAGACGGCCATTCACAACGGTCGTCAAAGCAAAGCACATACACAACAGCGAAAGCATAAAGTCCTAACAGATAACTATACATGCTTTATACAATAGCCACACATTCAAATGTCCCTAACTGTGGTCATATACTCATATGGTTAACACAACCAATTGTCATGCCAATAACGTAAATACATTCTAATATACATATATTTCAGCAGTCATATTCGGTAATTCAAAATCGCATTCATATACATGTTAATTTATTGTACTACTGTACAAAAATGTAGTGTCAACCTTATATGCCACATCGACTTCAATCACACATATTATATACAAGATCCTTTACAGAGAAGAACAAAGGTACATTATACATGTTAAAATTACATTAAACCTACTCAGAGATTGGTAGGTGCCTTCACATATCCCAAAATCATACTCACACTGATACCACATTCTTATATTCCTAACTGGTTCATATGACCGAGATCTTACACATTCGGATATCACATTTTCATGTTCATATCAGATAAAGCAAACGAAATACCTGCTGACTCAAAATAGTGGATAACGAGTACTGAGAGAGAGACCTCATGAGGAAACACATAGCCCGATCTCTGACCGGGTAACCCTCAGAGGGAACACATAATATAATGTACCATACAGGTACAAGTCAAAAGGCAACATTTCATTGAACAGGACCTTAAACAAGATCCATACACATACACATAATAGGGGTTCGCGAGGAACCATTCGGGGACCTGATCAGGGTCCAAATCGTTCAAAGGGCGCTGCAGCTACAAAGACTCTATTAGGCATGCCTAACTATCCACTAGACTGACTCTCGCAGGTCATGCATCATACAAATCATATTTCAAATCACTTAATATATATCATTGTACATAATTAGCAATAGGTAAGACTTATGAATAAATTCATAAAGTCAATTATGCCTCATACAATTTACACTTAAGCATAACATAATGATCTTAGAGAGAGATCATCAATATAGATATGCATAATACATTCAGTTATATTAGTATACTTCATAAAATAGTCGAAGAATAAACCTAAAGGTACTATAAGTTCAGAAATTAGGCATTGAAATCACCAAGAAACCTCATTCAGCACAACACATATGTCGCGCTCGCGATGCCTGTCGCGCTCGCGACAGAGACCATAGTCTCTTGCTGCGTGCGCGCGACAGACTTCGCGATCGCGGGAAGGAGAGAAGAGCCTGGCTCTGTCGCGCTCGCGACGTTGTCGCGATCGCGACAGAGGGCAAGCATGGCTATCGCGGGGTCGCGACAAGTCGCGTGCTCGCGATAGCCCAGGCCAACAAAGTGCTCTGTCGCGATCGCGACAATTGTCGCGCTCGCGACAGAGAGCACACAAGCTATTGCTATCGCGGGCTCGCGGCAGCGTCGCGTGCTCGCTATGGCACAGCATCAGGATCACCGGTCTCTGTCGCGCTCGCGACAGAGTCATGATTCCGAAAATCTACAGAATTCTGCGGGGTCTTTCCTTCCTCAATCGCACCCACAAACACACGAAACATAACCAAATGTCTCTTACCTCATTTCCAGCAAGCCACACATCATTGACAACATGAATACAACATCCATACCAAGAAATACAAATAATTCATGCCACTAACACTATCCCTATACACAAACTATAATATCAATACTAATCGTCATTTAACACTATTAAGTTCAATTGCTCACATTCAAGGCTTCATGCATCATCTAAATCAAAACTATAACCATTAAACTATTCTGAACATCAAAACACCATAATTCCATTTTCGAACATTAATCCTATTTCCAAACTCTAAACAAGGAAGGACTAAGTTTTAGACAGTAACAACGAAGTTCGGATGCACTTCGGAAGCAAAACGTGCCCAAAATACTCAACCTAAAGAAGGGGAAGAAAACGCAAGTGTCCCAAACCAACTAAGGGTTAAAAATGAGGAAGCAAAGCTACATAAAAAGCATTTTTCTGTCGCGAGGTCGCGACACTGTCGCGATCGCGACAGAGGCTCACCCCTAAAGCCAAACGGAACTGCTCAACTAGCCCAACTTGTACTGCCTGAACCGACCTATAAACCTCATTTTTAGGAAAAGTGGTCTTCTTAGCAAATGTTCTCCTACGTCTTAACTTTCAAATGGAACAAGTTTCAGGTCAATTGGACATCTAGAACTCGAGATATGTTCTCCACAACCCATACTGTTCAAACAACCCGACACAACAGGGACACTACATTTGTAATCAATATTTCGATGTCTTAAAGCGAGAATTTGTCTAAGGCTATTTCTACGACTTTTCAAGAAATAGAAGTCATGGTTCTAATGACTCCAGAATCACATGGTTTGGAATTCTAAAACTCTACTTATGACAAAAACACTGCACAGGGGTCAAATGAGAACGAAACCGAATTTACCCAATCTTAGACTTCACTTTCAATTCTCACACACCTTCAACTTAAGCCACATCAAGCATTTTTAATACATTTATCCACACCAATACATGCATAAGACTCATATCAAAACACTCAATTCACTTTAAATCATATACCAATGTATATTCATCACTCAAAAAGAATTTAGAGTAAAGACAAATTTAAAATTCAATTAAAGGAAATCAACTCCCAAACCTCTTGTTGCACAATAGTTGTTCTCTTCAAGCTTTAAATCTTCTCTTTTCCTTTACTTTGCTTCTTCCTATCACCAATCACTTGCACAAACAAACCCAAAATATTACTTAATCTATAACCTTAATTCATCCAATTTAAAAGCAAAACAAGAGAAATCAGTCATCTATAATCCTAACTTACCTCTTAGAAGCAACTCAAACTACCCAAGGGAAGAAGAAAGAGCAGAAACGAGTAAAGAAGAAAAAGGAAAGAAGAAGAAGATGAATGGCGTGAGGAGGAAGAGGAGAACGGGAAAGGAAGAAGAAAACCCAAGTGATTTTACAGCTGTCCTCTCTCTCTCTCTCAACTCATTAAATTCAACTCTATCCACTTGCCAAGTGTCACTCTTTCATAGGATTTGATCCCACAAGAATACCCTACTCCCATACTCTCACCTACACTTAATTCTTTTCCTTTACTCATACCCTACTTCCCTATCTTACACACACATGCTAACATAACTCTTACATCCTTAGTTCCATACCCAAAATCCACTTGATAATTATTTCTTTTATGCAAATATCTCCAAGGTACCATACTCATAAACCACTCAATGAAATCTCTTAGCCATAAACATCCTACTACCATACACTATTAACACACCATAATAATTCCTTTACTAATTTTATTTAATTAATTTCTTAACAACTAAAGTCTTATTATCCATATTACTCATGCATAAGTTACCGAAATACCCTTCACTTACCGACTTGGCTTGCCGATTCCGACTAGGCCCAATTTGGGGTGTTACACTGAGTCTACTCCAGACTTACAAAGCGCGGATGATTGCTCTCCTGAGCTGCACCGAGTCTACTCCAGACTTACAAAGCGCGGATGATTGCTCTCCTGAGCTGCACCGAGTCTACTCCAGACTTACAAAGCGCCGATGATTGCTCTCCTGAGCTGGGTGTCCTTCCGAACTGCTCTTCTGAGCGGGGTATTTCTCTGAACTGAGTGTCTCAATTTGGCGGCTTCATCATGCCCCCAAGGTACAATTCTGACCTTTTGATTCTCATCTAATCTATGTGATCTTGAAGGACATGATGTCTGATCTGTTTATCCTTCCTTTTGACTGTTGGTCAATTTTGAATTGGTGTAAAACCAGGTTCCTGTATTGCAAGAGATTCTTGTTAATTCTCGCACTAATTAACCTGATTGGTAGACTTGTGAAAATTTTTATAGTGCCCTTTATTGTTTATCATCCTTTTTACCATATGACGAATTAACCTTTTTTTTCTTTTTTCTTTTCAAGAGAGTTAAATCATAAAGAAATAACATGCCAATTTAACAAGTTAACCATAAATGCCTTTCCACTAAAAAGGTTAAATTTTGTACAATATACAAATGTGATTACAACAAAAAGTATAAACACAAAGCCAGAAGAACTCCCTGAATAATCTACAATAGCGCATAATCTGAGAGCTCCTCTGGATCATCCTCATCATCATCTGATATATGAACCGGCTGAGACCGAGATGAAGAGGCAGAGGGCCCGCATCTGGAGCAGATGGCTGATTGGGAGGGGCTGATGGTCCGGCCTGCTGTGTAGTCGAGGCTCTGGCCTGTCACTGGTATCTGGGAGGTACGCTCTCGCTAGGACATGCTGCTGGAACTAGACTTGAGCATATCCATTTAGGAAAGGCTGTGCACATACTGTCATGAACTGCAACATATCAGTGACGACCCCCCCAACTCTCTAAAAGCGTCGCCCAGGCGGAGGGTCTGATCTGTGGTGGCAGTCCCCATACTCTTCAACCTATCTTCAGTATGCTCCCTGAACTCCCGAAGAGACTGGGCAATGGAAGGTATGGCACCCTCCATAACCTAAATCCTGAACCTGAGAGCCTCAACCTACACATCCACGATCTGTAAGGAGGCGTCTGTCCTCTGGGCCACCCCATCCTGGGAGGTCCTCATCTCCTGCCTCAGTTGAGCCACAAGCCTCTCCTGCTCCTGCCTCAAAAAGTCAATGAGCCTCCCCTGCTCCTGAATAATACTCTGCTGCTGATCCAGCCGCTCTAATATGACTCTATCCCGCTCCCCAAGGTGGTCGAGAAGGGCCCTATCTCTCTCCTCCTGCCTGTGCTCAAAGGACGCGAAGCTAGAAGTCAATAGTGCAGTAAAATCTGGCTGCGCTGGGAAAATCGATGATGAGGACGGAGGGGGAGCTGACTCTGGTGCCGGCTCTGGAGGTGGAGCTGTAGAAGTAGATGCCCCCGGATCCCCTACTCTAGCATATGGACTGAACCTCTCATGAGCCCGGGGAGCAGTCTGTTGTACTCTCGATGGCGGTGGCGGAGTGGGACTCTGTACTCTCTGCCCTGGAGGAGTAGGAGTAGCAAATAGCTCATCCATGGTGAACTCGATCCCCATGTCAGAGGGCGTACCCGGATGCTCCTCCTGGTGCTGCTGAGGGTCGGGAGGCTAGTGCTCCATCTGCGGCTGCTCCTGAGCCTACTCCATCTGGGGCTGCTCCTGAGGCTGCTCCATCTGAAGCTGCTCATGGGGCTGCTCCTCCACTGGCTCTAGCGAGGGCAAGATGAATGTACATCTGGTCTCATGCACAGTACGAAGCCTGTAAGCCTCTGGCTGGCCCAGTATCGGTATTATCATAGCCATAGTGATAGCCGCCGGAGCGTCAACATAAATACTCTCATCCAAGGAACGCCCCAGGATATCTGGACGAACACCCAAACTCATAAGCAATCTGGTAATAACTCCACCAACATACACCACAGGGGCTGTCCCCCTAGATACTCTCACCAGGTTGACCAAAATCTCATGGCTGATATTGAGCTGCTGGCCTGCCACCATGGCCCACAAACTCCAAATCTCTGCGGTATTGAGAGACCCTGGGTTACCAGCTCGTCCCAAATATGAGCTGGATAAGGCACTCCCGGCAAGGCGATAACTGCCCAATGCTGGCGTCTAACTGACCTCTAAGGCGCTATGACATCCTGCCCAAATGGAAACCCCATGGCCTCTGTGAACCGCTGACGGGTAATACTATAATGATAGCCCTCGACCAAAAACTGTATGACACCCTCCTCCGTGTCAGATCTCTGATATCCCCCGTACTATAATGTGGCAAGAAACTGCCATACTATCTCTAGATGAGTCTGGAAAGCAGGTGTCAAAAACTCTGTCCATCACGTGCCTACCATCAGAATATCAACCTCGTCTGCCATCCCCAAAGCCTCAAGGAACGGCCTAGAAACGAAACGGCTAGCTCCAAACTGCACCTGAGCCAGCGCCGTATACCTCTATCTAGCCTCGTCACTCATCCAACTCGGGGCCTGAGGCTCAGGCTCATCGTGAGGAGCATATCGTCGTGGTGGCATCCTGCGAATGAGGAAAACAATTAACTTGGCATCATAGACATAAATAAAACTTTGCTTAGAAATTGAGGCAGCATTCTGATGGGAATGTGTCTAAACCGACAAGATAAATTATGGGCAGCACCCCGACAAGGGTGTGCCCAACCTCCTATAAAAAGAAGGGACAAGCCTCAGGCCCCAAGCAATAATGCAATATATTCACGTTTGTTAAAAAATTTGGGCACTACCCCGGCAAGGGTGTGCCCAACCTCCTTTCATAAAACAGAAAAAAAAAGACAGGCCTCAGGCCCAAATCAATAATGCAATATATTCACATCTGCTTTGCTTCCTATTTCCTAGTATTAGTTCCAATGTGCATGCATTTCTAAAGCCATGTCTTATCTAAAAAAACTCGGAAACAAATATACATTTATCACTAATTGTTCTTAAACAACATAGGTCAATCCATCTTATGCCCACTAAAAAAAATTGCATTTTATTTACTCTATGTATCAATGCATTTTAAATAAAATTACTAAACAATTATATTTCAATTAATTAATAAGGCTACTAATTACACTAATTCAAAAGAAGAAAGAAGAAAAAGAAAATTACATTATTCATGCTAAAATAAAATGATTAAAAGATGGGAGGATTTTACTAACTTGGAAGTTGAGACCCAAAGAAGAAGTAAAAAACCTCACAACTGGTGCAAAAAAAAACTTAGCTAGAAGGACAAAATGAAAGGAAACCGCTGGAAATAAAGGGAAAAGCGTCAGTGTGAAGAAGAAGGAAAAGAAAGTGACAGCCCATCGGTACCTGTGTCTTTATATAGAATTTAAGTACCGACGGGCTTTACGTCTATATAGCGACCGACAGGTATGCCATCTGTCTCTCCAGATTTCGCTTTTAACCCTCATTAATTACCTAATTAATACGCGTGATATGCATGATGCAGAGACTGCCAGGTGGACAATTACAGACGGGATCACCGTCTGAGCTAGGGACAGGCTAGCCATCTGTAGGTCAATCCTATAAAATTCAGTATTTTCTTGGATTTCGTGCCTTTTCTCTCATTTTAGCTTCATAGCAGGTTCCTTTCCTCAATTTTTTCCTTTTTTCCTTCTTTATTTCCTTTAGTGACTTCGGCTTTAGCTACTGAGGAATGAATTCTCCTTTGCTTTCCAAGATGCAAAAATAACACTCTTGCCCCCCTTTCTGGACTGAAATTTTTACGAAGAATCAAAATAGACTACAACCTCCTTTCGGATTTTCACACAACCCTATGCCTAATTTTTGCCTGAAGTTAATCCCAATTACTACAGCGGCTTTTCTTTGCCTTTTATTTTATTTTTCTTTGGCTTTTATTTTTCTTTGTTTCTTCTTCCAGATTTGGTTGCAAGAGAAATTGAAACTGCTGTCAGAGCCACCTCCTAGGATCATTAGTCAGTACTCTGCGAAGCACTTTCTTCCTCGCCGGCGTTTGTACCTGCCTGAAACCCCTGACGAAGGCATTACCAGATTCAGTGAGATATTAGATGAGGATATAGGCCTTATGCACGCTTAGCTTCCCTTATCCGGTGCAGTTATTGATGGATCTTCCGGATGCGTTCCCTTATGCAGGCTTCGTGAGGCAATCTTCTACATCATGGCCCGTTGCTTCCGTCAACTCGGAGTGACTCGTGATGTAGTGAGACTCCCTTTATCCTTTTGAGGTGGAATCCTTTCTGCGGCTTTTGCCTCCCACTATCATGAGCTCTAGAGCCGACTTCCATTGAAGACTACCATACCTTCGTTTGAGAACCATTCTGCTATCTCTACCAGTGCATACAAGAGATGGATACTTAGCCCGGCATCCAATAATCGAACACGGCGACTGAGGCATTTGGATTGCGAGAGTAGTAGTAGGGCATAGTTTAGCTTTGCATGCGTTTTAAGCAATATGTTTCTTTTTAAAGCAGAATTGGACAACGATGTAAATGAATAAATCAAGTCTTATTTTATTTCACAAAGTTGTGTACGTTTCAGTACGATTTCAAAATACATGATCATTTTGGTACCGATTCAATTATGCACGACTACATTCATTCATGGAACCAAATCTTGATAGCATCAAACTCCTGTCTCCAATCAGCCCTCTCGGGTTTTCGTGATTGGATATTTTCTCTCATGCCTCTAAATTTTCCCAGGATGCCTTTTTTCGGTTTTCACCCTGACGAGGCGCCCGATTTTAGCAAGGCCGCCCTTTTTCGGTTTTCGACCCGCGGGGCTTTCATTCTCTTCTTTTGATTTTGTAGCCTTCAGCCATGGAACCTTTTGAGTCTATCAATATTGATCGGTTCTTTGAATTCATTGCCATCACTATCCGACAGAATCGCAGCTCCTTTTGACAGCAGCTTCTTGAGGATAAATGGTCCTTCCCAGGTTGGTCTAAATTTTCCTCTGATATCCGGTACCCCTGGTCTCATCTGTTTGAACACTAAGTCTCCCTCCTTCATCAGATGCTTTTTCACCTTCCTCCCAAATGATCTGGCTAGCCTCTTCTGATAGATCTGATTATGATAGTAAGCTTTCAGCCTACTCTCATCCAATAAATTCAAATGCTGCAACCTCTGTTGTACCCATTCGGTCTCTGGAATCTGAGCTTCCGTGACTACTCTCAGCGATTTGAGCTCTACCTCGACTGGCAGCACTCCTTCTGTGCCATAAACCAGAGAATACAGCGTAGCGCCCGTAGATGTCCTCATTCTCGTTCTGTAACCCCACAGAGCAAAAGGTAACTTCTCTGCCCAGTCCTTGTAGGTTTGGACCATCTTGGCTAGGATCTTCTTCACATTCTTATTGGCAGCCTCTACTGCCCCATTAGCTTGTGGTCGATAGGGAGAGGATTTATGGTGCTCGATTCCGTACTTCTCAAGAAGCTTCTTGGTTTCCCCCATGAACTGCACCGCGTTATCAGACACTATATGTTGTGGGAGGCCGTATCTGCAGATCAGATTCCTTTCAATGAACCTGGCCATATCTCTTACATCGATCTTCTTGAAGGACTCCGCTTCTACCCATTTTGTAAAATTGTCGATTGCGATTACTATGTATCTATGCCCATTGGAGGCCGTAGGGCGGATCTCTCTAATAATGTCTATTCCCCAAGCAGCGAATGGCCAAGGTGACGTTAGGCTATGTAGCTCTGACACTGGCAAGTGCCTTAAATCCGCGTACTGCTGGCATAGTTGGCACTGCTTGACATATTTTGAACAATCGTTGTCCATCGTAAGCCAGTAGAAGCCTTACCTTATGATCTTTTTGGCCAATGTCAGCCCGTTCATATGGGCTCCGCATACTCCGGCGTGTGTTTCTTCCATTACCCTCTTTGCCTCTTTCTCACCTAAACACCTCAATTGGATACCATCAGCTTGTCGTTTGTACAACATCCCATCTATGCAGATGAACTGAGTGGACAGCTTACGAATCATTCTCTGATCCTTTTCTGTAGCCTCTTCCGAAAATGTCGCATTCTTTAGATAGGTCATAATGTCATAATACCACGGCTTCCCATCTGCTACTTCTATCTCTATGACTGATTTAGGTTCGAAGCTAGGTTTCTTAGAGCTATAGATCAAAACTGACTTCATAACCACTCCTTCGGGGTTGTCCCACATTGATACTAAAGTGGCGAGCGCATCGGCTAACTGATTCTCATCCCTTGGAACAAAATGGAATGTGTACACTTCAAACTGACTACTTAAGTCCCTCAAGTGCTTGATGTATGGCACCAACCTTTCTTCTTTAACGGCCCATTTGCCTCGGATTTGATTGACCACCAGGGAGGAATCACCAAACACTTCCACATTTTTTGCTCCTAAAGCTATTAATGCCTCCAATCCAAAGGTACACGCTTCATACTCAGCTTCGTTATTGGTAGCCTTAAATCTCAAATTCTTCGCTAAGGGAAGCTTCTCATCATCCGGGATAGTTAAAATGATCCCTACTCCTGCCCCCTTGTTGTTCACGGCTCCATCAAAGTGCAATTTCCAACCTTGAACTCCGATAGCTGCTACATCCTCATCTGGAAAGTTAAACTCGTAGGAGTCTCCTTGAATTGGGTGTTCTGCTAGAAATTCAGCCACAACACGCCCTTTGATGGTCTTCCGGGTAATATACTCTACATCAAAATCTTGTAGCAACAATAGCCACCTACCCATTTTTCCAAGTAAAGATGGAGCCTCCTGTAAGTATCTTAAGGGATTCTGTTTCGCCACTGCCTGCACCCTGTAGGCATGAAAGTAATGCGCAATTTCTTAGAAGCCCAGATAACTGCAAGGCAAATCTTTTCTACTTCCGTGTATTTGACCTCATAAGCCAAAAACTTCTTGCTAAGGTAGTAAACAGCAAATTCCACTCCAAATTTATCCTCTTGGGCCATCATAGCGCCTATAGAACTGTCCTCTATGGCAAGGTATAGGATCAGTGGTTTGATAGGCTGTGCCGGTCTCAGTACCGGTGGATTCAGCAAGTATTCTTTAACAGTGTCAAAAGCCTTCTGACAACTCTCATTCCATACTATTGGTTGGTCTTTTCTGAGTAGTTTGAAGATCGGTTCACATATCGAAGTAAGCTTGGCAATAAACCTACTGTATATTGTAACCTTCCCAGAAAGCTTCTCACATCCTTCTCCTTCTGCGGTATCGGCATTTCTCGGATGGCCTTAACCTTATCCGGGTCAATTTCAATTCCCCTTTGACTAACTATGTGTCCTAGGAGCTTCCCTGAGGTAACACCGAAAATACACTTCTTAGGGTTTAACTGCAGGTTGTACTTTCTTATCCTCTGGAAGAACTTTTCTAAGGCTTCAAAATGACCTTCTCTAGTGGCTGACTTGATCATCATGTCGTCCACGTATACCTCCACTTCTTTATGGATCAGGTCATCCAATATCTTTGTTGCCATCCTCTGATAAGTGGCTCCTACATTTTTCAAGCCAAAAGGCATTACCCGATAAGCATAGGTCCCCCATTCCGTGATGAAAGCTGTCTTAATTCGGTCAATTATTTTATTGAGAATCTGATTGTAGCCCGCATAACCATCTCCAAAGCTATACATCTCACAAGCAGCAGCGCTATCTATCAACACGTCTATATGAGGCAATGGAAAATCATCCTTTGGACAGGCCTTATTCAAATCCCGA
Organism: Excoecaria cochinchinensis; assembly: GCA_947683425.1. Lineage (NCBI taxonomy): Eukaryota > Viridiplantae > Streptophyta > Magnoliopsida > Malpighiales > Euphorbiaceae > Excoecaria > Excoecaria cochinchinensis. The sequence goes on from CANTUQ010000220.1 coordinate 97,028, forward strand.
TAATCCACGCATACCCTTACTTTTCCATTCTTTTTGGCTACGGGGACAACATTGGCAAACCAAGTTGGATATTGCACCTCAACTAGAAACTTGGCTTTGATTTGCTGGCGAATCTCCTCTTTCACCTTCTCTGCCCATTCTAGTCTAAGCCTTCTCAATTTCTATTTAATGGGATTATGGTCTGGATAGGTAGGAATAGCGTGCTCTGCAATTTCCCAATCGATACCTGGCATATCTTCGTAGGTCCAGGCAAAGACTTTTTCATATCTTTTTAAGATTCTCTCAAATTTTTCTCTCTCTTCAGGAGTTATATTTGATGCTATCAAAATTTCTTTTGGATTCTCTACGGTTCCAAGATTAAACAGAGTAGCATCAGTTGAATCAATATCAAATATGGATGGGTAATGATCATGATCATGCATAGTGAAATCATCGGAAACATCACACAAGTAATCAAAATCATTCAATTTATTAATAAGATTGAAATTGTCATTAACATCATTGAAAAGTTCTGGAGCAAAAAGAAAATCTAAACTATTTTCCTCTTCCTCCTCTGCTGGCGCATCTACCACGGTTGACGGTCCTGCATCACTTTGGCTCTTTGGAGGTGCCTCAATTACCTCCTGCATGGCTTCCTCTATCTTTGCTTTCCCCTTTAGCTGGGTGGCTACCATCTTCTCAGTGATCACTTCTTCAGGCATTTCACGATCCCAAATTGTCCTACTGGTCATGATATCTTCATCCCAAAAGCCCTCTGCTGGCTTGATCAATCCAATGCCCCAGTCATATGAAAACCTCTAAACCTGGCATAATCCTTCCATCCAGCCACTATGGTTCATCTTCCCCTGTATAGGCACAGGCTGCGGTTGCTGACACAAAAGTCTACTGGATATGAGGAATTTCTATTTTTGACCGCTCACCCCTATTTACAACACCTGTGTATCCTAGACCCCTTCTGTCCTTTTAGCTCTTGGTAGTAATAGCTGTTGGCATCTCCTGAGAATTCTTACCCAGTCCTGCGCCAGGGAGGAACGACATCTTCTTCATCATATTCAGTACCTGAGGGCTTTCTTCCTTCTGCTCTTCATCGCCTATCATAACAACATGAAACCCACTGAACGGCTGCCTAGCAATTTCCAGTATTGAAACCTGATTCTCCCATGCAGCCCTTATAGTCACAATCTGGCCTTCGTGAGGTATTTTTACCATCTGGTGAAGTGTATAGGGGACTCCTCCCAACTTATGAAGAGCTAAGAAATTGGCGGGTATAGGCAGTACTATAAACTCCACTTCTGACTCTACCGGTCCCGTCTTCACTATTGCCGTGAATGTCCCCGAAGCCTGCCTATGTGAGTTATCATAAGCTGTGATGGTAAGATCAGACTTGGCTAACATATCCTTCGTTACCCCAAAAGCTGCCATTGCTACCTATGGGCACACATTTATCGAAGAACCATCATCTACCATTACACAGGCGGTGTGCTTTTGGTTAATCTGTGCCCTTATGTACAAAGGGCGATTGTGGTTGCGGCCTTCTGCCGGTAAATCAGCTCGGGTAAAAACAACATTTTCTCCCGATCCTCCCTTTACTACATCCAGAAGTTCCGTAGGTGAGATGGTTGTAGCAACAGTTGCCTCGCACAAAGCTTCTACCACCTTCTGTCTATATGATGGTGACTATCTCAGAAGATCCCATATTGAAATCTGAGCCGGCGTCTTTTTCAGTTGTTTAATAATTGGATCTTCTTCCGGCTCCTTTCCCCTCCTGGGCTCAAGCAGCTCTTGGGGCTTCTCGACTTCTGGAGCTACCCTTCCGCTTCGGGTCACAGCTCCCACCTCCTTCTTCTTTGGCTCTTCTCCTTCCTCCTCCGAACCCCATAGGTCGGAAAATACTTCAGAATCATCATTTTCAGTTCCACTATCATCAGTGGACCAGCAATCGATTACTGCAGCGAGAAGCCCTTCTTCACTCCCCTCATAGAGGTTTGTGATAGCAGTGTGGATATCATTGCCGTACAATTCCTTTAACACAAAGTCCTCGGGCAAATTAGACCCGATCATATTCACTGGCGGAGGCATGCTATTGTACCCATCTTTCTTTTGACCCCCTCTCTTCTCCAGGTCAGTGATATGCTTTGAGTCGATTAAATCTTGAATCGCGTGCCTCAACGTCTTGCAGTTATCAGTTATATGCCCGGTGTGCTGATGATATGCACAATACTCATCATCCTTGTGTCCTGGCGTGCCTTGAGTTCTAGCAGGTTTGGGTGGCATAGGTTGTAACTTACCCTCTTCCATCAATCTTCTCAATATCCATGACAAAGACCTTCCAAGATTTGAAAAACGCCTCGGGGTAGCATTGGCAGTTGATACCTTGGCAGTTTTCCTCGTGCTACTAGCAAAACCTATGGGTCTACTTACCCCCTGGCTACTGCTACCTCTCTTGGGATAGTTCTCATTAGCTGCTCTCTTAACGAGGTACTCTCCCTCGGCCTTAATAGCGATGTCCTTCAAGGATTCCCAGTCTTTCAGTCCTTTCATCCTTAATCCATCTCTCAAATACGGGCTCGCATTTTTAATGAATAGTCGTATTTGATCCTGAGTATCTGGTTTCTTCTTCATTTCCATCACCCGATTCCTCCACCGGGTTAGATACTCATGGAAGGACTCACCTCCCTTCTGCTGTAATAGCTCCAGGTCCTTCAGGGTCACCTCCATCCTTGTACTGCAGTCGTATTGCCTCAAAAACTCCTCTGTCAATAAATCCCAATCCTCCTTAGTTCGGCGGTTGAGCCCGTGGTACCAATCCACTGCTGGGCCAATCAAGCTCAAGCAAAAGTACTCAATCTTCTGTTTCTTCGTCAAGGTGGTGCCCTTCATCACCAGCGAGTATTGCTTTATGTGTGCCAGGGGGTCAAAAGTACCATCAAACTTTGGCACATCTGGCATTTTAAAGTTCATTGGGACTAGATCCTCTCCTTCTAACTCCTTGTGCTCAGGGTTCACTCCTCGACCCTTTGTCAGCATTCTCGTCATAGCTTCGAATTTCTCTTCCATCTTCTTCCAGATGGCTTCTTCAATTTGAGGAGCTTTCCCTTTCTCAGGCATACGCTCCTCATACTCTTCGTCCTCCATGTCATCATCTAGCCTTGGGACAGGTCTTCCTCTCTGTGCCCCCGAAGTAGCAGCTCTTAAGTCTACAGGCACGCGAACCTCCTCTTGTGGATTTTCTCTGACCTCTCCCCTTTCATTATTTCTCATAGGAGGAGGTGCTGGGTTCTGCGGGGCCACTTGCTGACCCATTGTGGCTATCATTGCCATCATCCGGTTCTCAAATTCTTTCAGCCTTCAGCCCACTTCCTCTGCTATCATTTTCCTGGTGGCGTCTGCCCCTCTTGGTGAGTTTGCCATTTCTTCGGGTAAAGAAAACTGATCTGAAGTAGCGTAACTGGTTTCAGAAGAAGTGCCCAGATACTATACCCTTTCTGTTAACTCGAAGAACGAATTTCTGCGTAGTCGCCCCCGAGACCCTCTTGTCCACCTAGGCGAATCTATGATGGCTGAAAAACACAAGGGGTCAGTATGATGCATGAACGTGCTAAGATGCATGATCGTGCTATGCAACACTCACAAGCCACATGCAAGCAAATAGGTCCTTCCAACCTTATTACTCCCGCACAGGAGATCATAGTCTCTTTCCTAGGTGGGATTGGCCCATGGGTCATCTGGGGACCCGATGAACACGTATGGTGCACGGTGAAAAAAATCGGCATTATAACCTCTCCTAACTAATGCACAGGCACATGGGTTATGATCATTAGGCAATCCAAATAAGTTGCCATGGGCCTATCGGGGCATGAAAGCCTTTGATTAGGTGGCCAGTCAAATTATCCGGGCTTGTCCAATACATAATGATCCATATAGCAAGCATAGTATTAAGGTTCATACCACTTAAAGTAACTATCTCTATTACATGAGCTTCGGTCAAAGGGTGGTGTTACTTTAGGGCTACCCATGGTCCCTTCCAACGGGTCTAGCTCATCACGAGCGTAACGACCGATTGGGTTACCATTTAATATACCATGATTGTACGAGATTTGGGCTGGTGATTATCCTTAACACTTCCCTACATTGAGTGAACGTAGAGTCGTGCTTCGGGAACGCACCGGGGCTAAAAGAGGGACCAAACTAGCGTAGATCTAAGGCTCTAATGTGATGCAATGCAGTTTTGAAAGAAGGTGAAATTTTTGAACTAAAACTCAATTATAATTTTTAATCAAGGTACTTTCGAATCGAAGTCTCGAATGAGTCCCCAGTGGAGTCGCCACTATGACGCGCGACGAACCTCGTGTCGTCCCGAAAGCCCGCTTTAGGGCGATCGGGATGGGATTCATTAAAACTTATAAGGTATTTACAAGTTGCGTATATTTTGGGCAACAAAGAGGTTTCTTGGAGTCGCCACCCAATAGAACATTGGGGAGGGTCGTCTAGCCTCATCGAGCCTAAGACGGCGCATACATATCCATTTGGGCAACCCAGAGAGATCTTGGAGGTCTCTACCTCTACCCCCTGGTACCTAGGATTGTAAATTTAAGTCTTTTGGCGGGACTCAAGAGGTGTCTTGGAAATCCTAGACCTCTCGCCTCATTGAGCCCCAAAGACCAGAGTGAGTTCGGGACTTCTCATTTATTTGTACCTTGATTAATATTATAATTCAATTTTGAATTTATTGTTTCACCAACTTTTCACGCAATGCAATTTAATTAAAGGCGCAATTATTCACGTCAAAAGCGATAAATGGAAGCAAAATCAAAAATAAAGCATTCAAAAATAAATTACAATAACACAAGGAGCGGAATACAACTCCCATTTTGTAAAAGTGCAAATACATGCATAAAACGGGGTATTCGTTAATGATGAGGACATTGGTTCTCGCATGCATATTTATTATAAAATGATTTTTAAGAAGTGTCAATTTTGTTGGTTAAAAACAGGACATTGGTCCGCAGCTTTCGAGCAAACCTCAAATTAATTACTATAAATATTTGACCCTTTTCACTTTAACGACATTGAAATAATCCTGATAATAACATAATATGAAAGAAAGGGTAGAGAAAGAACTCGGATGAAAATCCTAAATTGGCGCGACCACCATCATTTACAACTCCAATTCCAAATGGTCCGAAAATAACTCATAGGAATAAACATGTCAGTGTCAAAATTGTAAATAAAGTAAAGAGAAGGAAAATGATAAGAAACTTAAAAGAAAGGAGTTAAAAGATAAAAGGAATAAAAAGGGGTAAAAAATAACTTTAAAAACATGGTGTGACCGGCGGACGGAGTGGAAACCACTATGCCCGTCGGTCATCCCCGATTACTAAAAAGAAGTTAATATAAACTCTCCGAAATTTTAATCAAAAGATAGTCATTTAGAAAATGAAAACAATCAATGTAAAGCAATTAAATTGTATAAATATTAGTCCAGAATGTTTACCCTCGGATTTTACCTTTTTGGGTGAATATCGAATGGTTTCGGTCCCCGCACGCTCCACAAGGATCAAATGAAAATATATCAAGGCAGGAAAATTTGTATTTTCCTTTTCTAAAAATCTGATAGCGATTGAGTGTTTGAATTAGCTGTATTGATGGAAACGAATGAATTTCGTTACCTTAAATTAGCTTAATTCGCAAGAGAAATTTTGAAGAAATCAATTAATTGGAAGAAGTTTTATCAAATAAAATTCTGAAAAATAAACAGAGGTTTTTGATAAATTACTCACAAAACCTTTTCTAAAAACCCAATCTCTCAAAAGGTTTGATAACTTTTCCCAGAGAACTTTTCTCTAAAAATTTGTTACTTTTCCTCACAAAAATTGTCAAATTTTTTCTAACCCCTAAAAATGGAATCTAATCCACTATTTATAGAGTTCTTTTTTTTTTAAGATAATTAGGATAAGTGTTAGTTTAAAGTTTGAATTTTAAAAGGACTTTAAAATTCAACTTTAAACCAATTTTTATCCCCAAATATTGAAAGAGATCAGATTAGATTTAATCCAATCCGGCGTTATCCAATCAGTTCCATTACCGACGGGCATCCCTCCAATTACCGACGGGCGTCCCTACTAAGAGCACGTGTCCGTCCCTAGCTACAGACGTATTCAAGACTCGGGACTAGGGACGGGCATCCCTACTCCGCCACGTCTCCGTCCCTAGCTACAGACGCCGTCTCCATTACGCGTAGCGACGGGGATCACCCCAAGTACAGACGGGCGTCCCTACATAGACGGGAATCCCGTCTGTGGAGCAAAACCTCCATTTTCAATCTAAATCTCTCTAATTCTTTCAAAACTCCACGCTATAGAAAAAGATTTTAATCCTTGCAAAATTGAATAATGAAAACCTCCGAACTTCACCCAGTTATCCGAAAACCGACGTTGATCTCTTCATCGGGTAACTCTGACCTGGACTGCCTCAAGACCCGGTGTCTACACTACGGTCAGCGGAGGGTCCTACCAAACAAAGACATACATGGCAATACAGAAATCAGAGTAATAAAATTTCTAACTTCTAGAATCGAAATCTCAAGACATGCACATCCTAATCCTATGTCATCAACACAGCATTATTCGCACTATAGAATATTACAACTTATCACAAAACCGCATAAATAAAATTAATTACATTCCAAAAATAATAACACTTCCTATAAACTCTACCGAATTATTGGCCAAAACTCAGCGGACCGCTGCACTACTCTGATCTCCTAACCTGCACGGAGGAACACTCGAGCTAAGCAATAATGCTTAGGAAGGGTCTGCAAATAAATAATAACGAACCACTCACAGTGATTGGCAAAAACTAGCACATTCATTAACACTTATCCATAAGCATAAAATATACCGATTAAAACTATCACAAATTCATATTCTTTAGTTTATTACGAAAACTTAAGCCATTACACATACATTAGCATCTTACAAACCATAAATAGAAATACTTATTTACTTTTTAATCAAAAAGTAATTATACAAAACTTATCATATACTTTAAATCAAAACATTTCATTTTAATCAAACTGTTACTTGTTCAAAACTGAAAAAAACATTTCAATATTCAGATTTGGTTCGGGCTTGAAAGAGTTATTCCAAGCTTCCTACATATCCCTATGGTTGGGGAATCAGAACCACGTAGATCTACAAAAAATCTTATACGCTTATTCCAGGTTCAATCATAACTCATTTCCTAAATTCAATTATCTATATCATGCTTAATACTTCATTTCCCTTATAAATCAATATACCATTACCGTAATCACTGAGAACCAACAAACAATACACAATGATTCTTACCGACATACCTACATTGGTCATCCAGGTTAAGGTTCAGAAGGTAGAAATACATAACATACCTGTATTCTCGTTATAAACATATAACCGACTATATTCATAAAGCTCATTTATTTAGTATCCAACTATAGCAAATACGTATATCAGTTACTTCAGTAATTCTTTGCAAAGACTTTATAAAGAAATACATACTTCTAACTTTTAAATAGATTAATGACATGCATTTATCACATACAAAATTCTTATGCAGTCAATAGTCATTCACACATTTGCATTGGATTAAACATTATTTGCTATACTTCTTTTTATTTAACTGATATTAGGTTCAGATGCTAAGCATTAAGGTATCCGAAGATACCGCACATTTCCACATAGGTGTCCATAAATGATCTAGAACAAAGGAGTGCATAGCGCACAAGTTCAAATGGCTTTTCAACAAATGCATCAGATGCTTATTCACATAATCATTTGCAACTCATCATAGAAGTTATCAATTAATTCACATTATCTTACTCTTTTAATTGCCTGCTAAGTCAAAGTGGTGGATAAATGAGTAACATAACACATTGGGGGTACCCATGGGTATAATCGAAAAGCAACATCGTATTTTTCTCATTCAAAACATTTTCACATTGGGGATCTTAAACAAGATCCGTACACTTTGGGGATCGTGAGGATCCAAACGGGGACCTTATCATGGTCCAAAACATAACAAAGGGCTGTAGCATCAGAACTCTATAGGCATGCCTATCTATCCACGACCGACTCACGCAAGCTAAATTTTCCATATCATTATTGAATTCGTCACGTTTCACTTATATATATAAATTCCATTAAATACTTCCATTAAATACTTGTAACATTCTTTTATGATCACATACATTCATATATTTGCATATCACATGTACAATTACGTTTAACATATTTAAAACTACTCTCGTGTGGTTTCATAGATCGAAGTATTCATAAGAACATATTAAACGTAATCATATTATTAACCATCATGCATTCATTTAAACTTAACAAATAAGCTTACATATCATTATACATATACATTTATAACACAATAATAGTAGATCAAATTCTCATATTTTCAATAATTACTATGCATGAGAACACATTGAATAATTCACATTTTAAATTATATATGCATAGCATAAGTGAGAAACCATGCAAAGAAGAAGATCTTTCAAAAACATTTTGAAATAGAGAGGTGATTGTCACGATCGTGATAAAAGGTCGCGCTCACGACAGTGGCCAAGCTTGCCCTGCAAACAAGGAACCGAGCACAAGTCGTGCTCAAAGACACGACTCATAAAGGCGAATCACAGAGGAACAAAGCAGGCATAAGAGGGAGAGGAGACTACTATGAGTCATGCTCAGTGACACGACTCGTGCTCCATAGCACGACTCGTGCTCTATGGAGCATGACTTGTGCTCTATTGCACGACTCGTGCTCCATGTCACTACTCGTGATAGCCAGGTCATGCCGAGAAGAAAAACTTCAAACATAATGCATTTACACGATGGTATGGAGAACCTTACCCCCGTGTAAAACGCACAATACAGAAATCATTCAGAGCATAATGACTTTACACGGCGGTATGAAAGGTCCTTACTGCCGTGTAAAATTACGAACAAAGAAAGTGAAGAATAGAATACAATCACACGGTGGTATGCCCTTTCCATACCGCTATGTAGTTTATCCAAAACCCATAAAATCAAAGGAAATTAACCCTAAACTTCTACATAACTCAATTACAACATTCAATACAAGTTATACCACATAACGCCCATATTTCAAACCAATTATCACAATTAAATTATGCCATTAACACAATCAAGCATTCCAACTCAAAATAATTAAAATCCATAACACTTAGACTAACATAAACATCATTAAACACATAATTCCCAGAAAATCAAAGCAAAGATCAAATTACACACCCAAAATCATAAATTTTTCCCAAACCTCAACTCCTTTGCTCCTATTAGCTTAAATTGTTGCACTTTTTTGCTTCCATACTCTTCCATAGTTATATTAATCCAATTTCCTCATAAAAATGCATAACATTACTTAGGATTTCTATTTAACCAAAGAGAAATTGCAGAAATCAAACTCATAACTTACCTTTCCATCTCAAATCCCTCACTCAAACACTTGGACTTGAAAATTCCATCATCAAAATCTTAAGGCTGGCAATCAGAGAGAAAGGGAAATGGCAATGAAAGAAGAAGAAGAAAAATAAGAAAAGGAGGAAGAAGAGGGACAAACGTGAGGATGAGTAGAAAATCTGCCCCTCATTCACTTCTCTCTCTTCTTTTATACTTCTTCTAATTCCTTGCCACATGTCACCTTACCATTGGTCCAGATTAGATATTTATGTCAAATTTCTCTTTCAATACTTCCACTCTTAATTCTTCTTGCACTTCACTTGTAACTTTATAAATCTTTACATTAGCGCATACAGTAAATTTATTCCTTTAATTAAATCCTAATTCCATACTTCACAATTTTACATTTGACCGCAGATGCCGAAACTTTTACATTCATTCTCAATTTGTCCATTTAACATACCTAACACATCAACTTGCATAACTTTGGTCACCTCTTATCCTTAATGTGCACAAATCCTTTTAGGGTACTTTTCGGGTTGTTACACCCATGGGGTTCGAAGGAGGAAGAAAAGAAGAATGATGGAAAAAAGAAAGTCGGAGCAGTGACCCGGAGCTGAATGGTAGTTTCGGAGGTAGAAAGGCCATAAGATCCCGTAGTAGTTCAAAAGGAAAAAGACCCAGAGGAGGATTCGATAATGAGGCGGTTAAAAAAGATGCCGACTCAAATATCGATCTAGGATCTACTGAGACAGTCTCCCTTGCATAGGCAGAAGTTGGTGAAAGCCCCATACGAGTCTACGGTTGTCACACCCCATTTATCCCCCTAGTTGAATGAGCCATATATGTATGTGTGTGCAATTGCATGAGTTTTGGATCATAAGGGCATTTTGGTAATTTTGCATATTTTAAGGGTTTTGCTAGCACGTGGGTGCATGCATGGTGCCTTGGTGTGAATTAATTGGGTTAGAGTTGTGTGTGTGCATGAGTGCACCATAGTAGGATATGCACTAGTGGGTTATGGTTGTGTGTGTTGTGCATATAAATGTAGAGTATGTGTTAATTGGGAGAGTTTTGTGTGTGTGTGAAGCACTTAGTTAGGGTGTGAGTGACCAAATCCCTCCACTAGGATCTTGACATGTGTCTAGGGTTAAGAAAAGAAAAGGAAAAGAAAGGAAAAGGGAAAATCAGATTTTTCCTCACTTGTGTTTCCCGTTCCTCTCGCCGCCCTTCTTCTTTTCTTCTTCCTTTCTTCTCCTCTTGGACCTTAGTTGAGATTCAAGAGTTCTAGTGGGGTTTGATCATCTCTTAGTAGTCATTGGTAAGTTTTATGCATTCATTTTTACTTTTGCTTAAGTTTCCATCTTCTTCTATTCTCTTATTTTCGGAATTGGGTTTGAGGTTTGGATTTTGTTTTGTTTGCTTGTTCTTGGTTGGGTTCCTAGTTGAGGCTCCACGGGATCCTAAAGGCAAGGAAGTTGCGGGATCAAGTGGAACTAAACACTAGGAGCTAAGGATTTTGAGGTTTGGGAATTTCTTCCTTTTTATGTGCAAATGTTCATGTGTGTGTTCTTGATGGGTTCATGGAATTAGGTTGTTAGATGTTCTTTATTTTGATGTTTATGATATGGGTATTTGCTTTGAAGTGTGAATCTTGCAAAAGTATGAGTTAATTATGGAATTTTAGAATTGATGTGGTTTAATGCATAAATGGGGTTTTTGATTGATTCATGAAATTGAATGTGTAAATTAATGGATTGGATGAAGTATATTGTGAATAATTGTTGTATTATGGTTGTTGATGTTATTGGATGGCTGGAATTGAGGTAAGGGACCTTTGATTGAGTTTTGTGTGGTTTGGAGAGGAAATGGAAAAGGAAAATCTGCAGAATTTCTGCAGATTTTCAAAGTCCCGACGCTGTCGCGATCGCGACAGAGAGCGGTAGTGGGAGCTTCGCTGTCGCGAGCACGCGACATCCGCCGCGAGCCCGCGACAGCCGAAGTGTTGTATACCCTCTGTTGCGAGCGCGACAACCGTCGGGATCGCGACAGAGAGTATTGTTGCCAAGTACTATCGCGAGCACGCGATCCGTCGCGAGATCGCGACAGCACCTTTCGTTCTCTGTCGCGATCGCGACACCTGTCGCGAGCGCGACAGGGCCTGGCCTTCCGTCCTCCTCGCGATCGCGAAATCCATCGCGCGCGCGCAGCGAAGAGACTTTGGTCTCTGTCACGAGCGCGACAGACGTCGCGAGCGCGACAGTCCCTTGTATGCTGAATGAGTTTTCTTTCTTCGCGTGTTCCTTGAACTTCAGTTTACTTTAGCAGTTATGAGATTTATGCTTGGTATTCTATAAATGATATGCAAGTGTAACCATGATATGATTATGCTCATTTGATGATGATGATTTTGGAAACTGTGAAATGGTTTGAATGGTATATTTATGACCTGCTAGAGTCTAGTCAGTGGATAGTTAGGCATGCTTAATAGAGTCTTTGCTGCAGCTTCTATATTTCCGTTTGGACCCCGATCAGGTCCCTGTTTCGTTCCTCGCGAACTTCTGTATTGTGTTTGGATCTTGTTTAAGGTCCTTCTGGAAATGTTTATGACTGAAAAGTTAAAATGGTTTTTCGTATTCGATTGGTACTCGTAAAGTACTTTCTGTTCACTCGTTATCCACTACCTTGAGTCAGCAGGGTTTTCAATGCTTAAAGTACTTGTATGAATTGTTATAGGAGCAATTACATGTTTTATCCTTATGGATTCAATGATGAAAAGTACAATCTGTAATGAGAATACGGTTATTGATATGAATCTTTTTGGTGAATGGCTATATGTACTTACGCATGTGAATTGCCTTGACGACCGTTGTGAATGGTTGTCTTTATGCTATGTGTGTTCTCCCCACTAAGCGTTTATCGCTTAGCACGGTGTGTTTACCCGTGCAGGTGCGGAAGGAGTCACTTTTGGGAGAGTCGTCGCCATCAAAGCCAACACAGCAGGGTCTTAGAATAGGGCTTATTTTTGTAGCGTTATGATTCTTTTTGTATAGAACTCTCTTACTTTGGTTTTGTAACAGCTTCCGCTTATGTATATGTATTTTTGGGGTTTGTAATTATCTATTGTTTCTCTCAGTTGATCAGAACAGTAATGTAATGCTTCTATTATATTAATGCATGATCAGCTTTCATGAATGGTTTTGTAAAGTTTTAAATTACCTGGTATTTTGTTATGTATGTTTAAGAATCTGTGTATGTAAGTTATGTATCTGCGTGGTGGCACCTTTACCCCTACGGCACCTCACTCCTCATCGGATGGGATCGCCTGAGTATGGGTAAGGGGTGTTACAAGTTGTGGTATCAGAGCACCGGTTTAGGCGTTTCTGGGCGATTGTTTATATGATGCTATGTGTGTATATGTCTATGTTTAGGGCTGTGTTGGCTGATGTGGTTGTCCTCTTGTTTGTTAGATGAATTCTGATTCTGCTCACGGTGCGCTCGAGGAGTCCACTGAAAGTGTGAACCCTCCAGCGGTAGATCCGTCTGTCTCTGTTTCGGTGTCGGCTCAACATGCTAGGGTCCAGCCTGAGGCCGCTGCCATGCCTTTTGAGGCGATGCTTAGATTGCATCAAGACATGGCTCGGGTTTTGGAAAGAGTGACTGCCCCGAAAGCTCCGATTGTGAGTCCAAGAAGAGCGGGTGTTGAGGATTTTTATGGGACCGGACTTGATGAATCTGAGTTAGCCGAGAAGTGGCTTGATAAAGTTAAGAGAGCCTTGAGGGAAGTCAGGTGTCCTCCTGATCAGCAAGCTGAGTGTGCAGTAGCTTTACTTCAGGGTTCAGCATATGAATGGTGGGAGTTGGTGAGTAGACAGCCTCAGATGCCTGACCCTTTGACATGGGATTTCTTTGATGAGCAGTTTTCTAAGAAATTTGTGACTCAGGCATATAAGGACACAAGATGGCCGCAGTTTCTGAGTTTGAGGCAAAGGGCCTTATCGGTTGCGGATTATGAGAATGAGTTTAACTGGTTGTCTCGTTATGCTCCGCGTGGGGTCATGACGGATGATTTCAGATGCAAGCACTTTGAGGCCGGGTTGAATGATTCTTTGAAGATTGCTTTAGTTTCTTTGATGTGTATGCCGGGGGTACATTACTATCAGATTGCTGAGGCTGCTTTGAGGGCAGAGAAAGCGGAAACTTTGATTAGAGAGAGAGCTCAGCGCAGGAGTTCTGCTAGAGGTGGTGTTTCCTCATCTTCGGGTAAGAGGACTAGAAACCCGCAAGATGATCCTGCGACTAGTTCGGCTTCCAGAGGGAGAAGGCAAGGTTCAGCTGCAGTGTCTGGTTCTGGTAGGGGTGGCCGGTCTGATGCTGCACCCGTTTGTTCGAACTGCAGTAAGGCTCACTGGGGTGAGTGTAGGTGGCTTACTGGTGGGTGTTTCAGGCGTGGGAGCACCGAACACCGTGTGGCTAATTGTCCTCAGATGGGCGAAGACTCGGGTCCTCAGGGAGGAGATAGCAGAGTTGGATCGAATGCTCCGCAGGCCACTAGAGGTAGAGGTAGAGGTAGAGGTCGAGGCGGTCGACCCAGAGATGTAACTGGTTCTGAGTCAGTTGAGCGACCTCCCCCTATGGCCGCTAGAGCTTATGCAGTTAGAGCCAGAGAGGAGCAGGATGCCCCCGATGTGATTGCTGGTAAGTTCCTACTCCATGACACTGAATTATATGCTCTAATAGATCCTGGTTCCACACACTCATATTTGTGCACGCATAAGTTTGTTGATAAGTTGCATGTCGTAGAACAGTTAGACTATGAGATATGTGTGACCAATCCGTTAGGGCATAGTGTCAGTGTGAGTAGTTTATAGGAATTGTCCGTTGATGGTTGAGAATGTTGAGTTTCCTATGGATTTGATAGAGTTGCCCTTCAGAGAGTATGATTTGATTTTGGGTATGGATTGGTTAAGTAAGTATAGAGCCGTGGTTGATTGTCATAGGAAGACTTTCATGCTTCGAGATAGGAACCGAGCTCCAGTGTTTGTCAGAGGTTTGGGTGCGAGTTCCGTGCACAATGTGATTTCTGCTATTCAAGCTAAGAGGTTTATGAGAAAAGGTTGTGAGGCTTTTCTGGCTGTGGTTTTGGATTCCAGGAGGGATCAAGTTAGGATTGAGAACATCCCTATTGTTTGAGAGTTCAGTGATGTTTTTCCGAGTGACTTGCCTGGTTTGCCTCCAGAGAAGGAAGTTGAGCTAGCCATAGAGATTATGCCGGGTACCACACCGGTGTCGAAGGCACCTTACCGGATGGCTCCTGTAGAGTTGAGAGAACTTAAAAATCAACTGCAAGAGCTGTTGGATAAGGGATACATTCGACCCAGCATATCTCCTTGGGGAGCTCCGGTTCTGTTTGTTAAGAAGAAGGATGGATCCTTGAGGATGTGTATCGACTACAGACAGATCAATAAGGTCACAGTAAAGAATAAGTATCCGTTGCCCAAAGTTGAAGATTTGTTTGATCAGCTGCGAGGTGCCGGTGTGTTTTCTAAGATTGACCTTCGGTCTGGGTATTATCAGCTTTGTGTTAAGGACGAGGATGTGGTGAAGACTGCATTTCGGACTCGGTATGGCCACTATGAGTTCCTTGTTATGCCGTTCGGTTTAACTAATGCTCCAGCGGCATTTATGGATTTGATGAATAGAGTGTTCAGGCCATACTTAGACCGGTTTGTAGTAGTTTTTATAGATGATATTTTGGTATTTTCCAAGGATGAAGCCGAGCATGAAGAGCATCTTCGGTTAGTTTTGCAGATTTTGAGAGAGCATCGGTTGTTTGCTAAGTTGAGTAAGAGTGATTTTTGGCTTAAGGAAGTGTCGTTTTTGGGTCATATAGTCTCAGCTAAGGGTATCCAAGTGGATCCAGCTAAGATTGAGGCGATAGTGGATTGGAAAGCGCCTAGGAATGTCCAGGAAGTGAGGAGTTTCCTTGGTCTGGCGGGTTATTACCGTCGGTTTGTTAAGGGTTTTTCAGTGATTGCTGCTCCGATGACCAGGTTATTGAGGAAAGGAATTAAGTTCGAATGGTCGGATAAATGTCAAGCCTGTTTCGAGAGGTTGAAGCAGTTGTTAGTTGAAGCTCCTATATTAACTCAACCCACTTCGGGTAAGGAGTTTGTTATATATAGTGACGCTTCAGGTGTTGGTTTGGGATGTGTTCTGATGCAGGAAGGTAAGGTAGTGGCTTATGCTTCTCGACAATTGAAGCCACACGAGAGGAATTATCCGACGCATGATCTTGAGTTAGCTGCAGTTGTCTTCGCTTTGAAGATTTGGCGTCATTATCTCTACGGGGAGAAGTGCAGGATCTTTTCGGACCACAAAAGTTTGAAGTATTTTCTGACTCAGAAGGAATTGAATATGAGGCAACGTCGTTGGCTTGAGCTGTTTAAGGACTATGATTGCATTGTGGATTACCATCCGGGTAAGGCCAATGTAGTCGCGGATGCATTGAGTAGGAAGTCAGTTTCTGCCTTATTTTTGAGACAGTTCAGATGGAGGTTTGGCTCAGATGGGGCGTTGATAGCTCAGTTGAGGGTCAAGCCTACTTTGAGACAGCAGATAGTAGATGCTCAGAAAGTTGATGAGAAGCTTCAGCGGATTGTGCAAGAAGTCGGTTCGGGTAAGCAGTCAGAGTTTTCGGTTCAGGATGGGGTTCTTCTGTTTGGAAACCGTTTGTGTGTGCCGGATTGTGCAGAGTTAAGAAGACAGATTTTGGATGAGGCACATAGTTCAGTTTTCACCATGCATCCTGGCAGTGTAAAGATGTATCGGGATTTGAAGCTGTTCTTCTGGTGGGTTGGTATGAAGAGGGACATAGTGGACTTTGTATCCAAGTGCTTGACTTGTCAGCAGGTCAAGGCTGAGCACCAGGTTCCTTCTGGTTTACTCACGCCTTTGTCCGTTCCCGAGTGGAAGTGGGATGACATCGCCATGGATTTTGTCTCCGGATTACCTTTGTCTCAGAGGAAGCATGATTCTGTTTCGGTGATTGTGGATCGACTCACGAAATCTGCCCACTTTTTGCCAGTTAGAATGGATTATTCGATGAGTAGATTGGCCAGTATGTATGTAGATGAGATAGTGCGATTGCATGGAGTACCTCTGTCCATAGTTTCTGATAGGGACCCAAGGTTCACATCTAAGTTCTGGAAAGAGTTGCAGCGAGCTTTGGGTACCAAGCTGAAGTTCAGTACAGCATTTCATCCGCAGACAGATGGTCAGTCCGAGTGTGTGATTCAGATCTTAGAGGATATGATGAGGGCTTGTGTTTTGGACTTTCCGGGTAGCTGGGACAAGTACGTATCATTGATGGAATTTGCCTACAACAACAGTTTTCAGTCGAGCATTGGTATGTCACCTTATGAGGCTCTGTATGGGCGTCAGTGTAGGACTCCTGTTTGTTGGACAGAGTTGTCTGAGAGGTCAGTGATTGGGCCAGATCTGGTCAGAGATACAGAAAAAAAGATCAGAGTTGTGCAGCGAAATCTGAAAGTGGCCAAGGATCGACATAAGTCTTATGCCAACCTGAAGAGAAAGGATGTACAGTTTGAAGTTGGGGACAAGGTTTTTCTTAAAGTGTCTCCTTGGAGAAAAGTGCTTCGATTTGGAAAGAAAGGGAAACTTAGTCCTCGCTTTATTGGTCCGTATGAGGTGTTAGCAAGAGTAGGTCCAGTGGCTTACAGACTAGCTTTGCCGATGGAATTGTCAAAGCTTCATGATGTGTTCCACGTTTCGATGCTCCGTCGGTATAGATCGGATCCTTCCCATGTTTTGTCAATTCAAGAGGTTCAAGTGCAGTCAGATTTTTCCTACGACGAGGAGCCTAGAGCTATCCTAGAGCGGGAAGTAAGACAGCTGAGAAATAAGCAGATTCCTTTGGTCAAGGTTTTGTGGAATCACCATGGGGTTGAGGAAGCAACTTGGGAACCGGAGGAGTCAATGAGACTGCAGTATCCGCAATTGTTCTGTTCAGGTGAGAATTTCGAGGACGAAATTCTTGTTAGTAGGGGAGAGTTGTCACACCCCATTTATCCCCCTAGTTGAATGAGCCATATATGTATGTGTGTGCAATTGCATGAGTTTTGGATCATAAGGGCATTTTGGTAATTTTGCATGTTTTAAGGGTTTTGCTAGCACGTGGGTGCATGCATGGTGCCTTGGTGTGAATTAATTGGGTTAGAGTTGTGTGTGTGCATGAGTGCACCATAGTAGGATATGCACTAGTGGGTTATGGTTGTGTGTGTTGTGCATATAAATGTAGAGTATGTGTTAATTGGGAGAGTTTTGTGTGTGTGTGATGCACTTAGTTAGGGTGTGAGTGACCAAATCCCTCCACTAGGATCTTGACATGTGTCTAGGGTTAAGAAAAGAAAAGGAAAAGAAAGGAAAAGGGAAAATCAGATTTTTCCTCACTTGTGTTTCCCGTTCCTCTCGCCGCCCTTCTTCTTTTCTTCTTCCTTTCTTCTCCTCTTGGACCTTAGTTGAGATTCAAGAGTTCTAGTGGGGTTTGATCATCTCTTAGTAGTCATTGGTAAGTTTTATGCATTCATTTTTACTTTTGCTTAAGTTTCCATCTTCTTCTCTTCTCTTATTTTCGGAATTGGGTTTGAGGTTTGGATTTTGTTTTGTTTGCTTGTTCTTGGTTGGGTTCCTAGTTGAGCCTCCCCGGGATCCTAAAGGCAAGGAAGTTGCGGGATCAAGTGGAACTAAACACTAGGAGCTAAGGATTTTGAGGTTTGGGAATTTCTTCCTTTTTATGTGCAAATGTTCATGTGTGTGTTCTTGATGGGTTCATGGAATTAGGTTGTTAGATGTTCTTTATTTTGATGTTTATGATATGGGTATTTGCTTTGAAGTGTGAATCTTGCAAAAGTATGAGTTAATTATGGAATTTTAGAATTGATGTGGTTTAATGCATAAATGGGGTTTTTGATTGATTCATGAAATTGAATGTGTAAATTAATGGATTGGATGAAGTATATTGTGAATAATTGTTGTATTATGGTTGTTGATGTTATTGGATGGCTGGAATTGTGGTAAGACCTTTGATTGAGTTTTGTGTGGTTTGGAGAGGAAATGGAAAAGGAAAATCTGCAGAATTTCTGCAGATTTTCAAAGTCCCGACGCTGTCGCGATCGCGACAGAGAGCGGTAGTGGGAGCTTCGCTGTCGCGAGCACGCGACATCCGCCGCGAGCCCGCGACAGCCGAAGTGTTGTATACCCTCTGTTGCGAGCGCGACAACCGTCGGGATCGCGACAGAGAGTATTGTTGCCAAGTACTATCGCGAGCACGCGATCCGTCGCGAGATCGCGACAGCACCTTTCGTTCTCTGTCGCGATCGCGACACCTGTCGCGAGCGCGACAGGGCCTGGCCTTCCGTCCTCCTCGCGATCGCGAAATCCATCGCGCGCGCGCAGCGAAGAGACTTTGGTCTCTGTCACGAGCGCGACAGACGTCGCGAGCGCGACAGACGTCGCGAGCGCGACAGTCCCTTGTATGCTGAATGAGTTTTCTTTCTTCGCGTGTTCCTTGAACTTCAGTTTACTTTAGCAGTTATGAGATTTATGCTTGGTATTCTATAAATGATATGCAAGTGTAACCATGATATGATTATGCTCATTTGATGATGATGATTTTGGAAACTGTGAAATGGTTTGAATGGTATATTTATGACCTGCTAGAGTCTAGTCAGTGGATAGTTAGGCATGCTTAATAGAGTCTTTGCTGTAGCTTCTATATTTCCGTTTGGACCCCGATCAGGTCCCTGTTTCGTTCCTCGCAAACTTCTGTATTGTGTTTGGATCTTGTTTAAGGTCCTTCTGGAAATGTTTATGACTGAAAAGTTAAAATGGTTTTTCGTATTCGATTGGTACTCGTAAAGTACTTTCTGTTCACTCGTTATCCACTACCTTGAGTCAGCAGGGTTTTCAATGCTTAAAGTACTTGTATGAATTGTTATAGGAGCAATTACATGTTTTATCCTTATGGATTCAATGATGAAAAGTACAATCTGTAATGAGAATACGATTATTGATATGAATCTTTTTGGTGAATGGCTATATGTACTTACGCATGTGAATTGCCTTGACGACCGTTGTGAATGGTTGTCTTTATGCTATGTGTGTTCTCCCCACTAAGCGTTTATCGCTTAGCACGGTGTGTTTACCCGTGCAGGTGCGGAAGGAGTCGCTTTTGGGAGAGTCGTCGCCATCAAAGCCAACACAGCAGGGTCTTAGAATAGGGCTTATTTTTGTAGCGTTATGATTCTTTTTGTATAGAACTCTCTTACTTTGGTTTTTTAACAGCTTCCGCTTATGTATATGTATTTTTGGGGTTTGTAATTATCTATTGTTTCTCTCAGTTGATCAGAACAGTAATGTAATGCTTCTATTATATTAATGCATGATCAGCTTTCATGAATGGTTTTGTAAAGTTTTAAATTACCTGGTATTTTGTTATGTATGTTTAAGAATCTGTGTATGTATGTTATGTATCTGCGTGGTGGCACCTTTACCCCTACGGCACCTCACTCCTCATCGGATGGGATCGCCTGAGTATGGGTAAGGGGTGTTACAACGGTGGCTACTACTATTTCCCCTACCGAGTTGCTAGACATAGTGAAAGGGAGCGCTTGAGAGAACGTGGTTTATTCAAGTGCAGATTTGCCTGCTGAATAACGCAACCACAACCACCCATTGTACATAAGGGCTCAGATAAATCAGAAGCACACAGCCTGTGTCATAGTGAACGATGGTTCATCGATTAATGCCTGTCTGTTGGTGGCAATGGCAGCTTTTGGGATATCAGAGGATACTAAATAAATTAGATCTCACGATCACAGCTTACGACAATTCCCAAAGGTAAGTATTAGGAACGCTCAAGGCAGTGGTCAAGATAGGGCCAATTGAAAACGAGGTAGAGTTCGTTGTCCTCCCTATTTTGGTCAACTTTTTAGTACTTTTAGGCAAACCATGGTTCCATAAGCTAAGAGGGGTGCCTTCCACATTGCACAAAATGATCAAGATTCCGTACGAGGGGCAAGTGGTGGCCATCCGAGCTGTAAAGGATAATAAGGTATCGGTGCCAGAAATTGCCAGACAACCCTTCAACAGATTTCATATCACAGTGATCAACGGGGAAGAGCACATCGAGGGTGAGCCCTCAGGTGGTAATTATCATGAAGAGAATGTCTTTCCTCCCCGGGGCCGATTTGGGCAAAAGTTCTCAGGGGCTGCAGACTGCCATAACTACAAAAGGTCAGAAGGATAAGATGGGTCTTGGATATGAGGGCAACACAATGAAGAATAAGAAGGCAGTGAGTGGGATCCCTCACATTAAGGATAGTTTTATACCGGTCGCGTCATTATACGCATATGCAGGGGGAGCCGAGCCTCAATGGGTGGATGGAAGGATTGTATCGGGATTCGAGGTCTTTAATGGTAACAACCCCATACCGCCGGAAAGGAATATCGGGACGCTACGCGGACTCTAACGCACACACATATTTGTACCGTAGCGGAAACATTAACATTGAAAAGATAAGAATATTTTGGGCTAAACAAAAAGCTCTTATAACATGTCTATAAACTATACATATATAAAAGTTTTATAATTATTACATATTCGTTTTTGGTACACATATTTAAAACAGTTAACATTTTACATGTCAATACTATACTTCCTATATACATAATGATGTTACTCAAAATGTAAGAAACTCTATCTAGCACAAAAATTATTTCTATAAAAGCTCCTAGTGGCCTTGACCTGCAGATGTGCACCCTCTGATCCAAACCTAAAAACCTACACGGATAAACATACGTGCTAAGCGATAACGCTTAGTGGGGATAAACAGAAGCAAAAGACTTCTAACGAAGTCACAAAATATATCACATGCATATCAATAGTCATGTAATATATAAATAATCATGTACACAATCTTGTAAGCAAATACCAACATGCTTTAACTTATTCATAATGCAGAAATCCATATATGGCGAACGATATTAGTAATATGTCTCTACTTCATTTCTTGTACACTATGAGATATACATTAGCCTGAACTTTCAATAATTGTGGATACAGGTATTGTGGGTACTATTTAAACTTTAGAAAACTAACTAAATAGAGTTGAATACTCTAGGTATTCATCAAGTAGACACAACTAAGGTCTCTGTAGAAGCCGCCTCTAACCCTTTTTAAGCATGCTTATCTATCCACTACTATGACTATTTAGGCTCGAATAAGAACTCTACAACTAAATTATATACATTGCATGTACTCTACTGTTCATTCAAAAACACTATACACTTGTAGACACTGGGTCCTGAGACAGCCCAGATCAGAGTTACCCAATGATGATAAGATGCCTTTCCGCAGGCAAAAAGGTTAAAAGTGATGATCTTCTTTTCAAATTTGCATTTTAGAGTGAAAAGATAAAAAAATAAAAAAATAATAAAAAATATTTTAAAAATTAGTTTTGAAAAATGCGGGCTTAAAATTATGGTATTTTTAGTTAATTTAAAATTTATAAAAAAAAAATTCGGATCGCGAGTGTCGGGCGCATCACTAAAAGCGCGTGCGCTTCGTGAGCGAGGCAGCTCCGCTCCGACGCCCGTCCCTATATAGCGACGGACGTCCCTACTCCTGGCTGTCGCTAAAGGGTCTGATACCCCTTTTTTCTTATTTTTGGACCTAAAAATCAGTTTTTTTATCTCTTTTTCCAAGGTTTTAAGGGATGTTTTCCATTTTTAAAAATTAAAATAGGTAATATCTGATTTAATTAAATTTTATCCCTTTAATTATTTTATTTTTTCCTATTTTTTCATATAAAAGGAATGAGATGAAAACCTAAAAGGGGGATTTTTTCGCTAGGGTTTTTTTTTCTCTTCATCTTTTCTCTTCTTCTTCCTCTCAAACTCTAAAAAATTCTAGATTTTTTCCCTACCAAAGAAGAACAAAAAATTGAGGTCATCTTTCATTCTTTTTTTTTCCAACATAATTTCTTCTAAATATATATTTAGAAGGAGTTTTTGTTGTTTGATTAATTTTTGGAGACAAACACAACAATTGTTTGTTCTCAATTTTTTTTTAACCTTTTATTTGTGTTCAATAAAATTTTTTACATTTATTTTGTTTTGAATCTCTTTTTGATGGAAAATTAATTTTGATACAAATAAAGTAATTGTTTGTTATCAAAATCTTATTTTTTCCATTTGATTTTTATTTTGATATAAACCAAATCATTTTTTTTCTTTAATTGTAATCAATAAAAATCTTTTTTTTAATCAAAATCATTTCTTTAGGCAAAAAAATCAATTTTTTGTTCGTAAAGAATTTTTGATCATTTTTTATCCTATTTCTTTCTTGGAATGAAATTCCAACATTTTTATTATTACACTCTAATATTGCAAATCAAGAATAAAGAAATCGATCATCATTTTACCTTCATCGAATTCGAAACTCCGAGGGTAAACATTTCAGGCTTGTTCTTTTTATTATTTTTGTTCATGTTAATTTATTCATGTATATTTTTATTAACTTCATTTATTTATTTTATTTCAGATTTGTTTTATTTAACTTGTTTATGTATGATTTTATTCTTATTCGTGTATATTATTATTATTTTTATTATTTTCATTTACTTATTCATTTATTCCATTGCTTTTATACTTGTTTTAATTTAATATGTTAATATATTATTTTGTTCATATAAATATTGATTTTCTTATCATTTCTAACATGTAAATATTGTTTTCTTTTAATTCTTAACATGTAATTAATTTAT
This sequence comes from Excoecaria cochinchinensis, assembly GCA_947683425.1. Lineage (NCBI taxonomy): Eukaryota > Viridiplantae > Streptophyta > Magnoliopsida > Malpighiales > Euphorbiaceae > Excoecaria > Excoecaria cochinchinensis. The sequence goes on from CANTUQ010000220.1 coordinate 120,336, forward strand.
TTCATTTTAACACATCATTATTTCTAACATGTAATTAATAAATTCATTTTAATAGATATTTTTACCATGTAAATGTTTTATATTAATTGTAACTATATTAATTAATCATGTTGTTCATTTAATTGTTTTTGTCATTCTTTAATTCATTTATTTTATTATTCTTTCCTTTATTATTTTATATATTCGATGATTTGATTATCTTCATCATTATTGTTATCATGTTCATATTTTTACATATTAATTCATTAACATGTTATATTTTATTCCAATCACTTCATTTAATCCATTTGTTGTTCATAATACATTTTTTTCTCATTTACTTTAAATTGATAACATTTTAATTCATTTATGATTTTGATATCATTTCATTTTATCTCATTTTATTTTATTTTATCATTTGTTTAATATTTAATTGATTTTAATTTATTCAATTACTAACATTATTTTTTATTCGTGTTGTATTTTATTTCACATCTCATTTTTTGCTTGGGCATTTTTGCGAGCACACGGGAAGATTCAGAAGGCTCATTTGGGATCAAGTATTTATTTATTTCATTTACAATATTTTATTTATTTGGCTTTTAAATTTATTTTGCCATGTAATTTTCTTATAAAATTGTTTATTTAGGCCCGCTAGAAAGAAAGTCACTAAACCATTTTTTATTAATTAATTTGGAATTTTTCCTAAATAAAAATGGGACCAATGTCTCAATTTTCTCTATCCAAAATAAAATCATCACATCAAAAGTGTTTTATAATAAATATACATGCGAGGATCAATGTCCTCATCATTAATGAATACCCCGATTTATGCATGATTTGTATTTTATTTACAATGGGGGTTGTATTCCGCCCCTAGTTTGATTGTAATTTATTTTGAGAATGTTTATTTTAATAATGCTTTACTTATTGCTTTTGATGTGAATGACTGCGCCTTAATTAAATGCATCGTGTGGAAAGTTGGTGAAACAATGAATTCAAAACTTAATCATAATATTGATCAAGATACAAATAAATGAGAAGTCCCAAAATCACTCTGGTCCTTGGGGCTCAATGAGGCGAGAGGTCTAGGACTTCCAAGACACCTCTTGAGTCTCACTAAAAGACTGAAATTTACAATCCTAGGCTCCAGGGGGTAGAGGCAGAGGCCTCCAAGATCTCTCTGGCTAGCCCAAGATAGATATGTATGCGCCGTCTTAGGCTCGCTGAGGCTAGACGACCTTCCCCAATGTTCTATTGGGTAGCGACTCCAAGAAACCTCATTGTTGCCCAAAATAGACGTACTTGTAAATACCTTACAAGCTTTAATGAATCCCATCCTGATCGCCCTAAAGCGGGCCTTCGGGAGGCCACGGGGTTCGGCGCGCGTCACAACACTATTTACATATTAACTGAGCAACCATGCATATACTCACATGTAGCAATACTATATCAACGAATCTTTGCACTACACATTACTAATTAATCAAATACACAATTCATTTTACATGTTCATAGACTTCACACATTATGATTCAATCATACATGATCAATATCACAGGCATATCATGTTCGATAATTAAAAAGCATATATACATTTAATTTCATTATTAAACTCTTATGCATTAGCTTTAATCACCTATAATTTCAATTGACAACCACTCACATACTCATTTCATAAGGTTAGAAATGAGTTGGACATGCTATAGGAACTTACTATCACATTTCGGGAAGAAAAACACTCAAAATATGCAAATCGAGGCATGGTCACGGTGATAACCAATTGGTTGCCATTGTAAAATCCAAAAACATTCAATTCTGCCTTGTCTGGGCATTGGTCATGATGGTAACTAATTGGCTGTCACCGTGACATACCCAAAATAGCAAAACAGAAGAAAAAACTCAGGACTGCTTCACTACTCTGTTTTGTACAGCTTAAACCAACATCTAAACCTCACTTTTAGGCAAAACTATCTCTTAAAAATTGTTTCCTAGGATGTTAAGAATCAAATGGAACAAATTTCAGGTCAATTAGACATCTATAACATCAGATATAATCTAAATAATCTGAACTGGTTAAAATAACCGGCCAAGGTAGAGACACCTCTATTTTGGCCCATTTTCAAGGTCTTAGAGTAAGGATTTTCTCAAGGTTAGTTCTGAGATATTTATATGCATGGAAGTCAGGGTTCTAATGGCTTAAGAATCACTCAATTTAGAGGTTTAAAACTCTACTTATGATAAAAACATTACACGGAGGTCAGATGACAACTAAACAGAAATTGCCAAAACTAAACTTTATCATCAATATACACTCAAATGATCAAGTCACATACTCATAAACATATATACACACATATATCATAAACATATGTACACCTATATCACCAAACACCGCAAGCAATCAAAATGAACAGAAATTAAAAACCAAACACAATTCCGACCTCTAGGAGCTTGATCACAGCTCTCTACTCCTTCCGATCTTCTCTTTGCCTTTATCCAATTTCTTGTCCACAGCTACAATAGAATCATACAAAGACAATCCAAGAATCAAACCTTGTTTTTCACTTTAAATCAAAAACAGAAAGAAAAAAGGAGGTTAGATCGGAAAACTAACAAAACTTACCTTTAACACACTCTCTTCAACCCACCCAAGTGGTTCTCTCAAAGAGTAAAGCAAATGAAGAAGAAAAGGAAAAGGAAATGGCAAGGCAAGAGGAGCACGGCCAAAACCAAAGAAAAGCAAAAGGATAAATGCTAAAAGCAAAGAAAACTAAAGAGAAACCCAAGGGCAGCCGGTCAAAGCTCATCCAAAACCCATAAATGCCAACTAACCTTCATTAGTGCTACTAATCACCATAATAAATATATTCATTTACTTAAAACAAAAGTCCAATGCCAAGTGTCACACTCCCTTATAGCCATGTGTCAGCCTCCTACAATGCCACTTGTCAAACTCCTACGATGCCACATGTTAAAAATTCCATTTAAACTGACTGTCCGCTAGAGGGTTCGGTCGCGCTCGCGACAGAACTCTCTCACACACAATCACTCTTAAACTTGATACAATCCAACTAAAAATTTAACTAAAACTTCTAGGGCCTGTAACACCCCCTACCCATACGTAGGCGTACCCATCCTCCAGGAGTGAGAAGCCGTATGAGCCGGGTGTGTCACCAAGCATATAAAGATACAAAGCATACATTCATATATAATAACCATACATCATTACGGGAAAATTAAAACCTTCATAAGTATCAGAATGATCCATCATTACAATAGCAAAATTCGTTACAAAAATGTTCTGATCAAAAGCCAAAATAAGACAATTACATAACCCAAAAGTATATAAATGCGGAAGCTTTACAAAATAATGGTATAAAGAGAGTTCCGATACAAAAGAATCAGTCATGCTATCAAAAATAAAGCCCTAACACTAATCCCTCTGTGTTGGCTTGACTGGCGATGACTCTCCCAAAAGAACACCATCCTCCGCACCTGCACGGATAAAATACCGTGCTAAGCGATGAACGCTTAGTGGGGAACACACAACAAAAGAGTGGACGGCCATTCACAATGGTCGCCAATGCCATACACATACAATATGACAAATGCGGATAATGATATCAGCTGTATAATCATACTTGCATAATAAAGACATGTATTCAGAAGTTCACATCCATATTCATTTACACTTTAGTTGATTTCTCATACTTATCATTATACGCATCTGAATACCATATTCTTGAAATCATATCAAAGCGGAACAACACAAAAAAAGCACCTGCTGACTCACAATAATGGACAACGAGCATACGGACAGTACATTGCGGGTACGAATCGAATACTGGCAGTACCTTACGGGTACGAATCGAAAACCATTTCATTTTATCAATTACAAAACATTTTACTGAGGGGACCTTAAACAAGATCCAAATACTGAGGGGGTTTCACGAGGAACAAAACGGGGACCTGATCGGGGTCCAAACGAAACTGAGGCTGCAGCTAAAGACTCTATTAGGCATGCCTAACTATCCACTAAACTGACTCTTGCAGGTCATGTATAATACAATTCACATTTTGTTACACATTTGTTCAATATGAATAACCATTGAATTTAACATACATAAATCAATTATATTTAAGCATGACTCATTTAGTTCATACGTTAAGGCATAATATGGTATACAAACATTTAGCATAGCAAAAATACAATTATAAAATGTAAAGCATATAAGAAGACACTAAATAACATTTAGATAGCTTAGCATGAAATATAATACAAAAAAAAAAAAACATCCAAAGCAAAGAAATGACTGAACAAAGAAAGCCATTTAATGTACACCCTTATCACGTCTATAACAGAGCACAAACACGAGTAATATATAGCTCATGTAATATTCAAATCACAAGTTCTTGCTTCCTAATTAAATTAAATTTAATCAAATAATATATTAGGTTTAATGCCTTAATCATAAATTATAAGCATGTTATATAATTCTCGTCATCAGTATTTATTCATCTAGCAAATTATGCTTATAGTTTAATTCATGGTTAATCATCATATTAATTAATTCTTCGTTATAAGAATTTATTCAATTCACAGGTAATTTAATTATATATCCTCATTACCTAATTATAAAATAAGTAACATTAAATTTTTCAGGTGTTTCTAGACACTTTGGGGCTAATTCGGAGGTGTAGAACCGATTCTAGGATGAATTAGTGAAGAGGGAAAAATTTTACTAAAACACAGCTGTGCTTTATAAAAAGTACAGCTGTGCTCTGCTGCTAATCGTCGATCTAATTGCCAAAAACACAGATGTGTCCTACTAAAAGCACAGCTATGCTTTCCAACCAGTCCCCAAACGTTATCAGACAAAGGGAAGAATTAATTTACTGAATCTACATGCATTTTTGAACAGAATTAATTTATTGAATCTACATGCATTTTTGAACTAATAAACGACATTTTTATACCACCTGATCTTGATAACAATTAATCTCACGATGTTATCTTTCTATTGACAAAATTTTAGATCAATAGGAGCTGAATTCGGGGAGATATAATCAAATTTCTGTAACCTGGTCCACAGACACACCTGACAAATTTTGCTACTGTAATGGGCGATTTTGAAATAGTTAGAGTCCAAATTAAATTATAGTTATTCCTACAAAGTTTTATGCACGGATGTTGTGGTTCTATCCCAACTGGAATTATCCATTTTGGAGTTCTAAAACTCAACTTATACTAAAAAGAATGACAAAAGGTCAATCAGACCCACAAAGACAGATTTACACTTTGGAATTCAACAAGCTTCAAACCAACTCATTTGACACCATCAATTCACCAAATTTAATCCAAACCAACACAACACATAAATTAACATCTCAGAATATTCAATTTAGCAATTAAGAATCATTAACACATAAATTAACAAACCCATTCCCAAACCTGAAAACTCCTTAGCTCTTATCACTTTGTTCCACTACTCCCCACCTTCTCTTTGCCCTTGGGATCGCGAGGAGGCTTAGCTAAACACAAACCCATCAAGAACACACAAAGAACAAACCCTAGATTAAATTTAACCTAGAAATTAAGAAGAAAAAGATAAACAATATGAACGAAAGAATGACAAAATGCAATAACTTACCAATTAGAGTGTTAAAGGTGATTAATTTCCACCACAATGGCTTAAAACTCCACTAGAGCACCAAAATGGAAAGAGAAGAGGAAGAAGGGAATGAAGAAAAGAGAGAACGGGTTAGGGAGGCAGAATTTCTGCTCCTCTTTCTCTTTCCTCTTCTAAATCCCTCCTTTCCTAAACCCTATCCATGTGTCACTTTCCTATTGGTGGAACCTAACCACTCACACCTAACAAGCATGCACTACACACACACAATGCACTCCCAACTAATGCACACCCTACTTATGTGTGAATAAAACATACAACCACAACTCCACTACTCATACCCTACAATAGTACACTCATGCACACATAAACATATCCCAACTAATTCACACTCTAATAACATACATGCATCCACATGCTAACAAAATCCACAAACATGTAATATACTCTAAAATACCCTTATCACATGCCAAAATACACACAATGCACACATACACATGGCTCGTACTACTAGGGGGCAAACGGGGTGTGACAACTCTCCCCCACTAATAAGAATTTCGTGCTCGAAATTCTCACCTGAACTGAACAAATGCGGATACTGAGCTCTCATCGACTCTTCTGGTTCCTAAGTTGCTTCCTTGACTCCATGATGGTTCCATAACACTTTAACCAACGGAATCTGCTTACTCCTCAGCTGTCTCACTTCTCTAGCTAGAATAGCTCTCGGTTCCTCATCATAAGAAAAATCTGGCTATACTTGCACATCTTGAACCGACAGGACATGTGACGGATCTGACCTGTACCGATGAAGCATCAAAACGTGGAAGACATCGTGCAACTTCGCCAACTCTATTGGTAAAGCCAATCTATAGGCTACCGGACCAACCTTAGCCAAAATCTCATAAGGACCAATGAAGCGAGGACTAAGTTTGCCTTTCTTACCAAACCGAAGCACTTTCCTCCAAGGCGAAACTTTAAGGAAAACCTTGTCCCGGACCTCAAACTACACATCTTTCCTCTTTAAGTTGGCATAGGACTTTTATCGATCCTTAGCCGCTTTCAAATTCCGCTGCACAACTCTAATCTTCTCCTCGGTATCCCTAACCAACTCTGGTCCAATCACTGAACGCTCGGATAGCTCAGTCCAACAAATCGGAGTCCTATACTGCCGACCATAAAAAGGTTCATACGGTGCCATACCGATGCTCGACTGATAGCTATTATTGTAGGCAAACTCCATAAGCGACACATATCTATCCCAACTACCCAGAAAATCCAAAGCACACGCCCTCAACATATCCTCCAAAATCTGAATGACTCGTTCTGACTGACCATCTGTCTGAGGATGGAATGTCGTACTGATGTTTAACTTGGTACCCAAAGCTCTCTGCAACTCTTTCCAAAACTTCGAAGTGAACCTTGGGTACCGATCTGATACTATGGATAACAGCACTCCATGCAATCGAACTATTTCATCCACATAGATACTGGCCAACCTATCCATCGGATAGTCCACTCTCACAGGCAAGAAATGAGCTGACTTCGTAAGCCGATCCACTATCACCCAAACCGAATCATGCTTCTTCTGAGTCAAAGGCAAACCATATACAAAGTCCATGGCTATATCATCCCATTTCCATTCGGGAATGGATAAAGGCGTAAGCAATCCCGAAGGAACTTGATGCTCGGCCTTTACCTGCTGACATGTCAAGCACTTGGACACAAAATCCACAATATCCCTCTTCATACCAGACCACCAATAAAATTGCTTCATGTCCCGATACATTTTTCACCGCTAGGATGCATAGTAAAAACTGTATTGTGCGCCTCACTCATAAGCCGTTTCCTCAACTCCTCATCCTCAGGCACACACAAGCGGTTTCTATACATCAACACTCCATCCAGAACTGAGAAATCTGACTACTTGCCCGATCTGACCTCTTGCACAATTCACTGTAGTCTCTCATCATCCCTCTGAGCATCCACAATCCTCTGTCTCAAGGTAGGCTTCACTCTCAACTGAGCAATCAAAACCCCATCTGAATCCAACCTCCACCTAAACCGTCTCAAGAACAAAGCTGAAACCGACTTCCGACTCAAAGCATCAGCGACTACATTAGCCTTACTAGGATGGTAATCCACTATGCAGTCGTAGTCCTTAAACAACTCAAGCCAACGGCGCTGTCTCATGTTTAACTCCTTCTGCGTGAGAAAATACTTCAAACTCTTATAGTCCGTAAAGATCCTACACTTTTCCCCATACAGATAATGGCGCCAAATCTTCAGAGCAAAGATAACAGCTGCTAATTCCAAATCGTGTGTCAGATAATTCTTCTTATGTGGCTTTAACTGTCGAGAAGCATAAGCCACAACCTTACCGTCTTGCATCAAAACACAACCAAGACCGACACTCGAAGCGTCACTATACATTATAAACTCTTTACCCGAGATGGGTTGAGTAAGTATAGTAGCCTCAATTAGCAACTGCTTCAGCCGCTCAAAATAAGCCTGACACTTATCCGACCACTCAAACCTGATGCCTTTTCTTAACAACCTTGTCATCGGAGCAGCAATAACTGAAAAGCCCTTAACAAACCAATGGTAGTATCCCGCCAAACCAAGGAAACTCCTCACTTCCTGAACATTCCTAGGTGCTTTCCAATCAACTATAGCCTCAATCTTGGCTGGATCAACTTGAATACCCCTGGCCGAAACAATATGACCCAAAAATGACACTTTCCGAAGCCAAAAGTCGCACTTGCTAAGCTTAGCAACAACCGATGCTCTCTCAATACTTGCAAAACCAACTGGAGATGTTCTTCATGCTCACTCTCATCCTTGGAATACACCAAGACAGATCTAAGTATGGCCTAAACACTCTGTTCATCAAATCCATGAATGCCGCTGGAGCATTGGTCAATCCAAACGGCATCACAAGGAACTCATTGTGGCCATTCTGAGTCTAGAATGCAGTCTTAACCACATCCTCATCTTTAACTCGCAACTGATAGTAACCTGACTGGAGATCAATTTTTGAAAAGACACCCGCACCTCGAAGCTGATCAAACAAATCCGCAATCCTAGGCAAAGGATACTTATTCTTCACTGTGACCTTGTTAATTTGCCTATAATCAATACACATCCGCAAGGACCCATCCTTCTTCTTAACAAAAAAAACAGGAGCTCCCCATGGAGATATGCTGGGTCTAATAAACCCCTTATCCAATAGCTCTTGTAGCTGAGTTTTTAGTTCTCTCAACTCTATAGGAGCCATCCGATAAGGTGCTTTCGATATGGGAGTGGTACCCGGCATAATCTCTATGGACAACTCAACTTCTCTCTCAGGAGGCAAACCCGGCAATTCACTCGGAAACACATCACTAAACTCCCACACAACTGGGATGTCTTCATTCTGAACTTGATCCCTCTTGGAATCCAACACAACCGCTAGGAAAGCCTCACAACCCTTCCTAATGAATCTCTTAGCATGCATAGCTGAAATTACATTATTCAAAGAGCTAGCACCCAAACCTTTCACAATCACAGAAGACCGATCTCTATCCCGAAGCACCACCGTCTTACTATGGCAATCAACTACAGCCCGGTGCTTACCCAACCAGTCCATACCCAGAATCAGATCAAACTCTCTGAAAGGCAACTCAATCAAATCCGCTCGAAACACAACTCCCTCAACTAACAGGGGACAATTCCTATAGACTCTACTCACACTGACACTATGCCCTAATGGACTGGTCACACATATCTCATAATCTAGTTGATCTACGACATGCAACTTATCAACAATCTTATCCGTGCACAAGTATGAGTGTGTGGAACCAGGGTCAATTAGAGCATACAATTCAGTGTCATGGAGTAGGAACTTACCAGCAATAACATCGGGCGCATCCTGCTCCTCTCTGGCTCTCACAGCATAGGCTCTAGCTGCGACTGGCAACTGACGCTTAACAGACTCTAATGCAGCTCCCTCTCTAGGTCGACTGCCTCGACCTCTACCTTAGCCTCTACCGTGAGTAGCCTGTGTGGCATTAGAACCAACCCTGCTGGCATCTCTCTGGTAACCCAAATCCTCATTTGACCTCGGACAACTAGCCTAAAGATGCTCAGTGCTCCCACACCTGAAGCACCCACCGGTGAGCCACCTACACTCACCCCGATGAGCCTTACTGCAATGCAAACATATGGGGATAGGCTCAGATCTACCACCTCTACCAGAACCAGATACCACTGCAGAACCCTGTCTTCTACCTCTAGTTGCCGGACCAGATGATGATCGATCCTGCGGGTTCCTAGATCTCTTACTCGAAGATGAACCACCATGAGAAGGATTCCTCCTCTGAGCCCTCTCTCTCAACACAGACTCCGATCTCTCGGCTCTAACAGTAGCTTCCATAATTTGATAATAATTCACCCCTGTAGTGCTCATCAGGGAAATCAACATAGCTCTCAAGGACTCGTTCAATCCTGCCACAAAATGATGGCATCTGAACTCATCAGTCATAATCCCCTCTAGAGCATACCTAGACAACCGGTTAAACTCCTTCTCAAACTCTAAGACCGATATAGCTCTCTGTTTCAAGCTCTGTGCCCATCTCACATCCTTATAAGTCTGAGTTATGTACTTCTTCGTGAACTCTCTCTCCAGGAAATCCCAAGTCATCGGATCAGGTAGCTGAGGATGTCTACAAACTAATTCCCACCATTCACAAGCGGACCCTTGCAGCAATGCCACTGCGCACTCTACTTGCTGATCAGGACGACATCGTACTTCTCTCAGTGCACGCTTCACCTTGTATAACCATTTCTCAGCCAACTCTGACTCATCTAAACCCGTACCATAGAAATCTTCAGCACCAGCCCTTCTCAAGCTCTCTATAGGGGCTCTAGGAGCATTCACTCTCTCTAAGACCCTAGCCATGTCCTGCGACAGCCTGAACATAGCATCAAAAGGCATGGCAGTGGCCTTAGGCTGGACCATAGCATGTTGAGCCGACACAGAAATCGAAGGATCTACGGCATGAGGGTTCACACTCTCGGCAGACTCCTTAAGTGATCCACGAACAGAGTTAGAAGCCATCTAAAACAACGAGAAGATAATCATGTCAGCCAAAATAGATCTAGACATATAAAAATCTATGCACCTCAACACAACAACAACACCCAGAAAAACCTAAACCTAGGCTCTGATACCAAAAACTGTAACACCCCCTACCCATACGTAGGCGTACCCATCCTCCAGGAGTGAGAAGCCGTATGAGCCGGGTGTGTCACCAAGCATATAAAGATACAAAGCATACATTCATACATAATAACCATACATCATTACAGGAAAATTAAAACCTTCATGAGTATCAGAATGATCCATCATTACAATAGCAAAATTCGTTACAAAAATGTTCTGATCAAAAGTCCGAATAAGATAATTACATAACCCAAAAGTATATAAATGCGGAAGCTTTACAAAATAATGGTATACAGAGAGTTTCGATACAAAAGAATCAGTCATACTATAAAAAATAAAGCCCTAACACTAATCCCTCTGTGTTGGTTTGACTGGCGATGACTCTCCCAAAAGAACACCATCCTCCGCACCTGCACTGATAAAACACCGTGCTAAGCGATAAACACTTAGTGGGGAACACACAACAAAAGAGTGGACGGCCATTCACAATGGTGGCTAATGCCATACACATACAATATGACAAATACGGATAATGATATCAACTATATAATCATACTTGCATAATAAAGACATGCATTCAGAAGTTCACATCCACATTCATTTACACTTTAGTTGATTTCTCATACTTATCATTATACGCATCCGAATACCATATTCTTGAAATCATATCAAAGCGGAACAACACAAAAAGAGCACCTGCTGACTCACAATACTGGATAACGAGTATACGGATAGTACCTTACGGGTACGAATTGAATACTGATAGTACCTTATGGGTACAAATCGAAAACCATTTCATTTTATCAATTACAAAACATTTTACTGAGGCGACCTTAAACAAGATTCAAATATTGAGGGGGGTTCGCGAGGAACCAAACGGGCACCTGATCGGGGTCCAAACGGAACTGAGGCTGCAGCTAAAGACTCTATTAGGCATGCCTAACTATCCACTAAACTGACTCTTGCAGATCATGTATAATACAATTCACATTTAGTTACACATTTGTTCAATATGAATAACCATTGAATTTAACATACATATATCAATTATATTTAAGCATGACACATTTAGTTCATAGGTTAAGACATAATATGGCATACAAACATTTAGCATAGCAAAAATACAATTATAAAATGTAAAGCATATAAGAAGACATTAAATAACATTTAGACAGCTTAGCATGAAATATAATACAAAAAAAAACATCCAAAGCAAAGAAATGACTGAACAAAGAAAGCCATCTAATGTACACCCTTATCACGTCTATAACAGAGCACAAACACGAGTAATATATAGCTCATGTAATATTCAAATCACAAGTTCTTGCTTCCTAATTAAATTAGATTTAATCAAATAATATATTAGGTTTAATGCCTTAATCATAAATGATAAACATGTTATATAATTCTCGTCATGAGTATTTATTCATCTAGCAAATTATGCTTATAGTTTAATTCATGGTTAATCATCATATTAATTAATTCTTCGTTATAAGAATTTATTCAATTCACTGGTAATTTAATTATATATCCTCATTACCTAATTATAAAATAAGTAACATTAAATTTTTCAGGCATTTCTAGACACTTTGGGGCTAATTCGGAGGTGTAGAACCGATTCTAAGATGAATTACTGAAGAGGGAAAAATTTTACTAAAACACAGCTGTCCTATAAAAAAAGCTCAGTTGTGCTCTGCTGCTAATCGTTGATCTAATTGCGAAAAACACAGCTGTGTCCTACTAAAAGCACAGCTGTGCATTCCAACCAGTCCCCAAATGTTATCAGACACAGGGCAGAATTAATTTACTGAATCTACATGCATTTTTGAACTAATAAACGACATTTTTATACCACCTGATCTGGTAACAATTAATCCTCATGATGTTATCTTTCTAGTGACAAAATTTCAGATCAATAGGAGCTAAATTCGGGGAGATATACTCAAATTTCTGTAATGTGGTCCACAGACACACCTGACAAATTTTGCTACTGTAATGGGCGATTTTGAAATAGTTAGAGTCCGACTTAAATTATAGTTATTTCTACAAAGTTTTGGGTACGGATGTTGTGGTCCTAGCCCAACTCAAATTATGCATTTTGGAGTTGTAAAACTCAACTTATGCTAAAAAGAATGAACAAAGGTCAATCAGACCCACAAAGACAGATTTACACTTTGGAATTCAACATTTTGGAGTTGTAAAACTCAACTTATGCTAAAAAGAATGACCAAAGGTCAATCAGACCCACAAAGACAGATTTACACTTTGGAATTCAACAAGCTTCAAACCAACTCATTTGACACCATCAATTCACCAAATTTAATCCAAATCAACACAACACATAAATTAACATCTCAGAATATTCAATTCAGCAATTAAGAATCATTAACACATAAATTAACAAACCCATTCCCAAACCTGAAAACTCCTTAGCTCTTATCACTTTGTTCCACTACTCCCCACCTTCTCTTTGCCCTTGGGATCGCGAGGAGGCTCAGCTAAACACAAACCCATCAAGAACACACAAAGAGCAAACCCTAGATTAAATTTAACCTAGAAATTAAGAAGATGAAGATGAACAATATGAACAAAAGAATGACAAAATACAATAACTTACCAATTAGTGTGTTAAAGGTGATTAATTTCCACCACAATGGCTTAAAACTCCACTAGAGCACCAAAATGGAAAGAGAAGAGGAAGAAGGGAATGAAGAAAAGAGAGAACGGGTTAGGGAGGCAGAATTTCTGCTCCTCTTTCTCTTTCCTCTTCTAAATCCCTCCTTTCCTAAACCCTATCCATGTGTCACTTTCCTATTGGTGGAACCTAACCACTCACACCTAACAAGCATGCACTACACACACACAATGCACTCCCAACTAATGCACACCCTACTTATGTGTCAATAAAACATACAACCACAACTCCACTACTCATACCCTACAATATTACACTCATGCACACATAAACATATCCTGACTAATTCAGACTCTAATAACATACATGCATCCACATGCTAATAAAATCCACAAACATGTAATATACCCCAAAATACCCTTGTCACATGCCAAAATACACACTATGCACACATACACATGGCTCGTACTACTAGGGGGAAAACGGGGTGTGACAGGGCCAAATCGAGTTATTACATTAATGATGTTTTCAGTTGGGATATTGGAGTAATCAAGCCAGTTGAGGGTTATTGGGATGAAGAAATCATGACTAATGGAACCATCTGGGACCGAGAATCACCCGAGGAGATTATCAATGAGAGATTGATGGCTGCCTGAGTGAAGCGGAAAGAGAAGATAGAAGATAAAGCTGCAGGAGAGCAGAGTAAAGCTACACAAGGGGTTGCTGCAGTGCCTCCGAAATGCCAATTCAACACACCACTGTCGATTGCAACATCTGCGTCGGCAGAGAGAGAAGGAGATGATAATTTAGATTTTCTTTTTATGCAAGAACTCTTTAATTCTTGTGTGATGTTTTTTATGATTTCATTATGCATAATCATGATCATGACTCATTCATATTTGACATTGATTCAACTGATGCCACTCCATTTAATCTCGGAACTTCAAAAAACCCAAAAGAAATCTTAATAGCATCTAACGTAACTCCTAAAGAAAGGTCAAAATTTGAGAGAAATTTAAGAAAATATGAAAAGTCTTTGCCTGGACCTACGAAGATATGCTAGAAGTCCAATATCCAACATGGTTGGCTAATGTCATCCCGGTAGCTAAGAAGAATGGCAAGGTACGTGTATGTGTGGATTACCGAGATTTAAATAAGGCTTGTCCAAAGGATGACTTTTCGCTACTGTGCATTGACATATTGGTAGATAGCACAGCCGCGTGTATGATGTAAAGTTTTGTGGATGGGTATGCAGGGTATAATCAGATCCTCAACAAAATAGCTGATCGATCAAAACAGCTTTCATCACTGAGTGGGGAACATTTGCTTACAGGGTAATGCCATTCGGTTTGAAGAATGCTGGCGTAACTTATCAGAGGATGGCAACAAGGATCCTCAATGACTTAATCCACAAGGAGGTAGAAGTATACGTGGATGACATAATGATCAAGTCAACCACCAGGGAAGGTCACTTTGAGGCTCTAGAGAAGTTCTTTCAAAGGATCAGTAAGTATAACTTGCGATTGAACCCCAAGAAGTGCATTTTCGATGTCACTTTAGGGAAATTGTTAGGACATGTAGTCAGCCAGAGAGGGATTGAGATTGACCCGGACAAGGTCAAGGCCATCAGAGAGATGCCAGTGCCTCAGAAGGAAAAGGATGCCAGAAGCTTTTTGGGTAAGTTGCAATATGTAAGCAGGCTCATCGCTAAGCTTACTTCAATTTGTGAGCCAATCTTCAAGTTGCTTAGAAAAGACCAGCCTATAGTATAGAATGAAGATTGCCAGAAAGCTTTCGACACCATTAGGGAATATTCGCTGAACCCCCTAGGCCACCTCAACCAGTCAAGCCACTTATCTTGTATTTAGCTATAGAAAATAGCTCTATAGGTGCTTTGATGGCTCAAGAGGACGAGTTTAGAGTGGAGTTTACGGACACTATTTCCATTCTTACAAGGTACAAGCGATTGCAAAACAGAACCCTCTTAGATATCTACAGGAAGCCCCATCTTTGTTAGGAAAAATGGGGAGATGGTTGCTGTTATCACAAGAATTTGATGCTGAGTACGTCACTCGAAAAACCATTAAGGGGCGAGCAGGAGCGGAGTTTTTGGCTGAACACACTATCTAAGGGGATTCGTATGAATTAAATTTCCTGGATGAGGACATTGCGACCATCATAGTACAAGGTTGGCAGTTGCATTTTGACGGAGCAGTTAGCAATAAGGGGGCAGGAGTAGGAGTCATTCTAACTCTAGACGATGAAAAACTCCCACTGGCTAAGAAACTAAGATATAAGGCGACTAATAATAAAGCCAAATATGAAACTTGCACTTTCGGGTTAGAAGCCTTGATAGCCTTGGGGGCAAGGAACGTAGAAGTGTTTGGAGATTCATCACTAGTAATCAATCAGATTTGGGGTGAATGGGCCGTTAAGGAAGAATGACTAATGCCATATGTGAAGCACTTAAGGGATCTGAGCAGCCAGTTTGAAGTGTGCACCTTCCACTTTGTCCCGAGAGATGAAAATCAATTAGTCAATGCGCTTGCAACCTTAGTATCAATATGGGATAACCCAGAAGGGGTAGTCATGAAGCCTGTGTTGATCTCTATTTCTGAAAGGCCCAGTTTTAAGTTTAATCCCATCATGGAAATTGAAGTTATGGATGAGAAGCCCTGGTATCACGACATCAAGAATTACTTGGAAAATACAACGTTCCTAGAAGAGGCTACTGAACAGGACCAAAGATTGATCCACAAGCTATCCACTCAATTTATTTGTATAGACAGCGTGTTATACAAACGACAAGTCGATGGCATTCAATTGAGGTGCTTGGATGAAAAAGAAGCCGAGAGGGTAATAGAGGAAACTCATCCTAGAATTTGTAGGGCCCACATGAATGGTTTAATGCTGGCAAAGAAGATCAAGAGACAAGGGTTCTACTAGCTTACTATGGATACAGAGTGCTTGAAGTACGTGAAGCAATGTCAGTTATGCCAACAATTTGCAGACTTGAGGCACTTACCGATTTCGGAGTTACATAGCCTGACATCACCCTGGTCGTTCGTAGCTTGGGGGACAGACATTATCATGGAAATACGCCCCATGGCCTCTAATGGACATAGGTTCATCATAGTCACTATCGACTATTTTACTAAATGTGTAAAGACCGAGTCTTTTAAGAAGATCGATACTCAGGATATGGCCAAGTTCATCGAAAAGAATCTAATATGCAGATATGGCCTCTCACACCATGTGGTGTCTGACAATGGAGTACAATTTATGGTTGAAACTAAGAAACTGCTTCAAAAGTATGGCATAAAACATCATAAGTCCTCTCCATACCGCCCGCTGGCCAACGCGGCGGTAGAAGCTACTAACAAGAATGTTAAGAGGATCTTGGCCAAGATGGTTCAAAACTATAAAGATTGGGCAGAGAAGCTACCATTCGCACTTTGGGGCTACTGAAGCACAGTCAGAACCTCTATAGGGGCCATGCCGTATTCCTTGATATATGGGACGGAAGTGGTATTACTAGTCAAGGTGGATGTAGACACCGGGTCCTGAGGCATCCAGATTAGAGTTACTCGATGAAGATATTAATGTTTGTTTCCAGACAAATGGATGAAAGTTGCAAGTTTTCATTATCCGTTTTTACAAGGATTGAGGATCTTTACTTGATCATAGGGGTCTTTTGGGAGTCAGGAGAAGTTCCTCTTTTGAGAATCTGGATTTTGCTCCACCGACGGGCATGCTGTCGATCAGAGGGACGCCCGTCACTCGTTCCCAAGGACAGCCCCATCTCATGTGAGCGGCGCCCGTTGCTCACATGGAACAGGCCCATCTCTCACGGGAGCGACGCCCGTCGCTCGCTTAATAGGCCCGTCCCTCATGACAAGCGCTGACCGTTGCTTGCTTGCAGAGGCTGTCTCTCGCATTGAGCGACGCCCGTCGCTCGTGCGAGAGATGCCTGCCTCTCATGAGCGATGGCTGTCTCTCAGCCTCGGTCTCTCGTGGGTGGCCCGTCACCCAAAAGCCCAAGGATGCCCCCATCACCAAGGCCCGTCGGTCCTCCACCGACGACCGACGGTCGTTGATCTGCCGTTAGTTTGGGCAGGATTTTCCCTATCTTCCTAAATATATTTCTAGATTTTCCAAATATTTCCTAAATCTTTTCAAATATATTTTCTAGATTTCCTATATCTTCCAAATCTTTTCAAATATTTTCAAATTTTGGATTTGATTTTGAGAATATTCTGTAAATCATTCGGATTTGATTTTGATTACACAAATCTTTTTCAAATTTAAATTCTAAATTTGAATTTATTTGAATTATTTTCCTAAACCTATAAATAGGGGATAGAGGCTCATTAATTGGGGGTTAGCAGTTTTTTACAAAAAAAAAAGATTAGCAATTTTTACGAAATAGAGGATTTTCCTAAAATTAAAAAAGTTCCTTTCTTTTATTTTCATTAGATTTTTGGCAAATACTCTTCAAGGGATAGAAATCACGCGATATTAACCTTCAAAGGTAATATTCCGAGGGTAAACATTCTTGGCCAACCTCCTTTACGTTTAATCATTTCATATTGATTTTGCACATAAGAAAAAAACATTTTATTTAAAGTAAAACGTTTTTTATTTGACTTTCTTCTTTTTTCTGGGTCTGAGATAACCATCGGGCAGAGGCTCCACCGATGGCCGTCACTCAGCTGAGTGACGGGCCGCCAAGGGATTTTGTCTCCACCCGTCCGTCAACCCAGGGACGCCTATCGCTCGATCGCCATGGGCCGTCCCTGGGCCTTTTCCCCCATTTTCTTCATTTTTTACCACTTATTCTCCTTATTTATTCTCATGAAAATTCTTCATGGATTCTTTTCTTTATTTATTTTTCATATTTATTTTAATTGTCACACTAACATGATTTTTGTTCTTGTGAGTTTTATTGCTTCTTTATTGGATTTGGGTTATAAGAAATTGAGGGCACCGTAATGATCAGTGAACCTCTATTCGGGTTTATTCTTTTACCCTTATTCCACTTTATTTCAATTTCTATTTTTTGTAAATATTATTTTATTCCACTAACATGAAAATGGTTAAATATTTATGTTAATTAAATTGAAATTTTCGCTAATAAAATGAGGACCAATGTCCTATTTCTCTTATCAAATAAAATTGACGCATTAGAATTGTTTTTGTAAGCATACATGCGAGGACCAATATCCTCATCTTTAATGAATATCCCGTTTGATGTATGATTCACATGCTATTTACAATGGGGGTTGTATTCCGCCAATAGTTTTGTTGTAATTTATTAGATTTTCGTTTATCTTATTTTAATCTTGCTTCTGTTTACCACTTTAGTTTATCGCTTTTATTACATGAATGATCTGCGCTTTAATTAATGCATTAAATTGTATGAGAAAAGGAATGAAGTATTAAATTCAAAACTCAATTATAATTTAACCAAGGTATGAATAAATGGGAAGTCCTGAACCATCTCTAGTCTTAGGATCAACGAGGTTAGAGGACCATCTCAACGTTCTATTGGGGTGGGTGTAGACACTGGTTCCTGAGGCAGTCCAAATCAGAGTTACCTGATGAAGACATCAATGTCTGTTTTCAAACAAATGGATGAAAGTTGTGAGTTTTCATTCTTCGATTTTACAAGGATTTAGGATTTTTCTCGGTAATAGGAGATTTCGGGGAATCAGGAGGAGTTAATATTTTGAAAAATGGATTTTGCTCCACCAACGGGTATACCATCGGTAGAAGGGACGGCCATCGCTGGACGGTCCACCTCTCGCATGAGCGGCGCCTGCCCCTCACGCGAAATGGGCCGTCTCTCGCAGGAGCGATAGCTGTCGCTCGCATGAGAGACCCGTCTCTCTCATTGCGCGACAGCCGTCGCCCATGCTAGAGATGTCTATTTCTCATGAGAGATGACTATCTCTCGGCTTTCCTCTCTTGTGAGGGACCCACCAACCAAAAGACCAAGCGTACCCCCATCAGCGATGCCCGTCGATACTCTACCGAAGCCAGTCGGTCGATGATCTGGCGTTATTTGGGCGAAATTTTCCAAATTTTTTTGGAGATCTCCTCAGATTTCTAAAATATTTCCTAAAGCTTTTAAATCTTTACAAATATTTTTAAATCTTGGATTTGATTTTGAGGATATTCTATAAATCATTCAGTTTTGATTTTGATTTCAGAAATCTTTTTCAAATTTAAATTCTAAATTTAAATTTATTTGAATGATTTTCCGAAACCTATAAATAGGGGACGGAGGCTCATTGTTCGGGGTTAGCAGTTTTGACAAAAAAAAATGAATATTTAGCAATTCCTAAAAAAGTTTTCTTGCTTTCATTTTTCGAAAAATTATCATCAAATATTCTCCGAATTAAGGCGAATCTGAGGGAACGACATTAATTCATTTCTATCTGATGCAGCCATTTTAGCATTCATAACTGCTATTAAGACGTTGAGAAAGAAAAATAAAATTTTCTTTACTTGATTTGTTTTCGAAACACAATTTTCGTAATAAAAAAATCTTCTAAAAATCACACATCACGGATCAATCCTTATAGAACTCGAGGAACAGAAACCATGCGACATTAACCTTTAAAGGTAATATCCTGAGGGTAAACATTCTGGATCGATCTCCTTCGCATTTAATAATTTCATTCTAATTTTACACATAAAATCCTATTTTATTTAAAACAAAACGATTTTCTGCTTGAGTTACTGCATTTTTCTTGATCTGGAGTGAACGACAGGCGGAGGATCCACCGACAGCCGTCGCTCATCCGAGCGATGCGCTACCGATGGTTTTTATCTCCACCCGTCGGTCAGCCCAGGGACCCCCATCGCTCGCATGCCATGTGTCGTCCCTAGGCCTTTCCTTCTCCCTTTCCTCCCTTTCTTTCACCACTTATTTTCTTATTATTTTTGTGATAATTCTTCATGGATTTTTTTACGTAATTTATTTTTGGTCTTTTATTTTGTGTTAATTATGGCACTAACATGATTCTTATTTTCATGAGTTTTATTGATTTATTTGGTGGATTTGGGTTATAAAAATGGAGGACACCATGGTTGTCACACCCCATTTGCCCCCTAGAATTTCGAGCCATGTTTGTGCATGCATTGTGTATGTGTATTTGCATGTCATAAGGGTATTTTGGGAATTTCATGTTTTAGTGGGTTGTAGTATAGTGCGGGTGCTCACATGGTATTAGGGTGTGAGTTAGTTGGGTTGTGATTGTGTGTGCATGAGCATACCATAGTAGGATGTGTTTGTTGGGTTGTGCTTGTGTGTGTGTGCTCACACATTTGTAATGTATTATAGGTTGGGATTTCACTATGTTTGTGTGGTGCATGCTTGTTGGATGTGAGTGATCAGGATCCACCACTAGGAAGAGGACACATGGCTAGGGTTAGGAGAGAGGGGATTTAGAAGAGGAAAGAGAAAGGGAAGCAAAAATTCTGCTCCCTCAATCCCGTTTCTCTCTTCTCTTTATTTCTCTTCTTCCTCTTCTCTTCCCATTTTGTGCACTCGCTTGGATTCAAATCATAGTTGGGGGGAATTGATCATCTCCTAGCATTCTTATTGGTGAGTTTCTGCATTTTTATCTTGTTCATCTTCTTCTTCTCATTTTCTGTGTGTAAGGTTTTGATCTAGGGTTTTGTGGTTTGTTTGTTTTGGTGGGTTGTTGTTAGTTGAGCCTCCTCGCGACCCTAAAGGCAAGGAGAAGGCTGGTATTAGTGGCACCAACTGATTTGGAGCTTATGAGATTCAGGTTTGGGAACTTTCTTTGAATTGATGTTCATATGTGGGTTTTGAGATATGCATGAATTTCTGGAAAAATATGGTGTTCTTGATGTTCATTGTATTTCTTATGATATGGGTTTTGAGTTTTGATGAGTTATGTTGCATAATTATTGAATTATTGAATCAAATGTGAAGTTGATTATCTTTGCTACAAATTTTCTGGCTTTGTGTTTATTGAGATATCGATTTTTGAGTTGATGATTTGTTTGGAATTAATTATGGAAATATGTTGGTTTATGTGGGTTAAGGTGTTTGGAAGGCCTATTTTGAGGTAAGTTGGAGTTTAAGTTTGATTTGGGTGAGAATGGTTTAGATTTGATTTGAAAATGGTTTCCTGCGTTTTGTTGAGAAATGGAACTCTCTTATATCTTTATAGCTTCTGCATATGTATTAATCCTTTACGATATGTAATCTTTTGTATTTTCAGCAAGTTGATCAGAACAGTAATGTAATGGATATTGTTATATTAATGCATGATCAGCTGTTCCTTATATTATTTGCAAAGTTTTTAATTACCCTGTGTTTATGTATGTATGCTTTAGGTGAATGTATAATTTGTACTGTACTGTGTGGTGGCACCTTGACTCATACGGCATCTCACTCCTCATCGGATAGGATCGCCTATGTATGGGTAGGGGGTGTTACAGTTTTTTTTATCAGAGCCTAAGTTTAGGCATTTTTGGGCATTGTTGATGTGTTGTTGTGCATAGATGTGTATATGTCTAGACCTGTATTGGCTGATGCGGTTTTCCTCTTGTTTATTTTAGATGGCTTCTAACTCTGTTCGTGGATCACTTGAGGAGTCCACCGAGAGCGTGAACCCTCAAGCTGTGGATCCTTCGGTTTCTATTTCGGCTGAACATGCTAGGGTCCAGCCCGAGGCCGCTGCCATGCCTTTTGAAGCTATGTTCAGGCTATCACAAGACATGGCTAGGGTCTTGGAGAGAGTGACTGCTCCTAGAGCCCCTATAGAGAACTTGAGAAGGGTTGGTGTTGAAGACTTCTATGGCACAGGTTCTGATGAGTCTGAGTTGGCTGAGAAATGGGTAGACAAAGTGAAGCGTGCTTTGAGAGAAGTCAGGTGTCCTCCTTACCAGCAGGCAGAGTGTGCAGTGGCTTTACTGCAAGGGTCTGCTTATGAATGGTGGGAATTGGTTTGCAGGCATCCTCAGCTACCCGATCCGATTACTTGGGATTTCTTTGAGGGAGAGTTCACGAAAAAGTACATAACTCAGACCTATAAGGATGCTAGATGGGCACAGTTTCTGAGCTTAAAACAGAGGGCTTTATCGGTTTCAGAGTTTGAGAAAGAGTTCAACCGGTTGTCTAGCTATGCTCCGGTAGGTATTATGACTGATGAGTTCAGATGCCGTCATTTTGAGGCAGGGTTGAATGAGTCCTTGAGGGTTATGCTGATTTCTTTGATGAGCACTCTAGGGGTGAATTATTATCAGATTGTGGATGCTGCTATGAGAGCTGAGAGATCTGAGTCAGTGTTGAGGGAGAGGGCTCAGAGGAGGAACCCTTCTCGCGGTGGTTCATCTTCATCATCCTCGGGTAAGAGATCGAGGAACCCGCAGAATGAGTCATCATCTGGTTCAGCCACTAGAGGTAGGAGACAGGGTTCTACAGCTGTGTCAGGTTCTGGCAGGGGTGGTAGATCTGAGGCTATACCTGTTTGTTTGCTCTGCAGTAAGACTCATCGGGGTGAGTGTAGGTGGCTCACTGGTGGGTATTTTAGATGTGGGAGCACTGAGCACCTTCTGGCTAGTTGTCCACAGTTGAGTGAGCATTTAGGTCCACAGAGAGGGGCTAGCAGAGTTGGATCAAATGCTACTCAGGCTGCCCGTGGTAGAGGCAGGGGTAGAGGTTGAGGCGGTCAACCTAGAGAGGGAGCTGCATCTGAGTCTGTTGAGCGTCAGTTGCCAGTCGCAGCCAGAGCCTATGCTGTGAGAGCCAGAGAGGAGTAGGATGCACCTGATGTTATTGCTGGTAAGTTCCTACTCCATGACACTGAATTGTATGCTCTAATTGACCCTGGTTCCACACACTCATACTTGTGCACAGATAAGATTATTGATAAGTTACATGTGGTTGATCAGTTAGATTATGAGATATGTGTGACCAGTCCATTAGGGCATAGTGTCAGTGTGAGTAGAGTTTATAAGAATTGTCCTTTATTAGTGGAGGGAGTTGGGTTTCCAGCGGATTTGATTGAGTTGCCTTTCAGAGAGGTTGATCTGATTCTGGGTATGGACTGGTTGGGTAAGAATCGGGCTGTAGTTGATTGCTATAGGAAGATAGTTGTGCTTCGGGATAGAGGCCAGTCTCCTGTGTTTGTGAAAGGTTTGGGTGCTAGTTCTTTGATTAACGTGATTTCTGCAATGCAAGCCAAGAGGTTTATCAGAGAGGGTTGTGAGGTTTTCCTAGCGGTTGTGTTGGATTCCAAGAGGGATCAAGTTCAGATTGAGGACATCCCAGTGGTTCGGGAGTTTAGTGATGTGTTCCCGAGTGATTTTCCGGGCTTACCTCCAAAGAGAGAGGTTGAGTTATCCATAGAGATTATGCCGGGTATCACACCCATATCGAAAGCACCTTATCAGATGGCTCCTGTAGAGTTAAGAGAACTCAAAACTCAGCTACAAGAGCTATTGGATAAGGGGTTTATTCGACCCAACATATCTCCATGGGGAGCTCCGATTTTGTTTGTCAAGAAGAAAGATGGATCTTTGCGGATGTGCATTGATTTTAGGCAAATCAATAAAGTCACAGTGAAGAACAAGTATCCTTTACCTAGGATTGAGGATTTGTTTGATCAGCTTAGAGGTGCAGGTGTTTTCTCAAAGATTGATCTTCGGTCAAGGTATTATCAGCTTCGGGTTAAGGATGAGGATGTGGTTAAGACTGCATTCCGGACGCAGTATGGCTACTATGAGTTCCTTGTGATGCCGTTTGGATTGACCAATGCTCTAGCAACATTCATGGATTTGATGAACAGAGTGTTTAGGCCATACTTAGATCGGTTTGTAGTGGTGTTTATAGATGACATCTTGGTGTATTCCAAGGATGAGAGTGAGCATGAGGAGCATCTCCGGTTGGTTTTGCAAGTATTGAGAGAGCATCGGTTGTTTGCTAAGCTTAGCAAGTGTGATTTTTGGCTTCGGGAAGTGTCATTTTTGGGTCACATTGTTTCGGCTATGGGCATTCAGGTGGATCCGGCCAAGATTGAGGCAATAGTTGATTGGAAAACACCTAGGAATGTTCAGGAAGTGAGGAGTTTTCTTTGTTTGGCGGGTTACTACCGTTGGTTTGTTAAGGATTTTTCAGTGATTGCCGCTCCGATGACTAGAATGTTGAGGAAAGGGGTTAGATTTGAGTGGTCCGATCGATGCAAGACTTGTTTTCAGTAGTTAAAGAAGTTGTTAGTTGAGGCTCCTATACTTACTCAACCCATCTCGCGTAAGGAGTTTGTCATGTATAGTGGTGCCTCAGGTGTCGGTCTTGGGTGTGTGCCGATGCAGGAAGGTAAGGTTGTGGCTTATGCTTCTCGACAGTTGAAGCCACATGAGAGGAATTATCTGACGCATGATTTAGAGTTAGCGGCTGTGGTTTTTGCTTTGAAGATTTGGCGCCATTACTTGTATGGGGAGAAATGTAGGATATTTACGGACCATAAGAACTTAAAGTACTTCCTCACGCAGAAGGAGTTGAACATGAGACAGCGCCGTTGGCTTGAGTTATTTAAGGACTACGACTGCATTGTGGATTACCATCCGAGTAAGGCCAATGTAGTCGCTGATGCTCTGAGTCGGAAGTCTGTTTCAGCCTTATTCTTAAGACGATTTAGATAGAGATTTGGTTCAGATGGAGCTTTGATTGCTCAGTTGAGAGTGAAACCTTCTTTGAGACAGAGGATTGTGGATGCTCAGAGGGATGATGAGAGGTTGCAGTGGATTGTACAAGAGGTCAAATCGGGTAAGCAATCAGATTTCTCAGTTCGGGATCGAGTGTTGATGTATGGGAACCGCTTGTGTGTGCCTAAGAATGAGGACTTGAGGAGACAGCTGTTGAGTGAGGTGCATAGTACCGTTTTCACTATGCATCCGGGCAGTGACAAGATGTATCGGGACATGAGGCAGCTATTTTGGTGGTGAGGTATGAAGAGGAACATCATGGACTTTGTATCCAAGTGCTTGACATGTCAGCAGGTAAAGGCTAAGCATCAAGTTCCTTCGGGATTGCTCACGCCTTTTTTCGTTCCCGAGTGGAAATGAGATGACATTGCCATGGATTTCGTTTCTGGTTTGCCGTTGACACAGAGGAAGCATGATTCTGTATGGGTGATTGTGGATAGGCTTACGAAGTCAGCTCTCTTCTTGCCTGTGAGAGTGGTTTATTCGATGGACAAGTTAGCCAGTATCTATGTGGATGAGATAGTTTGCTTGCATGGAGTGCCTTTGTCCATGGTATCCGATCGGGACCCGAGGTTTACTTCCAAGTTTTGGAAAGAGTTACAGAGAGCTTTGGGTACTAAATTGAACTTCAGTACAGCATTTCATCCTCAGACAGATGGGCAGTCAGAGCGGGTCATTCAGATTCTGGAGGATATACTGAGGGCTTGTGTTCTGGATTTTTCGGGTAGTTGGGACAGATATGTGTCGCTTATGGAGTTTTCCTATAATAATAGCTATCAGTCGAGCATCGGTATGGCACCGTATGAGGCTTTATATGGTCGACAATGTAGGACTCCGGTTTGTTGGACCGAGCTATCCGAGAGATCAGTGATTGGGCCAGAGTTTATTAGAGATATAGAGGAGAAGATTAGAGTTGTGCAGTGGAATCTGAAGGCGGCTAAGGATCGACAGAAGTCTTATGCCAACTTGAAGAGGAAGGATGTGCAATTTGAGGTCGGGGACAAGGTTTTCCTTAAAGTTTCGCCTTGGAGGAGAGTGCTTCGGTTTGGTAAGAAAGGCAAGCTTAGTCCTCGCTTCATTGGTCTGTATGAGGTTTTGGCCAGAGTTGGTCCGGTGGCCTATAGGTTGGCCTTACCGATAGAATTGGCGAAGTTGCACGATGTGTTCCATGTTTCGATGCTTCGTCGATACCGATCGAATCCGTCGCACGTTCTGTCAGTGCAAGATGTGCAAGTTCAGCCTGATTTTTCATATGATGAGGAACCGAGAGCCATCTTAGCCCGAGGGGAGAGACAGTTAAGGAGTAAGCAGATTCCGTTGATGAAGGTATTACAGAATCACCATGGAGTCGAAGAAGCGACATGGGAACCAGAATAGTCGATGAGAGCTCAGTATCCGCAGTTATTCAGTTCAGGTAAATATTTCGAGGACGAAATTCTTGTTAGTAGGGGAGAGTTGTCACACCCCGTTTGCCCCCTAGTAGAATGAGCCATATATGTGTGCATGCGTATGTGTATCTTGGCATGTGTTTTAAGGGCATTTTGATAAAAAGGCATGTTTTATGGGTTTTGTTAGCATGTGGTGCATGTATGTTATTAGGGTGAATATTAGTGGGTTGCATTTGGGTGTGTTTTGCTCACACCTTGGTAGGATGTGAGTAAGTTGAGTTATGCTTATGTGCATATGAGCATAACATTATAGGGTTGGCATTAATTGGGAATGCATTGTGTGTGTGTGAAGCATGGAATTAGGGTGTGAGTGAGCAAGTTCCACCACTAGGAGGTTGACAAGTGTATTAGGTTAGGGAAAAAGAATTAAGAAAAGAAGGAGGAGAGAAGGGAAATCAGAAATTCATTCCCGTTTTTCCCCTTCTACCTCCATCTCCTTCTTCCTTTTTCCCTTCCCTAGTTATTACTAGCTAGAAATCAAGCTTTGGTAGTGGAAATTGGTCACTCTTGCTTCTAATTTGGTAAGTTTGTGTCTTTGTCTTGCTTTGATTCATGATATTCATCTCTTTCTTTGTGATTTCTTGGCTTAGATTGATTTAGGGTTTGCTTTGTTTTGTGTGTTCTTTGATTGTGATATTAGTTGAGCCTCCTCGTGACCCTAAGGGCAAGGAGAAGGTTGGTTGCAGTGGATCTAAGTGAATAGGAGTGGAGGAGTTACAGGTTTGGGATTATTTTTATATGTGTTGAGTGTTTGATGATTTTGTGTGGTTTGGATGCTGAATATTGGTATGATGTTTATGTGTATTTGGTCTATAAGCTTTGATGTTTTTAATATGTTGAACCTAGAATTTAGTTGGGTGAGTTTAAGATTGTGATTTTGGTGAATAATGTATGTATGAAAATTGTTAAGTGTGATTTCTTAAGGTTAGAAATAATTAGATGATTATGTATGTTTTTGCATGATTTGTATCTCAGGTAGGAAAGGTAAGTGTGAGGTTGATGATATGGCTTAAATGTGTGGATTGTGATGTGTGTGGTTTTGGGTTCGGAATTGGAGTGATAGCCTGCGATTTTTGGAAATTCCAGAAGTCACACTGCGGTAAGGCCTAGGCTCACCGCCGTGTGGATCGAGGAAACCTTCAGAAATTGCAAGGCCATGGTTTTACACGGCGGTAAGGGAAGGACCATACCGCCGTGTAAAACGCTACTGCCCAGATATGTTTTTGAGCTGTGAGTTTCACACGGCGGTATGGGTTTCCCCTTGCAGCCGTGTAAAACGCCTCTGTTTCGAGCTGTGCAAGACATCTTGCACGGCCGTAAGGAACGTTGCATACCGCTATGTAAAATGCCTCTGTCCAGCTATGTTGGACATGTTACACGGCAGTATGGACTAAGCCATACCCCCGTGTAAACTGTCTTACGCGGCGGTATGGATTGACCATACCGCCGTGTAAAACGCTACTGTCCTCCTTATGCAGATTTTCTACTTCCTTTCTTTTCACCCCTTTACCACTTGTGTTTGGTTTCAATTATTAATTAGTGTTATTTTATCTATCTAACATCATTTAGTTGTGTGTTTTGCTATGCTATAATAGTATGTGTTATATGTAATAGTATAGTGAGTTATGCTCAAGTATGAACTCTATATGTGATGAATATTGGAATGTAGATTGTGTTATGCATAACCTGCAAGAGTCAGTTTAGTGGATAGTTAGGCATGCCTAATAGAGTCTTTTAGCTACAGCCTCAGTTCAGTTCGGACCCCGATCAGGTCCCCGTTTGGTTCCTCGCTAACCCCTCAGTGTCAGATCTTGTTTAAGGTCCCCTTAGTAAAATGTTTTGAAATTGATAAAGTAAAATGGTTTCCGATTCGTACCCGTAAGGTACTATTAGTTATCCATTCATACCCGTAAGGTACTGTCTGTATACTCGTTATCCACTATTATGAGCCAGCAGGTGTTATGTGTTCTGTCTACTATGTTTTACTCCGATATGATTATGCGAATGTGATATTCAAATGAGTTTAATAATGAGATGTATATTCAGTTAATCTGATTATGAACATGAGTATGTGATGTGGAATGTATGGCTTTAATATGCAAGTATGTTCATATATTTTCATATATGATGTTATGTTATGGATTTTTGCATTTGCCATTATGAATGTGTTATGCCTTGACGACCATTGTGAGTGGCCATCCATATCATATGTGTGTTTCCCCACTAAGCGTTTATCGCTTAGCAGGGTGTTCTTACCCGTGCAGGTGCAGAGGATATTATTGCTTTGGGAGAGTCGCCGCCAGTTAACCCAACACAAGAGGGTTAGTGTTAGGGCTTTAGTCTTTTGTAGTAGGATGATTCTTTTTGTAATAGAACTCCCTTATATCTTTATAGCTTCCGCATATGTATTAATCCTTTGGGATATGTAATCTTTTGTATTTTCAGCAAGTTGATCAGAACAGTAATGTAATGGATATTGTTATATTAATGCATGATCAGCTGTTCCCTATATTGTTTGCAAAGTTTTTAATTACCCTGTGTTTATGTATGTATGCTTTAGGTGAATGTATAATTTGTACTGTACTGTGTGGTGGCACCTTGACTCATACGGCATCTCACTCCTCATCGGATAGGATCGCCTATGTATGGGTAGGGGGTGTTACAAAATACCTCGGGGAATATTGACAGATAATCCTGGGAGGAGGTTCTGACACCAGTTTCATTTTTTCTTATAGGCATATCTGAAAAAAAAGGATGAAATAATAAGCGAAAAATTAAAAAGAAAAAATTAATAAAATCCGCTGGAGTGAGTGGGGTTCACCCCAAGCAAAAATAAGGCATAGGGTTGTGTGAAAATCCGAAAAGGACGCATTTCCCGCTAAGAAAAGGTAGTGTGAAAATCCACAATGGACACACTAACTTAGAAGATAATGACATACCTGGAGTAATAAGGTACTCCCAGAGAAGGAAGTAGAAGGCTCAGTACAGACAGAATCCAAACCCATAATAGTCTCTGCCAGGATTAGTGGAAAAAGGGTTAGGCCACGATGAAAATCATCCACTATCCCGAATAGATGAAGGTCACTGATCAGCTCCTCTGAAGTCACAGTCAAATACCTCATGAGACAGAACAAGACGATTACACCCATACGGAATTGAGGAACATCAGAGAAATCCTCTAGTGCCTTAATCAGGGGCTCTAAGGTAAAAGTAAAACCCTGAGAAATCAACCGGGCAGCATCAGAAGGGGGAATGCTCAAGGCTAATGCGATGTCCCGAGCACGAATCAGACCGTAACGGGGAATGCAGGGTAAGGTGCAGGGAGGATACTAGGCCCCAATAATTGCAGTAAATTCTTTCGGTAAAGGGCATAGTTCCTGATAAGTGAATTTAAAGATGTGGAAATACGGGTCCTAGAAGCAAGCTGCAGCCAGAAGAAGGTTATGATCTATCCTAACTCTCCTTAGGAATTTCAGGCCAGAAAGTGGAGAAAGGGTGGTGTTTTCCCAGGTTTGGAGGTTATCTAGAGTTCAGTGCATCTTGGTGAGGGCAGAGATAGACATTTCCCAGGTGTTGCAACTGAGAAATTAAAATTGAAAAAAGAAAAGTAAAGGAAGAGAGAAAAACCTAGAGAAGAGGCTTTGGATGAAGCTCGAAATGCTGAAAATGCACGAGGTCTAAGGAAAGGGAGCTATTTATGAGGAAGAGTTGACTGATAGGGTGCCCGTCTGTCGGTAATCGATGGGAAGCCTGTCGGTTAACCTGGTTAACCCTGGGCAGATTTATTTTCTGCATAACTCATGCATGTCACGAGCATAAAATAATTTTTGCATATTTCTTTGCCATTTGATAGGGGTGTGCACCGGACACAAAAATAGGAGCAAATATTCAAAGAGTTAAAAAAAAATTGCAGCACATTTAATTAGCTAATTAATAAAGGGGGTGAAGACAAAGCGAAAAGCAAAATTTTTGACGACCGACAGGATTTTCGTCGCTCGGTGTTCCGACGAGAAGCCCGTCGGTTATGAAAAATTATAAAAGGGACGCCTAGTGACGCCCCTTTAGTTTTCTCTTTTTCTTCCTTTTCTCTCTCGCAAAAGCCAATGCCCTCCCTGCGTTTTTTCCTCTTTTCTCACTCATTTCTTGTCCGTTTTGTGCATCACTTGCACCAAAACGACCCTTGCACCGTCGCGCACGCTTGGGATTAATTTTTTCGCACTTTTGTCAAGTTTTTTTCAGTACATTTCGTCGACCACCAGGTTAGTTTGTCCTATTTTTCTACTCTTTTCTGCTTCTTTTTAAAGTAGTTTGCATGTAAAATGTACGCCTAGCATATTTTAGCAAAATGTAGGACTAAATTCTACCCATTTATGCTTGGCCTTTTGGACTATATACAGAGCATAACCATAGGAATATGAATATGTATGAACAAATAATAATACAAAATAATAAGATAAAAAAAATTGAGGAAAAAAAGTATTAGAGACTTGTGGACTTACCTCGAACTAACTTAGTTTTAGAAGTAGTATGAACTAATTAAGATGCGAAAATAACATGCAATGATGAAATTGTTGCTTGGGGCCTGAGGCCTGTCCCTCTATTTTTTGTGTTTTTTATGCAAGATGTTGGGCACATCCTTGCCAGGATGCTGCCAAAATTTTTTTAGAATTTTCTGTGTAGGCACATCTTTGCCGGGATGCTGCCAAAAATTTTTTGGTAGGCACATTTCAGATGAAATGCAACCAAAATTTCAAAAATTTTTAATCTTTGGATCAGTTTTTATGCGATGATAATATGAACCAGATTCTTTCATCTTATTTTCAGGATGCCTCCGTGACATAACGTTTACTGTGATCAGGCTGAGCCTCGGGCTCCTATGTGGATGAGCGATGAGGCTAGGGAGAGATTTGGAGCGTTGGCTCGCATACAGTTCAGGGCCAGCCGCTTCATCTCCAGGCCTTTTTTAGAGAGTATGGGGATGCTGGAGGAGGTAGATACTTTAGTGGCAGCTGCATGATGGACGAAGTTCTTGTGGCCGTCATTCCAAACTCACCCTGAGGTTGTTCGAGAGTTTTTGGCTACCCTCCACTACGGTAGATTTCAGAGGTCAGACACTGAGGAGGGAGTCATACAGTTTTGGGTTAGAGGGTACCACTATAGTATTATGCGCCAGAGATTCTCTAAAGCCATGGGGCTGCCACTTAGGGCTGATGTTATAGTTCCCCAGAGAGCTATTAGGAGGCAGCACTGGGGGATGATCGCCTTGCTGGGAATGCCGTATGACCATGTTATGGCAAAAAGTACGGTACTCTCATCACAGGCACTGAGGTACGTGCACAGGGTGCTTTCTAGTTCTTACCTGGGATGGGCAGGTAATCCTGGATCGGTGAATGGGGCCAAGATTTGGAACCTATGGGCTATGGTATCGGGTCGTCACCTCAAAATTAGCCACGAGATTGTGGCTAACCTGGTTAGAGTATCACAGGGAGCAGCCCCTATGGTATGGGCAGGAGGAGTGGTGACCAGATTGTTACTGCAGTTGGGGGCTGCGCTAGACAGCTTTGGGACTGCACTCGAGGAGAGTGTGTATGTAAATGCTCCAACAGCCCTGACCATGCGGATGATTGCGCAGGTGACAGGTCAGGCAGAGGCGTACTGGCTGCTCTCCATACATGAGACTAGGCGGATGTTCGGCCTCTCGTCACTCCAGCCAGTAGAGGAGGAGCCTCCATAGCAGCCAGGGTACCAGGAGCCACAGCCTCCATAGCAGTCTCAGGCAGAGGAGGAGCAGCTGCAGACCCCCTTTGACATGGGCATAGAGTTCAGTGTGGACAAGCTGTTAGTTACTCCTCCAGCACCGAGGGTTCAGAGCCCCACTCCTCCTCCTCCATAATGGGTCCAGCGGTCAACACCCAGGGAGACTGGGAGGTTCCATCCTTACAGCAGGACAGGACATCCGGGGGCATCTACCTCCACGGCACCTCCTCCGGAGCACACAACCGAGTCGGCACCTTTTGCCCCATTGCCATCACCTCAGCCAGCCCAGCCAGATCTTATGAAAGCCATGACCTCCATCCTCGCCTCGATGGAGCATCGATAGGAGGAGAGAGACTGAGCGCTCATCCAATGTCTCGAGGAGCGGGACCGAGTTATGCAGAGTGGCTGAGCCAGCAGGAGAGGGTTATTCAGGAGCATGGGAGGCCCATTGAGGAGCTGAGTCAGAGTTTAAGTGCCTCCCATGACACAACAGCTCAGAGGGTAGACACGGCTGTCCAGATAGTGGATGAGTCGGTCAGCACCCTCAGGTTCCGGATAGAGGTCTTGGAGGGTGCTATACTGCCTGTATTTGCATTCATCAGGGAGTTTCAAGAGCAGACGGAGGCCAGCCTTATGGGCATCAGGGACTCGGTCAAGGACAAGACTATGAGATTGTCGAGGGCCTTCACAGAGCTGGGTGGCATAGTCAGAGACACCTTGGAGTTCCTCGGGGTTTGCGCTCAGCCTTTCCTAGATGGATATGCTCAGGTCCAGTTCCAGCAGGCCACTCCAGCAGCAGGATAGCCAGTATCCGCATCGATAGTCATCCCACCTCGTTTTCAGCCAGAGGTTAGACCCTCAGCACCTCCTAACAGGCCTTCCACTTCTAGAGCTGGGCCATCAGCATCTTCATCCCGCAGCTAGCCAATGCACGTGTCGGATGACAAGGAGGACCTGGAGGAGCCCTCGGATTACTTCCCTCTCTAGCATGTTCAGGGAGTCTACTGGATTGTATTTGTATATGCGTTGTACAAAATTTGTGTTTTTGTTAATGAAAACTTACATTTACATTTTGTTAAATTTATATTTCATTTTGTATATTTACATTGTGATTAACATCTTACTTACATTTTCGAACATTTGATAACACGAATAAGTAAGAAAAAGGAAATAAATGACAACATAAAAGATCGTTTATAATATCACAAAATAAATTGACTCACAATGAATTGATAAAAATCATTTATAACCACAAGAACATGACGTCATGCCGATCTGAGGATGGTCGACAGTCATACTGTGCTAACCGGATGGTGGTCGACAAATCAGAAGCCATGCTTTGCATATCGGATGGGGGTTAGCAAAGGACACTGCCCAAGCCGAGACGAGGCCAGTGGGACACACATGATAGAACAAATCACAGTCAAGGTGTAGCTGGATAACACTACCTCTCATGCCGTGCAAGCCGGGATAAGGCTAGCGGTACACACGCGATAGAACATATCGCAACCGAGTTGTAGTTAGATAATACTACCTCTTACACTAATCAGACACTGTGCAAGTCGAGACGAGGCCGACGGGATGTACACGATAGAACAAATCGCAGTCGAGGTGTAGTTGGATAATGCTACCTCTCAGGCCGTGCAAGCCGAGATAAGGCTAGCGGTACACATGCGATGGAACAAGTCACAATTGGGTTGCAGTTGGATAACACTGCCTCTCACGACATTTAAACATTGGCCAGGCCGAGATGAGGTCCACTGGATGAAGGTTGTCAAACAAGTTATCGAAGAGTTATGGTAGGATATGGTACTACTCTGCAGCAAGAAGTTACCAACCTAAACACCACAGCAAAAAGGTAAGGGACTGCCTCAGGTACGCATCTCTTTCCTTTATTTCTGAATTTTGGCTCATCTACACACTAGTGTACTAGTTTTCCCAAAATTGGGGGCAACTGTAGACATCGGGTCCTAAGGTAGTCCAGATCAGAGTTACCTAATGAAAACATCAATGTCTATTTTCAGACAAATGGATGAAAGTTGTGAGTTTTCATTCTCTGGTTTTACAAGCATTGAGGATTTTTCTCGGTAATAGGAGATTTCGGGGAATTGGGAGGACTAAATATTTTGAAAAATGGATTTTGCTCCACCAACGGGTATACCATCAATAGAAGGGACGGCCGTCACTAGATAGCCTGCCTCTCACATGAGCGGCGCCTACCCCTCATGCGACACGGGTCGTCTCTCACGAGAGCGATGCCCGTCGCTAGCATGAGAGACCCGTCGCTCGCGACGAGCACCGGCTGTCACTCACTTGCGAAGCCCATCTCTCGCATTGCGTGACGGCCGTCACCCGTTTCTCGTGAGAGACGGCTATCTCTCGGATTCCATCTCTCATGATGGGCCCGCCGACCAAAAGTCCAAGCGTGCCTCCATCAGTGACACCCGTCGGTTAATAATCTGACGTTATTTGGGCGAGATTTTCCAGATTTTTTTTTATATCTCCCAAGATTTCCAAAATATTTCCTAAATCTTTTAAATTTTTTCAAATATTTTTAAATCTTGGATTAGATTTTGAGGATATTCTGCAAATCATTCGGTTTTGATTTTGATTTCAGAAATCTTTTTCAAATTTAAATTCTAAATTTAAATTTATTTGAATGATTTTCCTAAACCTATAAATAGGGGACGGGGGCTTATTATTCGGGGTTAGCAGTTTTGACCCAAAAAAAAAAGAATATTTAGTTATTCCTACAGAAAATTTTCCTACAAAAGTTTTCTTGCTTTCATTTTTCTAAAATTTGTCATCAAATATTCTCTGAATTAAGGCGAATCCGAGGGAATAACATTAATTCGTTTCTATCTAATCCAGCCATTTTAGCATTCATAACTGCTATCAAGACGTCGAGAAAGAAAAATATAATTTTATTTTCTTGATTTGTTTTCGAAACACGATTTTTGTAATCCAAAAATCTTCTGAAAATCACACATCATGAATCAATCCATGTAGAACTCGAGGAATAGAAACCACGCGACATTCACCTTTAAATGTAATATCCCTAGGGTAAACATTCTGGATCGATCTACTTCGCATTTAATAATTTCATTATGATTTTACACATAAAATCCTATTTTATTTAAAATAAAACGATTTTTTGCTTGAGTTGCTGCATTTTTCTGGATCTGGAGTGACCGACGGGCAGAGGATCCACCGACGGTCGTCGCTCATCCAACTGACGAGCCGTCGAGGGTTTCTATCTCCACCCGTCAGTCAGCCTAGGGACGCCCGTCGCTCTCGTGCCATGGGCCTTTCCTTCTCCCTCTCCTCCCTTTCTTTCACCACTTGTTTTCTTATTATTTTTGTGATAATTCTTCATGGATTTTTTTACATAATTTATTTTTCGTCTTTTATTTTGTGTTAATTATGGCACTAAAATTATTCTTATTTTTGTGAGTTTTATTGATTTATTTGGTGGATTTGGGTTATAAAAATGGAGGACACCACGGTGATCTGAGAATCCTCACTCGGGTTTATTCTCTTACCTTTATCCTTTTTTATCTCATGTATTATTATTGTAAATGTTATTTTATTTTGCCAACACAGGAAAATGGTTAAAATATTCATAGTAATTGAATTGGGATTTTCATTAATAAATTGGGGACCAAATGCCCTATTTCTTTCATCAAGTAAAATTGACACCTTAAAAATTGTTTCTTTGTAAATATGCATGCGAGGACCAATGTTCTCATTCTCAATGAATATCCCGATTTATGTATGACCCATATGATATTTACAATGGGGGTTGTATTCCACCCCTAGTTTTGTTGTACTTTATTGGATTTTCATTTAACTTATCTTATCTTTGCTCCTTTTTATCGCCTTCCTCATATGGCCAACTTGTGCTTTAATTAACTGCATTAAATTGAATGAGAAATGGGATGAAATATTAAATTCAAAACTCAATTATACTTTAACCAAGGTATGAATAAATGGGAAGTCCCAAACCTTCTCTAGCCTTAAGCTCAACGAGATTAGAAGACCATCTCAATATTCTATTAGGATGGGGTCTCCAAAATATATCTTGTCGCCCAAAATAGGCCCAATTTGCATTGTGTTAGGTTCCATGATATTAGATGATTTTTTCAGTGTTTTATTGGAAAGAGGTGTTCAAAATATCTCTAGCTTGCCCAAAATAGACATATATGTATCGTCTTAGGCTTCACGAGATTAGATGATTCTCCCAATGTTCTATTAGAAGGAGGTGTCCAAACTATCTCTTATTGCCCCAAATAGACACATATGCGCTGTCTTAGGCTCATTGAGGCTAGACGACCTTTCCCAATATTATATTAGGTGGCGACTCTAAAAAACCTCCTTATTGCCCAAAATAGACGCACTTATAATTTCTTGCATGTTTTTGTGAACCTCTCTGTAAAGCCCTAAGAGAGGGCTTTCGGAGCCTCATGGGGTTCGGCGCGCGTCACAGTGGGGTCTCGAAAATATCTCTTGTTGCCCAAAATAGGCCCAATTTGCATTGTCTTAGGCTCCACGAGATTACATGATCTTTCCAATGTTTTATTAGAAAGAAGTGACCAACATATCTTTGGCTTGCCCAAAATTAACATATATTCATTGTCTTAGGTTTCACGAGATTAGACGATCCTCCCAATATTCTATTAAAAAGAGGTGTCCAAAATATCTCTGATTGCCCAAAATAGACACACATGCGCTGTCTTAAGCTCATTGAGACTAAATGACCTTTTCCAATATTCTATTGGGTGGCGACTCCAAAACACGTCCTTGTTGCCCAAAATAGACGCCCTTGTAAATTGCTTACAAGTTTCATGAACCTCTCCCGAAAGCCCTAAAGGCTGGTCTTCGAGGCAACCCGGGGTTCGGTGCGCGTCACAGTGTCGACTCCACTGGGGACTTCAATGAGACTTCGCTTCGGAAGTACCTTGATTAAAACATATAATTGAGTTTTGATGTAAAATTTCACCCTTTTTTGAAATTGCATTGCATATCATTAGAGCCTTAGATCTATGCTAGTTTGGTCCCTCTTTTAACCCCGGTACATTCTCGAAGCGCGACCCTACATTCACTCAATATAGGGAAGTGTTAGGAATAATCACCAGTCCAAGCCTCATACCGTTTGGTATATTAAATGTTGACCTAACTGGTCGTTACGCTTGTGATGAGTTAGACACGTCGGTAGGGAGCATGCTTGGGTAGACCTAAAGTATCATCACCCTGGCCAAAGCTCTTGTAATGGAAATAGATACTTCCCTTAGGTGGTATGAACCATAATACCTTGCTTGATGTATGGATCATTATGTATTAGACAAACCTAGATAATTTGATTTATCACCTAATCAAAGGCTATCATGCCCCGATAGGCCCATGTTAATTTATTTGGACTGCCTAAATACACAACAATCACAACCCATGAGTATGTACATTAGTTAGGAGAGGCTATGCTGCCGGTTTTCCACCATGCACCATGCGCGTCTGTGACACGCCCCGAACCCCAGGAGGCCCCGAAAACCCGCTTTTAGGGCATTCGAGAGAGGTTCATCGAGCTTGTAAGAGATTACAAGGGCGTCTATTTTGGGCAACAAGGAGGTATTTTGGAGTCGCAACCCAATAGAACATTGGGAAAGGTCATCTAGCCTCACTAAGCCTAAGACAGCGCATGTGTGTCTATTTTGGGCAATCAAAGATATTTTAGACACTTCCTTCCAATAGAACATTGGGAGGATCATCTAATCTCGTGAAGCCTAAGACGATGCATATACGTTCATTTTGGGCAAGCTAGATATATTCACTCCTTTTCTCATACAATATAATGCATTAATTAAAGCGCAAGACAATCATGTAATGAAAGCGATAAACAAAAGCGGTAAATATGCAAGATTAAAATAGAATAAATGAAAATTAAATACGTTACAACAAAACTAGGGGCAGAATACAACCCCTATTGTAAAAAGCATGTGAATCATACATCAAACAGGATATTCGTTAAAAATGAGGACATTAGTCCTCACATTCATACTTACAAAAACAATTCTAATGCGTCAATTTTATTTGATAAGAGAAATAGGACATTGGTCCTCATTTTATTAGTGAAAGTTCCAATTTAATTTATATAAATATTTAACCATTTTCATGTTAGCGGAATAAAATAATATTTACAATAAACGAAAATTAAAATATGGAGGAGAAAGGGTAGAGAAATAAACCCGAACGAAAATTCTCAGATCATTGCGGTGTCTTCCATTTTTAATAACACAACTCCAATAAAGAAGCAATAAAACTCGCAAAAATAAAAATCATGTTAGTGTGACAATTAAAATAAAATGTACATAAAAAATAAATAAGGAAGAAAAGAATCTATAAAAATTTATAATGAAAATAAGGAGTATAGGTGGTAAAGAAATGAAGAAAATGGGGGAAAAGGCCCTGGGACGGCCCATAGAGATTGAGCGACAGGCGTCCCTGGGCCGATCGATGGGTAGAGCTATAAGCCCTCGATGGCCCGTCGCTTGGATGTGTGGCGGCCGTTGGTGGGTCCTCTGCCCGTCGGTCGTCTCAGACCCAGAAAAAAGAAGAAAATCAAATAAAAAACTTTTTATTTTAAATAAAATGAGATTTTATGTGTAAAATCAATATAAGATGATTAAATGTAATGGAGATTGATCTAGAATGTTTACCCTCAGAATATTACCTCAGAAAATGAATGTCGCATGATTTCTGTTCCTCGAGTTCTACAAGGATTGATCCAAGATTTATAATTTTAAGAGATTTTTGGCTGCAAAAAGCGTATTTTTTAAAATAAATCAATTTGATAGCAATTATGGATGCTAGAGAAGGGCTAGATTGGATAGAAATGAATTAGTTTCGTTCTCCCAGATTCATCTTAATTCAAAGAATATTTGATAAAAATCTGACGAAAATAAAAGAAAGAAGAAAATAAAAGAAAGAAAATTTTTATCTTGTAAAAACTGCTAACCCTAATTAATGAGCCTCCATCCCCTATTTATAAGTTTAGGAAAATAATTCAAATAAATTCAAATTTAAAATTTAAATTTGAAAAAGATTTTCGAAATTGAAATTAAAACCGAATGATTACAAAATATTCCCAAAATCAAATCCAAAATTTGAAAATATTTGAAAAGATTTAGAAGATATAGGAAATCTTGAAAATATATTTGAAAAGATTTAGGAAATATTTGGAAATCTTGAAAATATATTTGAGGAGATATGGAAAATCTTGAAAATCCTGCCCAAACCAATGGCAGATCAACGACCGACGGGCATCGGTGGAGGACCGACGGGCATCGATGATGGGGGCATCCTTGGTCTTTTAGGCGACGGACCACCCATGAGAGATAAAGGCCGAGAGATAGTCGTCGCTCGCGAGAGGCAGGCGTCTCTCGCATGAGCGATGAGCGTCGCTCAATGCGAGAGATGGCCTCCGCAAGTGAGCAACGGTCTGCGCTCGTCATGAGGGACGGGCCTCTCAAGCGAGCGACCGTCATTGCTCCCGTGAGAGACGGGCCCATTCCGCATGAGTGATGGGTGCCGCTCATGCGAGAAGTGACCGTCCTTGGGAATGAGTGACGGGCATTCCTATGACCGACGGCATGCCTATCGGTGGAGCAGAATCTAGATTCTCAAAAGAGGAATTCCTCCTGACTCCCAAAAGACCTCTATCACTAAGAAAAGATCCTCAATCCTTGTAAAAACAGAGAATGAAAACTCACAACTTTCATCCATTTGCCTGGAAACAAACATTGATATCTTCATCGGGTAACTCTGATCTGGACTACCTTAGAACCCTGTGTCTACAGCGTCCATCGAGTTCCCTGTTAACCCATAAGCCAAGCCAACCTAGGACATAGACTATATGGCCTCGTGTGTGGGGGCAATAAGGTTAAAGGATCTATCTGCTTGCATGTGGTTGTGGATTATGCATTGCATTTTCATGTCATTCACGCACAAAAAAAAAATAAATTATTTCCTCCCTATGTGTACATCCTATTCTTTGCATATAATTCGTACATGTACATATCCTCCTGTGTATAGTTTTTTACATGTTTCACGTGTATCATTGTAGTCTCTTCCAGCTATCGAGGACCATTTGCATAGTATGATCATGCATTACATGTTATTCATACATCATTCTAACTCCTTAATTTTTTAGCCATCACAGACCA
This sequence comes from Excoecaria cochinchinensis, assembly GCA_947683425.1. NCBI lineage: Eukaryota > Viridiplantae > Streptophyta > Magnoliopsida > Malpighiales > Euphorbiaceae > Excoecaria > Excoecaria cochinchinensis. Next base: position 160,949 of record CANTUQ010000220.1, read on the forward strand.
CTTTTCTAGCTGGTTTAGGGGTTCTGACGCCTGCCTTATCAGAGGGTTTTGATTGAGCAACCAGAATCAAAATCAAGTGCAATTAACAGGCATTAAAAAAAATTTTATAAATGGCCAATTCACCGAGAGAGGTAGATACAACCCGGGCCCTAATAGCTGAGGAAGTAGGCAGACCGTTCGAGGAATTTGAGAACAAACTGGTGGCTATGATGGCGACAATAGCCCAACCTGCTGCACGAAACCCAGCTGCCCCTCTTATAAGACAAAATGAATGGGAGGAAGCTAGAGAGGACCCATTTGAGGAGGTTTATCCACCACCAGTGGATTTAAGGCTTACCACTGCTGCAGGGCAGGGAAGAGGGGTAGCCTACAGGATAGACGATGATGTTGAAGATGATGAGTATGAAGAGCCTATGTCGATTAGAGGGAAAGCACCCCATCAGAAGAGGCCATTTGGAAAAAAATGGAAGAGAAATTTAAAGCCATGTCTCGGATGCTGATGATGGGAAAGGGGATGAACCCCGAGGACAAGGAGCTAGATGGGATGCCTGATGTCCCTAAGTTTAATGGCACATCGGACCCCACTGCACACATCAAGCAATACTCTCTGGTAATGAAGGGTACTACGCTAACAAAGAGGTAGAAGGTAGAGTACTTCGGTTTAAGTTTGACAAGTCCTGTGGTGGACTAGTATCATGGGCTGGATCGAAGAACAAAAGAAGACTGGGATCTGCTGACGGAGAGTTCCTCCAGCAGTATGACTGCAGCACAAGGATGGAGGTCACTCTGAAAGATCTAGAGGTATTATAGCAAAAGCCAGGCAAGTCATTCCATGAGTACTTAACCCGATGGAGGAACCAGGTAATGGAGATGAAGAGGAAGCTGGATACTTCGGACTAGATTAGGCTATTTATCAGGAATGCCAGCCCATATTTGAAGGATGGGTTAAAGATGAAGGGGCTGAAGGACTGGGAGTCCCTGAAAGATATAGTCATCGAAGCTGAGGCTGAGCATCTGGATAAAATAGCCAAATCTGCAAACCTGGCCTTCGGCAAAAACAAAGGAAGTAGTAGTGGTAACGGGGGAAATGATGGGGCAGCTGAAGTCTCGACCACAGGAATGACTCGACGCCACCTCACTATCTCGGGTAAGCCATTATCTTGGCACTTCAGCCGTCTCATCAAGGAAGGGAAGTTACAACCCTTGCCAGTCGGGCTTGCCCTAAGTCAAGGACAACCTAGACACAGAACAGACTGGTATTGTGTATATCACCAGTACACAGGGCATAGAATAGACTATTGCTGTCCTCTAAGAGATCGTATTTAAGAATTGATACCTAACCTGGAGGAAGAAAGAAAGAATTAAAGTTGTTATAATGCCTCCCTTTTTATATAAAGTGTGTTCCTGAACTATGCACTTATTTCTCTTTTCTATTTTAATAATATGGGCTTTTCTTATATATGCATGTCATATCTTATCGCATCAAGCGTAAGCGATAATCATGATTAAGGCATTGGTTTAATAAACACTGTTACATTCAGTTTCAACAAATAATAATCTTGGTTGCATCCAATCTGACTCCTGAAGCGAGATAAAAATGGAAAGATCAAAGGAAAAGAAAAAAAAGAAGAAGATGGTTTTTACCTAGACCTGGAGTGACATGTCAGGGCAATCTGCTTCAATTTGTCAATTGAAATTTTTGAAAGTTATTCCTTTGCTTCCTCTAAATCTAGAACAGACATAATGCAGCCAAGCAAAATCAAGCTCCAATCATTAAGGTGTTGTCTCAGAAGCAGGACTATCAAATTCAAGACGAACAAGGCTTTTGGTTTTCACAAACACAAAAAGAAAAAAAAATGAAAAAATAAAAAATAAAGGAAAAAAAGAAAAGAAAAGAAAATGAAAAGAAAAGCAGAAAAAAAAGTTGAAAATTAAATTAAAAAAAAAAAGAAAAAAGAACTAATAGTTTTGGTCTATACTATCCGCGGCCAACCTGCAACCCAACCTACAACCATTGAAAGCTACTTCAGAAATTAAGTAACCAAAATAGAAAGAAGGCAAAATGCGAGCTCTTACAGCCAATAGAGAACTCACTACTTCAGCTAGTTTACACAAGGGTCAAGATGAATCCTTTGGTGCTAAAAAAGGAGGCATGGTCAGAAGGAACAACCGTCCCGAAGAATAATTGTAACACCCCCAATGCCGCCAATGCGCTACCACACGCTCACTCATAGACACGCATACATATCAGCGAAAGCGTACAACAAAAATACCAATTAAAGCAAAACTCGTAATCTTAACATTAAATCTTAACACTAAGCCAAAATAAATAATACATAATATATATACATCATTCAAAATTACAAAGGATACTTAATAAAAATTTCATATGCCACAATCCAAAATAATACATATACAAAAAGAATACAGGAGGAGTACAAAATAAATAAAGACTCTACTCCTAGTGGCCAACCCTGCAGATGCGCGACGAACCTGACAAAACCTGCAACCTACACGGAAAAACAGTCTTTGCTAAGCAATAACACTTAGTGGGGAGGAACAAAGACAACAGAACACTATACAATAATATCATGCAATAACCCTTAAATATAAATATATGCATAAACATACAAAAATCTCTAAGTAACAAAACAAAGATACAAGGATCATAATCATTATAAGAATGCTTAATTTAATGACAACATGCGCACAGCAAAATACATTAATTGGATTCACATAATTTTCATAACACTTCACTACTAAAAAGCCGAACACTACTAACCATAGCCTGAATTTCACTGGTGGTGGATACGGGAACACTACACGGGAGACCGAAGCCTTAAAATATTTTTATACCTGTAGGTAGCACGGGAGACCAAAGTCTCAAAACATTTTTACTAGACCATAACGGAGGTCAACCGAAATCACTAGACCCAAAATGGGGTCAACACTAGCAGCTGCACTCACTATCCCTTTATAAGCTTGCTTATCTATCCACTAACATGACACTTCAGGCTTAACTCACACACACGAAACCCAACATTGGACAAATATGCAAAAACTAAGTCAAACACTAGCGGAGCAATAATCACTCATCAAAGCATGCCAGAATCAAAATCAAACACTAACATAGCATAAGCATTACAAAATTCCAGGGCACTAATATTAACAATGCAAAGCAAAACTCGACCCATGCAAGAGTGAGAAACGATGCAAAGGATTTTTAAGATGAATTTTAGGAGAAACATGGCTTTTAAGGCAGTATGCAAATCCCCCAAAATCAAACACCATTTTAAAAACCGAATTTCAAAAACAGGAGAGGGTTACATAGCGGTATGGGGATACCTTACCGCCGTGTAAGATACCGCACACGGTGGTATAGAGAGAGCCCTAACCACTGTGTAAAAGCATCAAGGCAAGTTACATGGCGGTATGCACTCTCCTTACCGCCATGTAACATGTTACACGGTGGTATGGAACTCTCTTACTTCCGTGTAAAAACACGGCAAGCCAAAAACACAATGACAGAATAGGATTACACGGCGGTATGCCCTACCTTACCACCGTGTAAACCGGCCAGAACCCAGATTTTGCAGAAAAACACACTTGTTTACATGCAAACTTTACTCCAAACTCAAAACCATTTTAACCCATCATGCTTACACTCTTCAAATTACTAAACACATTCAATCTAACATGCTCAAAATCATTTATAGACATAATTTACACCATTAAACTTAACTCAATTCATGCAAAAATGCCAAGCTCAAATCACTTCAATATCAGATACATATTATCACTATAACACTAGCATTTTACCGCTATCACTACTCAATTTCAGTACATGCATAAACACATACAAAACATTAACAATTCCAGAAATTTAAACACAATACACACATAATCCAAAGTGAGAAAATAGAGCAAACAAACTCCCACACCTCAAAAGTGAAGCTTCAATCCAATTCCTTCACAAATCCAACTTTCTCTTTTCCTTTGCTCTTCCTTCTCTCCTCCGAATCTTGCACAAACCCAGCCAAAACACACTTAAATCAAATCATCCAAACACTTAACCAATACCAGAAAATAAAAGGAGAAGAAGATCCCAAAGCAAACCCAATCACTTACCTTTCAAAACTAGCTCCACAACTCAGCAAAAATCTACTCAAATCTTGAAGAACACCAAGAGAAAAGGAAAGAGAAAAGCAATGAAAATGAGAAAGAGAGAGCAACAGAATGGGAGAGCAAGAAGGAGGGGAGGAGCTAGCTTCCACGGGAAGCAAGAAACAACTCCCTTTCCCTCTTTCAATCCCATTAATTGCTCTCACCAACCTCAAGCCACATGCCTCAATCCTATTGAACTAAAGGTTCTTCCTTGACTTTCATGCCCAAGGCACTATACACTCCACACACTAGATAATTCCTTAAATACACTTTACATCCTTAGTACCACACACCACATACACACTTGATAAATGCTTCACTAACTTCTTTAATTTAAATTTTGCAATTAAATCCTTAATATCCTAATTTTCTCATGCATAAATTACTAAAATACCTTTAATTTTCTAACTTAGCTCGTGAATTCCAACTAGGCCCTTTTTGGATCGTTACAATAATGATGAAGGTAAATCCAAAGGAACTACATATACCTCAAAAGACTGAAGGAGGTCCCATGGCAAAGGCTAAAGAATAAAAATAATAATAATGCACTGTGGGTCAAAAATCGAAAAAAGGAGATCTTGCTAAAATTGGGCGCCCTGTCAGGAAAAAAAAGGGCATCCTCGGCAAAAATTAAGGGCTGAGAGAGAATATTCAATCAAGAAAACCCGAAAGGGCTGATTGATAACAGGAGTTGAATATAACCAAGGTGTTACTCATTAAGATTGAATAAAACTTGTGTTTTTGCATCACATGCCTAGTCATGATTATTGTTATTGCTATATGGTGCATATAAATAGAAATTCATACATAATTTAGGCTTAAACATGTAATTGAATGGTTAAGAGAAACCTGTGGTGTGCTTGGGGGCATATGCTGGAGCAAGTCTCAAGGCAGTAATAACAACACTTCATGTGACAAATCCTCCTCCTACCCTTAAAAAAAAAAAAAGAAAAGCCATTTGAGATGAAAACCGTAACTAGCTCTCTAAGCAAAAGTTAGGCCAAAGGGCAGGGTGAAAACCTAGAAACAGGCAGTCTGCCCTATAAAAAATAAAATGAATAAAAGCCACTGGAGTGTGTTGGGTCCATTTCAGACAAAAATTAGGCAAGGGTCTTGTAAAAATCCCCAAAAGGACGTATTTCCCACAAAAAAAAAGTTAGTGTGAAAATCCACAAATGACGCACTACCTTTAAAACAATGACTTTTGAAGCCTAGAGTGATAAGGCAGCATTACTCCGGATGACTGCCCTTCAGGCAGATAATGCATAATGTAGAACTCAAGTCAGAATCCTGGGGGCAAGACGCTATACAACTCAGGGCAAAAGGCGTATGCTCGTTGACCGGGGGGCAAAGATGCACACGGGACAGTTTTCTCTTAAAGGATTATGGTCCAAAATTCCTAAGCCAATGTGATACTCTTTTAGATCACTGGGGGCATCAGATAGTATGAGTAGTACCCTCAATGAGTCCCTTAACCACCTAGGATGAGGTCTATCCATTTTTTAATATCACATGCATCCCGCGTGTACACTATTTTGCATATCTCTTTCCATAACTCTACACGTGCATAGCCTTTCACAATGCCCAACATGCATTGACACATGCATGAACTTTGTATATATCTTGCATATGCAATCCTTCGAGCACATCCCATGTACATAATATTTTTATACATGTAACGTATAATTCTTTGCACATGTTTAGCATGCATATCACGAGTGCATATCGTATGCATTTAATCCTTTACACATACAGTTGTGTTCACATAATTTTTATACATAATCCTTTGTGCATATTTTACATGTATAGCCTTGTATATATGTTTCACACACACACACAATCTTTTGTACATGCTCTTGCGCCAATAACTTTACAGGAAAAGGCCGAACCAAGGGACAGACTCGGTAAGATGAAATTAAGATAAAGCCCGCACAAGTTGAAATCATGTGAGCCTATAAAGAGGTAACCCATTAAGTCCTTTTATTAAGGCATTGCAAGTCTATTTCGAGCATTCTTTGTATTTTCAAAGCATTAAGTCCTTTTCTCAAGGCATCTCAAGTCCTTTTTTTTCAAAAGCACTCTCAGCCTCTTCGGAACATTATCTTTAAGTCCCTTTTCCAAGGCACTCTCAACCTCTTTGAGCATTATCTTTAACTCTTTTTTCCAAGGCATTCTCAGCCTCTTCGGAGGATTACCTTTAAGTCCTTTTTTCAAGCCACTCTCAGCCTCTTCGGAGCATTATCTTTAAGTCCTTTTTCCAAGGCATTCTCATCCTTTTTAGAGCATTACCTTTAAGCTCTTTTATTAAAGGCATTCTCAGCCTCTTCGAAGCATTATCTTTAAGTCCTTTTTCTAATGCACTCTCAGCCTCTTCGGAGCATTATCTTTAAGTCCTTTTTTTCAAAGGCACCCTCAGCCTCTTCGGACCATTATCTTTAAGTCTTTTTTTTGAAGGCACTCTCAACCTCTTCAGAGCACTATCTTTAAGTCCTTTTTGCGAGGCATTCTCAGTCTCTTTAGAGCATCATCCCCTAAGTTCTTCTTCCAAAGCATTCCCAGTCTCTTTGGAGCATTATCATTTAGAGCATTAAGTTTTTCCAAATATTCCAAATCCTTTCAATCCAAGAGAATGGTGTCCCGCACTTTGGAAGTCTAGAAAAGACTCGGCAAAAATCCAAGAAGATGATTGTGACACACGCCGAACCAAGCAAGGGCTCTAGTTGAACCCGCTTTTAGGATTCGAGGGATTGGTTCGCGTCTTTTTGATCATGGGTGCCATGAGGTATCTTGGATGCTTCCTTCCCAATAAAATATTGGAAAAGAACATCTAGCCCCATGGCACCTTTGGGCACCTTTGAGGTATTTTGGAGTTGCCACCCAATTTATAAGAAATTGGGAAAGGTCTCTAACCTCTTATCGGTCTAGACCAGAGATTGGTGTTCGGAACTTCACTCTTATTTATGTTTTGGTTAATTATAAATGAGTTTTTAACCTCCTAAAATTTTATCTCTCCTCTCACACGATCGATGCACTTAAATTAAAGGCGCATTACAAGCACGTAAAGAAAATAAAGAAATGCGATAAAGAAAGTGGTAAATGAAATAATAAAGGAAAGCAGTAAACACACAAGCACACAATTATAAGAGAAGTTGGGGCGAAATACCACCCCATTGAATGAAGATTAAAAAAATAAGTGGGGATGGAATACAATCCCAATTAAATAATGTTGCCCTAAAATTAATTACAAGGGCCCAAAAGAAAATACATAAATTTAGAACAAACAAATAAAGTCAAACATGAGAAAGCATACATAAATCGGGGCATTCGCTTGGTTTAGGAACATTGGTTCCTTCGCGCTTATTTTTGAAGAGGGATCGAAGAGTTAATTGATTGCTAGTTTGAAAAACCGGGATGAGTGATCCCATTTTTGGAGAAAATTAACTCTTCATTTTATTATGATGTTTTACATTTCTTGGCTAAAACGCGGGACGTTGGTCTCAATTTTATTAGTAAAAATTTCAATTTAATTATAAAAATATTTTTGTGACTTTTTATCTCACGCGTGCATGAAATAAGGGGAACATTTTATTTGCAATCAAACACAACATAAGAAAGAGTATAGGAAGATCTCACCCAACCGATGTATCCCTCTCGTGTCGTGACCTATCCGGGAGGTCACGGAGATATCCACATAATGCGACTCAAATTAAATCTCAGACAGAAAAATAACATCAGAAACATTAGTAACAATTCCAACAATTAATCAAGTGAAAACGAAATAAAATAAGCGACATGTTAATTTAATGCACAAATATTTACAGGTAAATAAATTAACATAAGTCATGCAAAAAATAAAGACAATGATGAAAAGGACAACAATATAATCATCATAACAATAATAATAATATAAGACAAATAAACATGAGGTAATAATAAATAAATAATATGATGGTAGTAATAATAATAATAATAATAATAATAATAATAATAATAATAATAATAATGATGATGATGATGATGATGATGATGATGATGATAAACAATAATAATAGTAATAACAATAATAATAGTAATGATAATGATAAATGAGCATGCAAACATCAACAGTGAACACAAACAACAACAACAACAACAACAACAACAACAATAATAATAATAATAATAATAATAATAATAATAATAATAATAATAATAATAATAATAATAATAATAATACTAGTAGTAGTAGTAGTAGAAGTAGCAGTAATAGTAGATGCATGATGGTAATAATAATAGTGATGAGAAGAATAATGGCAACAGTATGATAATAGGACAAGTAAAATATTGGCAAGGGTGAGAATAATAATAATAATAATAATAATAATAATAATAATAATAATAATAATAGAGGGAAGGAAAAGTGTGCCGACAACAAATGTGAAGGTAAATCCATAAAAGTCAAATTAAAAAAGTATAAAGGAATCAAATAAAAAGACCAAACATAAAATGCCAGCAGTAACAAATAACATCAAGATTGTTAGAAAATAGATTGGGTAAAAATAGCAAAAACAACAATATTAATAACCATAAATGATAAATGAAAATAAGCGAGAACGGGTCCAAATTATTTGCCCTCAGAATTTTATAGATTGAAGAAAATGGTGTCTTAATCCGTCCCCCTTATCGAATTTATGGTGATAAAAACAGAAAATATTCAAGAAGAAATCCAAGTTTAAACAAGGAAAAACTTGAGAAAATATTTTAGCGGGGTGATATAAAACAAAGGAAATTGATTTTCCTTTGTTTAAAATAAACTCCCGACTGAAAACAAAATATTTTGAAGAAATAAAGAAGGTGAAGAACCAGATGGTAAAGAAAAAAAATTTGAATATCTATTTTTTTTGAAAATAATCGGCTGCTCCAAGCTTGAGAGAAAACTCAAGCCTTTTTTCCTTGAATAAAATTTTTAGCTCTCCTAAAAATGAATCTCAAAACCCTATTTGAATTACTGTCCTTGTCCCAAAATGAGAAATGACAAAAACTCCTTTAATTTTCGTTACCCAAAATTATCATTAAAACATGAAACTAAAAACAGACTAGAAAAAAAATAACAGGCGAAAGCGACAGCACGGGGCAGCAAGGCACGAGGCAAAAATGCCCGCGTGGAGGCAGGCGAGGCAAGCCCCCATGGGGCGCCCGCGGTAGCGCATGCAGCCCCTGCCGCGCGCGCAGCCTCCGTTACGCGCGCGCCCGCAGGCCCATTCAGCCTTCGCAACAGGCATGGCCCGTACGCGTGGCATGTGAAACAAAAAATAAATAAATAAATAAATAAAAATAAAATAAAATAAAACCAATACAAATAGTAAAAAGGAATAAAAGAGAGCAAAAGAAACAAATTTTCGCACTGAAATTTTTGGAGGAACAAAGGGAATTTTTGACAAGGATGATATCATTTTCGACACCTTTACTTATGGCAAGTATACTTTTCATCATCGGGTAATCCTGATCTTGGACCGTCTCGAGACCTGGTGTCTACAGTTGCCCCCAATTTTGGAGAACTTAGAACTTAGGTGCCTGGGTGAGCAAAAATTCAGAAAAGAAGGAAAGAGACACGTACCTGAGGCAGTCGCTTTTTCGGACTGGAAGAGATTTTTGGCATGTTATTTTTTCTAAGTTGGTGCCCCTTGAGAGGTCTTTGGCTGGCCGGTTGCCCCCTGAGAGGTCTTTAGTTGATCGCCCCCTGAGAGATCTTCGATTTGCTGCCCCCTGAGAGGTCTTTGATTAGCTGGTGCCCCCTGAGAGGTCTTTGACTGGCTCCCCCCTGAGAGGTCTTTGACTGGCTGCCCCTTGAGAGGTCTTCAATTGATCACCCCCTGAGAGGTCTTCGGTTCGCAGCCCCCTGAGAGGTCTTTGGTTAGTTAGCTGCTCCCTGAGAAGTCTTTGGTTGATCGCCCCGTAAGAGGTCTTCGGTTCGTTGGCTGCTCCTGAGAAATCTTCGGTTGATCGCCCCCTGAGAGGTCCTCGGTTCGCCGCCCCCTGAGAGGTCTTCTGATGGTTGGCTGCCCCCTGAGGGATCTTCGGTTAATTGCCCCCTGAGAGGTCTTCGGTTTGTTGGCTGCTCCCTAAGAAGTCTTCGGCTGATTGCCCCATGGGAGGTCTTGTAACACCCCCATACCCCCGGTAAGGAATATCGGGGCGCTACGCGGACACTTATGTATACATGTACATGCATTAGCGGAAGCGATAGCATAAACACATCCATTTAAAAGTAATTAAATACTACACTAGGGCCCAACATGCATTTCATATTCACTATACATATGTACTTCCTTCTCTTTATACATGTTCATATTACACTCTGTTTTCATTTAACTTTACATATACATTTACATGTGATTCTTTAACTTTTATTACATAATGATGTTACTCAAAACATCACTAGCTCTGTATCTAATCTATACAAAAGACCTGAATAATACTCCCTAGTGGCCTTGAACTGCAGATGCTCGCTCACTGTTCCGAACCTGTAAACCTACACGGAAATAAACATCCGTGCTAAGCGATAACGTTTAGTGGGGATGAAAACAATGCAAAGGACTTCTTTACGAAGTCACAAATAAATCACACAATTCATGTAACAAAATCAACTAGCTCATGCATATAGCTTTTATACATGTATGGGTTGCATGCTCAATTATCAAGTACTATGAATTCACGTGCATATAACATGTATTCATTTACCTTTTTATATACACTACAACTTGTACATATCACATATTCAAATGTGCGCTATCATGTGTCCATATACATGTAAACACGCTCATGTAATTATACACTTGTATACAAAGCTGTCATGTAATTAAACATTACTCTCATGTACTATGGCCTCATTCGAAGCAACACTATAATCATCTCAAGTTCACTGCACAACATTTAACAAAACAAGCCTGAGTTCCTCTTATGGTGGATACGTGACGCTCTATAAAAAAACATTTTCGATGGACCGAAGTCACAAAACATTTTCATCTGTCTCTATTAATGGCCGTTCTCAGAGGTCGACCCGCTTCGTCCAAACGGGGCGGAACATAGGCAGCTGCACTCTCTAATCCCTTTATAAGCATGCTTATCTATCCACTATAACGGTAATCAGGCTCAATACCAACTCACACACTATACACAGACATCAACTCATCAACTAAACTTCAAGTGCATTTATCAAATTCAGAGGCATGTAATTCATATACAATCTTGTTCAACAATTAAAAGCATGTAACATTTAAATTCATTTCATGAACATATAAATCATGCAAAGCAAGATAGAAGAAAACACTCTCTTCAAAACAAATAAAACAGGATGCGAAGAGGTTCACTGTCGCGATCGTGACAGGAAGTTGCGCTCGCAACAGAAGTCAAATTCATTGTCGCGATCGCGATAAGATGTCGCGCTCGCGACAGAAGCGAGATTACAAAAAGGCTCTATACTCTATACCAAATGCATTGTATAACAATTTCTAAGTTCATACATATTTATTATGTCATTTACTATACTTCACACAACTATACATTGTTACTTTATTAGTTAAATTACCATCTTTAATTATACTTACATGTATTTTTCCATTAATAACTAATTTGTAATCATTTAGGAGCCCTAATCATGTATAAAACGTTAAGGGGAAAGGTAAGGGGTTTACCCATGCCAACTATGGGCTCAAAATGAAGAAAAGGAGCTTAATACAGGTTGTTCTGTCGCGAGGTCGCGCTCGCGACAGAGGCTCCCTTTGGTGCCTCGCAAGACTGCTTTTTATCCTAAACTTGTATCGTCTAAATGAACCTCTAAACGTCATGTTGAGGCAAAACGTTATTCTTAACAATTGTTCTCTAGGATGTTAACTTTCAAATTGGACAAGTTTCAGGTCGTTTGGACATCTATAACGAAAAATATGGTCTATACAAGCTATACTGTTCCAGTGAACCCGCCAGAACAGGGTCACCTACATTTTAATAACTTTTTGGGATACTTAGGGCCAGAATTAGATCACGCACCCTCTTAGACATTTTTAGACACGAATCTTATCTTTCATATGCAATTGGAAGCAACACAATTGGAGTCCTATAACTCTACTTATAACAAAGACTATACACTGGGGTCTAATGACAAATAAGCAGAATTTCGCAACATCAAACTCTATCATCAACACAAACACTCAAATGATCAAGTTACATACTTTATACATATATACACTTTTCATGGGCACTGTAAACAATCAAAATGAACATCTTGAGCTAATTAAAGCTCATCAAGCATCTCTTTATTTTTACATGTCTTTGTTCAAGCATTTCTCATATAAACACATGCAAAATTAACACAGTTACACTCGATCCCTACCTCTAGGAACTCGATCACAGTTCTCTACTCGTTCCGATCTTCTCTTTTCCTTTATCGACTCTCTTGCCTCCAACTTGCACCAAAACCACACACAAAACACTTGGGGTTACTCTTCTTTTTACTTTAAATCAAAATAGAAACCAAGTAGTAGAAGAAGACTAAATAATAGTACTACTTACCTCTTCTCAAAAATCTACTCTCTTCATCCCAACCTAAATGAGTCTCTTTAGGAGCAAATGGAAAAGAGAAGAAAAGAGAGGAAGGTGGAACACGGCAAAACCAAGGAAAAGGAAAAAGGAGGAAAGCCAAAAGCAAAAGGGCCAAAAGCTAAGAAAATAAGATGGGAATAGGTAAGTGGCCGGTCAACTAAAGAAAATTAACAAATTAATTTCCCACTAACCATATTAAAAGCCAACCACTTACTTTAATTCATCCCTATCCCAAGCCAAGCCAAGCCAAGCCAAGCCAAACCAAGCCAAGCCAAACCAAGCCAAGCCAAGTGTCACCCTCTCAAGTTGCCATGTGTCAACACCCTATGATGCCACTTGTCAAACTCCTATGCCGCCACGTGTCACTCTCCTACAATGCCACTTGTCACGCTCATATGCCGCCACTTGTTACTCTTCTATGGTGACACTTGTCACTCTCCTATGACACCATGTGTCAACTCCGTACAACTCCAAGTCTCTTAGTCCCACTTCTACACACATCACGCGAGGGGGTTCTGTCGCGCTCGCGACAGAACGCTCACATCCACTCCAACCAGCTGAAGTTCGAAAACCGCTGGAGGGCTCTGTCGCGCCCGCGACACTATTCGCGCTCGCGACAGAAGTCTCGCACATAAAACTTACCTTTTTCGAATAAAAACTCTGTAATTCTTCTAGGGCCATTTTGGGGTGTTACAGGTCTTCGGTTCGCCGCCCCCTGAGAGGTCTTATGATTGTTGGCTGCCCCCTGAGGGGTCTTCGATTAGCTGCCCTCGAAGAGGTCTTTGGTTGGCTGCCCCCTGAGAGGTCTTCGATTAGCTGCCCCCTGAGAGGTCTTCGGTTGACTGCCCCCTGAGAGGTTTTCGATTAGCTGCCCCTTGAGAGGTCTTCGAATAGTTGCCCCCTAAGAGGTCTTCGGATAGCTGCCCCATGAGAGGTCTTCAGATAGTTGGTTGGATTGGTGTTTTGACCGGTGTCATTGCTTGCCCTTTTGTTGGCATTGGCATTAATTCTCTCTTTCTGCAAGACTTAGAAAGCAAAATATGCAGGAAAAGTGGTGAGCATGCACGTGAGATGCATATGTATGCAGTAATGCAAGATAAGGATTCGTCTAAGTGGATTCAGAGGCGATAGCCGGTTTGGTCGTAATTTACACCAGGATCGGTGCCCTCTGGAATTGCTTTTGAATTTCATGCCTTTAGGGATCGTGAGGTTCTCTTCTAATACCTATAGTCATTCTTTGAAGGTAGTGCATCTCTTGTGGATTTTCACACTAGCTTTTATTAGCGGGAAATGCGTCCTTTACGGATTTTCACATAACCCTGTGCCTTATTTTTTGCCTGAAATGAACCCAACCCAATCCAGCGGCTTTTATTCATTTCATTTTTTGTAGGACAAACTGCCTATTCACAGGTTTTTACCCTACCCTTTGGCCTAACTTTTGCTTAGAGCGCCAATCACGATTTTCATCTCTAACGGCCCCTTTTTTTTGTGAGAGAAGTTGAAGTTGTCGAAAAAGATCTTCTAGGTATGATTGGCATGTGCTTATGTCTCGGATTATGGTTGTATGAGCTTGGTTCTTATCATGAAGATGCTGTAGAATTGCCTTTATCATGAAGATGCTGTAGAATTGGCTTCATAGTTGATAGCAGGGTGAATCGGCTGAAGCACTTGAGTGGAAAAAGCGTTGGAGGGTAGATAGTACCAATGCGCTGATTCTATGCCGGAACCAGACAACTTTGAGTATGCAAGATGAACTGCTCTGGTCACATTAATATAACATTGCATAAATGTATATATTCCAGCTTGATTTCATAACACATGATCACTGTCTGACATTAACTCGAAAAATTTGAGACGTCATCTAATCTCGGAATAGATCTTGAGAGCATCAAACTCCTGTTATCAATCAGCCCTCGCGGGTTTTCATGATTGAATATTTTCTCTCTTTTTTTTATTTTTTATTTTTTATTCTATATTTAGCCTCTGCCATTGACCCTCCTTCAATTCATCGGTGTTGATTGAATTTGCTTCCATCTTCATTGGCCGGAAAAGCTGCTCCTTCGGAGAGTAGTTCTTTTTTGTATCAATGTCTTGTTCTTGACCCTTGTGCAGACTGATTGAGGTGATGGGTTCCTTATTTGGGGCTTGGATTTAAAATCTCACATTTTTCTTTTATTGGCTTTGGTGGTTCAAATTCTGAAATGGTTTTCAATGACTGAGATTGGGGACAGGTTAGGCTTAGCGATTGGGGATAGGTTAGGCTTGGATGATCTGGGGCAAAAAAGTTGTGTTTTTTTTTTCCTTTTTTTTCTTTTTTCTCTCTTTTTTTTGTATGGTTTTTTTTCTTTTTCTCTCTTTTTTTTTCTTTTTTTTCCTTTTTTTCTTTTCTCTTTTTTTTTTACTCTTTTTTTTGTCTTTTTTTCTTGTTTTTTTTCTCTCTTTTTTTTCTTTATTTCTTTTCTCTCTTTTTTTGTTGTTTTCTTCTTTTTGGTTGAATGGTAAAGAGTTGTCCTGCTAAATTTGGCAGTAAAGGTTCCGAATGGTTAAAGGTCAATCTTGATTGGTTTTAGGATACACATTTCAAGTGGTCAAGAGGAAATGAGTCACACGGTTTGGTTCGAACAAATTATATGTTTTTCGTGAAGGTCCTGAGTTTTATTCGTCCAACTTCTGATGTAGCTCTCGGGGTTTGATTTCATTTGGCAGCACCATATGCAACCCAGATGTTGAGGGTGCAAATGAATGGCTTTCAAAATTCGGTTCATCGTCATGTTGACACAAAGAAGTAGCATTGGTTTCAAGAATGTCCTTGTCAATCTTCAGTATGTCATACCAGGTCCAGGCAAAGGCACTCCCCAAAGTTTCGAGATTAGATGGAGTCGTATTAATTGGGTTAATGTCAAAATGAATGGGTTCATCGTGATCATAAGAAATGAAATTATTAGAAACATCATATAAATAAGCAAAAAAAATTGTCCATCATATTGAAATAACTAAACTGTCATAAGGAGTTCTCAAATTAAAAAGAAATAAAGCATCTAAAAAAAACATAGCCTTCATGTAGCTCTTCTAACGAGTGGTAGCAGCATACTCATCTTGCCAGAATCGATCAAACTCATGGCGGGGGAACTGCATTGTAGCTTGCCTTTTCCTTCTTCTTTCTCTTCTTAGGATCGCTGATTTCTTTAGAGTCAATGAGGTCCTGGATCTTACCCCTCAAGATTCGGCAATGGTCTGTTAGATGCCCAGTGTGTTGATGGTAGGCAAAATATTGATCACTCTTATGCCCCGGCTGTCCCTGACTTAAAGCTGGTCTGGGCGGTAATGGTTGCAACTTGCCCTCTTTTATTAGTCTCTCCAACACCCAGGATAAAGGTCGACCCAAGTTAGAAAAGTACCACTGGCCCTGTTCTACTCCGGTGGCTGAAACCTTAGTTGTCTTACCATTTCTACCATTACTGCTTCCAGCTCCACCTGACTTATACCCTGACGGGTTTCCAAAGTTTCTTCCAGCAAAGCTATTCTGGCTTGCTTTCTTTGCTAGGTAAGCCAGCTCAGCCTCTACAGCAATGTCGTTGAGCGACTCCCAATCTCTGAGCCCCTTGAAGCTGAGCAAGTCCCTCAAGTAAGGGCAGGAGTTCCTGATGAACAATCTGATTTGATCAACGGTGTCAGGTTTTCGCTTCATCTCTAGGACCCTGTTGCTCCACCTAGTGAGGTATTCGTGGAACGACTCACCATTCTTTTGCTGTAGAAGCTCGAGGTCCTTTAGGGTGACCTCCATTCTAGTGCTGCAGTCGTACTACCTCAGGAATTCATCAGTCAGGAGGTCCCAGTCCTCTTTGGATCTCCTATCCAGCCCATGATACCAGTCTACTATCGGACCCGCTAGACTAAGACAGAAATATTCCACCTTTTGCTTCTTAGTCAGCCCTGTGCCCTTCATCACTAGGGTGTATTGCTTGATGTGCGCGGATGGGTCTGAAGTACCATCGAATTTCAGCAACTCAAGCATCTTAAACCTTAGGTGCAGTAACTCTTCATCCCCCAGATCTCTATCCTCGGGGTTGATTCCCTTACCAGCTGTCAACATACGGGTGATAGTGTAACACCCCCTTCCCATATGTAGGCGATCCCATCCGAGAAGGAGTGAGATGCCGTATGAGTAAAGGTGCCACCAATCAAGTACAAAATAAAACATACATACATTCATAGCATACATTCAGAAATACAGAATAATTAAAAACTTTATAGAAAAAGAAAGCAAAGGCTGATCATGCATTACTATAATAAACTATTACAATAATGTTCTGATCAACTAGCTGATACAAAAATAATATTACATATACAAAATATAGTTACAAAAGCGGAAGCTGATACAGAGAGTTCTATATAAAAAGAATCAATAACTGATACAAAACTGAGCCCTACACTAGTCCCTTCTGTGTTGGCTTGATGACGGCGACTCTCTCAAAGCAAAACGTCTTCCGCACCTGCACGGGTAAAAACACCGTGCTAAGCGATAAACGCTTAGTGGGGAAAATACACATAAATTATGGACGGCCACTCACAGTGGTCGTCAAGGCATAACACATTCACAATGGCAGAATGCAAGGACTAATACATAATCCATATAAACATGCTCGTATTTAAATACCATACTTTCAGAATCTTATCATCATATGCATTACAGAATAAACCAGCATGTATTTCATCATTAAACTCATTCAGATAATCCATTCAAAGCCATATCAGATCAGAACATTTCCATTAACATTTAAAGAATACCTGCTGACTCTAGACAGTGGATAACGAGTGTACTGAGGGTACCTTACGGGTACGAATCGAATACTGAGGGTACCTCACAGGTACAAGTCAAATACTATATCATTTATCAAAGCATGTTATTTATATACTGAGGGAATCTTAAACAAGATTCTATACTGAAGGGTTCGCGAGGAACCAAACGGGGACCTGATCGGGGTCCAAACTGAACTGAGGGCTGCAGCTAAAGACTCTATTAGGCATGCCTAACTATCCACTTACTTGACTCTAGCAGGTTATGCGTCAAACCGATCACATTTCAGGATATAGAGTATAATTCATCAGAAAATCATGCTATCACGCATATCGAAGCATCAAACAGTAAGACATGCATCATACAGCAGTAAAGTCCATTCAGAAGAAATACCAAATTCATTTCTGAGTTAAAAACTAGGAAATTTCGGAAAAACGAGCTGAGCGGAGAAACGGGCGAGATCGGCTGGTCACTGGGCGTGACTGGCCTTCTGAACAGGCAGGTCACGGCGTGACCGAGGGTCACGCGACGTGACGTGCTTGTTTCTCGCCGGTCACGTTGCGTGATCTTCACAAATCACGCAACGCTCTCGCAGGTCACGGCGTGACTGGACGTCACGACTCGTGACGTGCTACTCCCCCCTCGCAGATCACGTCGCGTGATCTCCCAGATCACGCCTCTTCTTCGCAGGTCGCACGACGTGACCGAAGATCACGTCGCGTGACTTGCTTGTTGTTCAGCTAGTCACGCGACTGGCTTCTCAGCAGGCAGGTCACGGCGTGACCGAGGGTCACGTCTCGTGACTTGCCTTCTTCCATAGCGAGTCACGCGACATGAAGAAATTCAACAGTACATCGACTTTTCCAGAATTTCCAGAATTCTCAGAACAACAATTTCAATCCCAATTTGATTTTAAACCATACAAACCTGTCTTTTCCTTCCAGAAATCATCTCAAACAACATACAAACAACTCAAACCAGTATTCAGTCAAACTAATCAAAGGTATTTGCATTCAATTCTTCAAGAACATATAAACCCTAGAAATTTCCAGTAAACTCAAATTATGCAAATCACAAGCAATTAATCCCAAACCTGAATTCTAAGCCTCTATCACTTAGCTCCACTAGGACCAGCAACCTCTTTCCCCTTTGGATCACGTGGAGCCTCAGCTAGAACACAAACACAGTAAATGACCATCAACATGCAACCCTAAATTAAAACTCAACCTAAAGAAGAAGATGAAGGTGTAAAGTGACAGTAAAATAAAGACAAGATATGCACTTACCAAGCTAGGGGATGCAAGGAGAGATTAACTTCACCAATTCAAGCTTAAATCCACTACACAATTCTTAGAGTAAAGAAGATGAAGAAAAAGAAGAGAAGAAACGTGAGAGAAAGGAGATAACGTGAATCTGTTATCTTCACTCCTTCCTTTCCTTTTTCTTTTTCTTTTCTTTACCCTAATTACGTGTCAAATTCCTATTAGTGAAGCTAACCACTCACACCAATCTAAAATGCATTACACACACCCTAAGTAACCTCATTTAAATGCACCCTACAATGGTATGCTCTAATGTACACAAGTACTTCTCACTTAATTAACACACTAATGCCATGTATGTACCCACATAATAATAAAACCCCAAAGGCATACATTTTATTAAAATACCCTTATGAAATGCCGAACACATGCGAATGCTTACACATACAGACAAACAGTCAGACTGACAGACAGACTGACAGGCTCATTCTACTAGGGGGCAAATGGGGTGTGACAACTCTCCCCTACTAATAAGAATTTCGTCCTCGAAATTCTCACCTGAACTGAATAACTGTGGATACTGAGCTCTCATCGACTCCTCTGGTTCCCAAGTCGCTTCCTCGACTCCATGATGGATCCACAACACTTTAACCAAAGGAATCTGCTTATTCCTCAACTGCCTCACTTCTCGGGCTAGAATAGCTCGCGGTTCCTCATCATAAGAGAAGTCTGGCTGAACCTGGATATCCTGAACTGACAGAACATGAGAAGGATCTGATCTATACCGACGAAGCATCGAAACGTGGAATACATCATGCAACTTTGCTAACTCCATCGGTAGCGCCAATTTGTAGGCTACAGGTCCTACCTTAGCCAAAATCTCATAAGGTCCAATAAAACGAGGACTCAACTTACCCTTCTTTCCAAATCGAAGCACTCTCCTCCAAGGAGAAACTTTAAGGAAAACTTTGTCCCCGATCTCAAATTGCACGTCTTTTCTTTTCAAATTGGCATAAGACTTCTGTCGATCCTTGGCTGCCTTCAAATTCCGCTGCACTACTCTGATTTTCTCTTCAGTATCTCTAACCAAGTCTGGTCCAATCATAGATCTCTCAGATAGCTCTGTCCAACAAATCGGAGTCCTACACTGACGACCATACAAAGCCTCATATGGTGCCATACCAATACTCGACTGAAAACTGTTGTTGTAGGCAAACTCCATCAACGATACATATCTGTCCCAACTACCCGAAAAATCCAAAGCACAAGCTCTCATCATATCCTCCAGAATCTGAATAACTCGCTCTGACTGACCATCGGTCTGAGGATGAAACGCTGTACTGAAGTTCAATCTAGTGCCCAAAGCTCTCTATAACTCCTTCCAAAACTTGGAAGTAAACCTCGGATCTCGATCTGACACTATGGACAAGGGCACACCATGCAACCGAACTATCTCATCCACATAGATACTGGCTAATCTGTCCATGGAGTAGTCCACTCTAACCGGCAGAAAGTGAGCTGACTTCGTAAGCCGATCCACAATAACCCAAACTGAATCTTGCTTCCTCTGAGTCAAAGGCAAACCGGAAACAAAGTCCATGGCGATATCATTCCATTTCCACTCAGGAATGGATAAAGGCGTAAGCAAACCTGAAGGAACCTGGTGCTCAGCCTTTACCTTCTGACAAGTCAAGCACTTGGAAACAAAATCCACTATATCACGCTTCATACCGGACCACCAATAGAATTGCTTCATGTCTCGGTACATCTTCTCACTGCCCGGATGCATAGTAAAGACTGAACTATGCGCCTCACTCATAAGCTGTCTCCTCAAATCCTCAGACTCTGGCACACATAAACGATCTCTGAACATAAGTACCTCATCCTGAACTGAGAACTCTGATGGCTTACCCAATCTAACCTCATGCACAATCTGCTGAAGCCCCTGGTCATCTCTCTGAGCATCCACTATCCTCTGTCTCAAAGTAGGCCTCACACGCAACTGGGCAAGCAAAGCCCCATCAGAACCAAATCACCATCCGAATCGCCTCAAGAACAAAGCTGAAACTGACTTCCGACTCAAAGCATCGGCGACTACATTGGCCTTACCAGGATGGTAATCCACAATGCAGTCGTAGTCCTTAAATAACTCAAGCCAACGCCGCTGTCTCATGTTCAACTCTTTCTGTGAAAGGAAATACTTCAAGCTCTTGTGGTCCGAGAAGATCCTACACTTTTCCCCATACAAGTAGCGACGCCAAATCTTCAAAGCAAAGATTACAGCTGCCAACTCTAAATCATGTGTCGGATAGTTCTTCTCATGTGGCTTCAACTGACGAGAAGCATAAGCCACAACCTTACCTTCCTGCATCAACACACACCCAAGACCAACTCCAGAAGCATCACTATAAATGACAAACTCCTTACCCGAGATGGGTTGAGTAAGGATAGGAGCCTTAACAAGCAACTGCTTTAACCGATCAAAACAAGACTGACACCTGTCTGACCACTCGAATCTAACTCCTTTCCTTAACAATCTAGTCATAGGAGCAGCAATCACAGAAAATCCCTTAACGAACCGACGGTAATAACCTGCTAAACCGAGGAAACTCCTCACTTCCTGAACATTTCGAGGCGCTTTCCAATCAACTATCGCCTCAATCTTAGCTGGATCCACCTGGATACCTCTAGGTGAAATAATGTGACCCAAGAATGACACTTCTCGAAGCCAGAAATCACACTTGCTAAGCTTAGCAAACAAATGATGCTCTCTCAACATCTGCAAAACCAATCTGAGATGCTCCTCATGCTCACTCTCATTCTTGGAATACACCAAGATGTCATCAATGAACACTACTACGAATCGATCTAAGTATGGCCTAAATACACGATTCATCAGATCCATAAAAGCCGCTGGAGCATTTTTCAAACCAAACGGCATCACAAGAAACTCATAGTGGCCATACCTAGTCCGAAATGCAGTCTTAACCACATCTGCATCCTGAACACGAAGCTGGTAGTACCCTGATCGAAGATCTATCTTGGAAAAGACACCCGCACCTCGAAGCTGATCAAATAAATCCTCAATCCTAGGCAAAGGATACTTGTTCTTCACTGTAACTTTATTAATCTGGCGGTAGTCAATACACATCCGCAGGGATCCATCTTTCTTCTTGACAAACAGCACTGGAGCTCCCCATGGAGATATGCTAGGTCGAATAAACCCCTTATCCAATAACTCTTGTAGCTGAGATTTAAGTTCCCTCAACTCTACAGGAGCCATCCGATAAGGTGCTCTCGAAATAGGTGCAGTACCTGGCATAATCTCAATGGACAACTCAACCTCTCTCTCAGGAGGCAAACCAGGCAACTCGCTCGGGAACACATCACTAAACTCCCGCACTACTGGAATATCCTCAATCTGAACCTGATCCCTCCTGGAATCTAACACAACTGCTAGAAAAGCCTCACAACCTTTCCTGATAAATCTCTTGGCTCGCATCGCAGAAATAACATTATTAACAGAACTAGCACCCAAACCTTTCAAAAACACAAGAGACTGACTTCTATCCCGAAGTACAACTGTCTTCCTATGGCAATCCACTACAGCCCGATGCTTTCCCAACCAGTCCATACCCAGAATCAAGTCAAACTCTCTGAAGGGTAACTCAATCAGATCCGCTGGAAGCACAGCTCCCCCAACAATCAGATGACAACTCCTAAAAACTCTACTCACACTGACACTATGCCCTAATGGACTGGTCACACAAATCTCATAATCTAACTGATCAACTGAATGCAATTTATCAACAATTCTATCTGTGCACAAATATGAGTGTGTGGAACCAGGATCAATTAGAGCATACAACTCAGTGTCATGGAGTAGGAACTTACCAGCAATAACGTCAGGCGCATCCTGCTCATCTCTGGCTCTCATAGCATAAGCTCTAACGGCACCCTGAGGAGGATGCTCAACAGTCTCAAAAGCAACTCCCTCTCTATGCCGACCACCTCTACCTCGGCCTCTGCCACGGGTAGCCTGAGAAGCATTCGAACCGACCCTACTGCCCTCTCTCTGGGAACCTGAATCCTCCTGTAACCTCGGACAACCAGCCAACTGATGCTCCGAACTCCCACATCTGAAGCATGCACCGGAGAGCCACCTACACTCACCCCGATGTGACTTACTACAATGAGGACAAACTGGTGTAGTCTCAGCTCTACCACCCCTACCAGAACCTGACACAGCTGTAGAACCCTGACGTCTACCTCTAGAAGCCGGACCAGATGCTGACTCATCCTGTGGGTTCCTAGCTCTCTTACTTGAAGAAGATCCTGCACGAGAAGAACTCCTCCTCTGAGCTCTCTCTCTCATCACAGTCTCAGACAACTCAGCTCTCACAGCAGCCTCTACAATCTGATAGTAGCTAACCCCAGGAATACTCATCAAGGAAATCAAAGCAATCTTTAGAGACTCATTTAACCCAGCCTCGAAATGCTTGCATCTAAAGTCATCAGTCATAACTCCTCGAGGGGCATAGCGAGATAACCTGTTGAACTCTTTCTCATAATCAGCTACAGACATGGCCCTCTGTCTTAAACCCAAAAACTGTGCCCATCTAGAATCTCTATAAGTCTGAGTAATGTACTTCTTCGTGAACTCACCCTCAAAGAACTCAGAGGTAATCGGATCTGGTAACTGAGGATGCCTGCAAACCAATTCCCACCATTCAAATGCAGACCCTTGTAGAAGAGATAATGCACACTCTGCCTGCTGGTCGGGAGGACACCGAATCTCTCTCAAAGCACGCTTGACTTTATCTAACCATTTCTCTGCCAACTCAGATTCATTCAAACCTGTACCATAGAAATCCTCAACTCCTGCCCTCCTCAGATTCTCCATAGGTGCTCTAGGAGCAGTCACTCTCTCCAAAACCCTAGCCATGTCCTGATGCAACCTGAACATAGCCTCCAAGGGCATGGCTGCGGCTTCGGGCTGGACCCTAGCATGCTGAGCCGACACAGTAACAGAAACAGACGGATCTATAGCTGGAGGATTCACGCTCTCGGCGGATTCCTCACGCGCACTATGAGCAGAATTAGAAGCCATCTAAACAAACAAGAAACAACCGTATCAGCCAACACAGATCTAGACACATACACATCTAAGAAACTCAAAACGATCACAACAACACCCAGAAACGCCTAAATCTATGCTCTGATACCACTAACTGTAACACCCCCTTCCCATACGTAAGCGATCCCATTCGAGAAGGAGTGAGATGCCGTATGAGTAAAGGTGCCACCAATCAAGTACAAAATAAAACATACATACATTCATAGCATACATTCAGAAATACAGAATAATTAAAAACTTTATAGAAAAAGAAAGCAAAGGCTGATCATGCATTACTATAATAAACTATTACAATAATGTTCTGATCAACTAGCTGATACAAAAATAATATTACATATACAAAATATAGTTACAAAAGCGGAAGCTGATACAGAGAGTTCTATACAAAAAGAATCAATAACTGATACAAAACTGAGCCCTACACTAGTCCCTTCTGTGTTGGCTTGATGACGGCGACTCTCTCAAAGCAAAACGTCTTCCGCACCTGCACGGGTAAAAACACCATGCTAAGCGATAAACGCTTAGTGGGGAAAATACAAATAAATTATGGACGGCCACTCACAGTGGTCGTCAAGGCATAACACATTCACAATGGCAGAATGCAAGGACTAATACATAATCCATATAAACATGCTCGTATTTAAATACCATACTTTCAGAATCTTATCATCATATGCATTACAGAATAAACCAGCATGTATTTCATCATTAAACTCATTCAGATAATCCATTCAAAGCCATATCAGATCAGAACATTTCCATTAACATTTAAAGAATACCTGCTGACTCTAGACAGTGGATAACGAGTGTACTGAGGGTACCTTACGGGTACGAATCGAATACTGAGGGTACCTCACAGGTACAAGTCAAATACTATATCATTTATCAAAGCATGTTATTTATATACTGAGGGAATCTTAAACAAGATTCTATACTGAAGGGTTCGCGAGGAACCAAACGGGGACCTGATCGGGGTCCAAACTGAACTGAGGGCTGCAGCTAAAGACTCTATTAGGCATGCCTAACTATCCACTTACTTGACTCTAGCAGGTTATGCGTCAAACCGATCACATTTCAGGATATAGAGTATAATTCATCAGAAAATCATGCTATCACGCATATCGAAGCATCAAACAGTAAGACATGCATCATACAACAGTAAAGTCCATTCAGAAGAAATACCAAATTCATTTCTGAGTTAAAAACTAGGAAATTTCGAAAAAACGAGCTGAGCGGAGAAACGGGCGAGATCGGCTGGTCACTGGGCGTGACTGGCCTTCTCAACAGGCAGGTCACGGCGTGACCGAGGGTCAAGCGACGTGACGTGCTTGTTTCTCGCCGGTCACGTTGCGTGATCTTCACAAATCACGCAACGCTCTCGCAGGTCACGGCGTGACTGGACGTCACGACTCGTGACGTGCTACTCCCCCCTCGCAGATCACGTCGCGTGATCTCCCAGATCACGCCTCTTCTTCGCAGGTCGCACGACGTGACCGAAGATCACGTCGCGTGACTTGCTTGTTCTTCAGCTGGTCACGCGACTGGCTTCTCAACAGGCAGGTCACGGCGTGACCGAGGGTCACGTCTCGTGACTTGCCTTCTTCCATAGCGAGTCACGCGACATGAAGAAATTCAACAGTACATCGACTTTTCCAGAATTTCCAGAATTCTCAGAACAACAATTTCAATCCCAATTTGATTTTAAACCATACAAACCTGTCTTTTCCTTCCAGAAATCATCTCAAACAACATACAAACAACTCAAACCAGTATTCAGTCAAACTAATCAAAGGTATTTGCATTCAATTCTTCAAGAACATATAAACCCTAGAAATTTCCAGTAAACTCAAATTATGCAAATCACAAGCAATTAATCCCAAACCTGAATTCTAAGCCTCTATCACTTAGCTCCACTAGGACCAGCAACCTCTTTCCCCTTTGGATCACGTGGAGCCTCAGCTAGAACACAAACACAGTAAATGACCATCAACATGCAACCCTAAATTAAAACTCAACCTAAAGAAGAAGATGAAGGTGTAAAGTGACAGTAAAACAAAGACAAGATATGCACTTACCAAGCTAGGGGATGCAAGGAGAGATTAACTTCACCAATTCAAGCTTAAATCCACTACACAATTCTTAGAGTAAAGAAGATGAAGAAAAAGAAGAGAAGAAACGTGAGAGAAAGGAGATAACGTGAATCTGTTATCTTCACTCCTTCCTTTCCTTTTTCTTTTTCTTTTCTTTACCCTAATTACGTGTCAAATTCCTATTAGTGAAGCTAACCACTCACACCAATCTAAAATGCATTACACACACCCTAAGTAACCTCATTTAAATGCACCCTACAATGGTATGCTCTAATGTACACAAGTACTTCTCACTTAATTAACACACTAATGCCATGTATGTACCCACATAATAATAAAACCCCAAAGGCATACATTTTATTAAAATACCCTTATGAAATGCCGAACACATGTGAATGCTTACACATACAGACAAACAGTCAGACAGACAGACAGACTGACAGGCTCATTCTACTAGGGGGCAAATGGGGTGTGACAGATAGCTTCAATCTGTTACCTTATTCCCCTCATGGCCTCATCTTCTACCTTGGGTGCTCTACCCCTCACGGCTTGATGGGCTGCTATCTCCTCAACCTCCTCTTCCATTATGAAATCCTCATCAGGGTTTGGGATCCTTGCTCTTCTTGGCTTAACTAGCACAGCAGCAGCTTTAGGCTCATCTATAGGTTGATGGGCAGCAACTCTAATGAGGGGAGCCTCTCTACTAACAGGCGGTTCGACTTGCCCCCGAGGAGGGGCTACCGGCGGTTGTGGAACCAAAGGTGCTTGTGAGCAAGAGGCTGAGCAATCCTTTCAGCCATTGCTCCCATCATTTCTAGCACCCTTCGCTCAAAATCCTCCAGTCTCTTGGCAAGGTCTTGAGTGGTTAAAGCTTCGGCCTCTTTCGTCATTAAGGATGATTCACTAGTTGTTGAGAGTGACTCGGAATCCCCAATAGGCACTAATTCTAGCAATCCGAAGGGCGAGTTTGTCCTCACTAGCCGACCATCAGAACCCCTAGTCCACTTGGATGAATCTATGGTGGCTAAAAGATCAAGATTGTTAGAATGATGCATGGATGACATATACAATGCATGATCGTGCCACGCAAATGTTCTTTGATGAGTGCGAGATCAATAGGTTACCACAATACGGTGGGATGCATAGAAGAAATTACATGCAAGATGATATATACACATGAAAAAAAAATATACGCACACAGGATGATATGCACATGTGAAAAAATAGCATGCAGACAGAAAGGTATATACACACACAGCATGAGATTATATGCAGAATGATATGTACATGTGAAAAATAGCATGCAGACAGAAAGATACGTACACACATAGCATGAGATAAAATATATTATTATTTATATATACATGTATTTATTTTATTGACATGCATGAATGACATGTGATGCACGAGTGTACTGTGCAGCATCCACAACCACATGCAAGCAGATAGATCCTTCCAACCTTATCACTGTAACACCCCGAGATAGCCCTAGAAGAATGACAGAATTTTTGTTCAGAAAGATTAGATGTTGAGAGTGAGAATCCTGTCGCGAGCGCGACAAGCATTGCGGGCGCGACAGAACCACTCCGGTGATAGGGTATTTAAATTGGCCTTTTTAATTTGTAACTTTGTAGGAGAATGACACATGGCTTTGTAGGGAAGTGACAAGTGGCAATAGATTAATTTATGTTAAGAAAGATTAAGAGTTAAAGAGAAGATAAACATGTAATTAATGGGTTAGATAGCATTTAATAACCTAGTTAATTCTTGGATTTGCTTTGACCAATTGCCTCTCTCTTTTTTATTCCCGTTGGTTTCTTTGCTTTGGCCATTATTCTTCTTTTCTTTTCCTTTTCCTTGAGTTTCTGCCATTCACTTGCTTTGCCCTTTCTTTCTTCTTCCTTCTTTACATGTTTTGAGTGATTCATTTGGATTAGCTTTGAGAGGGGTTAGTAGAGATTGATTAGGTCTCCTAAGAAGGTAAGTAATGCTATTTAGTTAGTATTGGTCTTCTTCTTCTATCTTATTTTTGTTTTTGATTTAAAGTAAGAGAGAAGAGTAACTTTGGTATTTTGAATGGTTTGTGTATGGAAGCTGTGGACAAGAGGCCCAATAAAGGCAAAGAGAAGGTCGGAGCCGAGTAGAGAGCGCGGTTCAACTCCTAGAGGTAGGGATCGTGTGCGGTTTTTCTTTTACTCGTTTTGATTGCTTGTTGTGATATATGATGTTTGAATATGCATATGTTGTGGTTATATGAGTGTTAAATGAGTTGTACATGTTTTATAGTTGTGAAGTGTGTTATGGGTAAAATTCTGTTTAGTTGTTCATAGACCTCTGTGTATTGTATTTGACATAAGTAGAGTTACACGACTTCCATTGATTTGATTCAAATTGCATCCGAAACATAAGATCCGTAGCTAAAAATGTCTAAGAGGGTGCTTGAGCTAATTCTGACTCTACATACCCCAAAAAGTAGTTAAAACGTAGGTGACCCTGTTCTAGCGGGTTCACTGGAATAGTAGAGGTTATTTAGGTCATATATTAAGTTGTTGATGTCCAAATGACCTGAACATTGTCCCATTTGAAAGCTAACATCCTATTGAACAATTCTTATGAAGACCATTTTGCCTAAAAATGTGGTCTAGAGGGTGATTTTTGCGATTAAAGTTAAGGGTAAAAAGTGGTGCCGTGAGGCACCAAAGGCGAGTCTTCTGTCGCGATCGCGAGACATGTCGCGACCTCGCGACAGAACAACTCATTTTAAGTTTTTTCTTCTTCTTTTTGAGCTCCTAGTTGCCATGGGTCAACCCCTTACCTTTCCCCTTAGCTTATTATGCATGTTTAGGGTTAGTAAATGACTACAAAGTAGTTATCAACGGGGAAATACACTTGAACATGTTTAAAATTTGTAATTTAACTAATAAAGATTGTATATGCATTTGGTATAATATCTAGAGTGTATCTTTTGGCAATCTGGCTTCTATCGCGAGCGCGACATCTTGTCGCCATCGCGACAGTAAACCTGGCTTCTGTTGCGAGCGCGACTCCTTGTCGTGATCGCGACAGTGAACCTTCTTGTCTTGTTCTATTTTGAGATATGTTTTCTTCTGTCTGAATTTATATGTTAATGCGATGCAGTGATAACATGTATACATGAATTAAGTAAATGAGTTGATATCTGTGTACGGTATGTGAGTTGTATCTGAGCCTGATTACCGTTATAGTGGATAGATAAGCATGCTTATAAAGGGCTAGAGTGCAGCTGCTAGAGTTGGCCTTAATTGTGCCCAGAGTTCGGAATACCTCGTGTATTCCATAGAGTTTTGAGTTAATTCTCCACATGTAAGATACTATAAACAGTATCCAGAGTTACCCGTATCCACCATGAAAGGAATTCAGGCTTATTGCTATTGTACAGTGAATATGAGAGAAATGTTTAAGTACATGACAGTTTATATATATATAAGTATATGTTTACAAGAATGTGGACACATGAATATGAAAAAGAGTAGATGTTATGTACTTGTGAGTTCATAGTATTTGATATTTGAACATGCAATCTGTATATGTATAAGAGCTACATGCATGAGCTAGTTGCTTTTATTACATGAGATCCTGTCACGTGAACTGTGTGATTTATTTATGACTTCGTAAAGAAGTCCTTTGCATTATTATATCCCCACTAAGCGTTATCGCTTAGCACGGATGTTTGTTTCCGTGTAGGTTGACAGGTTCGGATCAGTGAGAGCGGCATCTGCAGGTCAAGGCCACTAGGACTTTTGTTATGACTTTTTTGTATAAGTTAAAGATAGATATAGAAACTTTTGAGTAAAATCATGTGTAGATGTATATGTAAATGACTACAGTAAATATGTACAGAAATGAATATGTAATATAATAAAGATAACAGTTTTGTAACTTGTATATACGTAGTTAATGCGAATCACATGTTGGGCCCTAGTGTAGTATTATTTCATTATTCTTAGATGAATGTGTTTATGCTATCGCTTCCGCTAATGCATGTATGTGTATACGTAAGTGTCCGCGTGGCGCCCCGATATCCCTTACCGGGGGTATGGGGGTGTTACATTTAGTGGTATCAGAGCTCTAGGTTAATTGGTTCAGGACTATAAGATGATAGAGTATAGTACTAGTGTATATGTTTGAGTTTTCTAGAATGTGGCCTAATGCAGATGCTGGTTTTGTAGGGTCTAGATGGAGTCCGACCCGAGTGAGCACGTAGGAGAGACTACAGGCAGTGTGAATCCGATTCGAGTGGATCCACCTGTACAAGCACAAGATAGAGAGGAAAGAGCAAGAGCTGTTCAGGACAACCCGGAGTTGATAAAAGGGTTGGTACAGATCCTAGATAGACTGACAGCTCCTAAAGATCCAACAGATTTGATAAGAAAGAGAGGAGCTGAAGAGTTCCATGGAACATCCCTAGATCAATCCGAGATAGCAGAATTCTGGTTAGAGAAAATAGAAAGAATTTTACAAGAGATCAGTTGCCCTCAGAACCAGAAAGTAGTTTGCGCTGTGTCATTGCTGCAGGGTGCAGCATATGACTGGTGGAAGTTGGTGTTGCAGCATCCTCAGAGACCCATGGAGTTAACCTGGGATTTCTTTGTTCGAGAGTTCAAGGAGAAATTTGTGACCAAAGCGTATAAAGATGCCAAGTGGAAAGAATTTATAACTTTTAAGTAGAGGAATATGACTGTTGCAGAATATGATGAAGAGTTTACTCGTTTGAGTAAATATGTACCGGAAGGAATGTTAACTGATGATTTTCGGTGTAGACAATTCGAAGATGGATTGAGAGAGAGCATAAGAGGACCGTTAGCTGCCATGGTTGCTTTACAACCGGTGGGTTACTATCCATTGGTGTTGGCAGCAATGAAAATGGAGGAATCTGAGTTGATAAAGCAAAAGAGAGAGCAGAAAAGAAGATTTCCAAGAGAAGATGAGGGAGTTGGTAGAGGAGCTAGAGTAGTAAAAAGAGGAAAGGATGAGCAAGCATCGGTACAAGTACCAACTTCGGTTGGAAGTGTGAGACCGCCTACTAGTAGAGGGAGTATGGCCCCAGAATATGAGCACTGTAATAGACGTCACTGGGGCAAGTGTAGAAAGCTCACTGGAGCTTGCTTCAAATGCGGTAGTACAGAGCATTTCCTTGCTCAATGCCCTAAAACAAGAGAGAATATGGCATCACAAGTAAATAGAGAGAAAGGCAATTCTTCTGGAAACGTTAGAAGTGGAAGAGGACGAGGTAGAGCTGAAAGATCGCCATTGGAAACAGTTGAGAGGCCATTCCCTACTGAGGATCAGCCACGTGTATTTGCCATTACAGCTGAAGATGTGGAGGCATTGATTGGATCTTCTGGTAAGTCCTCCTATTAGTTTATACAGTATATAGTTTGAGTTAGTTGTTCGGTAGCGGGGGACATTTTGAGGACGAAATTTCTTAAGGGGGAGAGATTTGTAATACCCCGAAATAGCCCTAGAAGAATGACAGAATTTTTGTTCAGAAAGATTAGATGTTGAGAGTGACAATCCTGTAGCGGGCGCGACAGAACCACTCCGGTGATAGGGTATTTAAATTGGCCTTTTTAATTTGTAACTTTGTAGGAGAATGACACATGGCTTTGTAGGGAAGTGACAAGTGGCAATAGATTAAGTTATGTTAAGAAAGATTAAGAGTTAAAGAGAAGATAAACATGTAATTAATGGGTTAGATAGCATTTAATAACCTAGTTAATTCTTGGATTTGCTTTGACCAATTGCCTCTCTCTTTTCTATTCCCATTGGTTTCTTTGCTTTGGCCATTATTCTTCTTTTCTTTTCCTTTTCCTTGAGTTTCTGTCGTTCACTTGCTTTGCCCTTTCTTTCTTCTTCCTTCTTTACATGTTTTGAGTGATTCATTTGGATTAGCTTTGAGAGGGGTTAGTAGAGATTGATTAGGTCTCCTAAGAAGGTAAGTAATGCTATTTAGTTAGTATTGGTCTTCTTCTTCTATCTTATTTTTGTTTTTGATTTAAAGTAAGAGAGAAGAGTAACTTTGGTATTTTGAATGGTTTGTGTATGGAAGCTGTGGACAAGAGGCCCAATAAAGGCAAAGAGAAGGTCGGAGCCGAGTAGAGAGCGCGGTTCAACTCCTAGAGGTAGGGATCGTGTGCAGTTTTTCTTTTACTCGTTTTGATTGCTTGTTGTGATATATGATGTTTGAATATGCATATGTTGTGGTTATATGAGTGTTAAATGGGTTGTACATGTTTTATAGTTGTGAAGTGTGTTATGGGTAAAATTCTGTTTAGTTGTTCATAGACCTCTGTGTATTGTATTTGACATAAGTAGAGTTACAAGACTTCCATTGATTTAATTCAAATTGCATCCGAAACATAAGATCCGTAGCTAAAAATGTCTAAGAGGGTGCTTGAGCTAATTCTGACTCTACATACCCCAAAAAGTAGTTAAAACGTAGGTGACCCTGTTCTGGCGGGTTCACTGGAACAGTAGAGGTTATTTAGGTCATATATTAAGTTGTAGATGTCCAAATGACCTGAAAATTGTCCCATTTGAAAGCTAACATCCTAGTGAACAATTCTTATGAGACCATTTTGCCTAAAAATGTGGTCTAGAGGATGGTTTTTGCGATTCAAGTTTAGGGTAAAAAGTGGTGCCGTGAGGCACCGAAGGCGAGTCTTCTGTCGCGACCTCGCGACAGAACAACTCATTTTAAGTTTTTTCTTCTTCTTTTTGAGCTCCTAGTTGCCATGGGTCAACCCCTTACCTTTCCCCTTAGCTTATTATGCATGTTTAGGGTTAGTAAATGACTACAAAGTAGTTATCAACGGGGAAATACACTTGAACATGTTTAAAATTTGTAATTTAACTAATAAAGATTGTATATGCATTTGGTATAATATCTAGAGTGTATCTTTTGGCAATCTGGCTTCTGTCGCGAGCGCGACATCTTGTCGCCATCGCGACAGTAAACCTGGCTTCTGTCGCGAGCGCGACTCCTTGTCGTGATCGCGACAGTGAACCTTCTTGTCTTGTTCTATTTTGAGATATGTTTTCTTTTGTCTTAATTTATATGTTGATGCGATGCAATGATAACATGTATACATGAATTAAGTAAATGAGTTGATATCTGTGTACGGTATGTGAGTTGTATCTGAGCCTGATTACCGTTATAGTGGATAGATAAGCATGCTTATAAAGGGCTAGAGTGCAGCTACTAGAGTTGGCCTTAATTGTGCCCAGAGTTCGGAATACCTTGTGTATTCCATAGAGTTTTGAGTTAATTCTCCACATGTAAGATACTGTAAACAGTATCCAGAGTTACCCGTATCCACCATGAAAGGAATTCAGGCTTATTGTTATTGTACAGTGAATATAAGAGAAATGTTTAAGTACATGACAGTTTATATATATATAAGTATATGTTTACAAGAATGTGGACACATGAATATGAAAAAGAGTAGATGTTATGTACTTGTGAGTTCATAGTATTTGATATTTGAACATGCAATCTGTATATGTATAAGAGCTACATGCATGAGCTAGTTGCTTTTATTACATGAGATCCTGTCGCGTGAACTGTGTGATTTATTTGTGACTTCGTAAAGAAGTCCTTTGCATTATTATATCCCCACTAAGCGTTATCGCTTAGCATGGATGTTTGTTTCCATGTAGGTTGACAGGTTCGGATCAGTGAGAGCGGCATCTGCAGGTCAAGGCCACTAGGACTTTTGTTATGACTTTTTTGTATAAGTTAAAGATAGATATAGAAACTTTTGAGTAAAATCATGTGTAGATGTATATGTAAATGACTACAGTAAATATGTACAGAAATGAATATGTAATATAATAAAGATAACAGTTTTGTAACTTGTATATACGTAGTTAATGCGAATCACATGTTGGGCCCTAGTGTAGTATTATTTCATTATTCTTAGATGAATGTGTTTATGCTATCGCTTCCGCTAATGCATGTATGTGTATACGTAAGTGTCCGCGTGGCGCCCCGATATCCCTTACCGGGGGTATAGGGGTATTACATTTAGTGGTATCAGAGCTCTAGGTTAATTGGTTCAGGACTATAAGATGATAGAGTATAGTACTAGTGTACATGTTTGAGTTTTCTAGAATGTGGCCTAATGCAGATGCTGGTTTTGTAGGGTCTAGATGGAGTCCGACCCGAGTGAGCACGTAGGAGAGACGACAGGCAGTGTGAATCCGATTCGAGTGGATCCACCTGTACAAGCACGAGATAGAGAGGAAAGAGCAAGAGCTGTTCAGGACAACCCGGTGTTGATACAAGGGTTGGTATAGATCCTAGATAGACTGACAGCTCCTAAAGCTCCAACAGATTTGATAAGAAAGAGAGGAGCTGAAGAGTTCCATGGAACATCCCTGGATCAATCCGAGATAGCAGAATTCTGGTTAGAGAAAATAGAAAGAATTTTACAAGAGATCAGTTGCCCTCAGAACCAGAAAGTAGTTTGCGCTGTGTCATTGCTGCAGGGTGCAGCATATGACTGGTGGAAGTTGGTGTTGCAGCATCCTCAGAGACCCATGGAGTTAACCTGGGATTTCTTTGTTCGAGAGTTCAAGGAGAAATTTGTGACCAAAGCGTATAAAGATGCCAAGTGGAAAGAATTTATAACTTTTAAGTAGAGGAATATGACTGTTGCAGAATATGATAAAGAGTTTACTCGTTTGAGTAAATATGTACCGAAAGGAATGTTAACTGATGATTTTCGGTGTAAACAATTCGAAGATGGATTGAGAGAGAGCATAAGAGGACCGTTAGCTGCCATGGTTGCTTTACAACCGGTGGGTTATTATCCATTGGTGTTGGCAGCAATGAAAATGGAGGAATCTGAGTTGATAAAGCAAAAAAGAGAGCAGAAAAGAAGATTTCCAAGAGAAGATGAGGGAGTTGGTAGAGGAGCTAGAGTAGTAAAAAGAGTAAAGGATGAGCAAGCATGGGTACAAGTACCAACTTCGGTTGGAAGTGTGAGACCGCCTACTAGTAGAGGGAGTATGGCCCCAGAATGTGAGCACTGTAATAGACGTCACTGGGGCGAGTGTAGAAAGCTCACTGGAGCTTGCTTCAAATGCGGTAGTACAGAGCATTTCCTTGCTCAGTGCCCTAAAACAAGAGAGAATATGGCATCACAAGTAAATAGAGAGAAAGGCAATGCTTCTGGAAACGTTAGAAGTGGAAGAGGACGACGTAGAGCTGAAAGATCGCCATTGGAAACAGTTGAGAGGCCATTCCCTACTGAGGATCAGCCACGTGTATTTGCCATTACAGCTGAAGATGTGGAGGCATTGATTGGATCTTTTGGTAAGTCCTCCTATTAGTTTATACAGTATATAGTTTGAGTTAGTTGTTCGGTAGCGGGGGAAATTTCGAGGACGAAATTTCTTAAGGGGGAGAGATTTGTAACACCCCGAAATAGCCCTAGAAGAATGACAGAATTTTTGTTCAGAAAGATTAGATGTTGAGAGTGAGAATCCTGTCGCGAGCGCGACAAGCATCGCGGGCGCGACAGAACCACTCCGGTGATAGGGTATTTAAATTGGCCTTTTTAATTTGTAACTTTGTAGGAGAATGACACATGGCTTTGTAGGGAAGTGACAAGTGGCAATAGATTAATTTATGTTAAGAAAGATTAAGAGTTAAAGAGAAGATAAACATGTAATTAATGGGTTAGATAGCATGTAATAACCTAGTTAATTATTGGATTTGCTTTGACCAATTGCCTCTCTCTTTTCTATTCCCGTTGGTTTCTTTGCTTTGGCCATTATTCTTCTTTTCTTTTCCTTTTCCTTGAGTTTCTGCCGTTCACTTGCTTTGCCCTTTCTTTCTTCTTCCTTCTTTACATGTTTTGAGTGATTCATTTGGATTAGCTTTGAGAGGGGTTAGTAGAGATTGATTAGGTCTCCTAAGAAGGTAAGTAATGCTATTTAGTTAGTATTGGTCTTCTTCTTCTATCTTATTTTTGTTTTTGATTTAAAGTAAGAGAGAAGAGTAACTTTGGTATTTTTAATGGTTTGTGTATGGAAGCTGTGGACAAGAGGCCCAATAAAGGCAAAGAGAAGGTCGGAGCCGAGTAGAGAGCGCGGTTCAACTCCTAGAGGTAGGGATCGTGTGCGGTTTTTCTTTTACTCGTTTTGATTGCTTGTTGTGATATATGATGTTTGAATATGCATATGTTGTGGTTATATGAGTGTTAAATGAGTTGTACATGTTTTATAGTTGTGAAGTGTGTTATGGGTAAAATTCTGTTTAGTTGTTCATAGACCTCTGTGTATTGTATTTGACATAAGTAGAGTTACAAGACTTCCATTGATTTGATTCAAATTGCATCCGAAACATAAGATCCGTAGCTAAAAATGTCTAAGAGGGTGCTTGAGCTAATTCTGACTCTACATACCCCAAAAAGTAGTTAAAACGTAGGTGACCCTGTTCTGGCGGGTTCACTGGAACAGTAGAGGTTATTTAGGTCATATATTAAGTTGTAGATGTCCAAATGACCTGAAAATTGTCCCATTTGAAAGCTAACATCCTAGTGAACAATTATTCTGAGACCATTTTGCCTAAAAATGTGGTCTAAAGGGTGCTTTTTGCGATTCAAGTTTAGGGTAAAAAGTGGTGCCGTGAGGCACCGAAGGCGAGTCTTCTGTCGCGATCGCGACACATGTCGCGACCTCGCGACAGAACAACTCATTTTAAGTTTTTTCTTCTTCTTTTTGAGCTCGTAGTTGCCATGGGTTAACCCCTTACCTTTCCCCTTAGCTTATTATGCATGTTTAGGGTTAGTAAATGACTACAAAGTAGTTATCAACGGGGAAATACACTTGAACATGTTTAAAATTTGTAATTTAACTAATAAAGATTGTATATGCATTTGGTATAATATCTAGAGTGTATCTTTTGGCAATCTGGCTTCTGTCGCGAGCGCGACATCTTATCGCCATCGCGACAGTAAACCTGGCTTCTGTCGCGAGCGCGACTCCTTGTCGTGATCGCGACAGTGAACCTTCTTGTCTTGTTCTATTTTGAGATATGTTTTCTTTTGTCTTAATTTATATGTTGATGCGATGCAATGATAACATGTATACATGAATTAAGTAAATGAGTTGATATCTGTGTACGGTATGTGAGTTGTATCTGAGCCTGATTACCGTTATAGTGGATAGATAAGCATGCTTATAAAGGGCTAGAGTGCAGCTACTAGAGTTGGCCTTAATTGTGCCCAGAGTTCGGAATACCTTGTGTATTCCATAGAGTTTTGAGTTAATTCTCCACATGTAAGATACTGTAAACAGTATCCAGAGTTACCCGTATCCACCATGAAAGGAATTCAGGCTTATTGTTATTGTACAGTGAATATAAGAGAAATGTTTAAGTACATGACAGTTTATATATATATAAGTATATGTTTACAAGAATGTGGACACATGAATATGAAAAAGAGTAGATGTTATGTACTTGTGAGTTCATAGTATTTGATATTTGAACATGCAATCTGTATATGTATAAGAGCTACATGCATGAGCTAGTTGCTTTTATTACATGAGATCCTGTCGCGTGAACTGTGTGATTTATTTGTGACTTCGTAACGAAGTCCTTTGCATTATTATATCCCCACTAAGCGTTATCGCTTAGCACGGATGTTTGTTTCCGTGTAGGTTGACAGGTTCGGATCAGTGAGAGCGGCATCTGCAGGTCAAGGCCACTAGGACTTTTGTTATGACTTTTTTGTATAAGTTAAAGATAGATATAGAAACTTTTGAGTAAAATCATGTGTAGATGTATATGTAAATGACTACAGTAAATATGTACAGAAATGAATATGTAATATAATAAAGATAACAGTTTTCTAACTTGTATATACGTAGTTAATGCGAATCACATGTTGGGCCCTAGTGTAGTATTATTTCATTATTCTTAGATGAATGTGTTTATGCTATCGCTTCCGCTAATGCATGTATGTGTATATGTAAGTGTCCGCGTGGCGCCCCGATATCCCTTACCGGGGGTATGGGGGTGTTACAATCACTCCCACACACAAGGTCATACGGTCTCTTCTCTAAGTGAGCTTCATCCGAGGATTAACAGGGAACCCATCGGACACGTATGGCGCACGGTGGAAAATTGGCAGCATAACAGTCTTAATCTAATGCGCATTCGTATGAGTTTTGGCCATTACATATTTGGACAATTCAACCAAGTTAAGGTGGGCTTATCGGGGCATAAAAGCGTTTGACAAAGGACCACTTAATTTGCATGATTTTGCTTAATACGTGATGGCCCACATCACAAGCATCGTATTAAGGAGCATATCACATAGTGGAAGTTTCTATTTGTCATTACATGGGTTTTGGTCAATGGTGATGTTACTTTAGGACTACCCAAGCATGGTCCCTGCCAATGGGTCTAGCTCTTCGCGAGCATAATGACCGATCGGGTCTCCATTTGATATACCATTAATAGCACGAGGCTTGGGCTGGTGATTATCCCTAACACTTCCCTATAATGAGTGAAAGTAGGGTCGTATTTTGGGAATGCACTGGGGTAAGATAGGGGACTAACTAACATAGTTCTAAGGCACTAAAATGATGTAATGCAATTTTTGAAAAGAGATAGAATTTTAAGTTTTAAAAACCCAATCATATATTTTAACCAAAACACTTTCAGGGCAAAGTCACAAACAGTCCCCAGTGGAGTCGCCACTGTGACGCGCACCAAACCCAGTAAGGGCCCTCGTTGAACCCGCTTTTAGGATTCGAGGGATTGGTTCGCGTCTTTTTGATCATGGGCGCCATGAGGCATCTTGGATGCTTCCTTTCGAATAGAATATTGGAAAAGAACATTTAGCCCCATGGCACCTCTGGGCACCTTTGAGGTATTTTGGAGTCGCCACCCAATTTACAAGAAATTGGGAAAGGTCTCTAACCTCTTATCGGTCTAGACCAGAGATTAGTGTTCGTAACTTCACTCTTATTTATGTTTCGATTAATTGTAAATGAGTTTTTAACCTCCTAAAATTTTATCTATCCTCTCACACGATCGATGCACTTAAATTAAAGGCGCATTACACGCACGTAAAGAAAATAAAGAAAAGCGATAAAGAAAGCGGTAAATGAAACAATAAAGGAAAGCAGTAAACACACAAGCACACAATTACAAGAGAAGTTGGGGCAGAATACAACCCCATTGAATGAAGATTAAAAATATAAGTGGGGACGGAATACAATCCCAAAATTAAATAAGTTGCCCCAAAATTAATTACAAGGCCCCAAAAGAAAATATATAAATTTAGAACAAACAAATAAAGTCAAACATGAGAAAACATACATAAATCGGGGTATTCGCTTAGTTTAGGAACATTGGTTTCTTCACGCTTATTTTTGAAGAGGGATTGAAGAGTTAATTGATTGCTAGTTTAAAAAATCGGGATGAGTGATCCCATTTTTGGAGAAAATTAACTCTTCGTTTTATTGTGATGTTTTACATTCCTTGGCTAAAACGCGGGACGTTGGTCCCAATTTTATTAGTAAAAATTTTAATTTAATTATAAAAATATTTTTGTGACTTTTTATCTCACGCGTAAATGAAATAAAGGGAACATTTTATTTGCAATCAAACACAACATAAGAAAGAGTATAGGAAGATCTCACCCAACCAATGTGTCCCTCTCGCGTCGTGACCCATCAGGGAGGTCACAGAGATATCCACATAATGCGACTCAAATTAAATCTCAGACAGAAAAATAACATCAGAAACATTAGTAACAATTCCAAAAATTAATCAAGTGAAGACGAAATAAAATAAGCAACATGTTAATTTAATGCACAAATATTTACATATAAATAAATTAACATAAGTCATGCCAAAAATAAAGACAATGATGAAAAGGACAACAATATAATCATCACAACAATAATAATAGTATAAGACAAATAAACGTGAGGTAATAATAAATAAATAATATGATAATAATAATAATAATAATAATAATAATAATAATAATAATAATAATAATAATAACAATAATAATAATGATAATGATAAACAATAATAATAGTAATAACAATAATAATAGTAATGATAATGATAAATGAGCATGCATACATCAATAGTGAACACAAACAACAACAACAACAACAACAATAATAATAATAATAATAATAATAATAATAATAATAGTAAATGCATGATGGTAATAATAATAGTGATGAGAAGAATAATGGCAATAGTATGATAATAGGACAAGCGAAATATTGGCAAGGGTGAGAATAATAATAATAATAGAGGGAAGCAAAAGTGTGCCGACAACAAATGTGAAGGTAAATCCATGAAAGTCAAATTAAAAAAGTATAAAGGAATCAAATAAAAAGACCAAACATAAAATGCCAACAATAGCAAATAACATCAAGATTGCTAGAAAATAGACATGGTAAAAATAGCAAAAACAACAATATTAATAACAATAAATGATCAATGAAAATAAACGAGAACGGGTCCAAAATGTTTACCCTCAGAATTTTATAGATTGAAGAAAACGGTGTCTTGATCCATCCCCCCTATCAAATTTATGGTGATAAAAACAGAAAATATTCAATAATAAATCCAAGTTTAAACAAGGAAAAACTTAAGAAAATATTTTAGCGGGGTGATATAAAACAAAGGAAATTGATTTTCCTTTGTTTGAAATAAACTCCCGACTGAAAAGAAAATATTTTGAAGAAATAAAGAAGGCAAAGAACCAGATGCTAAAGAAAAAAAAATCTGAATATCTATTGTTTTAGAAAATAATCGGCTGCTCCAAGCTTGAGAGAAAACGCAAGCCTTTTTTCCTTGAATAAAATTTGTAGCTCTCCTGAAAATGAATCTCAAACCCCTATTTGAT
The DNA here is from genome assembly GCA_947683425.1 of Excoecaria cochinchinensis. Classification (NCBI taxonomy): domain Eukaryota; kingdom Viridiplantae; phylum Streptophyta; class Magnoliopsida; order Malpighiales; family Euphorbiaceae; genus Excoecaria; species Excoecaria cochinchinensis. Next base: position 201,910 of record CANTUQ010000220.1, read on the forward strand.
TTACTGTCCTTGTCCTAAAATGGGAAATGACAAAAACTCCTTTAATTTTTGTTACCCAAAATTATCATTCAAACATGAAACTAAAAATAGACTGGAAAAAAATGACAGGCGAAAGCGACAACACGGGGCAGCAAGGCGCGCGACAAAAATACTCGCGTGGAGGCAGGTGAGGCGCGCGCCCGCTCGCGGTCTCGCTCGAGAAGCGCCCCCATGGGGCGCGTGCGGCTGCACACGAGACGCTCCTCCTAAGGGGCGCGCTCGTGGCTGCGCCCGAGACACGCCCCCTCAGGCGCGCGCCGCAGCTGCTGCGCACGCAGCCTCCGCGACGGGTACGGCCCGTACGCGTGGCACGCAAAATGAAATATAAATAAATAAAAAAATAAAAATAAAATAAAAAAAGAAAATAAATACAAATAGTAAAAAGGAATAAAAGAGAGCAAAAGAAACAAATTTTCGCACTGTAATTTTTGGAGGAACAAAGGGAATTTTTGACAAGGATGACATCATTTTCGACACCTTTACTTGTGGCAAGTATCCTTTTCATGATCGAGTAATCTTTATTTTGGACCGCCTCGGGACCCGGTGTCTACAATGATATTTCGCAAACTAATCCCTAGGGAACAACCAATAGCCCTTCAAGGGGCACCCGTCAGACATCGACCCCAATAAGTATGTACTGCCATAGGTACGCATCTCTTTCATATACCATGTACATTTGTTTTGCCCTTTTTGTAGGAAAAGAGGTTCAGGATAAGTGCTAACAAAGATGACGACGAACGAATCGCCATGACGATTGGATAGTGGTTGGCAGGGAGATACCATGCAAGCCGAGATGAGGCCAGCGGGCCGCATATGATAGAACAAATCGTAACAGGGTTGTAGTTAGAGAACACTACATCTCACAGACACCGTGCAAGCCGAGACGAGGCCAGCGGGACACACGTGATGGAATAAATCGCAACCGAGTTGTAGTTAGATAACACTACCTCTCAGACACCGTGCAAGCCGAGATGAGGCTAGCGGGGCACATGCAATAGAGCAAATTGCAATTGAGTTTATAGTTAGACAACACTACATCTCACGACACAAAGATACCGAGCGGGTTGAGACGAGGCCAGTAGGATGAAGGTGGTCAAATGAATCGTCAAATGGTTGTGGTAAAGTACACTAAAACTCTGTAGCGAGGAGTCACTAGCTTGAACACAACAGCAGCAAGTTAAGGACTACCTCAGGTACGCATTTCTTCCCTTTCTTCTCTGAATTTTGGCTCATTTAGACACTAGTGTACTAGTTTCCCCAAAATTAAGGGCAACTGTAGACACCGGGTCCTGAGACAGTCCATATCAGAGTTACCCAATGAAGATATCAATGTCTGTTTCCAGGAAAATGGATGAAAGTTATGAGTTTTGATTCTCCGTTTTTACAAGTATTGAGGATCTTTTCTTGGTTGGGAGTCAGGAGAAGTTCCTCTTTTGAGAATCTGGATTTTGCTCCACCGATGGGCATGCCATCGGTTAGAGGGATGCTGTCACTCGTTCCCAAGGACGGCCCCCTCTCGTGTGCGGAACAGGCCAGTCTCTCGCGGGAGCGACGCCCATCCCTCGCTTGAGAGGCCCGTCCCTCATGACGAGCACCGACCATCGCTCACTTGCGGAGGCCGTCTCTCACATTGAGTGACGGCTGTCTCTCGGCTTTCGACTCTCGTGGGTGGCCCATCGCCCAAAAGACCAAGGATGCCCCCATCACCGAAGCCCATCAGTCCTCCACCGATGACCGTCGGTTGTTGATCTGCCATTAGTTTGGATGGGATTTTCCAAATTTTCCATATCTTCCTAAATATATTTCTAGATTTTCCAAATATTTCCTAAATCTTTTCAAATATATTTTTTAGATTTCCTATATCTTCCAAATCTTTTCAAATATTTTCAAATTTTGGATTTGATTTTTAGAATTTTCTATAAATCATTCGGATTTGATTTTGATTTCAGAAATCTTTTCAAATTTAAATTCTAAATTTGAATTTATTTGAATTATTTTCCTAAACCTATAAATAGGGGATTGAGGATCATTAATTGGGGGTTAGCAGTTTTATACAAAAAAAGATCAGCAATTTTTACGAAACAGAGGATTTTCCTAAAATAAAAAAAGTTCCTTTCTTTTATTTTCGTCAGATTTTTATCAAATACTCTTCGAATTAAGGTGAATCTAGAAGAACGAAACTAATTTGTTTCTATCCGATCTAGCCTTTTTAGCATCCATAATTGCTACCAAAACATCGAGAAAGAAAATATAATTTTCTTTTTTTGATTTATTTTCGAAAATACAATTTTTGCAGCCAAAAATCTCCTAAAAATACACATCACGGATCAATCCTTGTAGAATTCAAGGGACAGAAATCACGCGACATTCACCTTCAAAGGTAATATTCCGAGGGTAAACATTCTGGGCCAACCTCCTTTACATTTAATCATTTCATATTGATTTTTCACATAAGAAAAAAACATTTTATTTAAAGTAAAACATTTTTTATTTGACTTTCTTCTTTTTTCTTGATCTGAGACGACCGACGGGCAGAGGCTCCACCGACGGTCGTCGCTCAGCCGAGCCACGGGCCGCCGAGGGATTTTGTCTCCACCCGTCGGTCGGCCCAGGGACGCCCGTCGCTCTATCGCCATGGGCCGTCCCTAGGCCTTTTCCCCAATTTTCTTCATTTTTTTACCACTTATTCTCCTTATTTATTCTCATGACAATTCTTCATGGATTCTTTTCTTTATTTATTTTTCATATTTATTTTAATTGTCACACTAACATGATTTTTGTTCTTGTGAGTTTTATTGCTTTTTTATTGGATTTGGGTTATAAGAAATGGAGGGCACCGCAATGATCAAAGAACCTCTATTCGGGTTTATTCTTTTACCCTTATTCCACTTTATTTCAGTTTCTATTTTTTGTAAATATTATTTTATTCCGCTAACATGAAAATGGTTAAATATTTATATTAATTAAATTGGAATTTTCGCTAATAAAATGAGGACCAATGTCCTATTTCTCTTATCAAATAAAATTTATGCATTAGAATTGTTTTTATAAGTATGCATGCGAGGACCAATGTCCTCATCTTTAATGAATATCCCGTTTGATGTATGATTCACATGTTATTTACAATGGGGGTTGTATTTCGCCCCTAGTTTTGTTGTAATTTATTGGATTTTCATTTATCTTATTTTAATCTTGCTTCTATTTACTGCTTTCGTTTATCGCTTTTATTACGTGAATGATCTGCGCTTTAATTAATGCATTAAATTGTATGAGAAAAGGAATGAAATATTAAATTCAAAACTCAATTATAATTTAACCAAGGTATAAATAAATGGGAAGTCTCGAACCATCTCTGGTCTTAGGCTCAACGAGGTTAGAGGACCATCTTAATGTTCTATTAGGGTGGGGTCTCAAAAATATCTCTTGTTGCCCAAAATAGGCCCAATTTGCATTGTTTTAGGCTCCTCGAGATTAGATGATCTTTCCAGTGTTTTATTGGAAAGAGGTGTCCAAAATATCTCCGGCTTACCCAAAATAGACGTATATGCATTGTCTTAGGCTTCACGAGATTAGACGATCCTCCCAATGTTCTATTAGAAGGAGGTGTCCAAAATATCTCCGATTGCCCAAAATAGACACACATGCACTATCTTAGGCTCAGTGAGGCTAGACGACCTTTCCCAATGTTCTATTAGGTGGCGACTCCAAAATACTTCCTTATTGTCCAAACTAGAAGCCCTTGTAAATCTCTTATAAGTTTCATGAACCTCTCCCAAAAGCCCTAAAGGTGGGTCTTCGGGGCTGCTCGGGGTTCGGCGCACGTCACGGTGGAGCTCAGGTCTTTGAGGGTAGTCATGGAGGCTTAGATCCCAAAAATTGATTAGGCGCAGCAGCGATTGCAGTAACTAAACATGCTGGATGAGAATAGATTGTGAGCTTATTATGACAATAAGGTCTATCAGAAGAGGCTTACGCGTTCATTTGAGAAAAAGGTCAGAAAGCACCCGCTGAAGGAGGGAGATCTAGTTTTCAAGCATATGAGATTAGGTGTACCGTATATACGGGGGGAGTTCAGACGACATGGGAAGGCCCGTTCATCCTCAAAAAGTTGTTATCCAAGGGGGCGGCAATCCTGGCAGACAGCGATGGCAATGAGTTCAAAGAGCCCGTCAATATCAACAGACTTAAAGGGTTCCACGGCTAGAGACATAAAAATCAAAAGAAGAGAATAAATGCCCTGTGGGTCAAAAATCAAAAAAAGGCGGCCTTTCTAAAATTGGGTGCCTCATTAGGGTGAAAACCGAAAAAAGGCATCCTGGGCAAAAATTAGAGTCTCGGGAGAAAATGTCCAATCAAGAAATCCCAAGAGGGTTGATTAGTAACAGGAGTTTTATGCTGTTAAGATCTGATCTGAGATTAGATATAGTTTTGCATTGTAAATCCATGTTAAACGTTGATCATGTATGTTGAGATCATTTCAAAATGCACACAATTTTGCAAAAAGGAATAAAACGTAAATCATTCAGATCACATGTTCGTTATTTTCTAGTTCTTTTATAAAAAAGAAAGACATTATTTATTACAGAATTAATGTAAATCTAAACTATACTCTACTGCTACTCTCGCCGGTCAGGTGCCTAAGCAAATGGGTCTTGTTGTCAATGGCAGGGCTAAACACCCATCTTTTGTAAGTACTAGTAGAAATAGTGGAACAATCTCTAACTGGGGCTAGGATGGTCCTCATCGGTAGCCTTGTCCAAAGACCATGATATCTAGATGTGAAGGCTAGGGATAAGACACCGCCCTGGAAAGCTAATGGGAGCCTCACCACATCCTGAGTCACCCCGAACTGTCGAGTGTAACGGGCAATGATGTAGAAATTAGCCTCATATAGCCCGCATACCGGAACATACCTCAAGGAATGGTTGGTGGTCACAGCAGTAAGGTGGAGCTAGGGGCCCGTGAAACTAATATCCTTATCTACTATCTCACTAAATCGAGCAACACGCTCGTCGAGAGAGGCAAAAGAATACAATCATTATCGGGGTAAGGAATGCCTCAATAAATAATGGCCAATTGCCCTGGGAAGAGGCTCTGATAAAAGCTTCAGCTTCTTCTGTAGCCAAATCTTCAAGACAAGAAGTCAAAAATGGAAAAGAGAAAAAAATAATAAAAAAAGGAAAAAATAATAATAAGAAAGAAAATAATTAAGGAAAAGCCGCTGGAATAGGTAGGGTCCACTCCAAGCAAAAATAAGACATAGGGTTAAGTGAAAATCCGAAAAGACGCATTTCCCGTTAAGAAAAGTTAGTATGAGAACCCTCAAGGACGCACTACCTTTGAAAATAATGATGTACCTGGAGCAATAAGGGACTCCCAGTGAAGGTAACAGAAGGATCAGCATAGACAGAGTCTAAACTCAGGATTGTCTCAGCTAGAATCAGAGGGAATGGGGTAAGCCCGTGATGGATGCCATCTACTATTCCAAATGGTTAAAAATTGCCGGTCAACTCAGTAAAAGTCACTGTCAGAAATATAGAGGGATATTCTCATATGTCTACCTATCAGGCAAGCATTGTCTTATTGTTTATCCAATATGGTTGGCTAATGTCGTCCCGGTAGCTAAGAAGAATGGCAAGGTACGTGTATATGTAGACTACCGAGATTTGAAAAAGGCTTGTCCAAAGGATGACTTTTCGCTACCGTGCATTGACATATTGGTAGACAGCACGGCCAGGTGTATGATGTATAATTTTGTGGACGGGGATGAAGGGTATAATCAGATCCTCAACAAGATAGCCAATCGGATCAAAATAGCTTTCATCACTTGTGGGGAACGTTTGCTTATACGGTAATGCCATTTTGTTTGAAGAATGTAGGCACAACTTATCAGAGGATGGCAACAAGGATCCTCGTTGACTTGATCCACAAAGAGGTAGAAGTATACATGGATGACATGATGATCAAGTCAACCACCAGGGAATGTCACTTTGAGGCTCTAGAGAAGTTCTTTCAGAGGATCAGTAAGTATAATTTTCAATTGAACCCCAAGAAGTACATTTTCAGTGTCACTTCAGGGAAACTATTAGGACATGTAGTCAGCCAGAGAGGGATTGAGATTGACCCGGATAAGGTCAAGGCCATCAGAGAGATGCCAGTGCCTCAGAAGAAAAAAGACGTCAGAAGCTTTTTGGGTAAGTTGCAATATGTAAGCAGGTTCATCACCAAGCTTACTTCAATTTGTGAGCCAATCTTCAAGTTGCTCAAAAAAGACCAGCCTGTAGTATGGAATAAAGATTGCCAGAAAGCTTTCAACACTATTAGGGAATATTTGTTGAACCCCCCAGGCCACCTGACCAGTTAAGCCACTTATCCTGTATTTAGCTATAGAAGATAGCTCTGTAGGTGCTATAATGGCTCAAGAGGACGAGTTTGGATTGGAGTTTGCAGTCTATTACCTTAGTAAGAAGTTCCTTTCCTATGAGGTCAAGTATGCAGAAGTGGAAAAGATTTTCCTTGTAGTAATCTGGGCCTCCAAGAAGTTTAGACACTATTTCCATTCTTACAAGGTACAAGCGATTGCAAAACAGAACCCTCTTAGGTATCTGTAGGGATCCCCATCTTTGTTAGGAAAAATGGGGAGATGGTTGCTGTTATTACAAGAATTTGATGTTGAGTACGTCACTCGAAAACCCATTACGGGGCGAGCAATAGCGGAGTTTTTGGCTGAACGCCCTATCTAAGGGGATTTGTATGAATTCAATTTCTTGGACGAGGACATTGCGACCATCACAGTACAAGGTTGGTAGTTGCATTTTGATAGAGCAGTTAACAGTAAGGGGGCAGGAGTAGGAGTCATTCTAACAACTCCAGACGATAAAAAACTCCCACTAGCTAAGAAACTGAGATATAAGGCCACTAATAATGAAGTAGAATACGAAGCTTGCACTTTCAAGCTAGAGGCCTTGATAGCCTTGGGGGCAACAAACATAGAAGTGTTTGGAGATTCATCGCTACTAATCAATCAGATTCGGGGTGAATGGGCCATTAAGGAGGAGCGACTAATGCCATATGTGAAGCACTTAAGGGATCTAAGCAGCTAGTTTAAAGTGTGCACCTTCCACTTTGTCCCGAGAGATAAAAATTAGTTAGTCGATGTGCTTGCAACCTTAGTATTAATATGGGATAACCCAGAGGGGGTAGTTATGAAGGCTGTGTTGATCTCTAGTTCGGAAAGGCCCAGTTTCGAGTCTAATCCCATCATGGAAATTGAAGTTATGGATAAGAAGCCATGGTATCAAGACATCAAGAATTACTTGGAAAATACAATGTTCCCAGAAGAGGCTACTGAAAAGCACCAGAGATTGATCCACAAGCTATTCACTCAGTTTATCTATATAGACGGCATGGTATACAAACGACAAGTCAATGGCATTCAATTGAGGTGCCTGGATGAAAAAGAAGCCGAGGGGGTAATAGAGGAAACTCATGCTGGTGTTTGTAGGACCAACATGAATGGTTTAACACTGGCAAAGAAGATCATGAGACAGGGGTTCTACTAGCTTACTATGGATACAGACTGCTCAAAGTATGTGAAAAAATGTCAGTTATGCTAATAGTATGCAGATTTGAGGCACTTACCGGTTTCGGAGTTACACAGCCTGACATCACCCTGGCCGTTCGTAGCTTGGGGGACAGACGTTATTGGGGAAATACGCCCGACGGCCTCTAATGGACATAGGTTCATCATAGTCGCTATCGACTATTTTACTAAATGGGTAGAGGCTGAGTCTTTTAAGAAGATCGACGCTCGGGATATGGCCAAGTTCATCGAAAAGAATCTAATATGTAGATATAGCCACCCCCACCATGTGGTGTCTGACAATAGAGTACAATTTACGGCCGAAACTAAGAAACTGCTTTAGAAGTATGGCATAGAACATCATAAGTCCTCTCCATACTGCCCATATGCCAACGGGGCGATAGAAGCTGCTAACAAGAATGTTAAGAGGATCTTGGCCAAGATGGTTCAAAATTATAAAGATTGGGTAGAGAAGCTACCATTTGCACTTTGGGGCTACAGAACCATAGTCAGAACCTCTACAGGGGCCATGCCGTATTCCTTGGTATATGGGACGAAAGCGGTATTGGTAGTTGAGGTGGAGCTCAAGTCTTTGAGGGTAGTCATGGAGGCTCAGATCCCGGAAATCGATTGGGCACAGCAGTGATTGCAGTAACTAAACATGCTGGATGAGAATAGATTGCAAGCTTATTATAACAATCAGGTCTATTAAAAGAGGCTTGTGCGTTCATTCAGGAAAAAGGTCAGAAAGCACCCGCTGAAGGAGGGAGATCTAGTTTTCAAGCAAATGAGACCAGGTGTGCCGGATATACGGGGGAAGTTCAGACCGACATGGGAGGGCCCGTTCATCCTCAAGAAGTTATTATCCAAGCGGGCTGCAATCCTGGTAAACAGCGATGGCAATGAGTTCAAAGAGCCCGTCAACATCGACAGACTTAAAAGGTTCCACGGCTAGAGACACAAAAATCAAAAGAAGAGAAAAAATGCCCTGCGGGTCAAAAACTAAAAAAAGACGGCCTTGCTAAAATGAGGTGCCTCGTTAGGGTGAAAACTGAAAAAAGGCATCCTGGGCAAAAATTAGAGTCTCAAGAGAAAATATCCAATCAAGAAAACCCGAAAGGGTTGATTGTGTAACACCCCCATCGCCGCCCCCGTTGGAAGGACATCAACGGGCGCGCTACCCGACACTCACTCACACAGATATGCACATGCACAACGCGGAAGCATACATTCATACATAATATACATACAAAAATACAGGTTAATTAAAAACTTGACCTAACATGCGGGCACAGACTGATCATGCAATAACTCACACACACGCAGGCACTAAGCGGAAGCATAAAGCGGATGGTAAAACGAAGGAATAACTTAACATAAAAACATACTAACGTTTACATTACCCAAAATAATCTCAAGATTCTTACATATAATTACATAAACAGTAATACAGAAATACAAAAACTGAAGTACAGAAGCTGAACAAAATACAAAACTTCTAACTTCAACGTGGCCGACCTTGCAGATGCGCGACTCGAACAGAACCAAACTTGCCACCTGCACTGAAAGGAAATCCGTGCTAAGCGATAAACGCTTAGTGGGGAGAACACACAAGAGTATGGACGGCCATTCACAATGGTCGCCAAGGCATAACACATTCACAATGGCAAATGCAACATTCAAAATACATATATAATCAGGCTTGCATAGTAAAGGCATTAATTCGACAACTCGCAACCATAACCATATACTTGTTGAGAATAGGCCAAAACAGACGATACAAGTATCATCATGCAGAACTACATACAATATCACATGCATAAACCTACAATGGTATCAAATATCAGTACCTTACCATGCGAAGTCACATGAGATTTACACATGCAATTGTCATAACCAAATACCCATGCATGAACTGACAACTCAATCAAATGCAACACAATTACCATATGATAACACACCCAACTATCATGTTAAGAATACTAACTGTCTAACATACTTTGACATGCCATACACACACTAGCTAAAATCCAAGGGACGATATCCAAAGCACCACATTACCGCTGTGCAACTCTAAAATATAGAATAACATGCCGAAAACACTCTAATAGCGGAGACCGAAGACATAATCACATAACATCACATTCATAACATCACCATGCAGAAAACACAGTTAAATCTTACATACTTACAGCCACAACTGCTTCGGTTCACATGCTTATATATAACAAAACCATGCTTGAGTCACATACATAAATACATTAGTCAAATCACATTCAAAACATTCTGAGACTTATAACACAACACATGACAAGTGCGGATAATGGTGTTAGATATCCAATCATGCTTACCATATAAAGACATACATTCCGAAGCTCAAATCTAATTTCATATACATATAAATTGATTTCCCAAATCATTATCGTGCTCATTCGGATATCACATTCTTATAGTTATTTCAAAGCAAAACAAAACAAAACAACAAGGCACCTGCTCACTCACAATAGTGGATAACGAGTGTACTGATAGTACCTTACGGGTACGAATCGAAAACCATTTTATTTGTCACAATTAAAACATTTTACTGAGGGGGATCTTAAATAAGATCCAAACACATTAAAAAGGATCGCGAAGATCTGCACACATAACCTAATCAGGGTCCAAACGTCCAAAGGGCTGCAGCTAACGGGACTCTATTAGGCATGCCTAACTATCCACTAGACTGACTCTCGCAGGTCATGCATAAAACAATTCACGTTTCGAATTGCACAACGCATAAATATATATACGTCATGCAAAAAAAAAAACTAGATTACGATAGACATATAAATATGCTCATAAAGTCGGTCATATATCATACAATTCCTATTACAAAACATAAAACAGTCAACACACTTTAACATTAAACAATGTTCTAAAGCATGTCAAAAATCAGGTATTGAAGCACTACCATGCCAATGATTCTCAATACAAAATCCTAATCATGCGGTAGGTGAGGATAACTAAGTATAAATCATGCATAATCCAAATTACATTTAAGCATAACACATTGAGTTCAAAGGCTAAAGCATAATAATGCATTCAGACATCAACCATATTATTCAAAAAAATTTGGCGTAGCATACTATCAATCATACCTCATACAATTCATATTCTGAAACATGCAATAATTCAATCGATCACATTTTAGCACTACTCAATTTACTAAAGCATGTCAGGAACACATGTGGAATCATATTATGCCAATGATTAATAACGCATAATTTTAGTCGTGGAATGATACAATAAACTCTTAAGCATGACAGGTTATTCTTAGAGGAGGATCTGATCAAGGATATGCATAACATATTGCTAATCACAAATAAAGTAGGATAACCATTCATATAAGCAAGGTAATATAGCACACAGTAGGGGAAAAAGCCATAAAACATTTAAAAGTCATTTTATAACAAAACTAGTCACTTGGGAAACAAGGCAAAACAGAAAAGGCCATATAAGAACATATAAAAGTATGACAAGAATCATACAGCAGTATAAGTCCATACAGAAGAAATAGGAAATTCATTTTGGTTGAAACTGGGCTAAATCAAAATAATGGGCTGAAAGGGGTAGGTCACGAGCCATGTCACGACTCGTGACTGACCTCAAAGGAGGGTCACGAGTCGTGACTCTATGTCACACCTCGTGACATGCCTCACCAGGGAGTCACGAGTCATGACTCTAAGTCACGTCTCGTGACTTGCCTCACCAGGGAGTCACGAGTCGTGACTTGCCTCTCACAGGGCAGTCACGCGTCATGACTGGGAGTCACGCCCCGCGACTTCTTCCAGCTCGCCGAAAAGTCACGCGTTGTGACTGGGAGTCAGAGTCACGTGTCGTGACTGGAAGTCATGACTCGTGACTTGCCTCTCTCAGGGCAGTCACGACACACACACGTAATAGAAACGGAAATTCTACCATAATCGCGATTTTCCATTCCCAGCAAGCCCAGAATTCAAAGAACTCGATAAAAACCATTTCAATTTGATTCAAAACATTACCAATCTCATCTTTGTCACACCCCATTTGCCCCCTAGTAGAATGAGCCTGTCTGTCTGTCTATCTGTCTGTCTGTATGTGTAAGCATTCGCATGTGTTCAGCATTTCATAAGGGTATTTTAGTAAAATGTATGTTTTTGGGTTTTATTATTATGGGGGTACATACATGGCATTAGTGTGTTTATTAAGTGAGAAATACTTGGGTGTGTGTGTTTATGCCATTGTAGGGTACTTTATTTATAAGTGCATTAGGTATGTGTGTTGTGTGTGGAATTTAAGTGTGAGTGATTAACTCCACCAATAAGGAATGGACACTTACTTAGGGTAAAGAAAAGAAAAAGAAAAAGGAAAGAAAGAAAAGGAATTGGAGATTCACGTTCTTTCTTCACTTGTCTTCTTCTTTTTCCTTTCCTTTTTCCCTAAGGGCTATTGTGTGTGGATTCAAGATTTTATTGGTAAAGTTAATCTCTCTTGGCATTCCCTAGCTTGGTAAGTGCATATCCTGGTCTTTATCTTGCTGTAATTCTTCATCTTCTTCTTTAGGTTGAGTTCTAATTTAGGGTTGCATGTTGATGTTCATTACTGTGTTTGTGTTCTAGCTGAGGCTCCACGCGATCCCAAAGGCAAAGAGGTTGCTGGGAGCAGTGGGACTAAGTGTTAGAAGCTTAGAATCCAGGTTTGGGAATGTTTATTTGTGAAATTGTGTGATTTGGAATTTACTGTAAAATTCTAGGGTTTATGTTCTTGTAAGTTTGAATACATATGTTCTTAATTTGATTTGATTAACTAGTTGATGAATTGAGTTGTATAATTGTTGCCTATGTTGTTTGAGATGATTTCTGGAAAGTAAAAACAGGTTTGTATGGTTTTAAATCAAATTGGGATTGAATTCTTTGTTCTGGAAATTCTGGAAAATCGAAGATGTTCTCTTTGTCGCGTGACTCGCTACGGAAGAAGGCAAGTCACGAGACGTGACCCTCGGTCACGTTGTGACCTGCCTGCTGAGAAGCCAGTCGCGTGACCAGCTGAAGAACAAGTAGGTCACGTGACATGACCCTCGGTCACGTCGTGCGACCTGCGAAGACGATGCGTGATCTGCGAGATCACGCAACGTGATCTGTGAGGGAGTAGCACGTCACGAGACGTGACGTCCAGTCACGCCGTGACCTGCGAGGGCGTTGCGTGATTTGTGAAGATCACGCAACGTGACCGGCGAGGAACAAGCAAGTCACGTCGCGTGACCCTCGGTCACGTCGCGTGACCTGCCTATTGGGAAGGCCAGTCACGCCTCGTGACCAGCCAATCTCGCCCGTTTCTCCGCTCAGCTCGTTTTTCTGAAATTTCCTAGTTTATAACTCAGAAATGAATTTGGTATTTCTTCTAAATGGACTTTACTGTTGTATGATGCATGTTTTACTGTTTGATGCTTTGATATGCGTGATACCATGATTTTCTGATGAATTATATTCCGTACTCTGAAATGTGATTTGAATGTTGCATAACCTGCTAGAGTCGAGTAAGTGGATAGTTAGGCATGCCTAATAGAGTCTGTTGCTGCAGCCCATAGTTCTGTTTGGACCCCGATCAGGTCCCCGTTTGGTTCCTCGCGAACCCTTTTTCTGTATTGGATCTTGTTTAAGGTCCCTTTTTGAAAATATCTGTGAAAGTTCAAGTAAAATGGTTTAATCGGTTCGTACCCGTAATGTACTGTCTGTAATTGGCTCGTGCACGGAAAGTACTGTCTGTACACTCGTTATCCACTATCTAGAGTCAGCAGGTGTTCTTTATTTGTTAATTAGAATTGTTCTGATCTGATTTGACTACCATATGGAATTTCTGAATGAGTTAATGATGAAACACATGCTGGATTATTCTGTAATGATTATGATTGTGAGATATTGATTATATGGCCTTTATACGTGAATACGTTTATATGTATTATGCTAACCTTTGCATATTGCCATTCTGAATGTGACATGTTTAGGCGACCATTGTGAATGGCCGTCCATAATTTATGTGTGTTTCCCCACTAAGCGTTTATCGCTTAGCATGGTGTGTTTACCCGTGCAGGTGCGGAAGGAGTTTTGCCTTGTGAGAGTCGCCGTCATCAAGCCAACATAGAAGGATTTTAGTGTAGGGCTCAGTTTTGTATTAGTGATAATTCTTTTTGTATAGAACTCTCTGTATCAGTTTTGTTTCTGCTTCCGCATTTGTAATTATATTTTGGATATGTAATATTATTTTATTTCAGCTAGTTGATCAGATCATTATTGTAATAGTTTATTATAGTAATGCATGATCAGCTTTTGCTTTCTGCACGTAAAGTTTTTAATTATTCTGTATTTCTGAATGTATGTTATGAAGGAATGTATGTTTTGCTTGGCTACTGTTTGGTGACACCTTGACTCATACGGCATCTCACTCCTTATCGGATGGGATCGCCTACGTATGGGAAGGGGGTGTTACAGTTAGTGGTATCAGAGCATAGGTTTAGGCGTTTCTGGGTGTTGTTGTGATTGTTCTGAGTTTCTTAGAGGTGTATGTGTCTAGATCTGTGTTGGCTGATACGGTTGTTTCTTGTTTGTTTAGATGGCTTCTAATTCTGCTCATGGTGCGCGTGAGGAATCCGCCGAGAGTGTGAATCCTCCAGCTGTAGATCAGTCTGTTTCTGTTACTGTGTCGGCTCAGCATGCTAGGGTCCAGCCCGAGGCCGCAGCCATGCCCTTAGAGGCTATGTTCAGGTTGCATCAGGACATGGCTAGGGTTTTGGAGAGAGTGACTGCTCCTAGAGCACCTATGGAGAATTTGAGAAGGGCAGGAGTAGAAGATTTTTATGGTACTGGTTTGAATGAATCTGAGTTGGCAGAGAAATGGTTAGATAAAGTGAAGCGTGCCTTGAGAGAGATTCGGTGTCCTCCCGATCAGCAGGTAGAGTGTGCATTAGCTCTTCTATAAGGGTCTGCATTTGAATGGTGGGAATTGGTTTGTAGGCATCCTCAGCTACCGAATCCGATTACCTGGGAGTTCTTTGAGGGTGAGTTCACAAAGAAGTACATTACTCAGACTTATAGAGATTCGAGATGGGCACAGTTTTTGAGTTTGAAACAGAGGGCCATGTCTGTAGCAGATTATGAGAAGGAGTTCAACAGGTTATCTCGCTATGCCCCACGTGGAGTTATGACTGATGACTTTAGATGCAAGCATTTCGAGGCAGGGTTAAATGAGTCTATGAAGATTGCTTTGATTTCCTTGATGTGTATACCTGGGGTTAGCTACTATCAAATTGTAGAGGCTACTGTGAGAGCTGAGTTGTCTGAGACTGTGTTGCGAGAGAGAGCTCAGAGGAGGAGTTCTTCTCGTGGAGGATCTTCAGCGGGTAAGAGATCTAGGAACCCGCAGGATGAGTCGGCATCTGGTCCGGCTTCTAGAGGTAGACGACAGGGTTCTGCAGCTGTGTCAGGTTCTGGTAGGGGAGGTGAATCTGATGCCATACCTATTTGTGAGAATTGTAGCAAGGCTCATCGGGGTGAGTGTAGGTGGCTCACTGGGGGATGTTTTAGATGTGGGAGCACTGAGCACCGTGTGGCTAGTTGTCCCCAGTCGATATAGGATTCAGGACCTCAGGGAGGAGCTAGTAGAGTTGGTTCGAATGCTTCTCAGGCTACCCGTGGTAGAGGCCGAGATAGAGGTAGAGGTGGTCGGCATAGAGATGGAGCTGCATCTGAGACTGTTGAGCGTCCTCCTCAGGGTGCCGTTAGAGCTTATGCTATGAGAGCCAGAGATGAGCAGGATGCGCCTGATGTTATTGCTGGTAAGTTCCTACTCCATGACACTGAGTTATATGCTCTAATTGATCCTGGTTCCACACACTCATACTTGTGCACGGATAAAATTGTTGATAAATTGCATTCTGTTGATCAGTTAGATTATGAGATTTGTGTGACCAGTCCATTAGGGCATAGTGTCAGTGTGAGTAGAGTTTTTAGGAGTTATCCTCTGATTGT
Source organism: Excoecaria cochinchinensis (assembly GCA_947683425.1). NCBI lineage: Eukaryota > Viridiplantae > Streptophyta > Magnoliopsida > Malpighiales > Euphorbiaceae > Excoecaria > Excoecaria cochinchinensis. Next base: position 217,573 of record CANTUQ010000220.1, read on the forward strand.
TGAGGGAGCTGTGCTTCCAGCGGATTTGATCGAGTTACCCTTCAGAGAGTTTGATCTGATTCTGGGTATGGACTGGTTGGGTAAGCACCGGGCTGTAGTTGATTGTCATAGGAAGACAGTTGTACTTCGGGATAGAGGTCAGTCTCTTGTGTTTTTGAAAGGTTTGGGTGCTAGTTCGTTGAATAATGTTATTTATGCGATGCAAGCTAAGAGATTTATAAGAAAAGGTTGTGAGGCTTTTCTAGCAGTTGTGTTAGATTCCAAGAGGGATCAGGTTCAGATTGAGGACATTCCAGTAGTGCGGGAGTTTAGTGATGTGTTCCCGAGCGAGTTGCCTGGTTTGCCTCCTGAGAGAGAGGTTGAGTTGTCCATTGAGATTATGCCAGGTACTGCACCTATTTCGAGAGCACCTTATCGGATGGCTCCTGTAGAGTTGAGGGAACTTAAATCTCAGCTACAAGAGTTATTGGATAAGGGATTTATTAGACCGAGCATATCTCCTTGGGGAGCTCCAGTTCTGTTTGTCAAGAAGAAAGATGGATCCCTACGGATGTGTATTGACTACCGGCAGATTAATAAAGTTACAGTGAAGAACAAGTATCCGTTGCCTAGGATTGAGGATTTATTTGATCAGCTTCGAGGTGCGGGTGTCTTCTCCAAGATAGATCTTCGATCAGGGTACTACCAGCTTCGAGTTCAGGATGCGGATTTGGTTAAGACTGCATTTCGGACTAGGTATGGCCACTATGAGTTTCTCGTGATGCCGTTTGGTTTGACCAATGCTCCAGCGGCTTTTATGGATCTGATGAATCGTGTGTTTAGGCCATACTTAGATCGATTTGTAGTAGTGTTCATTGATGATATCTTGGTATATTCCAAGGATGAGAGTGAGCATGAGGAGCATCTCAGATTGGTTTTGCAGATGTTGAGAGAGCATCAGTTATTTTCCAAGCTTAGCAAGTGTGATTTCTGGCTTTGAGAAGTATCATTCTTGGGTCACATTGTTTCAGCTAGAGGTATTCAGGTTGATCCAGCCAAGATTGAGGCGATAGTTGATTGGAAAGCGCCTCGAAATGTTCAGGAAGTGAGGAGTTTCCTCGGTTTAGCAGGTTACTACCGTCGGTTCGTTAAAGGATTTTCTGTGATTGCTTCTCCGATGACTAGATTGTTGAGGAAAGGAGTCAGATTTGAGTGGTCAGACAGGTGTCAGTCTTGTTTTGATCAGTTAAAGCAGTTGCTTGTTGAGGCTCCTATCCTTACTCAACCCATCTCGGGTAAGGAGTTTGTCATTTACAGTGATGCTTCTGGAGTTGGTCTTGGATGTGTGCTGATGCAGGAAAGAAAAGTAGTGGCTTATGCTTCTCGTCAGTTGAAGCCACATGAGAGGAACTATCCGACGCATCATTTAGAGTTGGCAGCTGTGATCTTTGCTTTGAAGATTTGGCGTCACTACTTGTATGGGGAAAAGTGTAGGATCTTCTCGGACCACAAGAGTTTGAAGTACTTCCTTTCACAGAAAGAGTTGAACATGAGACAGCGGCGTTGGCTTGAGTTATTTAAGGACTATGACTGCATTGTGGATTACCATCCTGGTAAGGCCAATGTAGTCGCCGATGCTTTGAGTCGGAAGTCAGTTTCAGCTTTGTTCTTGAGACGATTCAGATGGCAATTTGGTTCAGATGGGGCTTTGCTTGCTCAGTTGCGTGTGAAGCCTACTTTGAGACAGAGGATTGTGGATGCCCAGAGAGATGACCAGAGACTTCAGCAGATTGTGCATGAGGTTAGATTGGGTAAGCCATCAGAGTTCTCAGTTCAGGATGAGGTACTTATGTTCAGAGATCGCTTGTGTGTGCCAGAATCTGAGGATTTGAGGAGACAGCTCATGAGTGAGGCGCATAGTTCAGTCTTTACTATGCATCCGGGCAGTGAGAAGATGTATAGAGATATGAAGCAATTCTATTGGTGGTCCGGTATGAAGCGTGATATAGTGGATTTTGTTTCCAAGTGCTTGACTTGTCAGCAGGTAAAGGCCGAGCATCAGGTACCTTCGGGTTTGCTTATGCCTTTATCCATTCCTGAGTGGAAATGGAATGATATCGCCATGGACTTTGTTTCTGGTTTGCCTTTGACTCAGAGGAAGCATGATTCGGTTTGGGTTATTGTGGATCGGCTTACGAAGTCAGCTCACTTCTTGCCAGTTAGAGTAGACTACTCCATGGACAGATTAGCCAGTATCTATGTAGATGAGATAGTTCGGTTGCATGGTGTGCCTTTGTCCATAGTGTCAGATCGAGATCCGAGGTTTACTTCCAAGTTTTGGAAGGAGTTGCAGAGAGCTTTGGGCACTAGGTTGAACTTCAGTACAGCGTTTCATCCTTAGATCGATGGTCAGTCAGAGCGAGTTATTCAGATTCTGGAGGATATGATGAGAGCTTGTACTTTAGATTTTCCGGGTAGCTGGGACAGATATGTGTCGCTTATGGAGTTTGCCTACAACAACAGTTTTCAGTCGAGTATCGGTATGGCACCATATGAGGCTTTGTATGGCCGTCAGTGTAGGACTCCGATTTGTTGGACCGAGCTATCCGAGAGATCTATGATTGGACCAGACCTGGTTAGAGATACTGAAGAGAAAATCAGAGTGGTGCAGCGGAATTTGAAGGCAGCCAAGGATCAACAGAAGTCTTATGCCAATTTGAAAAGGAAAGATGTGCATTTTGAGATCGGGGACAAAGTTTTCCTTAAAGTTTCTCCTTGGAGGAGAGTGCTTCGATTTGGAAAGAAGGGTAAGCTGAGTCCTCGTTTCATTGGACCTTATGAGATTTTGGCTAAGGTAGGACCTGTAGCCTACAGATTGGCGTTAGCGATGGAGTTAGCAAAGTTGCACGATGTGTTTCACGTTTCGATGCTTCGTCGGTACAGATCAGATCCTTCGCATGTTCTGTCAGTTCAAGATATCCAGGTTCAGCCAGACTTCTCTTATGATGAGGAACCGCAAGCTATTCTAGCCCGAGAGGTGAGGCAGTTGAGAAATAAGCAGATTCCGTTGGTTAAAGTGTTGTGGATCCATCATGGAGTCGAGGAAGCGACTTGGGAACCAGAGGAGTCCATGAGAGCTCAGTATCCACAGTTATTCAGTTCAGGTGAGAATTTCGAGGACGAAATTCTTATTAGTAGGGGAGAGTTGTCACACCCCATTTGCCCCCTAGTAGAATGAGCCTATCTGTCTGTCTATCTGTCTGTCTGTATGTGTAAGCATTCGCATGTGTTCAGCATTTCATAAGGGTATTTTAGTAAAATGTATGTTTTTGGGTTTTATTATTATGGGGGTACATACATGGCATTAGTGTGTTTATTAAGTGAGAAATACTTGGGTGTGTGTGTTTATGCCATTGTAGGGTACTTTATTTATAAGTGCATTAGGTATGTGTGTTGTGTGTGGAATTTAAGTGTGAGTGATTAACTCCACCAATAAGGAATGGACACTTACTTAGGGTAAAGAAAAGAAAAAGAAAAAGGAAGGAAAGAAAAGGAATTGGAGATTCACGTTCTTTCTTCACTTGTCTTCTGCTTTTTCCTTTCCTTTTTCCCTAAGGGCTATTGTGTGTGGATTCAAGATTTTATTGGTAAAGTTAATCTCTCTTGGCATTCCCTAGCTTGGTAAGTGCATATCCTTGTCTTTATCTTGCTGTAATTCTTCATCTTCTTCTTTAGGTTGAGTTCTAATTTAGGGTTGCATGTTGATGTTCATTACTGTGTTTGTGTTCTAGCTGAGGCTCCACGCGATCCCAAAGGCAAAGAGGTTGCTGGGAGCAGTGGGACTAAGTGTTAGAAGCTTAGAATCCAGGTTTGGGAATGTTTATTTGTGAAATTGTGTGATTTGGAATTTACTGTAAAATTCTAGGGTTTATGTTCTTGTAAGTTTGAATACATATGTTCTTGATTTGATTTGATTAACTAGTTGATGAATTGAGTTGTATAATTGTTGCCTATGTTGTTTGAGATGATTTCTGGAAAGTAAAAACAGGTTTGTATGGTTTTAAATCAAATTGGGATTGAATTCTTTGTTCTGGAAATTCTGGAAATTCTGGAAAATCGAAGATGTTCTCTTTGGCGCGTGACTCGCTACGGAAGAAGGCAAGTCACGAGACGTGACCCTCGGTCACGTCGTGACCTGCCTGCTGAGAAGCCAGTCGCGTGACCAGCTGAAGAACAAGCAGGTCACGTGACGTGACCCTCGGTCACGTCGTGCGACCTACGAAGACGATGCGTGATCTGCGAGATCACGCAACGTGATCTGTGAGGGAGTAGCACGTCATGAGACGTGATGTCCAGTCACGCCGTGACCTGCGAGGGCGTTGCGTGATTTGTGAAGATCACGCAACGTGACCGGCGAGGAACAAGCAAGTCACGTCGCGTGACCCTCGGTCACGTCGCGTGACCCTCGGTCACGTCGCGTGACCTGCCTGTTGGGAAGGCCAGTCACGCCTCGTGACCAGCCAATCTCACCCGTTTCTCCGCTCAGCTCGTTTTTCTGAAATTTCCTAGTTTTTAACTCAGAAATGAATTTGGTATTTCTTCTGAATGGACTTTACTATTGTATGATGCATGTCTTACTGTTTGATGCTTTGATATGCGTGATACCATGATTTTCTGATGAATTATATTCCGTACTCTGAAATGTGATTTGAATGTCGCATAACCTGCTAGAGTCGAGTAAGTGGATAGTTAGGCATGACTAATAGAGTCTGTTGCTGCAGCCCATAGTTCTGTTTGGACCCCGATCAGGTCCCTGTTTGGTTCCTCGCGAACCCTTTTTCTGTATTGGATCTTGTTTAAGGTCCCTTTTTGAAAATATCTGTGAAAGTTCAAGTAAAATGGTTTAATCGGTTCGTACCCGTAATGTACTGTCTGTAATCGGCTCGTGCCCGGAAAGTACTGTCTGTACACTCGTTATCCACTATCTAGAGTTAGCAGGTGTTCTTTATTTGTTAATTAGAATTGTTCTGATCTGATTTGACTACCATATGGAATTTCTGAATGAGTTAATGATGAAACACATGCTGGATTATTCTGTAATGATTATGATTGTGAGATATTGATTATATGGCCTTTATACGTGAATACGTTTATATGTATTATGCTAACCTTTGCATATTGCCATTCTGAATGTGACATGTTTAGGCGACCATTGTGAATGGCCGTCCATAATTTATGTGTGTTTCCCCACTAAGCGTTTATCGCTTAGCATGGTGTGTTTACCCGTGCAGGTGCGGAAGGAGTTTTACCTTGTGAGAGTCGCCGTCATCAAGCCAACACAGAAGGATTTTAGTGTAGGGCTCAGTTTTGTATTAGTGATAATTCTTTTTGTATAGAACTCTCTGTATTAGTTTTGTTTCTGCTTCCGCATTTGTAATTATATTTTGGATATGTAATATTATTTTATTTCAGCTAGTTGATAAGATCATTATTGTAATAGTTTATTATAGTAATGCATGATCAGCTTTTGCTTTCTGCATGTAAAGTTTTTAATTATTCTATATTTCTGAATGTATGTTATGAAGGAATGTATGTTTTGCTTGGCTACTGTTTGGTGACACCTTGACTCATACGGCATCTCACTCCTTATCGGATGGGATCGCCTACGTATGGGAAGGGGGTGTTACAATCTTACCTTCCAATCGATCTTCCATACCTCAGAATGGCATAAAACCAATTAATTCAACAATCAAAACACCCAAAATCATGCATAAACACATTCATTTCCCTCAAGAACATGAACCCTAAAAGTTACGCTAAGTTCAAATCCCAAACTCAGTAACTTCAATTCAATCCTTATCATGCATTACTAACACATCTACTCACATAATCATGCATATACACATTCCAAAACACACCAAATTCCAGAAATTAAACAATACAAATACATTTACAACCTAAGTGAGAATTAGGGTAAAACATCTCCGAAGTTCAAATGCAGGAATCACAGCTCCCAAACCTGGAATTGAAGATCCAAAAATCACACTTTAAGCTTCAATCCTTAATCCTCTACTTGTCCTTAAGCTTCTTCTTGCAATCCAAAGCTTGCACAAACAAGAAACCCACAAAATCCTTAGTCCAAACCCTATGTGAAGTAAACCCAGTAGAAGAAGAAGAAGAAGAACAGCACGTAGAAAACCTTAAACTCCAACTTACCTCTTCAAGCAAAACACACTCCAAGCCAAACACAACTCCAAGCCAAAGAGAAAGAAAGGAAAAGCAGAGAAATGAGAAGAGAAGAAGAAAGGAGGCGTGAGAGGAGGGGACGGGAAAGCCAACAATTTGTGTTCCCTCTCTCTTCCTCTTACTTTTCTTCTCTTTCTTCATTCAATGCCCACCTAACAAGCTCACATGGCAGCTCCCAATTGGACCACAAAACCCACTTAGACTTTTCCAAACCAAAGCACCATACTCTCACATGCACCCAATCCTTTCTTAAATAAATATCTCATGCCAAAGTACCAAACTCACACTTCACTAGATAAATGCCACAACCAAAACACCCTACAACCGTATACCACATGCACACTCTAACATTTCTCTTCTTAACATACTTAATTAATTATTTGCCATTAAGTCCTTATTATCCAATTTCTCATGCATAAATTACTGAAATACCCTTGCATTCCCAACTTAGCATACACATTCCGACCAGGGCTATTTTGGGGTGTGACAGATTGGTAACAGAAGTTTGCTGCTGTTAAGATCTGATATAAGATTAGATATAGTTTTCCATTGTAAATCCATGTTAAATGTTGTTCATGTATGTTTAAATCATATCGAAATGTACATAATTTTGCAGAAAGGAATAAAACATAAATCATTCAGATCACATGTTCGTTATTTTCTAGTTCTTTTATAAAAAGAAAGACATTGTTCATTACAGAATGAATGTAAATCTAAACTATACTCTACTACTACTCTCGTCGGTCAGGTGCCTAAGCAGCTGGGTCCTGTTGTCAACGGCAAGGCTAAGCACTCATCTCTTCTAAGTACTAGTAGAAATAGTGGAGCAATCTCTAACTGGGGGTAGGATGGTCCTCATCGGTAGCCTTATCCAAAGACCATGAGATCTAGATGTGAAGGGTGGGGATAAGACACCGCCCTGGAAAGCTAATGGGAGCCTCACCACATCCTGAGTCACCCTGAACTGTCGAGTGCAATGGGTAATGATGTAGAAAGTAGCCTCATATAGCCCGCATACCAGAACACACCCCGAGGAACCGTTAATGGTCACAGCTGTCATGGCCAGACTTGTACCCTAGTTGCAATTAGTTTAATTTGGGGTCTAAGTGAAATTAAGTGTGTAGGATTGGACTTAATTGAAAGGCTAAGGAAATTTAAGAGGTTAAAAAGGGAATTGTGCATGAGTAGTAAGAAGTGGATTAACTAAGCTAAGTAAGTGTGGATTAGAGAATAAAATAACTTGATTAAATGGATAGTGGAGGCAGAAATGAGAATGGAATCCGTGTGGCATCATGAGAGTAAGCCACCTCCTTCTTTGCATGCATTTGCCTAGAGAAGTGAGAGGTGAGTATGTGTTGGCCTCATTCTTCATTTTCTGCATTTGACTTTATCTTTCTTCTTGTTTCCGTGAGTGAGGATGAGAGTGGTTTAAGTGGATGTATGCATATAGCTAATTGGAGCAAGAATTAAGTGTTAAGACCTAAGGGTAAGTGATTATGTGTGCTTATTCTCATCTTCTACTCTTCTTCTTAGTTTTGATTTGGTATTGGTATGAGAATTGATGGGTTGTGTTCAATCCTGGAATTTGAATTGGTTTTGCTAGCTGAAGAAGTGAAGAGAGATAAGGGAAAAGCTGTGATCGGAGAGCCGAGCGTCCGTCGTGATTAGGAGCTAAGACGACGAGGTTTGGGAACAAACCTTAATTGTGTGGTTGTATGATTTGTGTTGGTTGAACAGAGATTTGAATTGAAGTGTATGTGTATGCGAAACTGAAGTTGAGCATGAATTATGTGAGGTTAGATTATGTTATTGTAATAGTAATATGCTTGGTGGTATAGTGCTTGAGAATGATTATGATTTGTGCTATTATGGAATGCCAAAACAAGAAGGGAAAACAGGTATGTTCTAATTGACTATGTGGTTGACGTTTATGGGTTGATTGCCAAAAGTGAAAGTGAGATTTGAAGCTCTAATGAGAAGGAAGAAATGGACTGAAAAACATAACTATGTCATGGTGTTTTTGCATAGGTCACGGTGACAATCAAATTGACTATGACCGTGAGTTATGCTTGAGTTCAATTCTGCCTACTTGATTTTTGTATGTCACGGTGACAATGGGATTTATTGTGACCGTGAGGTACTTAAGAGAGCATTCTGTTTTGCAAGGTGAGAATATGTCACGGTGAGAATGAAGTTCATTGTGACCGTGACATACCCTCAAGATGCATTCTGCCGAGACTTAGGAACATGTCACGGTGACAATGAAATTGATTGTGACCGTGACCTGTCCCCAGTTTGCATTCTGTTTTAAACTTCAACATGTCACGGTGACTGATAGGAGCTAAAATGAAGTATAATTATGTATTTATTTTGTGTGAATTTATGTAATTAATCATGCTATTGTGTGTATAATTTGATGTGATATATTAGTTTATGATTATTTGTACAAGTTGAGTGTTTATGCTGTTTATGGTTGTTTTTAGGTGAAATGAAGAGAAGAACAGATATAGAATGAGAAGATCACGTTTCACTCAAGGATCACGCCGTGACTATGAGTCACGTGACGTGACTTGCTAAGAAGAATGAAGAAGAAGGAGGAAAGGAAGAAGGAGCTGCGAGAGAGACGAGTCACGCCGTGACCAGGGATCACGTGACGTGAAGAGAAGCTAGAGAGGAAAGAAAGGAAAGAGAAGAAGAAAGAAGAAGAGTCATGGCGTGAGCAAAGGTCACGCGACGTGACGCCACAGAGAGGCCAGGAAAGGAAGAGAAAGAAGAGAAAGGAGAAGAGAGGAGGCAAGGCGTGAGCGCCAGTCACGCCACACGCGAAGAAGAATCACGCCGTGATGGGGAGTCACGCGACGTGACTGGCCAGAGAGGGAAGCGAAAACCGAAGAAAGGAAAGAAGGAAGAAATGGGCGAGCGCGACACCGTTGCGATCGCGACAGAGACGACCGTTGGACGGTTTTCAGCCAAAAATTACATGAAAAGTCACCCTCTTTCACCAAATTGTGCAACCTTTCCCAAGAGACATCTTCAAGGGACATCAACTTTCAATCAACATCTATAAATATTAGTTTAAATGTAATTTATTGGGATGATGAATTTTTTAGTAAAGTAATTTTCTGTATTTTAGTTAAACAATACTCTTTAGTTTTATTTTCTTATTTAGTTTTTATGGTTTGAAGAAGAAGATCAAGGAGAAGAAAATCTATTTGAAGAGATTTAGAAAAGGGTTGAAGAACTTCTATCTTATTCTCTTATTTTTAATTCTTCTCCAATATTTCTATGAATATTATTTTAATGAATTTGTATGTTATGATTATTTCTAGTTTCATCTACTTTAATAATCTTTCATTGTAGATTTTCTATTAGTATCTTTTGTTTGATCTTTACAAGTTAAAGTAATTCGAGAGTTTGCTTTATCCGACATCTAATAGAATTTCATTATTAAGATATATTCAAGAAATTGGTATATTGAGATAATTGCTATAGGTTAGTGATTATTCTTAAAATATGTAATTAGAAACCTCTAATTCATTAATGAAAATTGTGAGTTAGAATTTTAATTATATGTTTTAGGCATTTTAATTCATGTCGAGAGAGTGAGTTAAAAGTTTATTCTAACTTGGCTTGCATGAAAGATGAAAGATGTTAATCTAAATGATGGAATCAAGTTCATTGTTTTTAATTCTTCATGATTTATTTTATCTTCTTTTGACTATCATTAACTAGGTTTAATTAGTTTACATGTTAGATTAGATTAAAACCAATTCTACCTTTAAATCATCATTGTAAACAAGATTAAAATCAATTAGTAATAGTGTGTAAGACGTTCCCTGTGGGATCGATATCTAAAGTACTATTGCGGTACACCGTATACTTGCGGTATGTTGCATCATTAAAAAATGCACAATAAGTTTTTGGCGCCGTTGCCGGGGAACGGTTCTATGCCATTGTGAAAATTGATTTATGATTTTGGATTACAATATTTTGTTTTGTTTTAATTTGTTTATTTGTTTAAATTAATTTTGTGTTTTGTTTATACAGGATTTTAGAAGTTCATGCCTAGTACAAGGAGTTTTTTAGAAGAGCTTGAGCCTATAAATCCTGAAATTGAGAGGTTTTTATTAAGTAATCGGAAATCAAATAAAAAGAAGAACAAAAATAGGAGATCAATTGTCATGGCTGAAGAACAAAATCCACCAAGATTGATGGACTTTGCCACACCTGCATTGAGTGGTACTCAACAAGGAGTGGTAAGACCAACGGTAAATGCCAATCAATTTGAAATTAAGCCTTCATTATTACAAATGATTCAAAATAGTATACAATTTTATGGTTTGGCAAATGAGGATCCAAATGCTCATTTGGCAAACTTTCTTGAGATTTGTGATACCTTTAAGATAAATGGGGTTTCAAATGATGCAATCAAGCTTAGGCTTTTTCCATTCACATTGAAGGATAAAGCAAAGGCTTGGTTGAATTCTTTGACAAGAGGATCTATAACTACTTGGGATCAATTGGCCCAAGCATTTTTATCAAAATATTTTCCATTGGCCAAAACTGCAAAAATCATAAAGGATATCACTACATTTGTACAAAATGAAAATGAATCATTATATGAGGCTTGGGAAAGATTCAAGGAATTGCGAAGGATGTGTCCACACCATAATTTGCCAAGAGAGTTGTTGATGCAAACATTCTATAATGGTGTAAATCCAACTACAAGATGTACTATTGATGCTGCTGCTGGTGGATCTTTAATGAGAAAAACAATTGATGCAGCATATGAGCTTTTGGAAGAAATGGCAATGAATAACTGTATGTGGCCTCCTGAAAGAGTAAGAGAGTATAATAATTCTAATGTTAGGGGGATACATTCAGTTGATTCTATGGTTGCATTACAAGCTCAAGTTGAGGCTTTAACTCATAGAGTTAATAGTTTAGGCATGGGAGGTAATGTATCAAATGCTTGCAATGTGTGTGGTCAAAATGGGCATGATAGTGAAAATTGCACTTTAGGCATAGCTAATAGAGAGCAAGTTAATTTTCTTCAAAGCCAAGGTCGTGGTAATCCTTATTCTAATACCTATAATCCTGGTTGGAGAAACCATCCTAATCTTTCTTGGGGAAATAATCATGTTAACAACCAAAATAGGGGAGTAGGATATCAACAACCACAAGATAGGTTTGGTGTTTTTGAAGGAAAACTTGATAAGTTTATTGAAGAAATTAATTATAAGATGCATTCTCAAGATGAAAGTCAAAAGAAACTTGAGGCAAAAATTGATCAAATTACTAAAAATCATGCAGCCTCTATTCATAATCTTGAGGTTCAAATAGGCCAACTTGCTAATTGTTTACCTTCTAGGAATCTAGGATGCCTTCCAAGTAATACCGAGGAAAATCCTAGGGAGAATATTAAGCCATGATTTGTCTATTTCTTTTATTTAGGTTACTTAATTATATTGTTTTTATTTATGTTTTTGTACTTTGTTTTAAATTTGTTTATATAGTTTATTTTTGTATTCTAGATTTTCATGTTACTAACATATTTGTTTTATTTTACAGCTAATTTAGTAAGAGTAGCTTTGTTTAATAAATATATAAAAAATAAAAAATTATATATATAATAATAATAATAAAGAAAAATAAAAAAAATTATGCAGACGTTGGCTTCTGTCGTGATCGCGTCAAGTATCGCGATCGCGACAGAAGGCATTGATCGCAAATGCAAACAAATTTTCTGCAGGGCTCACGACGTGATGAAGCTTCACGTGACGTGAAGGGCTGAGGCGAGGGATTTCGCACAGGTAAGGCCGAAGCGTCACGGCGTGAAGTACCTTCACGCGACGTGACGCTCTTTGGTTTTCGCTTGAGATGATTTCGCGCAGGTAAGTGAAGCGTCACGAGTCGTGACTTTACCTCACGCCGTGACGCCTCCATCAGGTTTATTTAAATTTTATCTTTTCTTTTCTTTTATTTTCTTATTTCACTTATTGTTTTTATATTATTTGGTTTTGTTTTGCTTTATTTTCTGCTTTAGATAATTTAATTTCAATTAAGTTAACTTAATTTAACCAGTTAGGAATTAAAACACAGTAAAGGAAGACTTAAAAGCGGGAACTTAAAATTTTAAAACCCTAAAAGTCGTGACCCTTCATTTTATTCCCTTTCTATTTCATTTCACCTGTTAGTTTTCTTTCTTTCACACAGGTCACGACTTCCAGCCTTTCATTATCCATATTTCTTCATTTCTTCTTCTTTTTCTTCCACAGAGATTTTCGAACTACCCTAATCTGTTTCCCTTTCGTTATTATTGTTCTACATTTTAGCTTTCTATTTCTTTTCTTCCACAGACTGACTTAGGGCTCACGTGATTTTCATTCTCCATTCTGGTTTGTCATTTTATTTTTCTTTTCATTTCTTTTTTCTCTCATTCCATTTAATTTCGGCATGTTTATGAATAACTAGATCACATTTGTTTATAGTTCTTCTCAATTTACATTCCTGTTTCGTTTATCTATTCTGTTTTCCTTTAGTGTATTTGGTTTTATTAATTTCTCATATTGACTTTAGCTTTATTTCGTATAGTTTCATTATCTGTTTAACAAACTCAAGTAATTATGGTGAGAACAAAGAACCCCACTGTTTCCCGAACTGAGCAAGAAGAGCAGGAAGTTGAAGTGGTGAACATTGCTTCTCATTATGGTGCTTTATTTCCCATTTTTTCTGTAGACGAAGGCAGTAGGTATTTACTACTTCGTAATAGGTATTTGATGCACTGTAAGTTTTTTCCTGACTCTTTACTTAATCAAATTGGTATGCTAGAAGTAGTTAATGACATGTTAAGAGTATGTGGGTTGTTTAAATTTGCTTCTATGCGTGAAAATGTGCGTCCTGATTTAGTTTTAGAATTCTATACCACATTAAAAAAGAATGATGATAATGAGAATTGGTTAGACTTTAGGATGGCTGGAAAACCTTATACTTTAACTTATTTTATGATGAATAGGATATTTAGATTTTCTCAAGCTGGTTTGACCGAGCCACCTAAATCGTTTAAGCCACATGAATTTTGGACATTTTTGACTGATTTGCAAACACGTTATAGAGCTAGGGATGCTAAATCCATGTTTATTAAAGATTTAAGGTATTGGATTTTGCATAGGATTTTAGCTTCTTTGGTTTTTAATAGGTCCGAATTCAATAGAGTTTCATATAATGAGTTGTTTTTAATGTGGTGTGTACATAAAAATAAGGACGTATGTTGGCCTTTTTGGATAGTAGGTCAATTGTTGCAATGTGTACATAAGCATGATTCACCTTTATCACATGGGCATGTTATTTCTAGTATTGCAACTAATTTAAATGTTGATCTTGATGCTTATTATAGAGTTTTTCCTTGCCATTATTTTACTAAGACTATGTTAGTTCGTGGAGAAATTGTTGGCAATAATTTTCAGGAAATTCCTGCACGTGCTCGATCATGTTGGAGGGATATTGCTGGAAATGCTGCGCCACAAGTTGAGGAACAAGAGGAAGAAGGAGAGGGGGAGGCAAGTGAAGATGAGGAGATGGCAGTTATTCCACCTGCTGCAGCTACTGCACCTGAAGTGGGTTCATCCAGCCATAACATTCCCTCAATGCTATCTAATATGCAAGAGCAATTATCTTCTATTGAGCGACGTCAAAGGAGGCTGGAGTATAAATTTGATAGTTTCATGTCCCAAACTGGATTTGTGGTTCATTCGCCTCCACCATCACCATGATAGGGGAGTTTTCTTTTTATTCATTTCATTTATTTCTTTTTACTTGTTTTTGTGTGTCATTCCTACACATTGAGGACAATGTTGGTTCTAAGTGTGGGGGAGTGATTGTGTTATGTGTTGTGATGTTTGTGATTGTGTTTGTGAGTTTGTGTAGTTATTATGTATGTAAATTGCATGATTATTTTTGTTTGTGTGTTTTTATATTTCAATTAGGCTTTTAAGTAAACTTTATTATAAAGCATTGTTTATTTGGTGTATTGTATAGGTTGTTAAGTCATTTATCTTTTATGCTCATTTTTATCAGTTTTTCAAAAATTTTTCGCATGTATTTTAAGTTTTTCAAGTTATTTTGTTTTACTTATTTCAACATTATAGATTATTTAGTCTTTTTAACTAACCATGTTTTTAAAGTTAGAATTTACTCATTTAGTTTATAATTTTCAATTTCTAGTTGTTTAAGGAAACTATAGCCATAATACTTACCTTTTATCTTTTCAATAATGGATGAGGACTAAAATTACAAAGAAAAGTTAAAAGTGGGATGGAGCATAAAATGCACCCACTAAAGTCATAAAAAAAAAAAAAATAGAGAAAAAGAAAAGCAAGATATATATCAAAAATTGCAAGGATATGGGATGGAGCGTAAAACGCACCCATATACTTTCTCTTGCTAGAAATCAAAAAGAAAAATCAAAAGAAAAGAAAAAAACAAAGTCTAAAAATGCCATGAGATTAGATTAAGGGTAAGTGAGCTTAAAATGTCCTAAATACAGCTAGTTGCTTGAGAATTTTAACTTTATAATTAATTTTCTTTCTTTAGTTCATGTTTAGTTTTAATAGACTTCATACTCCTTATGTTGGCATTAGTAAAGTTTAGTAATTTGTTGAATTTGGGATGCATACTTTTAAATTTTGACTTACTGATTTTATTATGAGTGTATGAGATATTTTGGTTCTTTTCAATTCTATTACATGTGCTAAATAACAGTGTTTTGTAGTAATTTTTACTGGTTATTAAATTTTCTTATTTCTTTGATCTTGCCTGAGGACAAGCAAGGGTTAAGTGTGGGGGAATTTGATAGGAGCTAAAATGAAGTATAATTATGTATTTATTTTGTGTGAATTTATGTAATTAATCATGCTATTGTGTGTATAATTTGATGTGATATATTAGTTTATGATTATTTGTACAAGTTGAGTGTTTATGCTGTTTATGGTTGTTTTTAGGTGAAATGAAGAGAAGAACAGATATAGAATGAGAAGATCACGTTTCACTCAAGGATCAAGCCGTGACTATGAGTCACGTGACGTGACTTGCTAAGAAGAATGAAGAAGAAGGAGGAAAGGAAGAAGGAGCTGCGAGAGAGACGAGTCACGCCGTGACCAGGGATCACGTGACGTGAAGAGAAGCTAGAGAGGAAAGAAAGGAAAGAGAAGAAGAAAGAAGAAGAGTCACGGCGTGAGCAAAGGTCACGCGACGTGACGCCACAGAGAGGCCAGGAAAGGAAGAGAAAGAAGAGAAAGGAGAAGAGAGGAGGCAAGGCGTGAGCGCCAGTCACGCCACACGCGAAGAAGAATCACGCCGTGATGGGGAGTCACGCGACGTGACTGGCCAGAGAGGGAAGCGAAAACCGAAGAAAGGAAAGAAGGAAGAAATGGGCGAGCGCGTTCTGTCGCGAGCGCGACACCGTTGCGATCGCGACAGAGACGACCGTTGGACGGTTTTCAGCCAAAAATTACATGAAAAGTCACCCTCTTTCACCAAATTGTGCAACCTTTCCCAAGAGACATCTTCAAGGGACATCAACTTTCAATCAACATCTATAAATATTAGTTTAAATGTAATTTATTGGGATGATGAATTTTTTAGTAAAGTAATTTTCTGTATTTTAGTTAAACAATATTCTTTAGTTTTATTTTCTTATTTAGTTTTTATGGTTTGAAGAAGAAGATCAAGGAGAAGAAAATCTATTTGAAGAGATTTAGAAAAGGGTTGAAGAACTTCTATCTTATTCTCTTATTTTTAATTCTTCTCCAATATTTCTATGAATATTATTTTAATGAATTTGTATGTTATGATTATTTCTAGTTTCATCTACTTTAATAATCTTTCATTGTAGATTTTCTATTAGTATCTTTTGTTTGATCTTTACAAGTTAAAGTAATTCGAGAGTTTGCTTTATCCGACATCTAATAGAATTTCATTATTAAGATATATTCAAGAAATTGGTATATTGAGATAATTGCTATAGGTTAGTGATTATTCTTAAAATATGTAATTAGAAACCTCTAATTCATTAATGAAAATTGTGAGTTAGAATTTTAATTATATGTTTTAGGCATTTTAATTCATGTCGAGAGAGTGAGTTAAAAGTTTATTCTAACTTGGCTTGCATGAAAGATGAAAGATGTTAATCTAAATGATGGAATCAAGTTCATTGTTTTTAATTCTTCATGATTTATTTTATCTTCTTTTGACTATCATTAACTAGGTTTAATTAGTTTACATGTTAGATTAGATTAAAACCAATTCTACCTTTAAATCATCATTGTAAACAAGATTAAAATCAATTAGTAATAGTGTGTAAGACGTTCCCTGTGGGATCGATATCTAAAGTACTATTGCGCTACACCGTATACTTGCGGTATGTTGCATCATTAAAAAATGCACAACAGTGACAATGAAATTCATTGTGACCGTGACCTACCCTATTTTGGCAATATAACCCTAATGTGTTCAGACTTTCTAATGGTAAGTCTTCAAGTAAAATGAAGGACATTATGAATAAGTGTTAAGCGGGTACACTTGCATACTGTGTGATAAATCTTGAATGCAATCAAATAGGTAGTTATGAACTATGAGGAATGAATTTGGAAGCATATTGAATATGCCAGTGAATGTGATATGAGCTATCTCTGTATGCGGTGTGAAAAGCAATCAATGTGAACTGAATAATTTGTTTAACAACTTAAGCCTGTGAGTCAAGTAGTGGATAGTTCGACATGCCTATAGGGTCGTGCTGCAGCCCCATGCGTATAATGTGTCTGACTCCATGGGAATCACAATACGAAAATAATGTGAATAATCCTTGCTGGATTATATTATAAGTGAAATGATATTTTGGTACCTGAGGGTACCCATGCGTAAGTGTAATCTCAATGAGATTCTAGTACCTGAGTGGTACCAATGCGATACCCGTTATCCGCGTCATTGAAATGCAGGCTAACTGAGTAATCAAATAATACAGGGAAGTGACTGTAACATAATAAAGCATGTGATGTGGTTATGTGAATAAGTGATTGATGCTTTATGATTGAATATAGTAATGGACAATACTATGCTTGAAATGATACTTGCTTTGATAATGATTGCTTTGGCATGTCTACAAGCATGTAATGTATGATGACTCTGATGTGTGATAAATTATGTACTATATATGAATTCCCCACTAAGCGTTATCGCTTAGCATGGATTTACTCTAATCCGTGCAGGTACGGACGAGAGGTGACTGAAGGACGTCCCCCGCATTTTGTACGGTCAACAGTAGGAAATAGAAAGTGTAGGTTCTGGGTTTAATATTTTGGGATTTCTATATAAGCTTTTGTACCATCGTATGTATAGTGGGTATGTAAAGGCATGTAATAATCTGATAACTATGGATGTTAACCTAAATATGTATGTGCAACGCGTGTGGCTATGGAAATGCACTATAAGTAGTTGGCATGTGATGTGTGAGTTAAGATTGTATATGATGAAATTTTATTATTCAGGCTAAGCATGTGTTCTGTTGTGTGTGTGCGGTCTTCTCTAATTAAGATTAGCTGAGCTAGTCTGTCGTTAGGGAATGGGTGTCACAAGTTGTGGTATCAGAGCCTAGGTTGAGTCTTTTCTGGGAATTGGGTAGATATGATGTGCATAGTCTGTTGACCTAATGCGAAAGTCCTTATTTAATCTGTGTAGTAGCGATGGATTCTGGAAGGTGTTGAGCATTTTTTATATATGCTAATTATACCGCAAGTATACGGTGTACCGCAATAGTACTTAAGATGTCGATCCCACGAGAAACGTTTTTACACACTATTACTAATTGATTTTAATCTTGTTTACAATGATTAATTAATGGTAGAGTTGATTTTAATCTAATCTAACATATAAACTAAATATACCTAGTTAATGATAGTCAAAAGAAGATAAAATAAATCATGAAGAATTAAAGACAATGAACTTGATTCCATCAATTTATTAACATCTTTCATCTTTTTATGCAAGCCAAGTTAGAATAAATTTTTAACTCACTCTCTCGACATGAATTAAAATGCCTAAAACATACAATTAAAATTCTAACTCACAATTTTCATTAATGAATTAGAGGTTTCTAATTACATATTTTAAGAATAAACACTAACCTATAGCAATTATCTCAATATACCGATCTCTCAAATATATCTTAATAATGAATCTCTATTAGATGTCAGATAAAGCAAACTCTCGAATTACTTTAACTTGTAAAGATCATGCAAAAGATACTAATAGAAAATCTGCATTCAAAGACCATAAAAGTAGATGGAAATAGAAAGAATAATAATATGCAAATTCATTAGAATGATATTCATTAAAATATTGGAGAAGAATTAAAAATAAGAGAATAAGATAGACGCCTTTCAACCCTTTTCTCAATCTCTTGAAATAAGTTTTCCTCTCCTTAATCTTCTTCTTCAAAACATAAAACTAAATAGAAATTTAACTAAGAAATATCTGTTTTGCAAAATACAGAAAAATTACTTAACTAAAATTCATTCTTCATATATCTTTAAACTACAGTTAAACTACATATATTTATAGATAATAATTTAAAAATCGTGTCTCTTAGAGATGTCCCTTGAGAATGGTTGCAAAGTTTGGTGAAAGAGGATGACTTTTCATGTGACTTTTGGCTCAAAACTGCCCAACGGTCGTCTCTGTCGCGATCGCAACGTTGTTGCGATCGCGACAGAACGCACTGATCCATTTTCCTCTTTCTTTCTTTCTCTCGGTTTCCTCTTCCTTCTCTAGCCAGTCACGACTCGTTACTCCCCATCACGGCGTGTCTTCGCATGTGTTTGGCGTGACTGGCACTCACGTCTCGCTTCCTCCTCTCCTTTCTCTTCTCTTCTCTTCTCTTTCCCTTTCTTGGCCTCTCTCACGCGTCACGAGTCGCCACCTACGCTCACGTCGCGTGACGCTTCTCTCTCAGCTTCTTTTCTTCTTTTCTTTCTCTTTCTCTTCTTTCTTCTTCTCCAGTCACGTCTCGTTACCTAAGGGCACGTCGCGTGACTCCTTGTATGAGACGTGACCTGCTCCTTTGCTCTCGTGATCCTCTCATTCTATTTCTTAATCTGGTTCTTCTCTTCATTTTTCACCTAAAAACAACAGTAAACACACAAACATGCAATCTAATACAAATAATCATAAACTAACACATAACATCAAATTTACACACAATTTCATAATTAATTACATAAACTCATACAAAATAAATACTAAATTATACCTCAATTAACCTCCTATCAAATTCCCCCACACTTAACCCTTGCTTGTCCTCAAGCAAGAGAAAAGACATGAACAAATGTAACAGCTAGTAAACATAATTACAAAGCAATGTCCATTCAGCATATATACTAGAGTTGCAAAGATCAACTATCCCAAATACTCACACATATCAGTAAATCAAAATTCAAAATATGCATTGAAAATTCAACAAGTTTTCTAATTTTACTACTTCCAACATAAAGAATATAAAGTCTCAAAAACTAAACATGAATCAAAGAGAGAAAATTGATCATAAAAGTTAAAAATCTAAGATTGCTAGTCACCTTTTAGGACAATTAAAGCTCACTTACCCTTAATCAAATCTCATGGCATTTTTAGACTCTTTTTCTTTGTTTTTTTTTTCTTTCACATGAGTATAACTTTTTATTGATTCCCATGTATAGCAAGAGAATGTAATATGGGTGCATTTTACGCTCCATCCCATATTTTTTTGCAATTTTAAATATACATCTTGCTATTTATTGTTGAAATTAGTGGGTGCATTTTATGCTTCATCCCACTTTTAACTTTTCTTTTTATTTTTTAAGTCCTCATCCATTATTGAAAAGAAATAAGGGCAAGTATTATGGCTATAGTTTCCATAAGCAACTAGAAACTTAAAATTTTAAACAAAATGAGCAAATTCTAACTTTAAGAATATGGTAGGTAAAGAGACTAAATAATCTATAATGTTGAAATAAGTAAAACCAAATAACTTGAAAAACTTAAAACACATCCCAAAAATTTTGAAAAACTGAGAAAAATGAATATAAAAGATAATGGACTTAACAACCTATATAATATACCAAATAAACAATGCTTCATAATAAAGCTTACTAAAAACTTAGTTGAAATATAAAAACACACAACAAACATATAAACAACACATACATAAACATATAAAACAATAATCAAACAAGCTAACTCACTCCCCCACACTTAGAACCAACATTGTCCTCAATGTGTAGGAATGACACACAAAAACAAGTAAAACAAACAAATAAAATCAAAAGAAAGAAAAAACCCCCCTATCACGGTGAAGGTGGAGGCGATGGAACCGCAAAACCAGCTTGAGTCAGGAAATTATCAAATTTGTACTCCAACCGCCTTTGACGTTGCTCAATGGAAGAAAGTTGCTCTTGCATATTAGAGAACATCATGGGAATGTTATGGCTAGATGAGCCAACCTCAGGAGCAGCAGCCACATCTGCTGGAATATCAGGCATCACTTCATCTTCACTTGCCTCCTCCTCACCTTCTTCTTCTTGTGCCTCTACTTGTGGCTCAAAAGTTCCAGCAATATCCCTCCAACATGATCGAGCACGAGATGGGATTTCCTGAAAATTATTACCAACAACTTCCCCACGAACTAACACATTTTTATTAAAATAAAGGCAAGGAAAAATGCGATAATAAGCATCAAGATCCACATTTAAAGTGCTTGCAATACTAGAAATAACATGCCCATGAGTTAAAGGTGAATCATGCTTATTAACACATTGTAGCAATTGACTAACTATCCAAAAAGGCTAACAGACATCCTTACGTCTATGGACACACCACATCAAAAACAACTCATTATATGAAACTCTATTGAATTCAGACCTATTAAAAACTAAAGAAGCTAAAATCCTATGCGAAATCCAATATCTCAAATCTTTAATAAACATGGATTTAGCATCCCTAGCCCTATAATGTGTTTGCAAATCAGTCAAAAATGTCCAAAATTCATGTGGCTTAAAAGATTTAGGTGGATCAGTTAAACCAGTTTGAGAAAATCTAAACATCCTATTCATCATAAAATAGGTCAAAGTATAAGGTTTACCAGCCATCCTAAAATCTAACCAATTCTCATTATTATCATTCCTTTTCAATGTGGTGTAAAATTCTAAAACTAAATCAGGACGAACTTCTTCATGCATAGATGCAAATTTCAACAATCCACATACTCTTAACATGTCATTAACTACATCTAACATACCAATTTGAATAAGCAAAGAATCAGAAAAATACTTACATTGCATTAAAGGCCTACCACGAAGAGTTAAATACCTACTGCCTTCATCTACAGAAAAAATGGGAAATAACGCACCATAATGAGCAGCAATATTCACCTCTTCAACTTCCTGCTCTTCTTGTTCAATTCGGGAGACAGATGGATTCTTTGTTCTCACCATTGTTGAATGTGTTGGGTAAACAGAGAATGAAAACTATAGGGAAGTAAATCTGAAGACAATAGAAGAAATTAACAAAATCAAATACACTAAAGGAAAACAGAAAAGATAAAAGAAAAAGGAATATAAACAGAGAAGAATATTACAAACGAAATGTGATTTAGTTATGCATGAAAATGCCGAAATTAAATGTGTTAGGGGAAAGAAGAAATGAAAAAGAAAAATGAAAATAAACTGACAAACCTGGAAAAAGAATGCAAATCCTGTAATCCCTAAGAAGATTGAAGAAAAGAGAAGAGAAACAAAATGCTAAAATGTAAAACTAGAATAACGAAAGGAAAATAGAGGATGGAAGTTCGAAAGTTCTCTGTGGAAGAAAAAGAAGAAGAAAGGAAAGTTTTTTAGTCGTGACCTGTGCTAGGGAAAATAAAACTAACAGAGAAAACTGAGAAAAGGAAAAGTCACGACGTTAGGGTTTTAAAATTTAAGTTCCCGCTTTTAATTCTTCTTTTTCTGTGTTTTAATGCTTAACTGGTAAAATTAAATTAATGTAATTGAAATTAAATCATCTAAATCAGAAAAGAAAAGAAAACAAATCCAAATAATAAAAAATAATAAGTAAAATCAGAAAATAAAAGAAAAGAAAAGAAAAAATTAAAGCTTACCTGATCATCAGCACCTCACGCGTCACGAGTCGTAAGGCAACGTCACGACTCGTGATGCGTCTTACTTACCTGGGCGAAATCCATTTCCTCAGCCCGTCACGTCGCGTGAAGCTGCATCATGAGACGCACTGCTAAAATCTCTTGCTGTTGCGATCGCGATACTTGCCGCGATCGCAACAGAATCAAACGTCTGCAAAACTTTTTTTATTTTTTTATTTTTTTCTATTTTTTTATTCATTTATTTATTTAATTTTTTATTATATTTATTAAACAAATCTAATCTTACTAAATTAGCTATCATTTAAAAACAAATGTGTTTTTAGCATGAAAATCAATAATACCATAAATAAAACTATATAAACAAATTTAAAATAAATTACAAAACCTAAATAAAAACAATATAACTAAGTAACCTAAATAGAAGAATTAGACATATCATGGCTTAATGTGCTCCCTAGGATTCTCCTCAGTATTACTTGGAAGGCATCCTAGATTTCTAGAAGGTAAAGAATTAGCAAGTTGGCTTATTTGAACCTCAAGATTATGAATAGTAGCAGCATGATTTTTAGCAATTTGATCAAATTTTTCTTCAAGTTTCTTTTGACTTTCATCTTGAGAATGCATCTTACAATTTATTTATTTAATAAACTTATCAATTTTAACCTCAAAGGCCCCAAACATATCTTGTGGTTGTTGGTATCCTACACCTCTATTTTGGTTGTTAACATTTTTATTCCCCCATGAAAGGTTAGGATGGTTTCTCCAACCAACATTATAAGTGTTAGAATAAGGATTTCCACGACCTTGGCTTCGAAGAAAATTAACTTGCTCTTCTTTATTAACCATGCCTAAAGTGCAATTATCACTCTTATGTCCTTGTTGACCACAAACATTGCATGCATTTAATGAATTACCACCCATACTTAGACTATTAATTCTATGATTCAATGCTTCAATTTGGGCTTGTAATGCAACCATAGAATCTACTGAATGTGCCCCCTTAGTATTAGAATTATTATACTCCCTTACTCTTTCAGGAGGCCACATACAGTTATTCATTGCCATCTCTTCCAATAGCTCATATGCTGCATCAATTGTTTTTCTCATCAAGGATCCACCAGCTGCAGCATCTATAGTCCCTCTTGTAGTTGGATTTACACCATTATAAAAAGTCTGCATCAAAAGCTCCCTTGGAAGGTTGTGGTGTGGACACATCCTTTGCAATTCCTTGAATCTTTCCCAAGCCTCATATAATGATTCATTATCATTTTGAACAAATGTAGTAATATCCTTTATGATTTTTGCAGTTTTGGCCAATGGAAAATATTTTGATAAAAATGCTTGGGCCAATTGGTCCCAAGTAGTTATAGATCCCCTTGTTAGGGAATTCAACCAAGCTTTTGCTTTATCCTTCAAAGTGAATGGAAAAAGCCTAAGCTTGATTGCATCAGCCGAAACTCCATTTATCTTAAAGGTATCACATATCTCAAGAAAGTTGGCTAAATGAGCATTTGGATCCTCATTTGCCAAACCATAGAATTGAATACTATTTTGAATCATTTGTAATAATGAAGGCTTAATCTCAAATTGATTTGCAATTACCGTTGATCTTACCACTCCTTGTTGAGCACCACTCAAAGCAGGTGTGGCAAAGTCCATGAGTTTTGGTGGATTTTCTTCAGCCATGATAATTGATCTCCTATTTTTGTTCTTCTTTCTATTTGACTTCTGGTTACTTGACAAGAATCTTTCAATTTCAGGATTTAAAGGCTCAAGCTCTTCTAAAGAACTCCTTGTACTAGGCATGAACTTCTAAAATCCTGTAAAACAAAAACACAACACAAAATTAATTTAAACACTCAAACAAATTAAAACAAACAAAATATTGTAATCCAAAATTATAAATCAATTTTCATAATGGCAAAACAACCGTTCCCCGGCAACGGCGCCAAAAACTTGTTGAGCATTTTTTATATATGCTAATTATACCGCAAGTATACAGTGTACCGCAATAGTACTTAAGATATCGATCCCATGAGGAACGTTTTTACACACTATTACTAATTGATTTTAATCTTGTTTACAATGATTAATTAATGGTAGAGTTGATTTTAATCTAATCTAACATATAAACTAAATATACCTAGTTAATGATAGTCAAAAGAAGATAAAATAAATCATGAAGAATTAAAGACAATGAACTTGATTCCATCAATTTATTAACATCTTTCATCTTTTTATGCAAGCCAAGTTAGAATAAATTTTTAACTCACTCTCTCGACATGAATTAAAATGCCTAAAACATACAATTAAAATTCTAACTCACAATTTTCATTAATGAATTAGAGGTTTCTAATTAAATATTTTAAGAATAAACACTAACCTATAGCAATTATCTCAATATACCGATCTCTCAAATATATCTTAATAATGAATCTCTATTAGATGTCAGATAAAGCAAACTCTCGAATTACTTTAACTTGTAAAAATCATGAAAAAATCTTCATTCAAAGACCATAAAAGTAGATGGAAATAGAAAGAATAATAATATGCAAATTCATTAGAATGATATTCATAAAAATATTGGAGAAGAATTAAAAATAAGAGAATAAGATAGACGCCTTTCAACACTTTTCTCAATCTCTTGAAATAAGTTTTCCTCTCCTTAATCTTCTTCTTCAAAACATAAAACTAAATAGAAATTTAATTAAGAAATATCTGTTTTGCAAAATACAGAAAAATTACTTAACTAAAATTCATTCTTCATATATCTTTAAACTACAGTTAAACTACATATATTTATAGATAATAATTTAAAAATCGTGTCTCTTAGAGATGTCCCTTGAGAATGGTTGCAAAGTTTGGTGAAAGAGGATGACTTTTCATGTGACTTTTGGCTCAAAACTGCCCAACAGTCGTCTCTGTCGCGATCGCAACGTTGTCGCGATCGCGACAGAACGCGCTGATCCATTTTCCTCTTTCTTTCTTTCTCTCGGTTTCCTCTTCCTTCTCTAGCCAGTCACGACTCGTTACTCCCCATCACGGCGTGTCTTCACGTGTGTTTGGCGTGACTGGCGCTCACGTCTCGCTTCCTCCTCTCCTTTCTCTTCTCTTCTCTTCTCTTCTCTTTCCCTTTCTTAGCCTCTCTCACGCGTCACAAGTCGCCACCTACGCTCACATCGCGTAACGCGCCTCTCTCAGCTTCTTTTCTTCTTTTCTTTCTCTTTCTCTTCTTTCTTCTTCTCCAGTCACGTCTCGTTACCTAAGGGCACGTCGCGTGACTCCTTGTATGAGACGTGACCTGCTCCTTTGCTCTCGTGATCCTCTCATTCTATTTCTTAATCTGGTTCTTCTCTTCATTTTTCACCTAAAAACAACAGTAAATACACAAACATGCAATCTAATACAAATAATCATAAACTAACACATCACATCAAATTTACACACAATTTCATAATTAATTACATAAACTCATACAAAATAAATACTAAATTATACCTCAATTAACCTCCTATCAGAAGGCATACCGGAGAAGAGTCTGCCGAATGTGTGAATCCCCGTGAAGCTGAGGTGACGGGGTCTGGACAGTCTAGATCGGTTGGTTTTGGGAATGAGATTCCGTTTGGGCCTATGGAAGCTATGATGAAAATGACACAGGATATGGCGAGAGTGATGGAGCGTATGTTGGTGCCTAGAGCCCCAATAGAATCTTTGAGAAAGCATGGTTTGGAGGAATTCCATGGAACAAGGTTAGATGAGTCAGAAAAAGCAGAGTACTGGATTGAGAAGGTGGAGAGGATTCTTAAGGAGATACGGTGTCCTCTTGACCAGTGGGTTGAATGTGTGGAGTCACTACTCCAAGGCCCTGCATATGATTGGTGGAAGCTGGTCTTGCAGAATCCGATGCTTCCTGAACCATTAGACTGGGAGTTCTTTGAAAGGGAATTCAAGAACAAGTATATCACTAAAGCACATCGTGAGGCAAACTGGAAGAAGTTTCTGAGTTTAAGACAGAGAACCATGTCGGTGGCAGAGTATGAAGCGGAATTTTATCGTCTAAGCAAATACACGCCAAAAGGTGTTTTAACCGATGTGTTGCGGTGTCAACAGTTTGAGGAATGATTGATTGAGGAAATTAAAGCATTGCTGATTTCTCTAACAATAGAACAGAATATAAGTTATTATCGAATTGTACAAGCAGCTTTGAGAGCTGAAAGGACGTTGGTAGCTCAAAGAGAATGGAGACAAAGGAAGAATGCAGGTAGAGGTGGTTCCCAGACGGGGAAAAGATCAAGAGATTCTCATGTGGCACCACCTGCGGAATCTGGGTTCAGTTCTGCAGCAAGAGGTAAGAAGCGTGGCGCTCCCTCAGCATCTGGTTCGGGAAGAGGAACATCTGGTAACAAAAGTGAGGTTCAGGAGTGTCCTCATTGTGGTAAGAGGCATAGAGGAGAATGCTGGAGAGTGACGGGTGCTTGTTTTAAATGTGGAAGCACTGAGCATTTCCTTGCTAATTGCCCGAATGCTTATGAGATGTCGGGAAATCAACAAGAGCAGAGTAGGGGTGGTTCAAATTTGCCTTCTACTAATAGAGGAAGAGGAAGAGGACGTGGCAGAGGTAGCCAGTCCAGGGGTGCAGTTGATTCTGAAATTGTAGATAGGCCTGATGCGGCACCAGTGCAGACTTATGCTATGAGGGCACGAGAGGATCAGGATGCGCCTGAAGTGATAGCAGGTACTATTCTACTCTGTGGTGTGGAAATGTTTGCACTTATTGATCCTGGCTCAACTCATTCATATGTGTGTGATAAAAAGATATGTGAAAAGATTCCTAAAGTTGAATGTTTAAAATATGATATATGTGTGTCTAGCCCTTTGGGTGGTAATATTAGTGTGAACAGAGTGTATAGAAATTGTGCATTTGAAGTTCAAGGTAGTGTGTTTCCAGCGGATTTGATTGAACTACCGTTTGATGAGTTTGATTTGATTTTGGGTATGGATTGGTTAACCAAATATGATGCGGATGTTAAGTGTAAGAGGAAGATGGTTGTACTCTATGATGGTAAGGGGAACAGAGCGACAGTGAGGGGAGTGTGCACTAACCCTCTTGTGAATGTGATATCTGCTATACAAGCCTGTCGGTGTATGAGAAAAGGATGTGAAGCTTATCTAGCTTTGGTGATAGACAGTAAGAGAGAACATGTGAAGATACAAGAGATACCGATAGTCAGAGAGTTTCTTGACGTGTTTTCTGAAGAATTGAGCGGTGTACCACCGATAAGAGAGGTTGAGCTATCGATTGATGTGGCGCCTGGAACAGTCCCGGTATCTAAGGCACCGTACAGAATGGCTCCAACTGAGTTGAAGGAATTGAAAGAATAGCTGCAATAACTGCTAAATAGGGGTTTGATTAGACCTAGTGTTTCACCTTGGGGAGCACCAGTGTTATTTGTCAAGAAGAAAGATGGTACAATGAGAATGTGCATCGATTATCGGCAGTTGAATAAAGTGACAGTAAAGAATCGATACCCTTTACCTCGGATTGAAGATTTGTTTGATCAGTTAAGAGGAGCCGGTGTATTTTCAAAAATTGATTTGCGTTCAGGGTATTATCAGTTGCAAGTGAAGAAAGAAGATATACCTAAGACTGCATTTAGAACTCGATATGGGCACTATGAGTTTCTAGTGATGCCTTTTGGGTTGACTAATGCGCCAGCTGCATTTATGGACTTGATGAATCGGGTATTCAGACCGTATCTGGATCAATTTGTGGTAGTATTCATAGATGATATTCTGGTTTATTCAAGGGATGGGAAGGAGCACGAGCAGCATTTGAGAATTGTGCTCCAGACACTGCGGGAGCATCAGTTGTATGCCAAACTAAGTAAGTGTGAGTTCTGGCTCAAAGAGGTGTCATTTCTGGGTCATATGATCTCATCTGAGGGGATTAAAGTAGACCCAACTAAGATAGAAGCAATTGTGAATTGGAAACCGCCTAAGAATGTGCTGGAGGTTCGCAGTTTCTTAGGGTTGGCTGGATACTACAGAAGGTTTGTGAAAGGATTTTTAGTGATAGCTTCACCGTTGACAAGATTGTTACGAAAAGGAGTGAAGTATGAGTGGTCTGAAAGATGTCAAGCGAGTTTCAATCAGTTGAGGAAGATGTTAGTAGAAGCACCGATTCTTACATAGCCTATGACTGGCAAAGAGTATGTGTTGTATACCGATGCTTCAGGTGTCGGGTTGGGTTGTGTATTGATGCAAGAGGGGAAGGTGATAGCATATGCGTCAAGGCAACTGAAGCCGCATGAACAAAATTATCCGACTCATGATTTGGAATTGGCAACAGTAGTGTTTGCTTTAAAGATTTGGAGATATTACTTGTATGGTGAGAAGTGTAGAATTTACACCGATCATAAGAGTTTGAAATATCTGCTTACACAGAAGGAATTGAATCTGAGACAGCGGAGATGGCTCGAGTAAGGATTATGATTGTATTGTGGATTATCACCCGGGAAAAGCTAATGTAGTGGCGGATGCCTTGAACAGGAAGTCAATTTCAGCATTACAGTTAAAGCGGATCAAGTGGAGGTTTTTTGCAGACGGAGCTTTATTGGCACAGTTGAAAGCAAGACCGGTTCTGAGAGACGAGTTAATAGTTGCTCAGAGAAATGATATGAGGTTGCAACAAGTTTTGCAGTCAGTCAGTGATATGGATAAAACTGACTATTTAGTGAATGAAGACGGGGTACTGCTGTATAAAAATAGAATGTGTGTGGCAGGTGATAAAGAATTAAAGAAGAGATTGATGCATGAGGCTCATAATACGATTTTCACTATGTATCCAGGTGGAAACAAGATGTATCAAGATATGAAACAATTGTACTGGTGGCATGGGATGAAGAAAGATGTAGTGGAATATGTGTCTAAGTGCCTTGTCTGTCAACAAGTTAAAGCGGAGCATCAAGTGCCTCAGGGGATGTTGCATCCACTCCCTATTCCACAATGGAAATGGGATAATATTACGATGGATTTTGTATCTGGATTGCCTCTGACCTCAAGACAACAAGATGCAGTGTGGGTTATTGTGGACAGGTTTTCGAAATCGGCTCACTTTATACCAGTTCGGATGGATTATTCTATGGAAAAGTTGGCTGAATTGTATGTGAGAGAAATTGTCCGATTGCATGGAATACCCTTGTCTATTGTTTCTGATAGAGATCCCAGATTCACTTCTAAGTTTTGGAAGAGCTTACAAGCGGCTTTGGGTACGAAATTGAACTTCAGTACTGCTTTCCATCCGCAAACTGATGGACAATCGGAAAGAATTATTCAGGTATTGGAAGATTTGATGCGAACATGTGTTTTGGATTTGTCTAAGAGTTGGGATAGGTATCTTCCACTTATGGAATTTGCTTATAACAACAGTTATCAGACCAGTATTGGTATGGCACCGTATGAAGTCTTGTACGAAAGGAAATGTCATTCACCGGTTTGTTGGACAGAATTGAATGAGAGCAAAATCATTGGACCTGATCTAGTGAGGGATACAGAATAGAAAGCTAAGATCATACAGCAAAGGTTGAAAGCAGCAAGTGACAGACAGAAATCGTATGCTGATTTGAAAAGAAGGGACATTGAATTCAGTGTGGGCGATAAAGTATTTCTGAAAGTGTCTCCTTGGAGGAAGGTGCTAAGATTCGGTAAGAAAGGAAAATTGAGTCCGAGGTTTATCGGGCCATACGAAGTGCTTAAATGAGTAGGTTTAGTAGCTTATCGGTTGGCTTTGCCCCCGGCTTTGGCTAAGCTGCATGATGTATTCCATGTATCCATGTTAAGAAGATATAGGTTGGATGATTCCCATGTACTACCTGTACAAGAAGTGGAAGTGCAATCAGATTTTACTTATGATGAGAAGCCGAAAGTGATTTTAGCAAGAGAAGTGAGGCAACTTCGGAACAAGCATATACCACTTGTAAAGGTACTATGGCAGCATCATGGTGTAGAATCCACAACTATGCGAGAGCAGCATCCACAACTGTTCTACTCAGGTATGAATTTCGAGGACGAAATTCTTTAAGGAGGGGAGGGTTGTCATGGCCGGACTTGTACCCTAGTTGCAATTAGTTTAATTTGGGGTCTAAGTGAAATTAAGTGTGTAGGATTGGACTTAATTGAAAGGCTAAGGAAATTTAAGAGGTTAAAAAGGGAATTGTGCATGAGTAGTAAGAAGTGGATTAACTAAGCTAAGTAAGTGTGGATTAGAGAATAAAATAACTTGATTAAATGGATAGTGGAGGCAGAATTGAGAATGGAATCCGTGTGGCATCATGAGAGTAAGCCACCTCCTTCTTTGCATGCATTTGCCTAGAGAAGTGAGAGGTGAGTATGTGTTGGCCTCATTCTTCATTTTCTGCATTTGACTTTATCTTTCTTCTTGTTTCCGTGAGTGAGGATGAGAGTGGTTTAAGTGGATGTATGCATATAGCTAATTGGAGCAAGAATTAAGTGTTAAGACCTAAGGGTAAGTGATTATGTGTGCTTATTCTCATCTTCTACTCTTCTTCTTGGTTTTGATTTGGTATTGGTATGAGAATTGATGGGTTGTGTTCAATCCTGGAATTTGAATTGGTTTTGCTAGCTGAAGAAGTGAAGAGAGATAAGGGAAAAGCTATGATCGGAGAGCCGAGCGTCCGTCGTGATTAGGAGCTAAGGCGACGAGGTTTGGGAACAAACCTTAATTGTGTGGTTGTATGATTTGTGTTGGTTGAACAGAGATTTGAATTGAAGTGTATGTGTATGCGAAACTGAAGTTGAGCATGAATTATGTGATGTTAGATTATGTGATTGTAATAGTAATATGCTTGGTGGTATAGTGCTTGAGAATGATTATGATTTGTGCTATTATGGAATGCCAAAACAAGAAGGGAAAACAGGTATGTGCTAATTGACTATGTGGTTGATGTTTATGGGTTGATTGCCAAAAGTGAGAGTGAGATTTGAAGCTCTAATGAGAAGGAAGAAATGGACTGAAAAACATAATTATGTCATGGCGTTTTTGCATAGGTCACGGTGACAATCAAATTGACTGTGACCGTGAGTTATGCTTAAGTTCAATTCTGCCTACTTGATTTTTGTATGTCACGGTGACAATGGGATTCATTGTGACCGTGAGGTACTTAAGAGAGCATTCTGTTTTGCAAGGTGAGAATATGTCACGGTGACAATGAAGTTCATTGTGACCGTGACATACCCTCAAGATGCATTCTGCCGAGACTTGGGAACATGTCACGGTGACAATGAAATTGATTGTGACCGTGACCTGTCCCCAGTTTGCATTCTGTTTTAAACTTCAACATGTCACGGTGACAATGAAATTCATTGTGACCGTGACCTACCCTATTTTGGCAATATAACCCTAATGTGTTCAGACTTTCTAATGGTAAGTCTTCAAGTAAAATGAAGGACATTATGAATAAGTGTTAAGCGGGTACACTTGCATACTGTGTGATAAATCTTGAATGCAATCAAATAGGTAGTTATGAACTATGAGGAATGAATTTGGAAGCATATTGAATATGCCAGTGAATGTGATATGAGCTATCTCTGTATGCGGTGTGAAAAGCGATCAATGTGAACTGAATAATTTGTTTAACAACTTAAGCCTGCGAGTCAAGTAATGGATAGTTAGGCATGCCTATAGGGTCAAGTGCTGCAGCCCCATGCGTATAATGTATCTGATTCCATGGGAATCACAATGCGAAAATAATGTGAATAATCCTTGCTGGATTATATTATAAGTGAAATGATATTTTAGTACCTGAGGGTACCCATGCGTAAGTGTAATCTCGATGAGATTCTAGTACCTGAGTGGTACCAATGCGATACCCGTTATCCTCGTCATTGAATTGCAGGCTAACTGAGTAATCAAATAATACAGGGAAGTGACTGTAACATAATAAAGCATGTGATGTGGTTATGTGAATAAGTGATTGATGCTTTATGATTGAATATAGTAATGGATAATACTATGCTTGAAATGATACTTGCTTTGATAATGATTGCTTTGGCATGTCTACAAGCATGTAATGTATGATGTCTCTGATGTGTGATAAATTATGTACTATATATGAGTTCCCCACTAAGCGTTATCGCTTAGCATGGATTTACTATAATCTGTGCAGGTACGGATGAGAGGTGACTGAAGGACGTCCCCCGCATTTTGTACGGTCAACAGTAGGAAATAGAAAGTGTAGGTTCTGGGTTTAATATTTTGGGATTTCTATATAAGCTTTTGTACCATCGTATGTATAGTGGGTATGTAAAGGCATGTAATAATCTGATAACTATGGATGTTAACCTAAATATGTATGTGCAACGCGTGTGGCTATGGAAATGCACTATAAGTAGTTGGCATGTGATGTGTGAGGTAAGATCGTATATGATGAAATTTTATTATTCAGGCTAAGCATGTGTTCTGTTGTGTGTGTGCGGTCTTCTCTAATTAAGATTAGCTGAGCTAGTCTGTCGTTAAGGAATGGGCGTCACAACAGCAGTAAGGAGGAGCTAGGGGCTCGTGAAACTAATATCCTCATCCGCCATCTCACTAAATCGAGCAACACACTCGTTGAGAGAGGCAAAAGAATACAATCGTTGTCAGGGTAAGGAATGCCTCAGTGAATAATGGCCAATTGCCCTGGGAAGAGGCTCTGATAAAAGCTTCAGCTTCTCCTGTAGCCAAATCTGCAAGACAAGAAGTCAGAAACAAAAAAGAGAAAAAAATAATAAAAAAAGGAAAAATTAATAATATGAAAGAAAAGAATTAAGGAAAAGCCACTAGAATGGGTAGGGTCCACTCCAGGCAAAAATAAGGCATAGGGTTATGTGAAAATCCAAAAGGACGCATTTACCGCTAAGAAAAGTTAGTGTGAAAACCCACAAGAGGTGTACTACCTTTGAAAACGATGACGTATCTGGAGCAATAAGGGACTCCCAGTGAAGGCAACAGAAGGGTCAGCACAGATAGAGTCTAAACTCAGGATCGTCTCAGCTAAAATCAGAGGGAATGGGGTAAGCCCGCAATGGATGCTGTCTACTTTTCTGAACAGTCGAAAATTGTCGGTCAACTCAGTAGAAGTCACTGTCAGAAATCTAGAGAGGCAAAACAATAAGACAATGCTTGCCTAATAGGTAGACATATGAGAATAGCCCTCTGGTGCCTCAACCAACGACTCTAGAGTGAACGCCACCCCCTGAAGGGCCAGTTGAGTGGCGACGGTAAAAGAAGCGCCCAAGGTCAGTGCAATGTCCCTCAAACGGACAAAACCACAAATCGGGATGCAAGGTGGGGTGCCGAGCGAAAGCGTTGCCCCAATGATAGCAGCAAACTCCTCAGGTAAGGGGCATAATTCCTGGTAGGTAAACCTAAGGACATGAAAACGGGGATCCTAGAAGTGGAATGCAGCAAGAAGAAGGTTTTGGTCTATCCTAAGTCTTCTTAGAAATTTCAAACTAGAAAATGGGGTTAGGGTGGTATTCTCCCAAGTTCGGGGCTATCCAGAACTCTGTACATCATAGTGAGGACAGATAAAGACATTCTCTAAATATTGCGGCTAAAAATTAAAAATTAACAAGAAAGAGAATGAAGAAAAGAGAAGAAAACCTGGCAAATAAGCTATGGCTAAGGTTCGAAGTCTTGAGTGCACAAAATTCAAGGAAAAAAAGGGGTATTTAAGAGAAGCACCTACAGACGGGCTGCCCATCTGTCGGTCTTCTGACGGGGAGCCCGTCGGTCAAGCCAGTTGACCCCTGGGGGATCTGTCTCCTACATATTTCATGCCTGTCACGCGCATAAAATAATTTTTTTGCATATATCGATCGACTTTTGTTTTACAGGGGAGAAAATTCGATAGAAACGTGTATTGGGGACTGAAATCGAGAGCAAAATGTTCAGGGAGTATTTATATTTTTCAAAAATTTGAAAAAGGAGGGAAAGAAGAAAAATAAAAAGAAAATAGGAATTTTAAGCAACCGACGGGATACTCGTCTCTCGGTCTTCCGACGGGCTACCCGTCGGTCACGAAAAACTAAGCGCACCTTCAGTTTTCCTTTTCTCTTCTTCTTCCCTCTCCTCGCAAACTGACGCCCTCTTACGGTTTTTCACCCATTTTTTGCACATTTCTTGTCCGTTTTGTGCACCATTTGAGCCAAAACGATCCTTGCTTCGTCGCGCATGTGTAGGGCCAGTTTCCTTTCCATTTTGTCGAGTTTAGTTTCAGTCCATTTCGTTGACTACCAGGTTGGTTTTACCATAATTTCTCCTTGCTTTTGATTTATTTTTACTTAATTTTCAGCCTAAATGATGATAAATCTTTACGCCTTAAATGTATGATAAATTCTGCCTATTTTTTCAGCATTTTTGGGACTATATGCACTGACCACTAAGTGTAAACCCTATTAGTCATTTTAAAAATATAGAACCAAATAATGAATAAAAAGGCAAAGGATAATGGACTTATGAACATGCCCCCATCTGACTGAAATTTGAGGACCAATTTAGACTAAATTGGATGTTTAATCACCATGTAGAATAAGTGCACAAATGAAATTGTTGATTGGGGCCTGAGGCCTATCCCTTTACTTATGTTTTCCATGTAGGGAGTATCCTTATAGGGATGCTGCCCAAATTTTTATAATTTTTTGGGTTAGCCACATCCCTGCCGAAATGCTACCAAAATTTTAGTGGGCATATTTTAGACGAAATGCTACCGAAATTTCCATAATTTTGAAATGCGATTGAGTTTACTTGCGACTTTTTACTCGAGGCTAACTCTTTTATTTTCTTTGCATAATGCCTCCACAACATAACATATAACACCTCGAATACACTCTAGTCGGATTAGGGTAAGTTTAGGGTGTAACGGAAATCGAATATGCTAGAGATAGGGACGGAAGTGTCCAAAAGGGACACAACCGTCATTAATTCAAAAGTTTCGACAAGTTTCAGTAAATTGGATAGTTATATTGTCGTGCCTTGAATGACGTGAAAAGAATTATTTGGTGATTAAAAATTTGTAATTGGATGATTGAAGTGATTAATTGTAGTAAAGAACGTGACTGGGTTTATTTGTATAGGGTAAGGGTATTTTGGTCATTTTGTAATTATGGATTAAATTGAATGAACTAATTAAATTATATGGACCAATGTATGTAATAGAAGAGTTGAATGTCAATTAGAGGAAAAGAAGAAAAATCAAAAATTAAAAGATAAGCTTAATACATAAAAATCTTTTTAGGATCAATAAAATTGTGACATGTGGCAAATGGGGATAAGAATGGATTAATTGCCTTAATTCAGCCCTTTGACTATTCTAGGGCCAAGGGATGGACGGGAAAATGAAAAGGGAAAGAAAGGAGAGAGGACTCCTCTCCTCCTTAGTGGTTAGTTCTTTCCTCTTTTCCTCTCCTCTTCACCTTAAAGATAAGTAGGAGTATGTGTAATTCTGAATTTTGGATGTTTTATTTGGAGGGAACAAGAGAAGTTAAAGTAAGAGTAAGAAAACAAGGGGTTGTGCATTCATTTGAGCGATTAGGGAGCAAAGGAAAAGAGGTTTGGAAACTCTCTATTATATATGAATTTTAATATACTCATGTGTTATATAAGTTCCTTGAATGTGTTGATGATGATATATGATGATGGTAGTGAGTGTTGGTTGAAATTGTTAAATTGTGCATGTGGATAAGATTTTGGGTGAAAAACTGTGTTAGAATATACTTGACCTTTCTTCAGTTATTAGGTTGTATCTAGAGTCTTAGAACTCAAAATGGTATGAGACTAGTACCGTTTGAAAGCTAATACATATTTATATAAATGTCTTAGAAATAAGCTTGAGCTAATTTCAGCTCTAAATGTCCCAAAAGTGATCATGAAGTAGAGGTATCTTCTCTGGCTGGGTTCAGGGGAGCAGTTTAGATTGTTTTGCTCATATCTGGTGATTTAGGTGTTCAAACGACATGAGACTTGTAGCAGAAAGCAGAAAGCAGGACATTTGGTATAAAAATGAGTTTTAGAGGTCGGTTCAGGCGGTTGAAGTTTGAAGCAGAAAGCAGTCTTATGACTTGCTCTCGTGAGAAATGTACAGGGGGCTTCTGTCGCGAGCGCGACCATGGTCGCGAGCACGAAAGAACCTGCTTGAAAAGAGTTTTTATTCTTCTTTTGAACCTTTTGGTTGGTAGGAAACCTTGCCTACCTTTACCCTCTTCTAGTTTGTATATTTTGTGATGTTTTCTCTTCCGAAATACACCTGAACTTCATCGGAACCTTATGAGAAATATTCATCACGTGTTTAGAGTTTGTAAAAGACTAAACAAATAGATATCACTTAGGAATGTAAGAGACTAAGGTTATAAATAAGAATATTGACTAGGGTATTTTAAAGTTTAATAAGTCGAACACCTTTGAATTTGTTCAATATTAACTTGATTTAAATTCTGTTAGGAGATTTAAAGCGAAATTCTATAAACTGTACTTTGAACTTATAGAACTATGGGGTTCTGATTCCCAACTCTTTAGGATACATAGGAAGCTTGGGATATTCTTCTAAGTCCGAACCAAAAGCATTAAAACTTATTCAGACATAAAAGATAGTGTTTCAACTGAATTCTGTTAGACGCCTTGGTACTTGTTAAAAATAAATGTGATATGTATGTGTTGATTTATAAAAGTTTATAGAGCTATTAATGACTCAAGTCTTGAGTCAGATAATTTATAGTTTAGAATTTGTATGTGGTAATAAGATGAAATTAAGTGAATGTTTTAGATGTGTCTTAAACTGAAATTGAAAGGAATATTTTGTATCTCAAATGTTTTTATATGATCGTCTAAATAATGAATGATTCTTAATAGATTGAATAATCTGAGATACGTGTATTGGAATGTGATGCGTGGTTCTGTCGCGAGCACGACAGAGGCTATTTAGCTATCTGTCGCGGTCGCGACTAAGGTCGCGAGCGCGACTCTTTCCTATGCTATAAATGTATGTTGTTTGAGCTTTTAAACATGAGTTTTGACTTGTGATTTACATATGACATATGGTATAAACTAGGATATGATATACCATGTAAGCTACAGTTGAAATAAATTGTTAGGCAGGTATTAAAATTAAAAGATGATTGTAATTAAAGCTTATGGTTGGTTATATTTTATATGAGCCATTGCTTTAGCTTATGTATGAATAATGCGTAGGACTGTTTGTTACTATAATAAGTGTATGTATTTATGAAAAGTATTAAACTATAACATGTACGTCATTAAAGGAAACAAGTATGTGTTAGCCTACGTTAGTCGAGTCGTGGATAGTTAGGCATGCCTAATAGAGTCTCTGCAGCTGCAGCCTCTGTGATTTGGACCCTGATCAGGTCTCCCGACTAGATCTTCATGATCCCTATGTACTGAATCTACGCGAAAATGTTTTTGGAACAAAATTAAAAGATTGTTTTGATACCTTCGGGTATCTATGTGCTATGAGAATAGTGTTGATACCTTCGGGTATCTATGTGTTACTCGTTATCCACCCCCTTGACTTAGCAGGCATTCAATGAACAAGAGTATGTAAATCAGATAATAAGTTATGAATTGATGAATATATGTGAAGACTTGTATGAAAGTATGTATTTTATTATTGTAATTGTAGACACCGGGTCTTGAGGCAGTCCAGGTCAGAGTTACCCGATGAAGAGATCCACGTTGGTTTCCGGATAAATGGATGGAATTCGGAGGTTTTCGTCTTTCGGTTTCACAAGGATTAAAATCTTTTTCTCTATAGCGTGAGGTTTGGAAAGAGTTTGGGAGATTTTTCTTGAAATTGGAAGTTTTGCTCCACAGACGGGATGGCCGTCTGAGTAGGGACGCCCGTCTCTACTTGGGGTGATCCCCGTCTCTATGCATAGTAGGGACGGCCCGTCTGTAGATAGGGATGGACACGTGTTTGAGTAGGGACGCCCGTACCTAGTCCCGCATTACGGCCCGTCTGTAGCTAGGGACGGACACGTGTCTGAGTAGGGACGCCCATCTCTAGTCTCGCATTATGGCCCATCTGTAGCTAGGGACGGACACGTGTCTGAGTAGGGACGCCCGTCTCTAGTCCCGCGTTTCGGCCTGTCTGTATCCAAATTTCCACGCGTTCCCTTAGTAGGAACGCCCGTAGGTAGTTGCAGGGATGCCCGTCGGTAGTGGATCTGATCAGATAACGCCAATTTTGATAAAATTTAATCTCTAATCTTTCAAATGGGGATAAGTTTTCGTTAAAAATTGAATTTTAAAACTCCTTTTAAAATTCAAACTTTAAAACTGATGCTTATCTTATTTTCTCTCCAAAATTCTATAAATTGGGAAGAAGAATTCATTTTTAAGGGTTAGAAAAATTTTACAAATTTTTTGTGAGGAAAGTGACAAATTTTTTAGAGACTGGATTTTTTAGAAAAGATTTTTTGTGAGCAATTCACCAAAAAAGCTATAAAATCTCTGTTTATTTTCAGAATTTTATGTGAAAAAAATTATTCCAATTAATTGATTTATTTAAATACATCTTGCGAATTAAGCCAATTTGAGGTAACGAAATTCATTCGTTTCCATCAATACAGCTAGTTCAAACACTCGATCGCTATCAAATTTTTCAGAAGGAAAAATACAAATTTTCTTGCTTTGATCTATTTTTATCTTATCCTTGTGGAGCGTGCGGGGACCAAAACCATTCGATATTCACCCAAAAAGGTAAAATCCGAGGGTAAACATTCTGGATTAATGCTTATGTGATTTAATTAACTTATATTAATTGTTTTCATTTTTTACCTATCTTTTATCTTTTAATTCATTTCTTTTAAAGTTTTCTATTATTTTCCTTTTCTTTACTTTATTCACCAATTTCGACACTGACATGTTTATTCCTGTGAGTCATTTTCTGACCATTTGGATTTGGAGTTGTAAACAATGATGGTCAAGCTAATCTGAGGATTTCCATACGGGTTCTTTCTTCACCCTTGCTTTTTATTCATGTTATTATTAAGATTATTTCAATGTCGTTAAAGTGAAAAGGGCCAAATATTTTATAGTAATTAATTTGGGGTTTTCTCAAAAGCTATGGACCAATGTCCTGTTTTTAACCAACAAAATTGACACTTCTTAAGAATCAGTTTTGTAACAAATATGCATGGTAGGACCAATGTCCTCACTCCAATGAATATCCCGTTTTCTATATGATTTATGTATTATTTAGAATGGGGATTGTATTTCGCCCCTAGTTTTATTGTAATTTATTTTGAGGATGTTTATTTTAATTATGCTTTATTTATTGCTCTTGAAGTGAATGATTGCTCCTTAATTAAATGCATCGTGTGGAAAGTTGACGAAACAATAAATTCAAAACTTAATTATAATATTGATCAAGGTACAAATAAATGAGAAGTCCCGAACTCACTCTGGTCTTTGGGGCTCAATGAGGCGAGAGGTCTAGGACTTCCAAGACACCTCTTGAGTCTCACCAAAAGACTTAAATTTACAATCCTAGGCTCCAGGGGGTAGAGGATGAGGCCTCCAAGAGCTCTCTGGCTAGCCCAAGATGGATATGTATGCGCCGTCTTAGGCTTGCTGAGATTGTTGCCCAAAATAGACACACTTATAAATATCTTACAAGTTTCATGAACCTCTCCTGATCGCCCTAAAGCGGGCTTTCAGGAGGCCACGGGGTTCGGCGCGCGTCACAGTGGCGACTCCACTGGGGACATACTTGAGACTTTGATTCGAAAGTACCTTGATTAAAAATTATAATTGAGTTTTAGTTTAAAAATTTCACCTTCTTTCAAAGCTGCATTGCATCGCATTAGAGCCTTAGATCTATGCTAGTTTGGTCCCTTTTTCAGCCCCGGTGCGTTCCCGAAGCACGACTCTACGTTCACTCAATGTAGGGAAGTGTTAAGGATAATCACCAGCCCAAGCCTCGTACCATCACGGTATATTAAATGGAGACCCAATCGGTCGTTACGCTCGTGATGAGCTAGACCCGTCGGCAGGGACCATGCTTGGGTAGCCCTAAAGTAACGCCACCTTTTGACTAAAGCTCATGTAATGGAAATAGCTACTTCCCCTAGGTGGTATGAACTATAATACCTTGCTTGCTATATGGATCATTTTGTATTGGACAAACCCAAATAATCTGATTGGTCACCTAATCAAAGGCTTTCATGCCCCGATAGGCCCATGTCAACTTATTCGGGCTGCCGTAAGCACCGTGTCCCGGAGCGGTCCGGATCAGAGATTACCCTATGATGAAATCAGTATCCGAGCCTGTACAAACGGTTTGGATTCGGAGGTTTTAGTCCCATGCTCCATGAGAAATGAGTCTTTTCACCTTTCGTAGGCAAAGGGGGAGAAAACAGGGAATTTTTGAGTCAAAAAGTATTTTTTCCTCGACAGACGGCCAGCCCGTCTATGAGAGGCCAGCTCATCGCTTGGGGTCACAGACGGCCTGTGGTTTTTCGATGCCCGCCGGAAGGCTCTGCCTCTTCCGGAGCACGCCACCTAATTTCCCGGAGCACGCAACCTCTCCGACGCCCGTCGGTGGAAATGGCAGGGCCGTCGGATGAATCCTTTTGTCAGTAGGATTCTTTCGATGCCCGTCTCCACATCCGATGCCCGTCGGTCGTGCCTGGCCTATAAAAGCTTCGGATTTTCTCCTAAAAAGGGTTCCAAAAATTTTCAAGAGGGGAAACTCTGCCCAAATTCAAGCGCATTTTCTCTCTTTCCAGCAAGCATATATATAAAGAAGTTTCTTTTAATTTGAGAATCAAACCGTTAAAAAGGAACTAAAACTAATTGGTTTTCTTCGGGTTTTTGATTCCAAACTCAGTCTTTTTGAAAGGTTAAGAAGGAAACAATCTATTTTCCTTTTTCCTGACCTTTCATTTTGTTTCTCGTGGAGCGTACGGGACTCTAATCGACACCAAGAATCTCACTAAAACATTATCTGAGGGTAAATATTCTGGACTTATTCTCCGTATTATTTCATCTTTATTCTTTACTCTTGCTGTTCTTTTGGCTTTTTGCTTTTATCTTGCTGTATTTTGACTCTTTTCATCTCATTTTGTGGTAAAAGCCCTTTTTTGCTCTGAAAAAGAGAGTTTTTGCCGTTTATTTTCGGAAACAGTGGTGACCGATGGGTTATTTATTTCACCGACGCCCGTCGGTCACCCCACTCACAGACGCCCTCTCTCCTGAGTGAGCGACGGACATGTCGGTCACTTTGACTGACACCCGTCGGTCACTCGGCAGAGGTCGTCGCTGGGTCCTGTCTCCATGTTTTCAAATCTTTCCCATCTCTCTCAAGTCTTAGAACTTTATTTATAATTGAGCTTTTGTATGTTAACACCCATTAACCTTTTGTGAGCATATATTGATTTTCTTGGACCATCCTGAGCTCGAGGGGCGATCTACCATGCTTGGAGGATTCCGTCCGGTTTAGTTTTCTAACCTTCTTGGTCATTTCCTTTATTTGTTTGTTCATTAATTATTTTATGCACATGAGTATACTCTTTTTGTATCCCGCTAAATATAAAAATTGATTAATGTTTTATATTCAATAAAAAGAGGTTTTCATAAACATAAGGACCCAATGTCCTACTTTTATCCAATAAAAATTCTCACAATAGAAATATCCAGTTTTAATAATGATGCATGCGAGGACCAAAGTCCTCAAAATAAGCAATGCCCCGATTTGTGTATGTATCGCACATTTTTAAAAGGGAGTTGTATTCCGCTCCTCATGTTATTGTAATTTATTGGTTTCACTACTTACTTGCTCATTTACAGCTTTTTAAATGTGAATAAATGCGTCTTTAAATCAATTGCATCGTGTGGAGAGAGAGCGAATTAATGATAATTAAAATTTGATCATAGAATAATCGAGGTAGAAATAGATGAGAAGTCCCGAACCCAGCTCTGGTCTTTGGGCTCAAAGAGGCGAGAGGTTTACCCTCCAAGACACCTCTTATGTCACGAGACTTTGGCGTTAATCCTAGGCTCCTTAGGGCGAGAGGTTTACCCTCCAAGACCCCTTTGGTTGGCCCAAAATGGATACTGAGCGCAGTCTTAGGCTCTCCGAGGGGAGAGAAACTTTCCCACTGTCCTATTGGGTGGCGACTCCATGAAACCTCCTTGTTGCCCAACATAGACACACTTGCGATTCATCGTAAGCTGTCAGCGGACCCTCAATTGCCCGATCGCCCTTTAGCAGGCAATCAGAGGGGCGGCCGCGGGGATCCGGCGCGCATCACAGTGGCGACTCCACTGGGGAAGTATGGTTTGAGACTTCAATTTGAAAATACCTCATTTAACATCTATGGTTAAAATTTAATTCATAAATTTGCTTCCTCTCATTTGCATTCGCATCCCATTAGAGCTTTAGAATATGCTAGTTTGGTCCCTCTATTAGCCCCGGTGCGTTCCTAAAGCATGACCCTATTTTCACTCAATTTAGGGAAGTGTTAAGGATAATCACCAGCCCAAGCCGCGTACCTCAATGGTATATCAAAATGATGACCCGATCGGTCGTTATGCTCGTGATGAGCTAGACCCATCGGCAGGGATCATGCTTGGGTAGCCCTAAAGTAACATCTCCCTTGTCCAAAGCTCATTTAACGGCCGTAGTTACTTTCCACAGGTGATATGAACCGTAATTCTATGCTTGTTGTATGGATCCTCATGTATTGAGTCCAGATGTCTTGCTTGGTAACCTAGCCAAAGGCTTTCATGCCCCGACAGGGCCATGTCAAAATTTTTGGAATGTCTAAATACATGATGATCATTATCCATTCGCTTGTATATTAGCATAGGAGTGTTATGCTGTCGGTTTTTCGCCGTGCACAATGCGTGTCCATGGGGTCTCTCGTTGACCCTTGGGCTAATCCCACCTAGGAAAGAGACCGCGTGACCACGTGTGTGGGAGAAATAAGGGTGGAAGGACCTACTTGCTTGCTTGTGTTTTGTGGGTGTTGCATATCACGACCACGCATTGCATCTGCATTCCATGCATCACATCTAACGCCTTGTCCCTGCAGCCATCATAGATCTGCCTAGGTGGACTAGATCGCCTACCGAACGATTGATCCGAGTTCCTGCATCTGAACTGCCAGGTAGAGACGGCCTTTTAGAGATCTTACCGGAAGTCAGTTGTACCGTATCTGAGATGGCAAACTCACCTAGGGGAGATGATGCCACCAGGGCCATGATTGCAGAAGAAGTGGGCCGACGGTTTGAGGAATTTGAGGGCAGAATGATGGACATGCTAACTGCTTTAGCACAATAAAATGCTCTGCAGAATCCACCACCTCTTCCTCCCGTGAGATAGAATGAGCGAGAAGAGGAAAGAGATGAGAGGCAAGAAGAGCCTATTCGGCAGCCACCAATAGAGCTAAGGTCAGTAGCTTCGGGAGGACAGAGAAGAAGACCAGTGCTGAGGGTAGATGATGACAGGGATGACGAAGATGACAAAATGAGTTCTGTATCTGGGAGAGGGAAGGCACCTCAAACT
Organism: Excoecaria cochinchinensis; assembly: GCA_947683425.1. Classification (NCBI taxonomy): domain Eukaryota; kingdom Viridiplantae; phylum Streptophyta; class Magnoliopsida; order Malpighiales; family Euphorbiaceae; genus Excoecaria; species Excoecaria cochinchinensis. The sequence continues at coordinate 261,559 of CANTUQ010000220.1, forward strand.
GATGAGTTCATTCTAAAGAAGATGGAAGAGAGGTTTAAAGCCATGGCCCGTATGATGAGTAGAGGCCAGGGGATGAACCCGGAGGACAAGGAATTGGAAGGAGAAGACCCGATTCCTTACAATTTCAAGCTGCCTGATGTGCCAAAATTTGACGGTACTTCTGACCCGGCTGCCCATGTGAAGCAATACTCTCTGGTCATGAAAGGGACCACTTTGTCTAAGAAGCAGAAGGTGGAGTACTTTTGTCTGAGTCTGACCGCTCATGCCATCGACTGGTATCATAGTCTCGATCGTCCAACTAAGGAAGATTGGGATCTACTCACGGAGGAGTTCTTGAGGCAATATGATTGCAACACCAGGATGGAGGTGACTCTTAAGGATCTTGAATTGCTCCAGCAGAAGGCCGGGGAATCTTTTCACGATTATCTCACCCGCTGGCGAAACCGAGTAATGGAAATGCGGAGAAAGCTAGACACCCAAGACCAGATCCGCCTGTTTATCAAGAACGCAAGCCCGTATTTGAAGGATGGTTTGAAGATGAAAGGGTTGAAGGATTGGGAGTCTCTGAAAGACATAGCCATTGAAGCAGAGGGAGATTTCTTGGCTCGGAAAGCTAACAATGATAATTTTGCAAAAAGGACTAGCACCGGTCAGGGAACCAGTAGGCCAGCCGGTCCCAGTGGTAGTACCAGAAGAACAGTTGAGGTGTCTGCTACTGACGCAACTACCCCGAGGAAGTTTTCAAACTTAGGAAGGCCATTGTCTTGGGTCTTAAGAAGGTTGATGAAGGAAGGAAAGTTGCAACCTTTGGCTCCTAGGCCTGCTATGACGCAAGGGAAGCCGGGTCACAAGGACAATGAATACTGTGCATTTCATCAGCACACAGGCCATCTAACAGACAAGTGTAAGGCGCTGAGGCACTCTATTCAAGATCTGATTGATGACAAGCAAATTTCCAACCCGGAGAAGAGGGAAGACAAGAAGAAGCCTGGTTATAACGCCGTACCACCACTAGTTTTTATGATCGGGTCCAGCCTGCCAGAGTGGTACGTGCTGCAGGATTTATTTGGGAGCAAGGGTACTGCTGTTGTTTGTTTTGTGGACAAAGAAGAAAGAGAAGTAGTGGCAACCATTGATTGTTGGTCGAGCAGTGAGAGCGGTGGAGAGGCCGAAGAGCAAGGAGAGATGAACTCTGACTTGTGGAGATCTGATGAGGATGAAGAAGAGGTAGGGGCTGTGACAAGAAGTGGGAGAGTGGTCCCTGAGATTACAAGGGTACCGAAACCAGCGCAGCCATCGACAGAAAAAGAGCCGGAGGAGAACCAGATTGTTAAGCAGTTGAAGAAGACCGCAGCTCAGATATCCATCTGGAATCTTTTAAGGTTGTCCCCTTCTCACAGGCAGAAAGTGGTAGAGGCTTTGACTGAGTCCACTGTTGCCACCACAATTTCCCCATCGAAACTTTTGGGTCTAGTTAAAGGAGGATCGGGAGAGAGATTGGTTTTTTTCGATGCCGACTTGCCAGTCGAGAGCCGCGATCATAACCGACCTCTATACATCAAAGCACAGATTAACGATAAGCACACCGTTTGTGTTATGGTAGATGATGGATCTTCTATCAATGTTTGCCCTCTAATAGCCCTTCAGGCTTTTGGATTGAGTGAGGATATGCTCCGAGAATCAGACTTGACGATTACAGCCTATGATAATTCAAGAAGGCAAGCCTCGGGAACATTCAAGACCCTAGTCAAGACGGGACCCATTGAGGTAGAAGTAGAATTTGTGGTTCTGCCCATTCCAGCTAATTTCTCAGCCCTGCTTGGGAGGCCTTGGTTTCACAGATTAGGAGGAGTATCGTCCACGCTACATCAAATGATAAAGTTCCCACATGAAGGAGAGGTGGTAACTATTAAGGCAGCCAGGGAGAACCAGGTTTCAGCTCTTGAAATTGCTAATCAGCCATTTAGCGGCTTCCACATGTCCATGATAAGAGAAGAGCACGGGTCAGTGGATAACCCAGCTGTGGTTAACATGATGAAAAAGATGCACTATCTCCCTGGGGCTGGTTTGGGTAGAAACTCTTAGGGGCTACAGACTGCGATCACCACTCGAGGTCAAAAGAACCGGAAGGGTCTGGGGTACAGAGGCGGTTTTGGCAAGAAAAAGACGGCGGATAAGATCCCTCACATTTCAGAAAGCTTTGTGCCCGCATCCTCAGTATACGCTTATACTGGTGAAGATGAGCCGCAGTGGGTGAATGGGAGGATTGTCCCCGGATTTGAGATCTTCAGCGATGTATTTGACTGGGAGGTCGGGGTTATCAAGGCCGGTGAGAACTTCTGGGATGAAGAGGTCATGACTCAGTGCATTGCTTGGGATAGGGGTGACCCCGAAGAGATTGTTACCGAGAAGATGTTGTTTGCCAGGCTGAAAGTGAAAGAGAAGATGGCAGAAACAGAACTGAAGATGGGGGATTTAAAGATTTCCTCAGACATACTTGAACGTTCTCTGCTGAATCAAGTAGTCGATGAGCAAGCTGCAGCAGCATCGACCTCTGGGGAGGCAGAAGAAGACTCTAGCTTAGATTGTCTTTTTATTCCAGAACTTTTTTATGATGTAAATGACAATTATAATATTATTAATAAGGCAAATAATTTCTCTTACTTGTGCGATGTTTCTAATGATTTCAACATGCATGAACATGATCATATTCCATCAATTTTTGATATTGATTCCACTGATACAACGCCTTTTAATCTTGGAACCTCAAAAAATCCGAAAGAAATTCTAATAGCATTAAATATAACTCCTGATGAGACAAAATATTTTGAGAGAATAATAAGAAAACATGAAAAAGTCTTTGCCTGGACCTATGAGGACATGCCAGGAATCGATCGGAACGTCGTGGAACATGCTATCCCGACTTATCCAGACTATAAGCCTATAAAGCAGAAGTTGAGATGGCTCAGGCCAGAATGGACAGACAAGGTCAAGGAGGAGATTCGGCAACAGATTGAGGCCAAGTTCCTTGTTGAAGTGCAGTATCCTATATGGTTGGCAAACGTGGTCCCTGTAGCGAAGAAAAATGGGAAGGTCAGGGTATGTGTGGATTATCAAGATCTGAACAAGGCTTGCCCTAAAGATAATTTTCCACTACCCCACATTGATGTGTTAATAGACAGTGCCGCTAACTGCGCGATGTACAGCTTTGGAGACGGTTATGTGGGCTACAACCAGATCCTAAACAAAATAGCTAACTGGGTTAAGACCGCTTTCATCACAGAGTGGGGGACCTATGCCTACCGAGTCATGCCTTTTGGCCTGAAAAAATGCAGGGGCCACTGTAGACACCGGGTCCCGAGTAGCCTTGATCAGGATTACCCGATGATGAAATTTAGCTATGCCGGCTTATAGGCAAAAAGATTGGAGTTCAGAAGTGATTTTCCTTGTCTTTTCGGTGAGTAAAAAGGGTATTTTAAAAATATTTTAAAAATATTTTTTAAATTATTTTGAAGAAGAAAAAGTGTGTTTCAGGTTGAGGGTATTTAAAAAAAAAAAAAAAAAAAAAAAAAAAAAAAGGTGAAAAATGATGAAAAAATGAAGAAAGTAGGAAAAATGGAAAATGGGGGAAAATAATCGCGACGAAAAGGCGACGGCCAAGGGCCGTCGCAAATTTCCGTGCGCTCCGCGCGAGCGACGCGCAGGGCGTCGCTCGCCCCGCGCACGTCGTGCGCGGAAACTCCGCGCAGATCGCGCGGAAACGTGCGCGACGCGCACGATCTCTCGCCGAAATCGCCCCACTTCGCCCATTTCGCCCACTTTTCGCCCCCCACTCGATTTTCAACCGTTTTTGGACGGTTTTTGGTGGTTTTTGGGTAGTTTTTTATGGTTAAAAACACTAGAAAAATTCAGAAACGAAAAAAAAACGAACCAGGAACATTTTGGAGAAAAAAAACTGAATTTTGGAGCTTTGAGTTGAGAGAAAAAAATCCATCTTACACACTTGTTTCCAAGAGCTTTTCTTCAAGTTTTCAAGCTATTTTCTAAGGATTTTCACAAGAGAAGACAAGAAATTCAACACTTCTATCTTCAATTCTTCAAAACTGAATTTGAGGGTAATTATTCTTGGCTTTACTCATTAATTCTCTTGTTAATTTCATTTATTTTGGCTTCCAATTAACATATCAAACATGTAAATTCTCTTAGTCTCCATATTCTTCTTCTTATTTTTTTTTTCAATTATTCATATAACAAATAAGCTTTTTAAATTCTATTATCTTTTTTTCATGTCAAATTATTCTTTGTTCATGTAATTATGCATGTTTTAGGTTGTAAATACCTTTAATTTCTTAATGCTATATCATGTTTATTATTATGCTTTCTTTTGCATGTATGAGTGTTATAATCATTATTTTATGCTAGTCATGCATGTTAAGTTGTGTTATTCTCATGTTACACATTTATTCATGTCTTAACTATAATAAAATTGATTGTCACTAATCTTCCATGTATGTTAATAACTAATATTAATAAGTTGCATATGCCATGATACTTCATCACCTTATGCATGATAAATTGCATTTTAATCACTTTATGCATGTTAAATTGCATCGTAATTATTTTTTATGCATGTTATAGTATTTTATGCATATTATATTTTCATGGTACATATTATCTTTTGATGTCATATTATTTTGTTGGTTTAATCACTAACATGAATTTCTTTTGTTTTATTTTTGGTTGCAAATCATTATTTTATCCTCATTTGATCATCCATGCACATGAAGGAGGAGTTGCGGGGTTTGGTATTTCCTTTATACATTTTTAATTCTCATTTCGTTTATATTTTTAATTTCCTTGTATATATTCATTAAATAAAATGTTTTCTTATGCGCACCAAAATAAAAATCACCAAAATATTTTTAATAAATTAACTTGGATCTTCCATAATAAAGCGGGACCAATGTCCTAGTTTTCATCCCAAATAAAATTACCACATCCAAAATATTTTCTTTCATTGAGCATGCGGGGACCAAAGTCCTCATGATTAATAAATTCTCCGGTTTTATGCATGTTTGCACTTTTAAAAGGGAGTTGTATTCCGCTCCTTGTATTATTGTAATTCATTGCTTTACTTGCTAATTTGTGGTTTTCCTAACATGTATAAATGCGCTTTTAGATTAAAATTGCATCGTGTGGAGAGAGAGCGTATTAATGATAATTAAAATTTGATCATAAATTAATCGAGGTAGAAATAGATGAGAAATCCCGGACCCAGCTCTGGTCTTTGGGCTCGAGAGGTTAGAGGTTATCCTCCAAAATACTTCTTGAGTCACGAGGCTTTAGCGCTAATCCTAGGCCTCATGGCTCAATATGGATAAAATGCGCAAGTCTTAGGCTCTCCGAGGCGAGAGAAACTTTCCCAATGTTCTATTGGGTGGCGACTCCATGATACCTCCTTGTTGCTCAACATAGACGCACTTGCGATTTATCGCAAGATGTCAACGGACCCGCAAATGCCCCGATCGCCCACGTGCGGGCGGTCGAAGGGGCGGCGCTCGGGATCCGGCGCGCGTCACAGTGGCGACTCCACTGGGGACGATATGGTTCGAGATTTCAATTTGAAAATACCTCGTTTAACATTTATGGTTAAAATTTAATTCATAAATTCGCTTTATCTCAAAATTGCATATCATCTCATTAGAGCTTTAGATTAAGTTAGTTTGGTCCCTCTTTTAGCCCCGGTGCGTTCCTGAAGCACCTCCTCATTTTCACTCAATTTGGGGAAGTGTTAAGGATAATCACCAGCCCAAGCCACGTACCTCAATGGTATATCAAAATGACGACCCGACCGGTCGCTATGCTTGTGATGAGCTAGACCCGTCGGCAGGAATCATGCTTGGGTAGCCTTAAAGTAACATCTCCCTTGTCCAAAGCTCATGTAATGGCAATAGATACTTCCACTAGGTGAAATGTACCGTAATACTATGCTTGCTATATGGGCCATCATATATTAAACGAAACCAATTTAATTAAATGGTCTTCATCAAAGGCTTTCATGCCCCGGTGGGCCCATCCTAGTTAAATTGAATTGTTCAAATACATAATGGCCAAACACCCATACGTATGTACATTAGATAGGAGCTGTTATGCTGCCGGTTTTTCACCGCGCATCATACGTGTCCATTGGGTTCCACGTTAATCCATGGATCAAGCCCACCTAGGAAAGAGACCGCACTACCACGTGTGTGGGAGATATAAGGTTGGAAGGATCTATTTGCTTGCATGTGTTTGTCTATGTTGCATCAACACGAGCATGCATTGCATTTTAATCATGCATCATCTTAACAATTTTTACACTTCAGCCATCATAGATTCTCCTGGGTGGTCTAGAGGTCCCGACGGACGGTTAAGAAGGACACCGCTTTTGGGGTTAACTGAGTTAGTGTCAGATCAGAGTTCAGAGTCAATCTCAGAAAATAGTGTGGGGTTTTCTTCCGAATCATCAACAGAAGTAAGCATGGCTAATCCATCAAATGAGTCTGATGCAACCCGGGCAGTAATCGTTGAGGAGGTAGGAAAGAGAATGGAGGAATTTGAAGCCCGAATGATTGCAATGATAGGCAATCTTGCCGCCACTATAGCTGGGCAACAAGCTGCTGCTATTCCTGTCCGAGTATCAGCTGAACAAGAGGTTGTTAGAGAAGAACGTCCTGCTGCGGTTAACCAACCAGTGGTTGACCCACCTATTATTGAGCAAAGAGTACCTGCACCCATTGAGCGCAGAGAGGGCCCCAGGTCTGAAGCTGAATTTGGGGAAGATGAGCATGAGGAGCATGCAGTAGTTAAAGAGAAGTCGCCAAAACTGGATGAGGCAATGTGGAGGAAAATGGAAGAGAGATTTGAGGTCATGGCAAGGATGATGACCGTGGGAAAAGGAATGAACCCGGAAGATCGAGAGCTGGATGGGGATGACCTAATTCCCCAAAATTTTAAGATGCCGGACATCCCCAAATTTGATGGAACCTCTGACCCTGCCGCACACATCAAGCAATACTCGCTGGTCATGAAGGGAACGACCTTAACAAGAAAGCAGAAGATAGAATATTTCTACTTGAGTCTCACAGGAGCTGCTATTGATTGGTACCATGGGCTTGACAGGAGATCCAAGGAGGACTGGGACTTGTTGACCGAAGAGTTCCTTAAGCAGTACGATTGCAGTACCCGGATGGAGGTCACTTTGAAAGATCTCGAGTTGTTACAGCAGAAGGCTGGGGAGTCCTTCCACGAGTACCTTACTCGGTGGAGAAACCGGGTTATGGAGATGAAACGCAAACCGGACACTTCTGATCGGATCCGGCTATTCATTCGAAATGCCAGTCCTTACTTGAGAGATGGATTGAAAATGAAGGGACTCAAGGATTGGGAGTCTTTGAAGGATATCGCCATAGAAGCAGAAGGAGAATATCTAGCCAGGAGGGCAAATAGTGAGTCCTATGCCAGGAGGGGATACAGCAATCAGGGGACAGCCAAACCAGTAGGTTCAAGCAGTGGTAATAGAGTTGGGAAGACTGCCGAGGTGTCTGCAACCGGCGTAAGTCAGAGGTATTTCTCTAACTTGGGTAAGCCTTTATCATGGGTGCTGAAGAGGCTAATAAAAGAAGGAAAACTGCGGCCCCTATCACCTAAACCGGCCAAAGCCCAAGGACAGCCGGGGCATAAAGAGAATGAATACTGCGCATTCCACCAACATACCGGGCATTTGACGGATGAGTGTATAACGCTAAGACATCGGGTCCAAGATCTAATTGATAACAAGCAGATCACCGATCCTGAGCAGAGAGAAAGCAAGAAGAAGTCTGGTTATAACACAGTGCCACCTCCAGTCTTTATGATCGGATCGAGCCTACCAGAGTGGTACGTAATGCAAGATCTATATGGAAATGAGTATGTCGCTATTACTCGCCCTACAGTGAATGAAAAAGGGGTTTCCGTGGCAGCGATAGACTGTTGGTCCACTAGTGAGAGTGGAGATGACGAAGATGAGAAAAATGGAGAGTTTACGGATCCGTGGGATTCAGAGGAAGAAGAAAGAGTAGAAGCAGTAACAAGAAGTGGGAGGGTCATTCCAGAAGCTGAGAAGCAGCAGGACCCAGCACAAGCAATCGCAGAGAAAGAGCCGGAAGAAAATTCAATAGTGAAGCAACTGAAAAAGACCACGGCTCAGATATCTATTTGGGACCTCTTGAGACAGTCCCCCTCGCACCGACAGAAGTTAGTCGAAGCATTGAGCGTATCCACCGTAGCAACTACAATCTCTCCATCCGAGCTTTTAGACCTTGTAAAGGGGGGATCCGGGGAGAAGTTGGTTTTTTCTGATGCAGACCTACCAACAGAGGGTCGCAACCACAACCGACCTTTGTACATCAAGGCACAGATCAATGGTAAACACACCGCTTGTGTCATGGTTGATGACGGGTCATCGATAAATGTCTGCCCTTTGGTGGCACTTCAGGCTTTTGGGATGGATGAGAGTATGTTAAGCAAATCTAACCTGACCATCACTGCCTACGACAACTCCAGGAGGCAAGCATCGGGAATTTTCAAAGCTTTGGTAAAGACAGGGCCCATTGAGACAGAAACAGATTTTGTGGTTCTGCCGATCCTAGTAAACTTTTCCGCTCTGCTTGGTAGACCGTGGTTTCACAAGTTAGGAGGAGTGCCATCTACCTTACACCAGATAATTAAGATACCCCATGAAGGAGAAGTAGTGACCATTAAAGCAGCAAGAGAGAACCAAGTGTCTGCCTTGGAGATCTCTAATCAGCCATTCAGTGGCTTTCATGTATCGATGATCGGAGAAGAGCAAAACCTAGAAGGTAGCCCTCAAGTGGTGAATATGCTGAAGAAGATGCATTTCCTCCCAGGGGCTGGTTTGGGAAAAGAGTCACAAGGGCTGCAGAATGCTATCACTACACGTGGTCAGAAAGATCGAAAGGGGTTGGGCTACAAAGGAGAATATGGTAAGAAGAAAGGGTCAGGGAAGATTCCCCATATTTCGGAGAGCTTTGTGCCATCATCATCGGTTTGTGCCTACACTGGAGAAGAAGAACCGCAGTGGGTAGATGGGAAGATTATCCCTGGATTTGAAATTTTTAACGATGTCTTTGATTGGGAGATCGGAGTTGTTAAAGCTGTAGAGAACTTTTGGGATGAGGAGATTATGACCCAATGCAGCATATGGGACAAGGATGAGCCTGAAGAGATCGTCACTGATAAGCTGTTAGCCACCAGACTTAAGGGGAAGGAGAAGATAGTGGAGCCTGAGCCGAAGATTGAAGATCTCAAGATTTCACCAAATCAAGAAGCCAAAGCACAATCATTTGCAGCATCGGCATCGACTGAAGTTGATAGTCATTTAGATTCTCTTTTTATACCAGAACTCTTTGAGAACAATGTTAATGTTTCTGATTATGTTAATGAGATGAATAACTTTGCTTACTTGTGTGATGTTTCTGATGATTTCATTTCGCATGATCATAAGCATGATGCATTCATTTTTGATATTAATTCAACTGGCACAACTGCATTTAATCTCGGAACTTTGGAAAATCCAAAGGAAATTTTGCTAGCATCAGACATAACTCCTGAAGAGAGAATAAAATTTGAGAGAATATTAAAAAAATATGAAAAAGTCTTTGCCTGGACCTATGAGGATATGCCGGGAATAGATCGAGATGTTGCCGAACATGCCATCCCAACTTACCCAGAGTTTAAACCAGTCAAGCAAAAGCTTCGGAGGCTTAGGCCAGAATGGGCACAGAAAGTGAAAGAGGAGATCCATAAGCAGATTGAGGCTAAGTTCCTGATAGAGGTTCAATACCCAACATGGTTAGCTAATGTGGTTCCTGTAGCTAAGAAAGACGGTAAGGTTCGAGTATGCGTCGACTATCGAGACCTGAACAAAGCTTGCCCTAAAGATGATTTTCCACTGCCTCATATTGATGTGCTAGTAGATAGTGCTGCTGCTTGTATGATGTATAGCTTTGTGGATGGGTACGCAGGGTACAATCAAATCCTTAACAAGATAGCGGACCGGATCAAGACAGCCTTTATCACCGAGTGGGGGACATATGCCTATCGGGTTATGCCTTTTGGGTTGAAGAATGCAGGAGCAACCTATCAGAGGATGGCAACCAAGGTTCTCAATGACTTAATCCACAAAGAAGTGGAGGTGTACGTCGATGACATGATGATTAAGTCAGCTACCAGAGAAGGCCATTTTGAGGCTTTAGAAAAGTTCTTTCAAAGGATTAGCAAGTATGATCTGCGACTCAATCCCAAGAAGTGTATTTTTGGAGTTACATCAGGAAAGTTGTTAGGCCATGTAGTAAGCCAGAGGGGAATCGAGGTAGATCCCGATAAAGTCAAAGCCATAAGAGAGATGCCAGTGCCCCAGAAGGAGAAGGACGTCAGAAGTTTCCTAGGAAAGCTTCAGTACATCAGCCGATTTATTGCCAAGCTAGCTTCAGTATGTGAGCCTATTTTCAAGCTTCTTAGGAAGAATCAGCCGGTGCTATGGAACGATGACTGTCAACTGGCCTTTGACACCATTAAGGACTATCTGCTAAATCCTCCGGTGTTAAGACCACCACGCCATGCCAAACCACTAATCCTGTACCTAGCTGTGGAAGATAACTCAGTGGGTGCTATGATGTCTCAGGAAGATGATTTTGGTATAGAGTTTGCCGTTTACTATCTTAGCAAGAAATTCTTGCCTTACGAAGCCAAATATGTGGAGGTAGAAAAGATTTGTTTAGCAGTTATCTGGGCTTCTAAGAAGTTGCGACACTACTTTCATTCCTTCAGGGTACAAACGGTTGCCAAACATAATCCGCTTAGATACCTCCAAGAAGCACCCTCTTTACTAGGGAAGATGGGAAGATGGTTACTGCTGTTGCAGGAATTTGACATCGAGTACATAACCAGGAAAACCATTAAGGGAAGAGCTGTAGCGGAGTTCTTAGCCGAGCACCCTATTGAGGGAGATCAGTTTGAATACAACTTCCCAGATGAAGATGTCACGGCCATAGCAGTACAAGGGTGGCAATTATTCTTTGATGGAGCAGTCAATAATAAGGGAGCAGGCGTAGGAGTTATTCTTACGACCCCAGATGGTGAAAGGCTACCATTGGCTAAGAAGTTGAGGTATAAGGCTACCAACAATGAAGCAGAATATGAAGCTTGCATCTTTGGATTGAAAGCATTATTGGCTCTGGGGGCAAAGACCGCAGAAGTATTTGGGGATTCCTCCTTGGTAATTCATCAAATTAAAGGAGAGTGGTCAGTCAAGGAAGAAAGGCTGTTGCCTTATGTAAAGCACTTGAGAGCGTTGAGCAGCCAATTTGAGATTTGCACTTTTCACTTCATCCCCAGAGACGAAAATCAGTTAGCTGATGCTCTAGCAACATTAGTGTCTATGTGGGATAACCCAACAGGAGTTGCGATGAAACCCGTGTTGATATATAGTTCGGAAAGACCTGGTTTTGAAGCGGAACAGGTGATGGACATTGAGGCCACTGATGGAAATCCATGGTATTACGACATTCAGAATTATTTAGAGAGATCAGTCTTTCCAGAGGAAGCCACTGAGAAGGACCAAAGAATGATCAGGAAGTTATCCACTCAATTCATCAGTGTTAATGGCACTTTGTACAAAAGGCAAGCTGATGGTATCCAGTTAAGATGTCTGGCAGAGAAAGAAGCTAAAAGAGTTATGGAAGAAGTTCATGCCGGGGTTTGTGGAGCTCACATGAATGGCTTAGCCTTAGCAAAGAAGATCATGCGCCAAGGGTTTTATTGGCTCACAATGGATACAGATTGTTCAAAATTTGTGAAGCAATGCCAGTTATGCCAACAGTACGCGAATTTGAGGCATGTGCCAGTTTCAGAGTTACATAACTTAACATCTCCATGGCCATTTGCAGCATGGGGAATAGACATCATAGGCGAAATCCATCCTACTGCTTCTAATGGGCATAGATTCATCATAGTTGCCATTGACTACTTCACTAAGTGGGTTGAGGCTGAATCTTTCAAGAAGGTTGATGCAAGGGATATGGCTAAATTCATCGAGCGGAATTTGATATGCAGATATGGTCTCCCACATCACATTGTATCTGATAATGGGGTACAATTCCTAGCAGAGACTAAACAGATGCTCCAGAAATATGGGATCCAACATCATAAGTCCTCTCCTTACCATCCTCAAGCGAATGGTGCAGTTGAAGCGGCGAATAAGAATGTGAAGAGAATTTTAGCCAAGATGGTTCAGAACTACAAGGATTGGGCAGAAAAGCTACCCTTCGCACTTTGGGGTTATAGAACAACAGTCAGAACCTCTACGGGGGCAACGCCATTCTCTCTGGTATACGGAACTGAAGCAGTCCTACCGGTTGAAATTGAGCTGAAATCATTAAGGGTAGTCATGGAAGCTGAGATTCCTGAAGCAGAATGGGCACAACAACGTTTGTCACAGTTGAATCTGTTGGATGAAGATAGGTTGAGAGCCTATTACCACAATCAGGTTTATCAGAAGAGGCTGGCTCGGTCGTTTGGCAAGAAAGTACGAAAGCACCCGTTGAAGGAGGGGGACTTGGTCTTTAAGATGATGAGGCCGGGAGTTCCAGACATACGAGGAAAATTCAGACCAACCTGGGAAGGACCTTTCATTTTGAAAAAGTTGCTAACTAAAGGAGCAGCAATTTTAGCAGACAGCGATGGGAATGAGTTCAAGGACCCGGTCAATGTCGATAGACTTAAAAGGTTCCATGGTTAAAGATAAAAAATAAAAAGAAGAGAATAAATGCCCCGCGGGTCGAAAACCGAAAAAAGGCGGCCTTGCTAAAATTGGGCGCCCTGTCAGGGTGAAAACCGAAAAAAGGCATCCTGGGCAAAAATTAAGGGCCAAGAGAAAATATTCAATCGAGAAAACCCGAGAGGGTCGATTGATAACAGGAGTTTGATGCTGACAAAACCCACTCCGAGATTAGGTGTAGTCACATGCTTTTGAATTCTTGTCAAATGAAAAATCATGCATGATGAAATCATATAGAAATGTACACAATTTTGCAAGGAATAAAAGAATATATTTTCATTGATCTTTCAGTTCTGCCTCAAAAAGAGTTATATCATGTTTTCATCTAATGATTATCGCTCATCAGATATGTCCTATTGGCTCTTAACAGAAGCTTTGGTGATAACCTTCTCTAAAAAAAAAAAAAAAAAAAAAAAAAAAGCCGTTAGAGATGAAAACCGTAACTGGCTCTCTAAGCAAAAGTTAGGCCAAAGGGCAGGGTGAAAACCTGGAAACAGGCAGTCTGCCCTACAAAAAAATAAAATAAACAAAAGCCGCTCGATTGGGTTGGGTCCATTCCAGGCAAAAGTTAGGCAAAGGGTTGTGTGAAAATCCCATAAGGGACGCATTTCCCGCAAAGAAAAGCTAGTGCGAAAATCCACAAGGGACGCATTACCTTTAAAACAATGACATTCAATGCCTGGAGCGATAAGGCGACATTATTTCAAGATGATTTTCCTTCAGTCACACAACACACAACACGGAACATGAAATAGAATCCCAAGTAAATGATCATTGACCAGGAGGCAAGGGATATACACCGGACGTCTCTTTCAGAAAGCTTGTCGACGATCCTCAGGATTCAGGGGGCATGGTACAGCAGATAAGTTATAAGTTCAGCGAACCATGGATCACCTAGGGCGTGATCTATACATTTTTGCAAGCATTTGCATTCCATAACATACACACATGATTTCTTGTATATTCCTATGCATACAATCTTGCAGGAGAAATCGGCGGGAAACACCCACAAAAGCCAAGTGATGACACTAGTCCAAACATCTAAGGGAGCACAGTTCCAAAATTCACAGCGGTTAGCACGATGGCGGCACAACCCACAAGAGGTTAGCACGACCACGGCACTACCTATTCACAGCGGTTAGCGCGATGGCGGCACTACCCACAAGAGGTTAGCACGACCACGGCACTACCAATTCACAGCGGTTAGCACGATGGCGGCACTACCCACAAGAGGTTAGCACGACCACGGCACTACCAATTCACAGCGGTTAGCACGATGGCGGCATTACCCACAAGAGGTTAGCACGACCACGGCATTACCAACTCACAATGGTTAGCACGATGGCGGCACTACCCACAAGAGGTTAGCACGACCACGGCACTACCAATTCACAGCGGTTAGCACGATGGCGGCACTACCCACAAGAGGTTAGCATGACCACGGCACTACCAATTCACAGCGGTTAGCACGATGGCGGCATTACCCACAAGAGGTTAGCACGACCACGGCATTACCAACTCACAATGTTTAGCACGATAGCGGCGCCACCCACAAGAGGTTAGCGCACCTACGGTATTACCAGCTACAACCGAAAGACAGCAGTAGCTATCATCATAACTCCATCAAGCAGGAAGATCGCTGCTTCAGGTACGCGTTTCCTTCCTTTTCCTGAATTTTGGCTCACCTAGGCACCCATGCACTAGTCTCTTCAAAATTGGGGGCAACTGTAGACACCGGGTCCCGAGTAGCCTTGATCAGGATTACCCGATGATGAAATTTAGCTATGCCGGCTTATAGGCAAAAAGATTGGAGTTCAGAAGTGATTTTCCTTGTCTTTTCGGTGAGTAAAAAGGGTATTTTAAAAATATTTTAAAAATATTTTTTAAATTATTTTGAAGAAGAAAAAGTGTGTTTTAGGTTGAGGGTATTTAAAAAAAAAAAAAAAAAAAAAAAAAAAAAAGGTGAAAAATGATGAAAAAATGAAGAAAGTAGGAAAAATGGAAAATGGGGGAAAATAATCGCGACGAAAAGGCGACGGCCAAGGGCCGTCGCAAATTTCCGTGCGCTCCGCGCGTCCGACGCCCTTTGGCATCGGGCGCTCCGCGCGAGCGACGCGCAGGGCGTCGCTCGCCCCGCGCAGATCGCGCGGAAACGTGCGCGACGCGCACGATCTCTCGCCGAAATCGCCCCACTTCGCCCATTTCGCCCACTTTTCGCCCCCCACTCGATTTTCAACCGTTTTTGGACGGTTTTTGGTGGTTTTTGGGTAGTTTTTGATGGTTAAAAACACTAGAAAAATTCAGAAACGAAAAAAAAACGAACCAGGAACATTTTGGAGAAAAAAAACTGAATTTTGGAGCTTTGAGTTGAGAGAAAAAAATCCATCTTACACACTTGTTTCCAAGAGCTTTTCTTCAAGTTTTCAAGCTATTTTCTAAGGATTTTCACAAGAGAAGACAAGAAATTCAACACTTCTATCTTCAATTCTTCAAAACTGAATTTGATGGTAATTATTCTTGGCTTTACTCATTAATTCTCTTGTTAATTTCATTTATTTTGGCTTCCAATTAACATATCAAACATGTAAATTCTCTTAGTCTCCATATTCTTCTTCTTATTTTTTTTTTCAATTATTCATATAACAAATAAGCTTTTTAAATTCTATTATCTTTTTTTCATGTCAAATTATTCTTTGTTCATGTAATTATGCATGTTTTAGGTTGTAAATACCTTTAATTTCTTAATGCTATATCATGTTTATTATTATGCTTTCTTTTGCATGTATGAGTGTTATAATCATTATTTTATGCTAGTCATGCATGTTAAGTTGTGTTATTCTCATGTTACACATTTATTCATGTCTTAACTATAATAAAATTGATTGTCACTAATCTTCCATGTATGTTAATAACTAATATTAATAAGTTGCATATGCCATGATACTTCATCACCTTATGCATGATAAATTGCATTTTAATCACTTTATGCATGTTAAATTGCATCGTAATTATTTTTTATGCATGTTATAGTATTTTATGCATATTATATTTTCATGGTACATATTATCTTTTGATGTCATATTATTTTGTTGGTTTAATCACTAACATGAATTTCTTTTGTTTTATTTTTGGTTGCAAATCATTATTTTATCCTCATTTGAGCATCCATGCACATGAAGGAGGAGTTGCGGGGTTTGGTATTTCCTTTATACATTTTTAATTCTCATTTCGTTTATATTTTTAATTTCCTTGTATATATTCATTAAATAAAATGTTTTCTTATGCGCACCAAAATAAAAATCACCAAAATATTTTTAATAAATTAACTTGGATCTTTCATAATAAAGCGGGACCAATGTCCTAGTTTTCATCCCAAATAAAATTACCACATCCAAAATATTTTCTTTCATTGAGCATGCGGGGACCAAAGTCCTCATGATTAATAAATTCCCCGGTTTTATGCATGTTTGCACTTTTAAAAGGGAGTTGTATTCCGCTCCTTGTATTATTGTAATTCATTGCTTTACTTGCTAATTTGTGGTTTTCCTAACATGTATAAATGCGCTTTTAGATTAAAATTGCATCGTGTGGAGAGAGAGCGAATTAATGATAATTAAAATTTGATCATAAATTAATCGAGGTAGAAATAGATGAGAAATCCCGGACCCAGCTCTGGTCTTTGGGCTCGAGAGGTTAGAGGTTATCCTCCAAAATACTTCTTGAGTCACGAGGCTTTAGCGCTAATCCTAGGCCTCATGGCTCAATATGGATAAAATGCGCAAGTCTTAGGCTCTCCGAGGCGAGAGAAACTTTCCCAATGTTCTATTGGGTGGCGACTCCATGATACCTCCTTGTTGCTCAACATAGACGCACTTGCGATTTATCGCAAGATGTCAACGGACCCGCAAATGCCCCGATCGCCCACGTGCGGGCGGTCGAAGGGGCGGCGCTCGGGATCCGGCGCGCGTCACAGCCACATACTAGAGGATGGCGACCAAGATTCTAAGCGACCTGATCCACAAGGAGGTAGAGGTGTATGTCGATGACATGATGGTCAAGTCAGCCACCCGAGAGGGCCATTTTGAAGCTCTAGAGAAGTTCTTCACCAGGATCGATAAATACAATCTACGACTTAACCCCAAGAAGTGCATCTTCGGAGTGACTTTAGGAAAGCTGTTGGGACATGTCGTCAGCCAGAGGGGAATAGAAATTGACCCAGACAAGGTGAAGGCCATCAGAGAGATGCCCGTGCTGCAAAAGGAAAAGGATGTAAGGAGCTTCCTAGGCAAGCTGCAGTACGTCAGTCAATTTATTACCAAGCTCGCTTTGATATGCGAGCCCGTCTTTAAACTGCTTAGAAAGAATCAGCCTGTGGTCTGGAACGAAGATTGCCAGAAAGCCTTTGACAGCATCAGGGAATATCTGTTGAATCCGCTAGTGTTGAGGCCGCCGCAACCAGTTAAACCACTTATCCTGTATCTGGCAGTGGAAGGTAGTTCTGTGGGTGCCATGATGGCCCAAGAGGATGAATTTGGAGTGGAATTCGCAGTTTATTACCTCAGCAAGAAGTTCCTGGCTTAAGAGATAAAATATGTTGAAGTAGAGAAAATCTGCCTCACAGTAATTTGGGCATCAAAGAAGCTGAGACATTACTTCCATTCATACAAAGTTCAGGCAGTGGCCAAGCAGAATTCGTTGAGATATTTACAAGAAGTGCCGTCTTTGCTGGGTAAGATGGGGAGGTGGCTACTTTTGCTACAGGAGTTTGATGTCGAATACATCACTCGCAAAACTATTAAGGGGCGAGCCGTAGCCGAATTTCTTGCTGAGCATCCTATTCAAGGAAACACTCCCGAGTTCACCTTTCCTGATGAGAGCATAATCGCGATTTCTGTCCAAGGATGGCAGTTACACTTTGACGGGGCAGTGAATAACAGGGGGGCCAGAGTTGGAATTATTTTGACAACCCCAGATAATGAGAAACTCCCCCTAGCCAAGAAGCTGAGGTACAAGGCAACCAACAATGAAGCCGAATATGAAGCATGCACCTTCGGGTTAGAAGCTCTAGCTGCTTTGGGGGCAAAGAACATAGAAGTCTTTGGTGACTCATCCTTGGTGATTAACCAGATCCGAGGAGAATGGGCCATAAAAGAAGAGCGGCTGGTACCCTACGTTGAATATTTGAAAGAGGTATGTGGGCAGTTTGAAACCTGCACTTTCCACTTTGTGCCAAGAGATGAGAATCGTCTAGCTGATGCGTTGGCAACCCTAGTGTCGATATGGGATAATCCTGAAGGGGTAGCTATGAAACCAGTGCTGATTTCGAGTTCTGAGAAGCCCAGCTTTGAGATCAAACCAGTAATGGAAGTAGAAGTGGCGGATGGAAAACCATGGTACTTTGACATTATGAATTATTTGGAAAACAATAGGTTTCCAGAGGAAGCCACCGAGAAAGACCAGAGAATGATTCGGAAGTTATCTGCTCAGTTCATATCCTTGGAAGGAGTGTTGTACAAAAGACAGGCATACGGGATTCAGCTCAGGTGCTTGAATGAAAAAGAAGCCCATAAGGTGATGGAGGAGACCCATGCAGGCGTCTGTGGGGCTCACATGAACGGTTTAACTCTAGCAAAGAAGATCATGAGGCAAGGCTTCTATTGGCTTACGATGGACAATGACTGCTCGAAATATGTAAAGCAATGCCAGTTGTGCCAACAATACGCAGATATGAGACACCTACCAGTATCAGAGCTACACAACCTGACATCGCCTTGGCCTTTCGCTGCTTGGGGGATAGATATCATTGGAGAGATTCGCCCCACGGCATCTAATGGGCACAGATACATCATAGTCGCGATTGACTATTTTACCAAATGGGTAGAGGAGGAATCCTTCAAAAAGATTGACGCAAGAGATATGGCCAAGTTCATAGAGAGAAATCTGATCTGCAGATATGGCCTCCCTCACCACATAGTGTCTGACAACGGGGTGCAGTTCATGGGGGAAACCAGGAAGCTCCTTGAGAAATATAGTATCAAGCACCATAGATCTTCTCCCTACCGACCACAAGCTAATGGGGCAGTAGAGGCCGCCAATAAAAATATGAAGAAAATCCTATCCAAGATGGTCCAAACCTACAAAGACTGGGCCGAGAAGCTACCCTTCGCACTGTGGGGATATAGGACAACGGCGAGAACATCTACGGGCGCTACGCCATTTTCCCTGGTATATGGGACGGAAGCAGTATTGCCAGTTGAGATAGAGCTCAAATCGCTGAGAGTAGTCATGGAAGCCCAAATTTCGTAGGCCGAATGGGCACGGCAGAGGCTACAGCACTTAAACTTACTAGATGAGAGTATGCTTAAGGCTTATTATCACAATCAGATCTACCAGAAGAGGTTGGCCAGGACATTCGAAAAGAAGGTGAGGAAGCATCCGCTGAAAGAAGGGGATTTAGTGTTCAAGCAGATGAGACCAGGTATACCGGATATCAGAGGAAAATTCAGACCAACCTGGGAGGGGCCGTATATCCTTAAAAAGCTGTTGTCCAAAGGAGTTGCAATCTTGTCGGATAGCGATGGAAATGAATTCAAAGAACCGATCAATGTCGATAGGCTCAAAAGGTTCCATGGCTAAAGACCAAAATAAAAAGAAGAGAATAAAATGCCCTGCAGGTCGAAAACCGAAAAAAGGCGGCCGTGCTAAAATTGGTTGCCTCGACAGGGTGAAAACCGAAAAAAGGCATCCTGTGCAAAAATTAGAGGCATGAGAGAAAATGTCCGATCTTGAAAACCCGAGAGGGCCGATTGGTAACAGGAGTTGATGCTGTTAAAATTTGGTTTCATGAATTGATAAGGCGTACACGATTGAGTAAATGTCAAAACTGATCATGTATGCTGAAATTACATGAAAATGTACACAATTTCGTGAAATAGAATGAATATTATTCTTTTCATTTTCGTCATTTTCTAGTTCTGCATTAAAAAGAAATGTAACACCAAAAGAAATACATATGTAAGCTAAGCTAAGTCCTGCTGCTCTCGCCGACCAGATGCTTGAGCCCTCGTGTCCTATTATCAGATGCTAGACTAAGGATCCACTTCTTATATTCGCTAGTTGAAGCCATAGAATGATCGCCGAACCTCGGAATAACAGTCTTCACTGGTAGTTTGCTCCACAGCTTATGATACCTTGAGGCGAAGGCAGCCGAAAGAGCTCCTCCCCTAAAAGATAAGGGAACTCTCACCACATCTTGGATCATCCCGAGCTGACGCGTACATCGAGAAGGGATACAGAAAGTGGCTTGACGGAGCCCACAGAGGGGAACACACCCCGATGACCCATCAATGACCACATGAGATAGTGGGAGCCAGGCAGACGTGAAACTGATATCATCATCTGACAGCTCGCCAAATCTGGTGATGCCTTCCCCAGCAGTGGCACACTCACACAGTCGTCGACGCGGAAGGAAATGGCTCGGCGAATACTGTGGGATGACTCGAGAAGGTGGCTCAGACAGCATTCTCAGTTTCTCTTGCAGCCAGATCTAAAAAAAAAAAGCCGCTGGAGTAAGTAGGGTGTACTTCAGGCAAAAAATAAGGCACAGGGTTGTGTGAAAATCCGAAAGGACGCACCTCCCGCTAAGAAAAGCTAGTGTGAAAATCCATAAGGGACGCACTACCTTTAAAATAATGACGTACCTGGAGCAATAAGGGGCTGCCGGTAAAGGTAGTAGTGGATCTAGAGCTCATAGCGTCTAAGCCCAGAATGGTCTCAGCCAGAATAAGTGGTAAGGGTGATAATCCCAGATGAAAGTCGCTCAGAACTCCGAACAGGCGAGGGTCACCTATCAAACCCTCCGGAACAACAGTGAGAAAGTTCATCATGCAAAACAGAAATATGATGCTTACCCGGTAAGTGGGGATGTCAGTGAACTGATCTAAAGCCTCGATCAGTGGCCCCAGAGCAAAGAAAGAGCCCGGAGAAACCAGCTGGACGGCCCCAGAAGAAGGTATGCCGAGAGCCATAGTTATGTCCCGAGTCTGGAGTAGGCCGCAACGGGGGACGCAGGGCAGAGCGTTAGGAGGGAACCAGGCTCCAAGAATGGCAGCTAACTCCTCAGGCAGGGGGCACAACTCCTGGTAAGTGAACCGGAAGACGTGAAACCGGGGGTTTCAGAAGTGAGTCGCCACCAGAAGAAGGTTCTGATCAACTTTGACCCGACACAAATATTTTAGCCCAGACAGAGAGGAAAGGGCGCCATTTTCCCAAGTGTGCTTGTCATCTAAGATACGGTGCATTAATTGGAGAAGAGAGGAAGACATTCTGAGAAGAATAAAGGGTTCAGGATGTTGGGAAAATGAAGAGACACAAAAGGAGCAAAATTTTTGGAAGAATTTATAGAAAGGCGTCACCGACAGCCTACCCGTCTCTCACAAGAGACGGCCTGCCCGTTGGTAAAGATCCACCTGGCAGACGCATACGTCAGCATTGCATTTGTCACGAGCATTAAATGCGCATTAATTGGGGAGTGGGGAACGACAGACGGGCAGCCCATCGGTCGCTCCTACAGACGCCCAGCCCGTCGGTCACGAAACTCTATATAAAGGCGAGTGACAGACAGACCAGCGGCGCTATCACTTTCACTTCCCCTCTCTAAAATGGTTCTTTTGCGTTTTTTTCTACATTTTCAAGCATTCTTTCTCCTTTTTCTTGCAATTTCTTCATCTTTTCGCGTTCTCCACTCACTGGACGCTCAGACATTCATATTTTTTCAGTTTTTCTACACTTTTCGCGACAGCAAGTAAGTAAAATAACTACTCTACTTTTTATTTAATTTATTTCCTCTTTATTTCTTCTTCTTTTAGCCTTAAAGATGGTTAGGATGCTTTAGATGTTTTGAATATTTAGGGAGAATGCTACTCGTTTTTTTATTTCTTTAGTGCTTTGTAGTGCAACTGATCTAAGCTTTTGCATGATCACATAGAAATAGAATTTTTCTATACCTTTATCGCCTTAGAAATAGGCTTTCTAGCGCATATTTTGTGTTGTTGAGGCCTGAGGCCATTATTTTGTGTTGTTGGGGACACACTCTTGCCGGGGTCCGTCCCATTTATATATATATATTGTTGTTGAGGCCTGAGGCCTGGTTTGATGCCTTTTTATGCAGGAGGTTGGGCACACCCTTGCCGGGGTGCTGCCCAAATTTTTTATTATTATTCTAAAATTGAATATTTTTGTGTATAATGCATGCCTTGGGGTCTAGAAAGCCCATTTTTATTCGCTTTAAATATTTCCATGCCGATTGCATGTTTCTTCTGCTTTTGATATGTGCGAAGCATGCTAGGCAACATCCCTTGAGAGGACGTTCGCCCCTTTTCATTTATTATCTGTTTTTTTTCCTCGTATTCGGGCCGCTATTGCCCAGGTGAGGCCTAAATGGGTTTTCACCTCGAAAATGAGCTTAATAACACCTGTTTCGTCAAATTTTCATTATTATCTGACATTTCTTCTGCAGGATGCCTCCTAGACGCAGAGCACCACAGGCCCAGCCCGAGGTTGTGGTTCCGGGTTGGATGGACACTGAGTCAGCTCAGAGATATAGAGCGCTGGCTCAGGTGGAGATTCGGGCTAGCCGCTTCGTGTCCCGGCCGTTCCTAGAGGCCCTAGGGATGGCCCCGAAGGTCGACATGCTTGTTGAGGGCGCCGGGTGGACCGAGTTCCTTGAGCATGCTTTCCAGACCTTCCCCGAGGCTACCCGTCAGGTAGCCACCCTACGTTATGGCGATTTTCAGAGATCAGATACAGAGCCAGGGGTGGTGCAGTTCTGGTTCGATGGCCAGCAGTTCAGTATTACCAGGCAGAGGTTTGCCGAGGCCATGGGGCTCCCCAGAGAGGAGGGGGTCGAGATCCCATGGCGAGCGGTGAGACGTGCCCACTGGGCGGCCATTGCCTTACCGGGAGTGCTGTATGATCATGATACAGCAAAGAGCACCGTACTGGTGTCTCAGGCACTCCGGTACCTGCACAGAGTGCTATCCAGTTCGTACCTTGGTCGAGCTGGTAATCCAGGGTCGCTTAATGCGGTTGAGATCGGGAGCCTCTGGGCTATGGTGGCAAGCCAGCGCCTCAACGTTAGCCGTGAGATTTTGGCTAACTTGGTCAGAGTTGGCAGAGGACTGACGCCAGTGGTGATAGTAGGGGGAGTCATCACTCGGTTGCTTTTGGGGTTAGGAGTTGCCCCGGACAGGCTGAGAGGACCCCTGGATGAGGGGATACATGTGGATGCCTCCACAGCAGTGCAGATGGGGATGATCTTGCAGATATCAGGGCAGGCAGAGGCTTACAGATTGCTGTCCATCCACGAGACCAGGCGGATTTTCTCCCTTCCACCCTTGGGTCCAGACTCGGAGCAGCCAGAGCCGGAGCCAGAGCAGCAGCCTCCTCAGCCAGGGCTGCCGCCAGAGCCGCAGCCTCCTCTACCCGAGCCGGAGCAGCAGCCTCCTCAGCCTCCCCAGCCTCAGCCTCAGACCGTGCCACTGCCGCCACAGCAGGAGCAGCCCAGGACTCCGTCGGATTTTGACATGGAGTTCACTATGGACAAACTCTTTGCCGTTGAGATCTGGAGCCTCTGGGCTATGGTGGCAGGCCAGCGCCTCAACGTTAGCCATGAGATTTTGGCTAACTTGGTCAGAGTTGGCAGAGGACTGACGCCAGTAGTGATAGTAGGGGGAGTCATCACTCGGTTGCTTTTGGGGTTAGGAGTTGCCCCGGACAGGCTGAGAGGACCCCTGGATGAGGGGATACATGTGGATGCCTCCACAGCAGTGCAGATGGGGATGATCTTGCAGATATCAGGGCAGGTAGAGGCTTACAGATTGCTGTCCATCCACGAGACCAGGCGGATTTTCTCCCTTCCACCCTTGGGTCCAGACCCGGAGCAGCCAGAGCCGGAGCCAGAGCAGCAGCCTCCTCAGCCAGGGCTGCCGCCAGAGCCGCAACCTCCTCTACCCGAGCCGGAGCAGCAGCCTCCTCAGCCTCCCCAGCCTCAGCCTCAGACCGTGCCACTGCCGCCACAGCAGGAGCAGCCCAGGACTCCGTTGAATTTTGACATGGAGTTCACTATGGACAAACTCTTTGCCGCTTCACCGGCATCCAGAGTGCCGACTCCTGTTCTGTCGCCGAGCATCAAGGTATAGAGGTCTACCCACGGGCCCCCTGAGAGGTATCACCCATATTTTCGGGGCGACCCAGGGGCATCTTCCTCCGCGGCCCTGCCGCTAGAGCCAGCACAGCCTGACTTCTCCCAGCTCTTCACTTCTATGTTCACAGCCTTAGAGCGATGATATACACGAGAGGTTTGACCGTCAGCAGGCTGCTATTCAGGAGCAGTCTCGGATGATAGAGCGGTTGGCTCAGGAGCAGGCCGGTTATATCGAGCACACAGCGCAAGAGCAGGCTCAGGTTGTGGAGGCCTTCAGAGACGAGCAGGCGAGGCTGATAGAGCAGATTGCCCAGGGCTAGAGGGAGCTTAGGCAGCAGCTCGCTCATGATATGAGGACGTCTCAGGACCAGGCATCTCAGAGGGTTGATATGACCCTACAGATGATCGACGAGTCACTCGACTCCCTGAGATCCCGGGTCCAAGCGATAGAGGGGATCCTCCCACCCTTGTCTCAGACCATGAGGGAGTTCAGAGAGCAGACAGAGTAGCGCCTAGAGCAGATGAGGAGGGCCGCCAGTGAGCAGACCATTCAGATGAGCCAGGCATTCAAGAAGCTAGGAGGCACAGTCTCAGAGACTTTGGAGTTCATGAGGACTTGCACCCAGCCCTTCTTGGATGGCTATGCTCAGATTAGGTTCAAACAGGCCCACGATGCTGAGGCAGGACCTTCCACGGCTCAGCCTCCACCTCCGGCACAGCCAGCTCCACCTCCACCTGCGCCCGAGACAGTGCACATATCCGATGATGAGGACCCTGATGAGGAGCCCTCCTACTACCCGCCCCTCTGATATTCAGGGAGTCATATTTTTGTATTTTTGCACATTTCTACTTTGTATATACATTATACAAAAGAGGATATTTCTAGTGAAAAACTTTTTATTTTCAGTTTTGTACATTCATTTATGATACATTCATATCACAGATAAGTGCATGTTTTCACATTTTCTCATGTGTCAAAAATAATGACATGACAAATGAAGAGAAATAATAACAAAAGATAACCAGACTTGGAAAATGACAACTTAACCAAGCGAGAGAAAAAGGAATCTGAAATGAAACATAACATGATAAAAAGAAACCACATCATTGATAGACACGTTAAAAGATAACAATTCAAGTAAACTTAACAAAACCTTTTATCACACAGGTACGGAGAAACATTGATCCGAACACAAGCATCGATCAAAAGTCCAGACATAAGCGCCTAAGGTTCATATCTTCTTGGAAAAGGAACCCAGCGAGGTCTCCTCCTCCACAAAATCAGGATTACGGTCAAAGAGTACCTTATCTCACAGTTCACGCGACAGCCAGAGAGTGCTACGCACCTTGCAGATCGGATGGGGGTTAGCAAGGGAACTTCACAATCGAAGCTGCAGTTAGAGAAAACACTGCTCTTCACATCGAGGTTGTAGTCAGAGAGTGCTACATCTCCTTAACCCTGCGCGAGCCGAGACGAGGCCAGCAGAAGTAGAAGTTGCAATTAGGGAAACACTGCTCTTAACATCGAGATTGACAGCCAGAGAGTGCTGCATCTCACAATTCATGCGACAGCCAGAGATTGCTACGCACCTTGCAGATCGGATGGGGGTTAGCAAGGGAATTTTAGATCGAAGTTGCAGTTAGAGAAACACTGCTCTTCACATTGAGTTTGTAGTCAGAGAGTGCTACATCTCCTCAGAACTGCGCAAGCCGAAACGAGGCCAGCAGAAATAATTGAAGTTGTGGTTAAAGAAACACCGCTCTTCATATCGAGATAGTGGCTAGAGAATGCTACATCTCACCAGCACCTACAGGTCAAAACGAGACCGATAGGGATATCTTCACACGCCAAAAAGACCGAGATGAGGTCTACCCGGCAAAAGGCATGAAAGGTGAGAACCGCCATAGGTATGCTTTCTTCCTTTCTGTCCTTTCTCTGAGTTTTGGCTCGTCTAGGCGCTTGTGCACTAGTTTCCCCAAAATTGGGGCCAACTATAAGCACCGTGTCCCGGAGCGGTCCGGATCAGAGATTACCCTATGATGAAATCAGTATCTGACCTGTACAAACGATTTGGATTCGGAGGTTTTAGTCCCATGCTCCACGAGAAATGAGTCTTTTCACCTTTCGTAGGCAGAGGGGGAGAAAACAGGGAATTTTTGAGTTAAAAAGTATTTTTTCCTCGACAGACGGCCAGCCCGTCTGTGAGAGGCCAGCCCGTCGCTTGGAGTCACAAACGGCCTGTGGTTTTTCGACGCCCGTCGGAAGGCTCCGCCTCTTCCGGAGCACGCCACCTGATTTCCCGGAGCACGCAACCTCTCCGATGCCCGTCGGTGGAAATGGCAAGGCCGTCGAATGAATCCTTGTGTCAGTAGGATTCTTCCGACGCCCGTCTCCACATCCGACGCCCGTCGGTCGTGCCTGGCCTATAAAAGCTTCGGATTTTCTCCTAATAAGGGTCTTCTAAAAATTTTCAAGAGGGGAAACTCTGCCCAAATTCAAGCGCGTTTTCTCTCTCTTCCAGCAAGCACATATATAAAGAAGTTTCTTTTAATTTGAGAATCAAACCGTTAAAAAGGAACTAAAACTAATTGGTTTTCTTTGGGTTTTTGATTCCAAACTCAGTCTTTTTGAAAGGTTAAGAAGGAAACAATCTATTTTCCTTTTTCCTGACCTTTCATTTCGTTTCTCGTGGAGCGTGCGGGACTCTAATCGACATCAAGAATCTCACTAAAACATTATCTGAGGGTAAATATTCTGGACTTATTCTCCGTATTATTTCATCTTTATTCTTTATTCTTGCTGTTCTTTTGGCTTTTTGCTTTTATCTTGCTTTATTTTGACTCTTTTCATCTCATTTTGTGGTAAAAGCCCTTTTTTGCTCTGAAAAAGAGAGTTTTTGCCGTTTATTTTCGGAAATAGTGGTGACCGACGGGTCATCTGTTTCACCGATGCCCGTCGGTCACCCCACTCACAAACGCCCTCTCTCCTGAGTGAGCGACGGACATGTCGGTCACTTTGACTGACGCCCGTCGGTCACTCGACAGAGGCCGTCGCTAGGTCCTGTCTCCATGTTTTCAAATCTTTCCCATCTCTCTCAAGTCTTAGAACTTTATTTATAATTGAGCTTTTGTATATTAACACCCATTAACCTTTTGTGAGCATATATTGATTTTCTTGGACCATCCTGAGCTCGAGGGGCGATCTACCATGCTTGGAGGATTCCGTCCGGTTTAGTTTTCTAACCTTCTTGGTCATTTCCTTTATTTGTTTGTTCATTAATTATTTTATGCACATGAGTATACTCTTTTTATATCCCGCTAAATATAAAAATTGATTAATGTTTTATATTCAATAAAGAGAGGTTTTCATAAACATAAGGACCCAATGTCCTACTTTTATCCAATAAAAATTCTCACAATAAAAATATCCAGTTTTAATAATGATGCATGCAAGGACCAAAGTCCTCAAAATAAGCAATGCCCCGATTTGTGTATGTATCGCACATTTATAAAAGGGAGTTATATTCTGCTCCTCGTGTTATTGTAATTTATTGCTTTCACTACTTACTTGCTCATTTACAGCTTTCCAAATGTGAATAAATGCGCCTTTAAATCAATTACATCGTGTGGAGAGAGAGCGAATTAATGATAATTAAAATTTGATCATAGAATAATCGAGGTAGAAATAGATGAGAAGTCCCGAACCCAGCTCTGGTCTTTGGGCTCAAAGAGGCGAGACGTTTACCCTCCAAGACACCTCTTATGTCACGAGACTTTGGCGTTAATCCTAGGCTCCTTAGGGCGAGAGGTTTACCCTCCAAGACCCCTTTGGTTGGCCCAAAATGGATACTGAGCGCAGTCTTAGGCTCTCCGAGGCGAGAAAAACTTTCCCAATGCCCTATTGGGTGGCGACTCCATGAAACCTCCTTGTTGCCCAACATAGACGCACTTGCAATTCATCGCAAGCTGTCAGCGGACCCTCAATTGCCCGATCACCCTTTAGCGGGCGGTCAGAGAGGCGGCCGCGGGGATCCGGCGCACGTCACAGCTGTCTAAATACATAATGGTCAAAACCCATGCGTATAAACATTAGCTAAGAGAGGTTATGCTACCGGTTTTTCACCATGCACCATGCACATCCATAGGGTTCCCTGTTAACCCATAGATCAGCCCACCTAGGACAGAGACTGCACGACCTCGTGTGTGGGGGCAATAAGGTTGGAAGGATCTATCTGCTTGCATGTGCTTGTGGATGATGCATTGCATATTCATGTTATTTATGCACAAATAAATTTTTTTTATCTCCCTTATGTGTACATGCTATTCTTTGCATATAATTATTACATGTACATATTATCCTGTGTATAATTTTTCAAATGTTTCACATGTATCATTGTAATCTCTTTTGGTCATTGTATACCATCTGTTGCACAGCACGATCATGAATTACATATTATTCATACATCATTCTAACTCTTTGCTTTTCAGCCATTATAGACCATTTACTTAGGTGGTTAGGGGATCCTAATAGTTGTCTAAAGAGCGATCAAAGTTCACGTGGGCTAACAAAGTTTTTAGTGTTCTTACCAGAGCATCTAAAGGCATTAGAAATGGCTAGCCCTTTGCAACAGAATGAAGAGACTCGTGCCCTAATTGCCCAGGAGTTGGATAGAAGGTTCGAGGAACTTGAAACAAAGATGCTGGCTATGGTCAAAGAAAGGATGGATGCCATGGCACTTGTTCTGCAAGCTCAGCTTATGGCAACAACTCTCAACCAAGGAAAGCCGGCCACGATCGAGAAGGCTCATACAGCGATAGCTCCAGTACCTCCTTTTCCTTCTGAGACTAGAGGTAAGAGATCACTTGATTCCTCGGTTGAGAAAGGACGAAATAGGAGGCCTACTTTAGAACATGGCATTATGTCCAAGGAGGATGAAGACCCTACAATCATGCGTACTCCAAAAGATGGAAGCTCAGGAGGCCTTGACAATAGTAAGGCAAATGCTAAGGCTGCAGAAGTCCCAGCCACTAGAACAACTCAGCCCCACCTCACTATCTCGGGTAGGCCATTATCTTCGCATTTCACCCGTCTCGTCAAAAAAGGGAAGTTACAACCTTGTCGGCCGGGCCTGCACCACGTCAAGGATGCCCTAGACATAGAGCAGATTGGCACTGCGTGTATCACCAGTATTCAGGGCATAGAACGGACTACTGTCGTACCTTGAAAGATCACATTCAAGAGCTAATGCCAAGCCCAAAAAAGGAAGAGATTGTAAAAGTGCCAACCACGGAAGTAAAGCAAAGGCACTTTTCTAATTTGGGCAGATCTTTGTCCTGGGTCCTCAAGAGGCTAATAAAGGAGGGGATATTACAGCCATTACCAGCTAGGCCCGCCAAAAGCCAGGGACAGCCCGATTATAAAGCGGATGAGTATTGCGCCTTCCACCAGCACACCGGGCATACCACAGAAGATTGCAAGACCTTGAGACATGTTATTCAAGATCTGATTGACTCCCACCAGATCTCCGACCCAAAAAAGCGAGAGGGAAAGGATAAGATGGACTAAGCGTCTAATAAGGAAGGAATGATGGGCCCTGAAGTTGATTATGGACCGTCGGCAACAACACCTGCGTCGGCGGAGAGAGGAAGATGATAGTTTAGACTTTCCTTCTTAGTTCTGAACTTTTTTTTAATAATGATTAATGACATTTTTTAGTTTTATTAATAAATCGAACAATTTCCTTCACTTGTGTGATGTTATTTTCAATGATTTCATTATGCATAGTCGTAATCCATTTATATTTGACATTAGCTCGGTTGATGCTACTTTGTTTATTCTTGGAACCTCGAAAATCTTGATGGCATCTAACATAACCCCTGAAGAACGAAAAAATTTGAGAGAATATTCAAAAAATATGAAAAGTCTTTGACTAGACCTACGAAAATATGCCAGGAATTGATCGAGAAGTCGTAGAGCACACTGTTCCTACATATCCAGACCATAAACCTGTTAAGCAGAAACTGAGAAGGCTTAGGCCGGAATGGGCAGATAAAGTAAAAGAGGAGATTCGCCAGCAAATCAAAACCAAATTTCTAGTTGAGGTGCGGTATCCAACTTGGTTGGCCAAGGTTGTCCCCGTAGCCAAAAAGAATGGCAAAGTAAGGATATGCGTAGATTATCGAGACTTGAATAAGGCTTGTCTGAAAGATAACTTTCTGTTGCCCCATATAGATATGTTGATAGACAGCACCGCTAATTGCGAGATGTATAGCTTTGCATATGGTTATGCGGGCTACAATCAAATTCTCAATAAAATAATTGACCGAATTAAGACGGCTTTCATTATGGAGTGGGGGACGTATGCTTATCGGGTAATGCCTTTTGGCCTAAAAAATGCAGGAGCCACTTATCAGAGGATGGCGATAAAAATCTTAAGGAAAAATTAACCTGTAGTGTGGAACGAAGATTGTCAGAGAGCTTTCGATACTATCAGAGAATACTTGCTGAAACCACCAGTGTTGAGACCACCACAGCCAATCAAGCCAATGATTCTGTATTTAGCTATAGAAGATGGTTTTATAGGTGCCATGATGGCCCAAGAGGACGAATTCAGAGTGGAATTTGCTATTTACTACCTTAGTAAGAAGTTCCTGGCTTATGAGGTTAAGTATGCAGAAGTAGAAAAGATCTGTCTTGCGGTAATTTGGGCGTTTGAGAAGTTGAGACACTATTTTCACTCCTACAAGGTACAAGCGGTAGCAAAGCAGAATCCCTTGAGATACTTACAGGAGGCTCTATCCTTACTTGGAAAAATTGGTAGGTGGTTGTTGCTGCTACAAGAGTTTGATATAGAGTATGTTACTCGAAAAACTATCAAAGGGTGTGCAGTGGCAGAATTCCTGGCAGAACACCCAATTCAAGGAGACTCATATGAATTCAGCTTTCCAGATAAGGATGTGACAGCCATCGGAGTTCAGGTGTAACACCCCTTACCCATACTCAGGCGATCCCATCCGATAAGGAGTGAGATGCCGTAGGAGTAAAGGTGCCACCACACAGATACATAATACACATACACTCATCCATAAACATACATAACAAAATACAAGGTAAATTAAAACTTTACAAGACCATTCATAAAAGCTGATCATGCATTAATATAATAGAAGCATTACATTACTGTTCTGATCAACTGAGAGATATAAAAGATAATTACAAATCCCAAAATTACATATACAAGGGCGGAAGCTATTACAAAATCATATGAGAGTTCTATACAAAAAGAATCCTCAAAAGGAACAAAAAATAAGCCCTACACTAAGAACCTGTTGTGTTGGCTTCGATGGCGGCGACTCTCCCAAGACATAATTCCTTCCGCACCTGCACGGGTAAACACACCGTGCTAAGCGATAAACGCTTAGTGGGGAAACACACATATAGCATAAGGACAACCATTCACAACGGTCGTCAAGGCAGTTCACATGCGTATTTCATGTACAAACGATACATGGCATGACAATAATAATTAACTCATGCTCACATACATAAAGCCATTCATCAAAAGATTCATAACAATAATCACATTCTCATAACAGATTACATTTTCACCATTGAATCCATAAGGGTAACATATGTTTCCCATATAACAATTCATACAAAACACCTGCTGACCCGAGGGAGTGGATAACGAGTATACGGACAGTACTTTACGGGTACGAGCCGATACGGACAGTACTTTACGGGTACGAGCCGATAAAACAAATTTTCATTTAACTTTTACAAAACATTACAAAGGGGGATCTTAAACAAGATCCTTTCGGATAAGGGTTCGCGAGGAACCATTCGAGGACCTGATCGGGGTCCAAACAGAAAACAGAAGCTGCAGCAAAGATTCTATTAGGCATGCCTAACTATCCACTTACTAGACTCTAGCAGGTCATACATAAGCCAATCCATCCATTTCATAACTTCCAAAATCATCATCATCAAATGAACATAATCATATCATAGTTACACTTGCATATTATTTATAGAATACCAAGCATAAATCTCATAATTGCTAAAGAAAACTGAAGTTCGAGCCACAAGGAATGAAAGAAAACTCATTCAGCAAATAGGGGACTGTCACGCTCGCGACAGAGACCAAAGTCTCTTCGCTGCACGCGCGCGACGGATTTCGCGACCGCGAGGAGGACGGAAGGGCCAGGCTCTGTCGCGCTCGCGACAGAGGACGATTGATGCTGTCGCGGGCTCGCGACGGGTCGCATGCTCGCGGTAGCACTTGGCCAACAATACGCTCTGTCGCGATCGCGACAGTCGTCGCGGTCGCGACAGAGAGTACTCAATACTTCGGCTGTCGCGTGCTCGTGACGGCGAAGCTCCCAACACCGCTCTCTGTCGCGATCGCGACAGCGTCGGGACTTCGAAAATCTGCAGAAATTCTGCAGATTTTCCTCTTCCAAATCCTCCTCCAACCACTCAAAACTCAATTCAAGGTTACTTACCTCAAATCCAGCCATCCACAAGCATCAACAACCATAATACGACATTTATTAACAATAAATTGCATACAATCCATTAATTTACACACTCAATTCCAAGAATCAATCAAAAACCCAATTTAAGCATCAAACCACATCCATTCCAAAATTACCCTAATTAACTCATGCCTTTGCAAGATCCACATTTTAAAGCAAATACCCATATCATATACCATAAAATAAAGAACATCTAACAACCTAATTCCATGAAATCATCAAAACGCATATATGAACATATTCACATGCAAAAGCAAGAATTCCCAAACCTTCAAAATCCTTAGCTCCTAGTGCTTAGTTCCACTAGATCCAGCAACTTCCTTGCCCTTAGGATCCCGGGGAGGCTCAACTAGGAACAAAACAACACAACACACAAACACAAAACCCAAAACTTCAACCCAATTCCGAAAATAAGAAAAAGAGAAGAAGATGGAGAATCAAATGAAGAAAATGAGAATAAATGCAGTAGATTTACCTTTAAAATGCTAAGCAATGATCAATTTCCACCACTAGAGGCTTGAATCTAAGCTAGGGCACTTAAGAGAGTGCAAAGGAGGAAGAAGAAGAAGGAGAAGAAGGAAAAACGAGAATGGGTTTTCAAAAATCTGATTTTTCCCTTTTCACCTTTTTCTCTTTCCCACTTTACACATGTCAATCATCTAGTGGAGGAGATTGCTCACTCACACCCTAACCTAGTGCATCACATACACACAATGAGACACTCTAATAATGCATCCTACATATGTGTGAGCAACACACACAAGATTCTCCCAAATCATACACACCCTACATAAGTGCAAATGCATACACACAATTAATCCACTAGTGCATATCCTACTATGGTGCACTCATGCACACACAAATCTATCTCAACTAATTAGCACCATAGTGCCAAACACACACACACGCACCAGAAAAACCCCAATTCATGCAATATTACCAAAATGCCCTTATTACACATAACTCATGCAAATGTACACACATACATATGTGGCTCATTCAACTAGGGGGCAAACTGGGTGTGACAACTCTCCCCTACTAACAGGAATTTCGTCCTCGAAATTCTCACCTGAACTGAATAATTGCGGATACTGCAATCTCAGTGACTCCTCCGGCTCCCAAGTTGCTTCCTCAACCCCATGGTGATTCCACAAAACCTTGACCAAAGGAATCTGCTTATTCCTCAACTGTCTTACTTCTCGCTCTAGGATAGCTCTAGGCTCCTTATCGTAGGAAAAATCTGATTGTACTTGAACTTCTTGAACCGACAGAACATGGGAAGGATCCGATCTATACCGACGGAGCATCGAAACGTGAAACACATCATGAAGCTTTGACAGTTCCATCGGCAAAGCTAGTCTGTAAGCCACTGGACCCACTCTTGCCAACACCTCATACGGACCAATAAAGCGAGGACTAAGCTTCCCTTTCTTTCCAAACCGAAGTACTTTTCTCCAAGGAGACACTTTAAGAAAAACCTTGTCCCCAACTTCAAATTGTACATCCTTTCTCTTCAGGTTGGCATAAGACTTCTGTCGATCCTTGGCCACTTTCAGATTCCGCTGCACAACTCTGATCTTTTCTTCAATATCTCTAACCAGATCTGGCCCAATCACTGACCTCTCAGATAACTCTGTCCAACAAACTGGAGTCCGACACTGACGTCCATATAGAGCCTCATATGGTGACATACCAATACTTGACTGGAAACTGTTGTTGTAGGCAAATTCCATCAATGATACATACTTGTCCTAACTACCCGGAAAGTCCAAAACACAAGCCCTCATCATATCCTCTAAGATCTGAATCACACGCTCGGACTGACCATCTGTCTGAGGATGGAACGCTGTACTGAACTTCAGCTTGGTACCCAAAGCTCGCTGCAATTCTTTCCAGAACTTGGATGTGAACCTTGGGTCTCTATCAGAAACTATAGACAAAGGCACTCCATGCAATCGCACTATCTCATCCACATAAATACTGGCCAATCTATTCATTGGATAATCCATCCTAACCGGCAAAAAGTGAGCAGACTTCGTGAGTCGATCTACAACAACCCACACAGAATCATACTTCCTCTGAGTCAATGGCAATCCAGAGACAAAATCCATGGCGATGTCATCCCATTTCCACTCAGGAATGGACAAGGGCGTGAGCAATCCAGAAGGAACCTGGTGCTCAGCCTTGACCTGCTAACAAGTCAGGCACTTGGATACAAAGTCCACTATGTCCCTCTTCATACCGGACCACCAAAAGAACTGCTTCAAATCCCGATACATCTTCACACTGCCAGGATGCATGGTGAAAACTGAACTATGTGCCTCATCCAAAATCTGTCTTCTTAACTCTTCACTATCCGGTACACACAAACGGTTTCCAAATAGGAGAACCCCATCCTGAACCGAAAACTCTGACTGCTTGCCCAAAATGACTTCTTGCACAATCCGCTGAAGCTTCTCATCAACCCTCTGAGCATCAATTATCTGCTGTCTCAAAGTAGGCTTGACCCTCAACTGAGCTATTAAAGCCCCATCTGAGCCAAACCTCCATCTAAACCGTCTCAAAAACAAGGCAGAAACTAACTTCCTACTCAACGCATCTGCGACTACATTGGCCTTACCCGGATGGTAATCCACAATGCAATCGTAGTCCTTAAACAGCTCTAACCAATGACGTTGCCTCATATTCAATTCCTTCTGAGTCAGAAAATACTTCAAACTCTTGTGGTCCGTAAAGATCCTGCACTTCTCACCGTAGAGGTAATGACGCCAAATCTTCAAAGCGAAGACAACCGCTGCTAACTCCAAATCATGCGTCGGATAGTTCCTCTCATGCGGCTTCAGTTGCCGAGAAGCATAAGCTATAACCTTACCTTCCTGCATCAGAACGCATCCCAAACCGACACCTGAAGCGTCACTATACATAACAAACTCCTTACCCGAAGTGGGTTGAGTTAGTATAGGAGCTTCAACTAACAACTGCTTCAACCTCTCAAAACAGGCTTGACACTTATCTGACCATTCGAACTTAACTCCTTTCCTCAATAACCTGGTCATCGGAGCAGCTATCACTGAAAAACCCTTAACGAACCGACGGTAATAACCCGCCAGACCAAGGAAACTCCTCACTTCCTGGACATTCCTAGGCGCTTTCCAATCCACTATCGCCTCAATCTTGGCTGGATCCACTTGGATACCCTTAGCTGAAACTATATGGCCCAAAAATGACACTTCCCGAAGCCAAAAATCACACTTACTCAACTTAGCAAACAGCCGATGCTCTCTCAAAATTTGCAAAACTAACCGAAGATGCTCTTCATGCTCGGTCTCATCCTTGGAAAACACCAAAATGTCGTCTATAAACACCACTACAAACCGGTCTAAGTATGGCCTAAACACTCTATTCATCAAATCCATGAATGCCGCTGGAGCATTAGTCAAACCAAACGGCATAACAAGGAACTCATAATGACCATACCGAGTCCGAAATGCAGTCTTAACCACATCCTCGTCCTTAACACGAAGCTGATAATACCCAGATCGAAGATCAATCTTGGAAAACACACCCGCACCTTGAAGCTGATCAAACAAATCCTCAACTCTGGGCAACGGATACTTATTCTTTACTGTGACCTTATTAATCTGCCTGTAGTCGATACACATCCTCAAGGACCCATCCTTTTTCTTAACAAACAGAACTGGAGCTCCCCAAGGAGATATGCTGGGTCGAATAAACCCCTTATCCAATAGCTCTTGCAGTTGAGTTTTAAGTTCTCTCAACTCCACAGGAGCCATCCGATAAGGTGCTTTCGATACCGGTGTGGTACCCTGCATAATCTCTATGGCTAGCTCAACTTCCCTCTCTGGAGGCAAACCAGGCAAGTCACTCGAAAAAACATCACTAAACTCTCGGACAATAAGGATGTCCTCAATCCTAACTTGATCCCTCCTGGAATCCAAAACCACAGCCAAAAAAGCCTCACAACCCTTTCTCATAAACCTCTTAGCTTGAATAGCAGAAATCACATTGTGCACGAAACTCGCACCCAAACCTCTGACAAACACTGGAATTCGGTTCCTATCCCAAAGCACGAAAGTTTTCCTATGACAATCAACCACAACTCTATGCTTGCTCAACCAATCCATACCCAAAATCAAGTCATACTCTCTGAAGGGCAACTCTATCAAATCCACAGGAAACTCAACACCTTCAACCATCAACGGACAATTCCTATAAACTCTACTCACACTGACACTATGCCCTAATGGATTGGTCACACAAATCTCATAGTCTAACTGTTCTACCACATGCAACTTATCAATAATCTTATGCGTGCACAAATATGAGTGTGTGGAACCAGGATCTATTAGAGCATATAATTCAGTGTCATGGAGTAGGAACTTACCAGCAATCACATCAGGGGCATCCTGCTCCTCTCTGGCTCTAACTGCATAAGCTCTAGCGGCCATTGGGGAAGGACGTTCAACTGTCTCAGAACCAGCTCTAGGTCGACCGCCTCGACCCCTACCTTGACCTCTACCTCTCACAGCCTGCGAAACATTCGATCCAACTCTGCTAGCTCCTCCCTGAGGACCCGAGTCTTCACCCATCTGAGGGCAATTAGCCACACGGTGCTCGGTGCTCCCACACCTGAAACACCCACCAGTGAGCCACCTACACTCACCCCGGTGAGCCTTACCACAATTCTCACAAACTGGAATAGCATCAGACCGACCACCTCTACCAGATCCAGATACTGCAGCTGAACCTTGCCTTCTCCCTCTGGTAGCCGAACCAGCAGATGGTTCATCTTGCGGGTTCCTAGACCTCTTACCCGAAGATGAGGAAACACCACCTCTAGCAGAACTCCGGCGCTGAGCTCTCTCTCTAATTAAAGTTTCCGCCTTCTCTGCCCTCAAAGCAGCCTCAGCAATCTGATAATAATGTACCCCCGGCATACACATCAAAGAAACTAAAGCGATCTTCAAATAATCATTCAACCCGGCCTCAAAGTGCTTGCATCTGAAATCATCCGTCATAACCCCACGCGGAGCATAACGAGACAACCGGTTAAACTCCTTCTCATAATCCGCAACCGACAAGGCCCTTTGCCTCAAACTCAGAAACTGTGCCCACCTTGCGTCCTTATAAGCTTGAGTCACATACTTCCTAGCAAACTGCTCATCAAAGAAATCCCATGTCAAAGGATCAGTCATCAGAGGTTGCCTACTCACCAACTCCCACCATTCGTATGCTGGACCTTGAAGCAAAGCCACAACACACTCAGCTTGCTGATCGGGAGGACACCTGACTTCCCTCAGAGCTCTCTTAACCTTATCCAACCACTTCTCGGCTAACTCAGATTCATCAAGTCTGGTCCCATAAAAATCTTCCACACCAGCTCTTCTCAGACTCACTATTGGAGCTTTCAGGGCAGTCACCCTTTCTAAAACCCAAGCCATGTCCTGATGCAATCTGAGCATCGCCTCAAAAGGCATGGCAGCGGCATCGGGCTGGACCCTAGTGTGACGTCCGTTCCCTAATGAAAGATTAGCTCAGCTAATCTTAGTTAGAGAAGGCCGCACACACACAACAGAACGCATGCTTAACCTGAATTGAAAAAAAATCATCGCATATTATCTTATCTCATGCATCACATGCCAAGCTATTTATATGACATACATACATAAGAGGGGTTACATTCCAGATTATACATTATTACATGTCTTTACATATTCTTTACACATTTTAACCGTACAAAAAGCTTATACAAAAATCCCAAAATAACAACCCCCAAGCCTATGCTATTCACTTCCTATTGTTGACCGTACCAAAATGCGGGGGACGTCCTTCAGTCACCTCTCGTCCGTACCTGCACGGATTAGAGTAAATCCATGCTAAGCGATAACGCTTAGTGGGGAACTCATATAGCAAACAACTTATCACGCATCAGAGATATCATACATTGCACATTAGTAGACATGCCAGAACAATCATTATTAAAGCATGAACCATTTCAGGCATAGTTTTGTCCATTACTATATTCACTCATAAAGCATCAATCACTTATTCACATGTCTGTACTTTCTTGTATCATAGTCACTTCTGTTTATTATTTAATTAACTGATTAGCCGATTAGCCTATTAGCCTTCTTGCCTGCAACTCAATGATGCGGATAACGGGTATCGCATCGGTACCTCTCAGGTACCAGTAATCTCATCGAGACTACTTTTACACATTAGTACCTTCTGGTACTTCACATCACATTAGTACCTTCTGGTACTTCACATCACATTAGTACCTTCTGGTACTTCACATTATTCCACATATAATAAAATCCAGCAAGGATTATTCGCATTGCGATTCCCATGGAATCAGACACATTTAACGCATGGGGCTGCAGCACTTGACCCTATAGGCATGCCTAACTATCCACTACTTGACTCGCAGGCTTAAGTTATTAACAAATTATTCAATTCACTTTTCACTTTACACATTTGCATTAGCACATAGCTAACATTTCACTTGCATATTCAGTATGCTTTCTAATTCAATCTTCACATTTAATATTCATATAACTGATCATATTCAGAAATCACCATGTGTGTATGCATTTCTAGATCACTTAACACACATACAATACTTACTCATGTTGTCTTTCATTTCAGCTCAAAGCCTTGC
This sequence comes from Excoecaria cochinchinensis, assembly GCA_947683425.1. Classification (NCBI taxonomy): domain Eukaryota; kingdom Viridiplantae; phylum Streptophyta; class Magnoliopsida; order Malpighiales; family Euphorbiaceae; genus Excoecaria; species Excoecaria cochinchinensis. Next base: position 300,859 of record CANTUQ010000220.1, read on the forward strand.
CATTTGAATGGCCAAACACATTAGGATCATATTGCCAAAACAGGGTGGGTCACGGTCACAATGAATTCCATTGTCACCGTGACATATTGAAGTCCAAAACAGAATGCAAACTGGGGGCATGTCACGGTCACAATCAATTTCATTGTCACCGTGACATGTTCCCAACTCTCGGCAGAATGCAACTTGAGGGTATGTCACGGTCACAATGAATCTCATTGTCACCGTGACATATTCTCACTTTGCAAAACAGAATGCCTTCCTGGGTACCTCACGGTCACAATGAATCTCATTGTCACCGTGACATACCAAAATCTACTAGGCAGAATTGAACTCAAGCATACCTCACGGTCATAATGGATTTCATTGTCACCGTGACCGATGCAAAAACACCAACATGGTTATGTTTTCAGTCCATTTCTTCCTTCTCATTAAGACTTCAAATCTCATTCTCACTTTTGGCAATCAACCCAAATACATCAACCACATGATCAATTAGCACATACCTGATTTTCCCTTCTTATTTGGCACTCATCTTTAGCACAAGTTATAATCAATTTCACCTCACACATAGCATACATGCTCTCAAGCAATTCATTCACTAAACACATTATCACATACACATACAGCTCATATCAATAGCCCTATTTAGCCAACACAAATCATTCAATTTCACACATTTAGGGTTTGTTCCCAAACCTCGTCTCCTTAGCTCCTAATTTCGACGGACGCTCGGCTCGCCGATTACAGCCTTTCCTTTATCTCTTTTCACTTCTTCAGCTAACAAAACAACACAGATGCTCAAGCTCAAACTCAAACCAATAATATCCCATCCAAACCAGCTCAACCAAGAAGAAAGAGTAGAAGATGAGAATATGCACTTATTCACTTACCTCTTAGGTTTAACCCTTAATTCTTGAGCAACTTAACATCAATATGCTTACACTTCTTTAACACTCACTCCCATGCAAGAAAGAAAAGAGAAGAACACAGAAAATTGCTAGATTACACAAATGAAACTCTTCCCTTCCCTTAACTCACTCTTGCATGCAAAGGTGTAGGTGGCATCCTCTCAAGAAGCCACACGGAAACCACTTCCTCAAATCTGCCTCCACTTTCCATTAAATCAAGTTATTTTATTCTTAATTAATCCTTCATTAAACTAGCTAATCAGCCTTTAACTCATGCTTAGTATTCATTCATAATTACCACTTAAACCCTTAACAATACTTCTTTCTTTCAATTAAATCCTGCCTTCATTCAATTTAGTCCCAAAACTCACATGCAATCACACACACATGGCAAAATAGATTAATTATTTTAGGGTACAAGTCCAGCCATGACACCTAGCACGTTGAGCCGACACCGAAACAGAGACAGACGGATCTACCGCTGGAGGGTTCACACTTTCAGCGGACTCCTCGAGCGCACCGTGAGCAGAATCAGAATTCATCTAACAAGCAAGAGGACAACCGCATCAGCCAACACAGCCCTAGACATAGACATATGCACATATAACATCATGTAAACAATCACCCAGAAACGCCTAAACCAGGCTCTGATACCACAACTTGTAACACCCCTTACCCATACTCAGGCGATCCCATCCGATAAGGAGTGAGATGCCGTAGGAGTAAAGGTGCCACCACACAGATACATAATACACATACACTCATCCATAAACATACATAACAAAATACAAGGTAAATTAAAACTTTACAAGACCATTCATAAAAGCTGATCATGCATTAATATAATAGAAGCATTACATTACTGTTCTGATCAACTGAGAGATATAAAAGATAATTACAAATCCCAAAATTACATATACAAGGGCGAAAGCTATTACAAAATCATATGAGAGTTCTATACAAAAAGAATCCTCAAAAGGAACAAAAAATAAGCCCTACACTAAGACCCTGCTGTGTTGGCTTCGATGGCGGCGACTCTCCCAAGACATAATTCCTTCCGCACCTGCACGGGTAAACACACCGTGCTAAGCGATAAACGCTTAGTGGGGAAACACACATATAGCATAAGGACAACCATTCACAACGGTCGTTAAGGCAGTTCACATGCGTATTTCATGTACAAATGATACATGGCATGACAATAATAATTAACTCATGCTCACATACATAAAGCCATTCATCAAAAGATTCATAACAATAATCACATTCTCATAACAGATTACATTTTCACCATTGAATCCATAAGGGTAACATATGTTTCCCATATAACAATTCATACAAAACACCTGCTGACCCGAGGGAGTGGATAACGAGTATACGGACAGTACTTTACGGGTACGAGCCGATACGGACAGTACTTTACGGGTACGAGACGATAAAACAAAATTTCATTTAACTTTTACAAAACATTACAAAGGGGGATCTTAAACAAGATCCTTTCGGATAAGGGTTCGCGAGGAACCATTCGAGGACCTGATCGGGGTCCAAACAGAAAATAGAAGCTGCAGCAAAGACTCTATTAGGCATGCCTAACTATCCACTTACTAGACTCTAGCAGGTCATACATAAGCCAATCCATCCATTTCATAACTTCCAAAATCATCATCATCAAATGAACATAATCATATCATAGTTACACTTGCATATTATTTATAGAATACCAAGCATAAATCTCATAATTGCTAAAGAAAACTGAAGTTCGAGCCACAAGGAATGAAAGAAAACTCATTCAGCAAATAGGGGACTGTCGCGCTCGCGACAGAGACCAAAGTCTCTTCGCTGCACACGCGCGACGGATTTCGTGACCGCGAGGAGGACGGAAGGGTCAGGCTCTGTCGTGCTTGAGACGTTCGTCGCGATCGCGACAGAGGACGATTGATGCTGTCGCAGGCTCGCGACGGGTCGCATGCTCGCGGTAGCACTTGGCCAACAATACGCTCTGTCGTGATCGCGACAGTCGTCGCGGTCGCGACAGAGAGTACTCAACACTTCGGCTGTCGCGGGCTAGCGACAGATGTCGCGTGCTCACGACGGCGAAGCTCCCAACACCGCTCTCTGTCGCGATCGCAACAGTGTCGGGACTTCGAAAATCTTCAGAAATTCTGCAGATTTTCCTCTTCCAAATCCTCCTCCAACCACTCAAAACTCAATTCAAGGTTACTTACCTCAAATCCAGCCATCCACAAGCATCAACAACCATAATACGACATTTATTAACAATAAGTTGCATACAATCCATTAATTTACACACTCAATTCCAAGAATCAATCAAAAACCCAATTTAAGCATCAAACCACATCCATTCTAAAATTACCCTAATTAACTCATGCCTTTTCAAGATCCACATTTCAAAGCAAATACCCATATCATATACCTCAAAATAAAGAACATCTAACAACCTAATTCCATGAAATTATCAAAACGCATATATGAACATATTCACATGCAAAAGCAAGAATTCCCAAACCTTCAAAATCCTTAGCTCCTAGTGCTTAGTTCCACTAGATCCAGCAACTTCCTTGCCCTTAGGATCCCGGGGAGGCTCAACTAGGAACAAAACAACACAACACACAAACACAAAACCCAAAACTTCAACCCAATTCCGAAAATAAGAAAAAGAGAAGAAGATGGAGAATCAAATGAAGAAAATGAGAATAAATGCAATAGATTTACCTTTAAAATGCTAAGCAATGATCAATTTCCACCACTAGAGGCTAGAATCTAAGCTAGGGCACTTAAGAGAGTGCAAAGGAGGAAGAAGAAGAAGGAGAAGAAGGAAAAACGGGAATGGGTTTTCAAAAATCTTATTTTTCCCTTTTCACCTTTTTCTCTTTCCCACTTTACACATGTCAATCATCTAGTGGAGGAGATTGCTCACTCACACCCTAACCTAGTGCATCACATACACACAATGAGACACTCTAATAATGCATCCTACATATGTGTGAGCAACACACACAAGATTCTCCCAAATCATACACACCCTACACAAGTGCAAATGCATACACACAATTAATCCACTAGTGCATATCCTACTATGGTGCACTCATGCACACACAAATCTATCTCAACTAATTAGCACCATAGTGCCAAACACACACACACACACCAGAAAAATCCCAATTCATGCAATATTACCAAAATGCCCTTATTACACATAACTCATGCAAATGTACACACATACATATGTGGCTCATTCAACTAGGGGGCAAACTGGGTGTGACATCAGGGATGGCAACTGTACTTTGATGGGGCTGTGAACAATATGGGGGCAGGAGTAGGAGTCATTCTGACCACCCCGAATAATGAGAAACTCCCTTTAGCAAAGAAACTGAGGTTCAAAGCTACTAATAATGAAGCCGAGTATGAAGCATGTACTTTTGGGTTGGAAGCGTTAATAGCCTTGGGGGCAAAGAAAGTGGAAGTGTTTGGTGATTCATCCCTGGTGATCAATCAAATTCGAGGCAGATGGGCTGTTAAAGAAGAAAGGCTAATGCCGTACATTGAGCACTTGAGAGACCTGAGTAGTCAGTTTGAAGTGTGTACATTCCATTTTGTTCCAAGGGACGAAAATCAGTTGGCCGACGCGCTCGCCGCTTTAGTGTCAATGTGGGACAATCTAGAAGGGGTAGTTATGAGGCCGATTTTGATTTCTAGCTCTGAGAGACCTAGCTTCGAATCTAAGTCAGTCATGGAAATAGAAGTAGCGGATGGGAAGCCGTGGTATTACGACATTATGAACTATCTAGAAAATATGACTTTTCCAGAGGAAGCTACTGAGAAAAATCAGAGAATGATTTGCAAATTGTCTACCCAATTCATTTGCATAAATGGGATATTATGCAAACGGCAGGCTGATGGTATCCAGTTGAGATGTTTGGATGAGAAAGAGGCCAAGAGGGTAATGGAAGAAACTCATGCTGGAATATGCGGAACCCATATGAATGGGCTGACATTGGCAAAGATGATTATGAGGCAAGGGTTCTTCTGGCTCACCATGGATAATGACTGCTCAAAGTATGTAAAGCAGTGTCAGTTGTGCCAACAGTACGCAGATTTAAGGCATTTGCCTGTCTCAGAATTACATAATTTGACATCGCCTTGGCCGTTCGCAACTTGGGGGATTGATATTATTGGGGAAATTTGTCCTACGGCTTTCAATGGACACAGATACATCATTGTCGCCATTGATTATTTTACCAAATGGGTAGAAACTGAGTCTTTTAAAAAAGGTTGATGCTAGGGATATGGCGAAATTCATTGAGAGGAACTTGACATGTAGGTACGGCCTCCCACGTCACGTGGTATCTGACAACGGGGTCCAGTTTATGGCCGAGGCGAAGAAATTATTCCAGAAGTATGGTATTGAGCATCACAAGTCGTCTCCATATCGCCCTCAAGCCAATGGGGCAGTAGAAGCCGCCAACAAAAATAATCAAGAGGATTCTAGCAAAGATCGTTCAGAATTATAAAGATTGGGTGAAAAAGCTGCCTTTTGCACTCTGGGGTTACAGAATGACCACCAGAATATCTACAGGAGCCATACCGTACTCTTTGGTGTATGGAACGGAGGCGGTATTGCCAGTCAAAGTTGAACTCAAGTCACTAAGAGTGGTCATGGGAGTTCAGATTCCAAAAGCTGAATGGGCACAACAATGGTTACAGCACTTAAACATGTTGGATGAGAACAGATTGAGAGCCTATTACCATAACCTAATCTATCAGAAGAGGCTCGCTAGATCCTTTGGGAAGAAAGTCAAGAAGCATCCCCTAAAGGAAGGGGACTTGGTGTTCAAGCAGATGAGACCAGGTGCGCTTGATATCAGAGGAAAGTTCAGACCAACGTGAGAAGGACCATTTGTCCTCAAGGAACTGTTATCAAAAGGAGTTGCGATTCTATCAGATAGCGATGGTAACAAATTCAAAGAACCGATCAATATTGATAGACTCAAAAGGTTCCATGGCTAAAGACAATAAAATCAAAAGAAGACAATAAAAGCCCCACAGGTCGAAAATCGAAAAAAAATGCGGCCTTGCTAAAATTGGGTGCCTCGTCGGGGTGAAAACCGAAAAAAGGCATCCTGGGCAAAAATTAGAGGCATGAGAGAAAATATCCAATCAAGAAAACTCGAGAGGGCTGATTGGTAACAGGAGTTGATGCTATCAAGATTTGGCTCTGTGAATGAATGCAGTTTGGCATTTTTGAATTAGTGTTAAATGGTGATCATGTATATTGAAATCGTACTGAAACGGGCACAATGTTGTGAAATGAAATAAAACTAAATTCATTCATTGATATTATTTCCTAGTTCTATTCTAAAAAGGAACATATTGCTTAAAATCCATACAAATCTGAACTACACCTTACTACTGCTCTCACCGGCCGGGTACCTTAGTGGCTAGGTCCTGTTACCAACTACGGGGCTAGGTGTCCATCCTCTATATGCACTGGTAGAAGTTACGGAATGATTCCCAGAAAATGGTATAGTAGTTTTCTCTAGTAATTCAATCCAAAGATCATGATACTGAGAATCAAAGGCTGAAGATATGACCCCGCCTCGAAAGGATAGGGAATGTCTCACTACATCGTTAATCCCTCTGAATTATCAAGCACAATAGGTGGAAGTGTAAAAGGCAGCCTCATGAGGCCTTCAAAGAACCAGATCCTTATCCACTAGCTCACCCAATCTAGCAACACATTCATCCAGAAAGTCAAAGGAATGCAACTGATACCTAGAGAGAAATACCTAAGAGAATAACTGTTGATTACCCTAGGAGGGGGCTTTTATAGTAGCTTCAACTTTTCTTGCAGCCGTACTTGAAAGGCAAGAGAGTCTCAAAAAAATAAAAAAAAAAAAGTGGCCATTAGAGATGAAAACAGTAATTAGCGCTCTAAGTAAAAGTTAGGCCAAAGGGCAGGGTGAAAACCTGGGAACAGGCAGTCTGTCCTTCAAAAAAAAATGAAGAAAAAGCCGCTAGAGTGGGTTGGTTCCATTCCAAGAAAAAATAAAGCATAGGGTTATGTGAAAATCCCTAAAGGGATGCATCTCCCACTAAGAAAAGCTAGTGTGAAAATCCACAAGGGACGCACTACCTTTAAAATAATGACTTTTGACGCGTGGAGCGATAAGGCGGCATCACTCCGAATGACTTTCATTTAGGCAGAGCTTGATTTAGAGTCAAGGGGGCAAAATGCTCATTGACCAGGGGGCAAAGATGCACACGAGTTAGTTCTCTTTGAAAAGATTCTGGGTCAGAGTCCTTAAAGCCAAGACAACACTTTTCTAGATCCTTGCGGCTATCAAACAATGTGAGCAGCCGAGCAACACCCTCAATGAATCCCTTAACCACCTGGGATGTGGTCTATTCATTTTTGCATATCACATGCATGTCACGTGCATTCAGTCTCTTACATGTACAGATATGCACACACAATTCTTGTATATTAATCCTTTGCACGTGTTTATTATATATAGTTTTGTATGTATACTTCACACACATTATTCCATACCCGCACACAATCTTTTGTATATGTTGTTATGTACAGGACTTAGAGGGAAGGGTCCGAATAGACCTCATGAGCAAGGGTGATCCAAGGTATAGGTTCAGCTCAACATTATCGGCCACTGTATCCAGCATAAAATCAGGTGCATATGTGAGGGGGTGGAATGCCCAGAAGGACAAGCCTATCCGGACACACCGTGCTGAGGGCAATCCGGAATCACACAAATCTCTAGAAAATAAGATCCTTTGAGAAGCCAAACTATCCACACATAGTCGGAGGCAAATCAGACACAAAAGTGAGCCGAGGTATAGTTTTGAATCTACATCGATGATCATCCATGCTGAACAATCGAATCAAGATAAAGTCCTCACGGGAATGGAATCTTAATGACCTGCTCCTAAGAAGGCATTTAAGAGAGCAAGCCGACTCATACACACCATATCAGGAGCAATAAGGTAAGTTCCTCTATCATAAGATATATGCCTGCACACATTTGTACAATAATCAAGATGAAGTCCTCATGAGAGAAGAATCTCAAGGATCTGCTCCCAAGAGGGAAAAGAATAAGCCTCTCCATGTGCACCATGCCGGGAGCGAACAAGTAAGTTTTTCTGTCATAAGATGTACGCTAACACGCCTCACACAATTCGGATTCAAATGTATGTATATTGCACACACATGATTCCGCACACGTGCACAGTGTTTTGTATATGTACATGGCTCAGATGAGGGATCCGAATAGACCTCATGTTTAAAGACGATTCAAGAGATGAGTTCAGCCTAACATTGTCAGACTCATGCATGCCATGCCGGGGGCAATCAGGTAAGTTTCCCTATCATAAGATTTACGCTCACACACATCACACAAAGTGTACAAAAGCCAAATTCAAATGTACAAAATCTCAAACCAATTCAAATGCACAAAGAATACAAACTCTCAAATCAAAATAACAAAAGCAAATTCTCAAACAAAACAACACAAAACAAAAAGAAGAAGATATTTTCAAGGCCTTGAAAATCCAATACACTGTAAAAGTCCAAACGCGTCCAAAAATGTGAAAACACAAAGAAACAAAAAAAAAACGAAAACGAAATAGAAAAATCATCCGCCTGCAGGCAAGCAACAAAACCTCCAATATAATTTTCCTTTGAGAAAGCTCAAATTCTCTCACCCTCTTGAGAAGTATGTAAGTCTTTTCAAAAGGGAGGCTGCATTGGAGATGATAGAGGAATCGATATCTGGCATGTCACAATCAGTGCAATCAAGAAAATAGGGAACAACCAAACATCCTTCGGGGGCACACTCTGACATCGGCCCCAACAGGTATATACTGCCATAGGTATGCGTCTTTTATATGCCCTGTACATTTGCTTTTCCCTTGTTGTAGTAAAAAGAAGAGGTCTAGGATAAGCGCCAGCAAAGAAAGCGACGAATGGTTCACCATACCGATCTAAGGATGGTCGACAGATCAAATAATATACTAGCCGAATGGGGATTGAATGGGGGTTAGCAAGGAAAGTTCACAAGCCTAAACAGGACTAGCAATATAAATCAGATACCGTGCATACCAAGATGAGGACAGCGGCACACACGCAATAGAACAGATCCACACTTTGTAAGTCTGGAGCAGACTCGGTGCAGCTCAGGAAAGCAGCCCTCGCGTTTTGTAAGCCTAGAGCGGACTCGGTGCATCACCATCCGCGTTTTGTAAGTCTGGAGCGGACTCGGTGCATCACCATCCGCACTTTGTAAGTCGGGATCAGACTCGGTGCAGCACAGGAGAGCAATCCTCGCGTTTTGTAAGTCTGGAGCAGACTCGGCGCATCACCATCCGCACTTTGTAAGTCGGGAGCAGACTCGGTGCAGCTCAGGAGAGCAATCCTCGCATTTTGTAAGTCTGGAGCAGACTCGGCGCATCACCATCCGCACTTTGTAAGTCGGGAGCAGACTCGGTGCAGCTTAGGAGAGCAATCCTCGCGTTTTGTAAGTCTAGAGTAGACTCGGCGCATTACCATCCGCACTTTGTAAGTTGGGAGCAGACTCGGTGAAGCTCAGGAGAGCAATCCTCGCATTTTGTAAGTCTGAAGAAGACTCGACGCATTGTTACTTCCCCGGCAAAAGGTAAGGACTGCCTCAGGTGTGCGTTTCTTTCCTTTCTTCTCTGAATTTTGGCTCGTCTAGGCACTAGTGCACTAGTTTTCCCAAAATTGGGGGCAACTGTAGACACCGGGTCTTGAGGCAGTCCAGGTCAGAGTTACCCGATGAAGAGATCCACGTTGGTTTCCGGATAAATGGATGGAATTCGGAGGTTTTGGTCTTTCGGTTTCACGAGGATTAAAATCTTTTTCTCTATAGCTTGAGGTTTGGAAAGAGTTTGGGAGATTTTGCTTTAAATTGGAAGTTTTGCTCCACAGACGGGATGGCCGTCTGAGTAGGGATGCCCGTCTCTACTTGGGGTGATCCCCATCTCTATGCATAGTAGGGACGGCCCGTCTGTAGCTAGGGACGAACACGTGTTTGAGTAGGGACGCCCGTCCCTAGTCCCGCATTACGGACCGTCTGTAGCTAAGGACGGATACGTGTCTGAGTAGGGACGCCCGTCTCTAGTTCCGCATTACGGCCCGTCTGTAGCTAGGGATGGACACGTGTCTGAGTAGGGATGCCCATCTCTAGTCCCACGTTTCGGCCCGTCTGTATCCAAATTTCCACGCGTGCCCTTAGTAGGGACGCCCGTCGGTAGTTGCAAGGATGCCCGTCGGTAGTGGATCTGATCAGATAACGCCGGTTTTGATAAAATTTAATCTCTAATCTTTCAAATGGGGATAAGTTTTGGTTAAAAATTGAATTTTAAAACTCCTTTTAAAATTCAAACTTTAAAACTGATGCTTATCTTATTTTATCTCCAAAATTCTATAAATTGAGAAGAAGAATTCATTTTTAAGGGTTAGAAAAATTTTACAAATTTTTTGTGAGGAAAGTGACAAATTTTTGAGAGACTGGATTTTTTAGAAAAGATTTTTTGTGAGCAATTCACCAAAAAAGCTATAAAATCTCTGTTTATTTTCAGAATTTTATGTGAAAAAAAATCTTCCAATTAATTGATTTATTTAAATACATCTTGCGAATTAAGCCAATTTGAGGTAACGAAATTCATTCGTTTCCATCAATACAGCTAGTTCAAACACTCGATCGCTATCAAATTTTCAAGAAGGAAAAATACAAATTTTCTTGCTTTGATCTATTTTTATCTGATCCTTATGGAGCGTGGGGGGACCGAAACCATTCGATATTCACCCAAAAAGGTAAAATCCGAGGGTAAACATTCTGGATTAATGCTTATGTGATTTAATTAACTTATATTAATTGTTTTCATTTTTTACCTTTCTTTTATCTTTTAATTCATTTCTTTTAAAGTTTTCTATTATTTTCCTTTTCTTTACTTTATTCACCAATTTCGACACTGACATGTTTATTCCTATGAGTCATTTTCTGACCATTTGGATTTGGAGTTGTAAACGATGATGGTCAAGCCAATCTGAGGATTTCCATACGGGTTCTTTCTTCACCCTTGCTTTTTATTCATGTTATTATTAAGATTATTTCAATGTCGTTAAAGTGAAAAGGGCCAAATATTTTATAGTAATTAATTTAGGGTTTTCTCGAAAGCTGTGGACCAATGTCCTGTTTTTAACCAACAAAATTGACACTTCTTAAGAATCAGTTTTGTAACAAATATGCATGGTAGGACCAATGTCCTCACTCCAATGAATATCCCTTTTTCTGTATGATTTATGTATTATTTAGAATGGGGGTTGTATTCCGCCCCTAGTTTTATTGTAATTTATTTTAAGGATATTTATTTTAATTATGCTTTATTTATTGCTCTTGACGTGAATGATTGCGCCTTAATTAAATGCATCGTGTGGAAAGTTGATGAAACAATAAATTCAAAACTTAATTATAATATTGATCAAGGTACAAATAAATGAGAAGTCCCGAACTCACTCTGGTCTTTGGGGCTCAATGAGGCGAGAGGTCTAGGACTGCCAAGACACCTCTTGAGTCTCACCAAAAGACTTAAATTTACAATCCTAGGCTCCAGGGGGTAGAGGATGAGGCCTCCAAGATCTCTCTGGCTAGCCCAAGATGGATATGTATGCGCCGTCTTAGGCTCGCTGAGGCTAGACGACCCGTCCCAATGTTCTATTGGGTGGCGACTCTAAGAAACCTCATTGTTGCCCACAATAGACGCACTTGTAAATACCTTACAAGTTTCATGAACCTCTCCTGATCGCCCTAAAGCGGGCTTTCGGGAGGCCACGGGGTTCGGCGCGCGTCACAGTAATCTAAATGCCTTATTGATTGGATAAATTACATGATAATGCATCTGCTAAGCAAGATGTGTGAAATGAATTTTGGAAACCGAAAGGAATGTGAATAAGTGAACAAAGTGACATGTATACGATGTGAAAAAGTGTGATACTGTATAGGTGATTTATTAAAGTTGATATATGAAGTAAGTGGTTATATTGATGACTTCCTTGAAAGTATCTAACTTGTTATTATTGTTATGAATATATTTTCTATATTATGCTTTTCTTTGAACTTACTCGACGGCCATTTTTAGTGGTCGTCCATATTTATGTGTTTCCCACTAAGCTTTATGCTTAGCACGGATTTTCTTTTAATCCGTGTAGGTACTATTGATCGGAGCGCTCGAGAGTCTTTCCGTAGCAGTCCAGGCCAATGCAAGATTATGAAGAGACTTTAGGATAGGATTTGTATAGTCTTCAGAATGTATGCAAGATTTGTAATTATCAGTTATAAGTTTTGTAAAAGCGATATTGGTTATGTAAATGATCAATCTATAGTGAATTCTGAAGAAGTATACTTTTTAATGGGATTGTATAACATATTTATAGTTAATTATAATGTGTTTTTGAAAATGAAAGAAATTTTATAACTCAGATTTCAGCTTAAAGGTTTATAAGTTTTGCTTATTTGTTCGGTAATGCCCTTGACCGTCATTGTGAACCACCAGTTCACGGTATGGTTTACTACGTACGGGTTAGGGGTATTACATTTAGTGGTATCAGAGCATAGGTTTAGTCGGTTCATCCTTTCGGCACACCTAACACCACAACTCACATACATTTGCCATATAACCGATCCATTCTCAAAATTTAGCCCTCACAGTTAACTATTCCATTCTATTAAATCCGTATATGCAAAATGACAAAATTACCCCTTTTTCTTAATTCCAATCATATCCTTTCTCCTATATAATCACTCCGATCATCAAATCGTACAATTTCGATCACCAATATCTCTAGACATATACAAATCCTTCCAGGGTACATTTTGGGGTGTTACAATTCTTCCCTCCTAAAAGAATTTCGTCCTCGAAATTCACAAACATCGGATTATTCCCATATCGCATCCCTCTTCACTTCCACACTCAGGCATTAACATTCCACTTTTAAATAACTTATACACTTTAGTCATAACTTATCACTTCTTAACTCAGCCTGCAAAATAATCTTTTCATATCAGTTACTCATTCACTTTCTACACTAATGGTAGCCTACACTTTACATGTTCTCAACATCTCCACGAAACGATCTTGTACTCAAAGCACAGCCTGTCAGCCACTTTTAATTGAGTTGAATCAGAATGTTTATCACATACGAATGAGGGATGTGAGTGAAATGAATGTATAATGATTTATGTATGCAAAATGATGCAGATGCGATTTATGCAGTGGCAATGTACTTTCCCATCCCCATGCTGACACATGCTTATGTTCAAATAATCTCAATTAAGATGGCTGACAGATGCACAGAGTGCCACCAATATTCTCAAATCAAAACCATTTATGCCCTTACTCATCATTCCCTTAAAAATAGGAAATTCTTTTTAGAATTCCAACCATACTAAGAGAAACTCCTTAGCAAGATTTCTTATAATACTACTAATGCACAACTTTCATATCTTTCAACTATAAATAATCCAAAACAGACAAAATGCGATCTATCAGCTCTACGCTTTCTAACTTTACACCTAACTTATACAAAACTTGCAATTTCTAACACCAATACAAAACAAGGAAATTCGCTTTGGCCAACACAAAAATATACAGACACACTTTAAACTCCTAGTTGTCCAAAACCGACTAAACCTATGCTTTGATACCACTAAATGTAACACCCTCAACCCCCTACACCTAGCATATCGAAGGACGAAGAGCTACGGTAAGTGGAGGGTGCTACCAGACAAAGACATACACGGTAATAGAGAAATTAGAACAATAAAAGTTTTCAAAGCAAACCTCGAGACATGCACATCCTAGATCTATGACATCCACATACCATTGTTTGCACTATAAGATTTTACAACTTATTACAAATACTTATGAATAGAAACTTATATACAAGCCAAAATCAAAACACTTCCTAAACCAAACTACCGACTCGTTAGCCAAAGATACAGCAGACCGCGGTGCTACTCTAATCTCCTATCCTGCACGAAAAAAACAACCGTGCTACGCGATAATGCTTAGTCGGGCAAACAAATAATGGGCAGTCACTCACAGTGGTTGCCGAGGTAAAAACTTGCAAATCAACATATGAATACATAAAAATAAAGGAATATCGGCTAAAGCTATTACCAACGAATATCTTTATTCGGATATTAAACTTAAACAATTTCACACGTATGAGCTTCTTATAAACCGAAACACTTCTTTACTTTTTAATCCAAAATCTATTATACAAAACTTATCATATACTTAAAAATCGCTTAATAGCTGTGTAGATTGTTAAACTTCAGAAGTTATTAAAATACGTTTTAACAATTGAATATAATACTTACGGAATCCCATTTTATAAACATTTCCAAGTTTTACAGATTATAGTCTTAGTATTTATGTCACGACATTTCGCCTTATTCAAAACATTACTTGTTCAAAATCAAACAAAACATTTAAACTTTCAGATTTGGTTCGGGCTCGAAATGATATTCCAAGCTTCCTACATATCCCTATGGTTGGGGAATTAAAACCACGTAGTTCTATCAAAACTTCATTCACACAAGTTCCAGAATTATTCCTAACATCTTTCTTAAATCCGATTATCTATCTCATGCTTACAAATCGAAACAAACTCAATATATTCATTAATAGTCATCAAACAACGCACATCAATCTCTTACCAATTCACTTACCCATGCCTACGTCCCAAAGGCAGACTAAACATTACTTACCTGTATTCTCATTTAACATATAAACACACACACACACACACACATATATATATGTATATGCATTCACAAGGTACATTTACTGAGATTTTCAACTATAACAATTGTACATGTCAAATATTCTAACAGTTCTCTCCAAAGACATCATATAGACAAGCATACTCATAAATTTTGAATAGATTAATAACATGCATTATCCCAATACAGCTTCTTATGCAAACAAGATCTTTATATACATGCCAATTAGAACAACCTTACTTGATACCTTACTTGATACCTTTCTTTCCATTTAACAGATATCGCCTTATAATACAAAACACATGGGTATCTGAAGATACTACACCTTTCTGCATAAGTGTCCTGTAGCAGCCCAAATACCGGCTTGGAAGTGTCGGTGAATAATTTCAGTGATACCATGACGATCGCAGTGTCGAACAGTGTAGGGAGTGAGTTTGCCATTATTAAAACTTACTGATAAGTGTGTTAAAATAAAATGATTCCGGGACGGGTGACACCGGGATGGCTATGCAGCGAACCCTGCTGTCCGGCGCCCGAAAAATTTTGATTTTTCAAAAATGATCTGTGGATCGTAAGGAGTCTAGTGGTGAAATCGGAACTGAAAACGGAGCTAAAACGACCTCCGAAAGTTAGTTTGAAGAAAGCCTCCGGTTCGATTCAAATAGTAATAGGTTTGACCGAGGCTCTAAATATAGTAAACAACTTCTGAAAAATTATCAGAAGGTATAGGTGGACTCAGAATAGTGTGTAAAACGGTTTGATGGTGAAAAAGAATTTTTGTGGGGACACTGAGAAATTAGTGAACCGGACCGGTTTAATTGAATCGGACCAAATAATGACTTTAATTGAGATTAAATTTAGGTCTAAAGGGCATATAAGAGTTAAAATGATGTTAAGGGTGAAAATTGAACCGAACCGGCTCAACCAATGGATCGAACCGATCCAATTGACTTTTGGTTGACTAGGTTTGACCAAAGTTTGACTGAGCTCTAAATGGAGCTCTGGACCTCAAAAAAATTATTTGAAAGCATGGTTATGCTTGTAATATTATAGAGAATCAATTGGTATAGAAAAATAAATTTTACGGTAAGGCAGAAAATTGAGTTATCGGACTGGTAAGAAATTAGCGGATCGGGAAACGGTTTTCGATTGAGCTAAATTTTATGTAGAGACTAAATTATATATTTTGAGAATTTTGGAATTTGTTTTGGGAGAAATTGAGCTTGGCAAGTGAGGAAAATGATTTTTGGATGGAAAATGGGCTTAATAACCTAAATGGGCTTTAGGGTTGGCCCAGCAGGTTTAACCAAGCCCAAGCTCACTCAAGACACATGAAAAAGGCAGAAATCTCTCCCATTTTCCAGAATTCTCTCCACCCTTCTTCCACCTCCTCTTGGCCGAATTCCATCCTCTCTCTTTTTCTTGAATTTTCTTCTTCTCTCTTCAAAGTTCTCCCCAAATCCAACCCTTCTAAGTAAAATACAGCCTCTCTTTTCATTGATGATGGTCTCAAAAGCTCTTTTGGAGTGGAATAAGTGAGAAAAACCAAGAGTTCAAGGTTATGCCCTAAAAGTGAGGTAAGAGATTTTTAGTTCTATAATTTTATTTAATGGTTCAAATAGGTATTTTTGGGTATGTAGAGGATATTTATGAAGTTATATTGAATAAATGAAGAGAAATAATTGGTGTTTATTTGGGCTATGTATTCGGCCACATGAGGAATTTTAAGGAAGTGGTGGCTTTTCAAGGAGATAAGGCATGGAAAGCAAGCTTAAGTGGTGGAAAGCATGGAAATAAGGTTAGTGGATACAATATCTTTTCTTTTCTATGGTAAAGGCATGATTTTAGGTTATGTTTGTATTGTGTGTATGTGAAAAATGCATGAATAATTGAATCTAACTGAATATATGTGATTAGTGGACCAAAAATAGTGTAAAAGTATGATTAGATGAAATTAAAACTAAGTAGTATGAAAAACCTAATGTAGGCCGAATGGAATACTATGAATTTTATGAAGATTAAATGAAGTTTATGGCTTATAATTGGTGGTTATTATATGTATAACATGTTTAAGGCATGATAGAGTGATTGAAAGAAATTAAAGAACACATAAAGAAAATCTAATGTTGTGGCCGAATGGTATACCTTAGTATACAAGGGTATACTTTAGTGATTAATGCAAATTAAATTGTATATCTGTGATTAATAACATGTAATCTATTTAAATTAATGATTAATTAAAGAAAAATGAGTGTGGGTAAAGAATTAAGTGGATGGTCGAATGGTTAAGTGTATATTCATAAGGATTAAATAGATATTTAAGGCATAATAATTATGTAATCATGATAATTAATGTGTAATTTAATGAAACAAATGAATAAAGGAAGAAAAATAATTGTTGATGAAGAAATGAAGTCTTGGCCGAATTGAATAATAAGGAAAGTCATGAATTCCTTTAGTGATTTAAGCATATAAATGGCATAATTGAAGTGTATACTATGTAATTGAGTTAAATGAGTGATTAATGGAATGAAAAATAAATATAGTGAATTTTTAAAGTGTTGGTCGAATGAGAAATATTAAAGAATGAGTGTGTGTTTTGATGTATAATGGTATATTATGGTATATAATGAATGAATAGTGATAAATGAGTGTGTATGCAAAATTTCAAGTGAATATGAGATGTTGGCCGAAATGTGTGTGTTGACACTAAGTGAATTTTAAGTGATTTCAAATAGAATATTGCCCTTAGTAGTTGTCTGGTAGCGAAATCTGGTCCAGGATATAATTGGCTAGCCATAGGGATTCCACACCGCGGTACGAGTCATGGTGACTCAATATTGATAAGCCAGTGACGGCTTATCTCAGTGTTCAGTGAAAAATCAGTGTTCAGTGTAGCGCAGTACAATGAGAAATGATCCTGTTAGGATCATTTCATAGTGTAATGGGTCTGTGGGGCCCGTGTCCCGCATATTCGGTCAGTAGATTTTCTACCGGGTCCATACTAGGGGCATCATGATAAATATGTGATAAAAATGGTTAAAATAGTGATAAAAGTGAAAATGAGTGAAAACAGGATTAAAATGAAGTAAATAGAAAATTGAGGGGCAAAATAGTAATTTTACAAAAAGTTGGTTGAAAGTGGTAACAATAAGTTAAAAGTGTAAGTGGAAGGGTAAAATGGTAATTTTGAAAATTTATGGTGTTAAAATAGTAAAACAGTGCAAAAGTGATAAAATAGGGACTAAATTGTAATTTGGCTAAATTGTAAGTTAAAGAGTGAAAAAGTGAAGTGAAAAGGGTATAATTGTAATTGAAATTAATAAATAAAGGTAAAAGTGTAAAATGGAAAAGATGTAAGGTTAAAAAGGTAAATATGAATAATGGAGGGTATAATGGTAATTAATGTAAAAGAAAGGACATAGATGGAATTAATGTAATTGTAGGGACATAAGTGTCATTAGTGAAAAAGTTAAGGGTATAATTGGAAAACATGGGCAAAGAATAAGAATTTAAGTATAATTAAAGAGATAATAAGTTTAATTGAAGGATTAAAATGTAATTAGTGAATAATGTGAATTAGATAAGTAATTATATGATTTAAATGGATGAATTTAAATAAGTATGATCAATGATTTAATAAGAAATAATAATAAACAAAAAGTCGTAATAAGAGCAAGTAGTGATAAGAGTGTAATTATAGCAAATTGAAATCGTAAAATTGAAATTTAAGCAAAATTTAGAGTGTAATTTGAATTGAAGTATAATAGTAAGAATTAATTGATGAAATGTGTGACAAAATAGTGAATAAATATAGTAATAAAGTAGTGGCATTTATGTAGAATTATTATGTTAAGGCTAGTTAGTGGATTAAAGTGTAAATTAGTAGATGGTATGAATAATAAATATTTATAATTGATAATTGATGAATGAATGATTTGTAAAGCATAGAAAAATTATTGCATGAATAAATATTAAATAAATAATATTTATAATTGTTTTGTACACATATAGTGAGTGTGAAAGAATGGGTAATTGGATGATGTTTGGAATAATGATGAAATTATGATTAAGTGGCAATGAAAGATAAAGAGGTAAGATAGCAATATTGTGAATAAATATTTAAGTGGGAATTTAACTGAAATTAACTAATAGTGAAGTGAAGAGAATACTGATTTAAATATATATAAGTCAATAAGAGGATGACATGGAAATAAATATAAATAGACTAGTAATGTAAATAGTGATAATAATAGGGATACAAGTACGATAGAAATTAATGAATTTGACAATGAGCATAATAATAGTATTAATTAAGTGAAATGTTCGAAGAATAAATCAAAAATTAATTATGGAGAGATAATTAAGGGGCCATAGTGAATTAAATTATAGTGCAAGATTAGTGAATGAAGTTATAAAGAACTAATTGGTAACATGTGTGTTACTAAATAATAATATAGAAATAATTTAATTAAGAATATTGAGAAATAATAAATGAAAATTTAAACATGATAGATTTTAGTGTGAGTAATAAGAAAGTGATAAAATGGAAAGAATTTATGGACCCGTTATAATGGTAATTATATAAGTGAATAGAATTTAAATGGAAGGTATGTATTAATAATGAGACTGTAAGTATGAAGACAATGTCAGTTAATATAGAAATAACATTGATTAAGAAATAAATAAGAAAATAGTGATCGAATAATCAGCATTCAAGTAATCCAGTTACTAAATTGTAGTGTATTCATTCAGTGACAAAACAACTCATAAAGAATTAACTTAATGAAAGATTTAATGCAGTGGAAAGTCTGAATGTAAAGAATTAGTGTAATGCAAGAAAGTAAAGGAAACGTTAAAAAAATAATAAAGCAAGTCATAATGGTAAGTCAGTATTACGAATATTGAAACAATGACTATTTGATAAGTAGTTATAGAGGTAAACATAAGATTGTGTCGAGGGATAGTGCTGAAAGTCGATTGATAACCGAATCGTAGTGTCATGGTGTTAAGCAATTACTAATAATAAATAAATAATTGATAATCGAATTGAATAGTATTAAAGTAAAGTCATAAAAATATTAACAAGAGATGAAGTGATCAGTGGTTAGAGTTAATATCGTAATAGTTAAATATAGTGAAAGTGATAGTGAACGTAGTAGTGTAAGTGAAAGTGTTAATGATATTGATAACAGTGTATAAAATGAGTAGCGAAAGCTTAGTGATAGTGTGAGAAACAAGATAACGAACATCATAAAAGTGTATATTAATCATCCAAAGTCTCAGAAATTAATGCTCTTATAATTTAAATAAAGTAATAGAAAAATATGTGTGTGTACATGCGTGTAATAATAGTGTGGAAAATTTAGGATATGTATCCACCACTGGGCATTTTATGCTCAGCACGTAGTGTTAATGCGCACAGGTTAAGATAGTAGAGTTTGATGTGGCCGAAGATATAGTATCGACTGGACGAGGATATTGGTAGCAAGGATCGATGTTTGGCATGGCATGTGTACGACCGTAGGAAATAGATACAAGGTATATGGTATTGTTCTGTTTTAATACGTGTATTTTTGTGTTTGGAAAAAAAAATTCATATAGAAACTATCGTGTGCATCGTAGTGCTTATCAGTGCAGTGTTGTGACATCCGGTATCCGTACCATTTACTAGTATAAGGGTGTTACATGTCCATAAAGGATCCATAACAGAGGAGTGCATAAAGCACTAGTTCACATGGTATCTAACATCAAACGCATCCGATATACATTCACATAACCATTTGGCAAGTAATCACAGAACTTATCAATTAATTCATATTCTTTTATTT
The DNA here is from genome assembly GCA_947683425.1 of Excoecaria cochinchinensis. Taxonomy (NCBI): domain Eukaryota; kingdom Viridiplantae; phylum Streptophyta; class Magnoliopsida; order Malpighiales; family Euphorbiaceae; genus Excoecaria; species Excoecaria cochinchinensis. Next base: position 321,439 of record CANTUQ010000220.1, read on the forward strand.
ATTTTATTACCTGCTAAGACAAAAGGGGTGGATAACGAGTATACAGTGACGGTACCTTACGGGTACGAATCGAACAGTGACAGTACCTTACGGGCACAAATCGAAAACCATTTTATTTATCACAAGCAAAACATTTTACAGAGGGGACCTTAAACAATATCCAAATATAGAGGGGATCACGAGGATCCTAACGGGGACCTGATCTGGGTCCAAACAAAACAGAGGCTGCAGCTAACAGAACTCTATAGGCATGCCTATCTATCTACGACTCGACTAACGCAGGCTAACACATACTTGTTTCCTTTAATGATGTACATGTTATTTTTAATACTATTTTCGAGGTGCATACTTTTATTATAGTCACATAATAATCATGTGCATAATTCATTTATAATGAAAGTAATGGCTCGTATACAATATAACAAACCATAACCTTTTTATTTCAATCCCATCATAATTTTAACATATTCCTAAACATTCATTTCAACTATAGTTTATATGGTATAACATATCCAAGTTCACACAACATGTCATATGTAAAGCATAAGTAAAAATCCATGCCAAAAAGCTTGACAACATACATTCATAGCATAGAGAAGAGTCGCGCTCGCGACCCTAGTCGCGACCGCGACAGAAAGCTAGATGGCCTCTGTCGCGCTCGCGACAGAGCCAAGCATCACACTCCTGTCAATTCTCAATTGAATACAACTTCTCATAAAAACATACCTATTCTTATAATGTCCATAAATACTTTCATAAACATTACTTTCCCCAAATTCATGCATTAAACTCAAGAACTTCAACACAAGTATCTTAAACTATTCAATTTATTAAGAGTCATTCCATAACTAGATGGTCATATAAAGACCATTTGAGATACGAAAGGTTCATTTCAATTTCAGCTTATGACACGCTTAAAGCAATCATTTAATTCATTATTAATATCCCATACAAATTCTAACTATAAATAAGTCTACTTGAGACTTGAATCATTAATGGTTCAATACACTTTAACAAATCTGTGCATACATGCCGCATTTATTCTTAACAAATATCAAGGCATTATTAGAGCTCAATTGGTATATTGTCTTTCATGTCTGAAATAGTTTCTATACTTTGGTTTGGACTTGGAAGAGTGTTCTAAACTTCCTATATATCCGAAGAGTTGGGAATCCAAACCCCGAAATTCTACTAATTCAAAATGCAAGTTATAGAATTTCACTTCAAATTGCCTAACATAATATAAATCCAGTCAATATTGAACATACTCGAAAATGTTCGACTCATTAAAATTTTAAGTAACTAAGTCAATATTCTTATTTATAACCTCAAACACTTGTATTCCTAAGTAATAGCCGTTTATTTACTCATTTCCAAACTCTAAACATATGATGAATATGTCTCAAGAGGTTCCGAGGAAGTTCGGGTGTATTTCGGAAGGAAAAACATTACAAAATACATAACCTAAAGAAGGGTGAAGAGTGGCAAGGGTTCATACCAACCATAAGGCTCAAAATAAGAGAAAACACTTTCAGCGAGCAGGTTCTATCGCGCTCGCGACAGAAGCCTCCGCCACTAGCTCTACGAAAACAAACTAAGATGACTGCTTCTCGCCCCCGACTTTGTACCGCCTAAACCAACCTCTAAAACTCATTTTTAGCCAAAACTTCCTTCCTAAAAAATGTTCCTTAGGATATTAAATTTCAAATTCAACAAATTTCAGATCAAATTGACATCTAGAACTCCAGATATGAGCTGCACAACCTACACTGTTCCCATGAACCCGTCTAAGTACAGACACCCCGGTTTTTACCATTTTCAAGGATCTTAGAGCAAGAATTGGCTTCCAGTACTTCAGAGATAATTTTAGATATTTGAATTATCTTTCCAATGACACTGGTCTCACACAATTTGGACATCTATAACTCAACTTATAGCTAAAACATACACTAAAGGTCTAGTAAAATCTGGACAGAGTTTCCCCTGGAAACTCAACCTCACCAAAACTTAGCAAACCCACACAACAAAAATAACACAAACAACCCAATTTGACAAATAAATATCAAAACATCAAATCATCTATGCACACATATATACATATACCAAAAGTTAGATTTCCCAAGCCTGAACATCCTATGCTCCAATTAGCTTAATGGTTGCAATTCCTGCTCCCATAATTTTTCTATAGATTTATCCCTCCAATTTCCTCATCAAGAAAATACATAACATCACTTAGGGTTAATTAACCAAAGAGGAATTGTAGAAATTAAAAGTTATAACTTACCCTTCCATCTCAAATCTCTCATTAAATGCACTTGAGCTGCAATTTCCATTACTCACAACTTAGGCTTGCAAGGAAAAGGGAGAGAGGCTGGCATGAGATGAAGAAGAAGAGGAAGAGAAGAAGAGAAAGGAAGAACATGAGGGAGGAGAGAGGGATGAGCAGAAATGTGCTCTTTCTCACATTCTCTCTCTCTCTTTAATTAGCCCAACCACCACCATCTTATCTCTAATGCCACATCTCCTTTTCCTATTGGCCCTCACTAGATTTTTATGTCCAAATATCCCTTTTAGTCCACATCCTCTCCTTTAATCTTACAATACCTAATATATAAATATAATTCTTACATTGGCCCACAATTAAATCCTTACCCCCTTCAATTAAGTCCCAAATTAATACTTTACAATTTTAGAATTGGCCGCACTTGCCGAAACTTTTGCGTTAATACAGAATTCGTCCTTTCGGCACACCTAACACCACAACTCACATACATTTGTCATATAACCAATCCATTTTCTCTCACAGTTAACTATTCCATTCTATTAAATCCATATATGCAAACTGACAAAATTACCCTTTTTTCTTAATTCCAATCATATCCTTTCTCCTATATAATCACTCTGACCATCAAATCATACAATTTCGATCACCAATATCCCTAGACATATACAAATCCTTCTAGGGTATATTTTGGGGTATTATAAGCAACAGGGGCCGGGCCCTCAGCGTTTAGTAGCCAGCCCTCTGCCTCTAAAGCCGAGCCATCTGCGTCCTCATCTGGCGATTAGCCTATACATGTATCTAATGATGAGGAGGACCCGGAGGAGCCCTCAAACTATTTTCCCCTCTAGTATATTCTGGGAGTTTTTTATGTACTTGTATATTTGTTGTACAAAATTTACATTTTATTAGTAAGACTTATGTTATATTGAATTTACGTTTCACCTTGCATATTCACATTCTTGCTAACATTTTACTTGCACTTCCAAAATGTTTGACAACATAGTAAGTGAGAAAGATGAAAATAAATGACAGAATAAAAATGTATATGAAATTTACATTTTTGATGAATCAATCTCCAATGAATTAATAAAATCTTCTACAACTGTAGGGACATAACGCCATACTGACCCGAGGAGGTTTAGCAATCAGACACTAGGCTAACCGTATGGTGGTTAGCAAATCAGACATTATATTATCCAGATGGTGGTTAACAAATTAGATATTATGCTGACCGAAAGGGGTCAGCAACTATCATATCCCTTGTGGATCGGATGGGGTTAGCAAGAAGATGCCGTGCAAGCCGAACGGAGGCCAATGGGACAAATGCGATCGAACAAATCACTGTTGAGTTGTAGTTAGATAACACTGCATCTCACGACAATCGAAAGATACTGTGCAAGCCGAGCGGAGGCCAGTAGGACAAATTTGATAGAACAAATCGCAGTGGGGTTATAGTTAGATAACGCTGCATCTCATGACAATAGAATATCGTGCAAGTCGGACAAAGGTCTACGGGACAAATCCGATAGAAAAAATTCCAGTTGAGTTGTAGTTAGATAACGCTGCATCTCACGATAATTGGATACCGTGCAAACCGAATGGAGGCCAACAGGATAAATGCGATAGAGCAAAACGCTCGTAAGAGGGCTGTGGTTGGATAACATCGCAGCTCAAACAGTGACAATCAGGTACCTTTGCAGATCGAATGAGGGTTAGCAAGGGCATGCCATGCATATTGAATGGTGATTAGCAAAGCAACTGTAGAGGAGGTCATAGTAGAATACGTTACAGACCTTTGTTAGCAGGCTACAAATCTGTTGCACAGCAGAAGGTAAGGATTGCCTTAGGTATGCATCTCTTTCCTTCTTCTCTGAATTTTGGCTCATCTAGACACTAGTGTACTAGTTTTTTCAAAATTGGGGGCAACTATAGACACCGGGTCCTAAAGCAGTCCAGATCAGAGTTACCCGATGAAGATATCAATGCCCGTTTCCGGGCAAGTGGGCAAAAGCTACGGGCTTCCCCCTTCAAATTCATAAGGATTGAAGTTTTTTACGATAATAGCATGTTTTCGTACGTTAAGAGGAGTTCATCAGCGGGAAATCTTTTGATTTTGGTTGACCGATGGGAGAACCATCGGTCATGAGAGATGCTCGTCACTCGTGTCGAGGGATGGTCTCCCCTCGCATGAGTGGTGCCCATCGTTTATGTGTGAGGGCCAATCTTTCGCGAGGAGCAACGCCCGTTGCTCGCCCGTAAGGCGCCTATCCCTCACGAGCGACGGCTGTCCCTCATCACCTGTCCCTCGTGAAGTGGCCTGCCGCTCGAAGGATTAGGCATGTCCAGTGACCGGCGCCCTTCGGACACCGAGCAACTCCCGTCAGTGGAGGATTTGCAGTGCTATTTCACAGGATTCTCCCAAATTTTCTAAAGATTTCAAAATCTTTTTCCCAGATTTTTAAGGATTTCCAAATCTTTTTAAATATTTTCAAATTTCGAATTTGATTTTGGAAATATTCTGCAAATCAGTCGGTTTTGATTCTGATTTTATAAATCTTTTTCAAATTAAAATTTAAAATTTATAGGACTTTGAATTATTTTCCTTAACCTATAAATAGGGAGCTAGGGATCATTATTCAGGGTTGGGAATTTTTATAAAACATTGAAGATTTCTTGTGAGAATTCCGAAAAAGAGTTTTTTCTTATTTTCATCAAAAATCTTGAAAAAATCTTTTTCAAATTAAGGTGAGCCCGAGAAAATGAAATCGATTCATTCTCACTCGATTTAGCCTTTTTAGCATTCATAATTGCTACAAAATATCGATAAAGAAAAACATAATTTTCTTTTCTTGATCCGATTTCAAAAATACAATTTTACGGTAAAAACTGCCCGAAATTGCGCATCGTCGATAATCCTTGTAGAAATCAAGGGCAAAAATCTCGCGACATTCGCCTTCAAAAGGTAATATTCCGGGGGTAAATATTCTGGATCAATTTCTAATTCATTTTATTGCTTCACATTAATTTATTCGGGTTTGACTTGCTTGAAAGGGTGATTAAAAATAAGAAAATCAAAAAGCTTTAACTGAATTTTTTTTTTTCCGGATCAGGGGCGACCGACAGGCAGAAGATCCACTGACGGCCGTCGCTAACCCGAATGACGGGCCGTCGCGGAACTCCATATCTGCCCTTCGGTCAGCCCAAGGACGGCCGTCACTCACGCGATGTGGGCCGTTCCTGGGCCTTTCTCCCTCATTTGCTAAATTTTTTTTCTACCCCTTTTCATCCTAATTTTTTTATTTTCCATGATGAATTTTTTATATAGATTTTTCATCTTTATTCATTTTATCGTGTCTATTTTACTGTTTAATTATTGCACTAATATGCTTTTTGTTTTTTTGTGAGTTTAACTGTTTTTCTTGGATTTGGGGTGTTTAAAAATAGAGAACACCGGGATGATTCAAGGACATTTATTCGGGTTTATTTCTTTATCTTATATCCTTTTATTTCAATTTTCATGTACCATTTATCGTAAATATTATTTTGAGCACGCTAATGAAAAGTGACTAAAGATTTCTACAAATAAATGGGATTTTCCTAAATAAAATGGGACCGATGTCCTGATTTTTGTCCAAACAAATTAGATATCTTAATATTATTTTTTCTCTAAATATGCATGTGAAAATCAATGTCTTCATCCTTTAACGAATATCCCGTTTTGTGTATGATTCGCATTTATTTAATATTGGGGGTTGTATTCCGCCCCTAGTTTTGTTGTAATTTGCTATATCTTTATTTACCCCCTTTTTATTTTACTTTATTTATCGCTTTCCTTTATGTGGTTGATCTGAGTTTTAAATTCTTGCATCAAATTGTATGAGAAAAGGAATGAAATCTTAAAATTCAAAACTCAATCATAACTTTAATCAAGGTATGAATAAATGGGAAGTCCCGAGCCATCTCTGGTCTTAGGCTCAACGAGGTTAGATGAACCTTCTCAATGTTCTATTAGGGAGGGGATTCCAAAATATCTCTTGTTGCTCAAAATAGGCCCAAATGCATCATCTTAGGCTCTACGAGATTAGACGAACCATCTCAATGTTCTATTGGGGTGAGAACTCCAAAATATCTCTAGCTTGCCCAATATTGACATACATACATTGTCTTAGGATTCACGAGGCTAGATGAATCTTTCCAATATTCTATTGGAAGGAGGATTCCAAAATGTCTCTTTTGCTCAAAATAGACACATATGCATTGTTTTAGGCTCAATGACCTTTCCTAATGTTCTATTGGGTGGCGACTCCAAGAAACCTCCTTGTTGCCCAAAATAGACGCCCTTGCAATCTCTTGCAAGTTTCATGAACCTCTCTCGAATACCCTAAAAGCAGGTCATTCGTGGCCCTTGGGGTTTGGCGTACTTCACAGATATTGTATCCACTAACGTTAGATCCTTTCTTTCCATGCTTAGCGCTCCCTTATCCATGCCTTAATCCTTTGAAATACCTTCCTCCATAAAAATTCCTTAAGTGGCTGAATCTTCAAGGATACAAATCCATCATTTCCTTTACTTCTAAATTCAATATAACCTCATAAACATACTCTACATACCTTAAAATACCTATTGAAACCTTTAAATCAAATTATAGAACCCTAAATCACTAACCTTATTTTTGGGACATAACCTTTGTCACTTGCTTTTTTCCACTTCTAATCCACTAAATGGACTCCAATCACCATCACCATGTTGTAGAGGAGCTTAACTTTGTCTAGGAGGTTTAGATTTAGAGAGAGAATTGGATGAAAAATGAAGAAATTTGGTGAAAAGAAAGAGGGAACAATTTGGCTAAGAGAGGAGGAAGAAGAGCTGCTGGAATTCTACTAATTTTTCTAAAGAAATCTGATATTCCAGCCTTTATATAGCCTCTCCTAATGGGCCAAGCCATGGGCCAATCAATTTTGCCAAATCCAAAGCCCATTTTCCAACTAAAAAATAATTTCCCTCACTTTCAAAATTCAATTTCACTCAAAATCAATTTCATAATTCTTGAAATATATAATTTAGCCTCCACGTAAAATTTCAGCTCAATTAGAGACCGTTTCCCGGTCAGGTTCACTTAAATCAATCCGATTAGCTAGTTTTCGGTGTCATAGTAAAATTCCTTTTTTATTGCTAAATAATTCTACATATTATTTAGAGAAAATCTGGAGCTTATGGTAATATTTAGAGATTATCTGCTATTTTTAACAGTCCGGTCAAACCTCAGTCAAACTAAACAAACCAAAGTCAACTGGTCCGATCGGTCCGGTTCACTTTTTATCTTCACCTTAATTTTACTCTTAATAACTCATTTAACTTTCGTTCCATCTCATTCAAGGTCCTTATCCGGTCCGATTCACCCATTTTTATGTGTCACCATAAAATTACTTTTTCACTACCAAACTACTCTACACACTATTCTGAGTCTAACTATGCCTTCGTATAAATTTTTAGAGGTCATTTACCAACTTTAAAGTCTCGGTCAAACCTAATTAGTATTTGAATTGAACTAGAGGCTTTTCTTCAATTTAACTTTCGGAGACCTATTTGACCTTATTTTCACTCCAAATTATACCACCAGACTCCTTATAACTTGTACGTTCCAACAATCCAATAAAATATTTTTCTCTACAGGCTTCCCGAGAGGTCACCCATCAGGGGCTTTCTTATCCTGAACACGTTTAACTTTTATTCTCTATTGTCTTTTAGGATCCAATCACTGATATTTTCACCTATTATTTAAACTATAAACCCTACAGAACTTACTGATCAATTTTATACTAGTATTCGGGCCATTACAGGACGTGCAAAGTAAAGGTCAATATTTGCCCGGATGTAGATCCTATCTCGAGTCGTGATTAATGTCACGACTTGGCATGTTTGGGCTTTGTCATGAGTTAGGATAGTTGTCACGACTCGTGACAGCAACCCTCTATCACGAGTCATAACATGGGGCACGACTCGTGACTGCCCCAACTTACCCTTTTGATTTCCTTTTGGTCCTATTTGTGCAAATCATCATTTCTTATGGAATTAAATGGTTAGTGACATCTTTGAAATATATTAATGAAATGAAAATGATTTTAATTATATTATATATAATATATTATAGTTATATATATATATATATATATATATATATATATATATATATATATATATATATATATGCACCTAAATAGAATATATGAAACCAAATGTGATTTTATTTATTGTTATTATTTATGGAATATGCATGATAAAATAATTGGATTAATTTGTCCATGACATGGAAAATGAAATAAATGGTACAACTCGAATTTAATTATGTATATAAAGTGAATTTATGAGCAATAAATTAGTCACCTGCTTGTGTCCGGGTTGTGGATAGATAGGCATGCCTATAGGGAACCCCAATGCTGCAGCATATGTTCTGTTATGTCGGCCCCGTTTGGGTCACCATTTGAAATATGAAATGACATGATACGAAATGAAATGTGTAAAAGTGCCCTCGGATACTCCTTTGCTTTGATTTGTAACTCAAATTATCCACCTCCTTTTTGGAAAGTAAGCAATAAATTAAATTGAGTGGTTTGAGTTAAAGAAATAACATGGATTTGTATATGAAACGTATTCTTAAATAAATGTGAATTTTAAGTGTTTGTTATCATAATGAATTGTCTCTCATTAATTGTTGATATGTGTAAAATGGTTTATATGTAAAGTATCAATTTATTTATGTATGATCCATATGCATGCGTTTTGCATTGATAACCACTGTGAGTAGTTGTCCATCTCAAATTATTCCCCACTAAGCCTATGTGCTTAGCACGGGTGTTCAATCCGTGCAGATTTAGAAGATAAAGATTTTGACAAGGACATCCAGCAACCTTAACGGCCGATAAATCAATAGAATTGTAACGCCCAAATCCGACCACATAATTACCTCAGCTAAAGCAGTCGAGAATGGTCGTCACACGACAATCACAAGCACATAAAACTCTAACATGCACACATGCCAAAACCGGTGCTAATAAATTTCATTTCACACACATACACATGCAACGGATAACTCACACTATCACATGCTTGAACTTACATACTTACATATACATATACATCATAAGCTTAATATTATAAAACTTAGTCATTTCATTACATATTTTATGCTTCTCAAAAGATTAAATAAAACATATACATAACTCTTTGCCCAAAATCCCAAAACCTACACTATAGGCACTCATAGTGTTGACCATTGGCAATGCGGATCCGTCCTTCGAAATCACTTCGTGTCCGAACCTATACGGATTAGAAAACCCATGCTAAGCGATAACGCTTAGTGGGGAAAACAATACAATAACACAATATATGCACATATATGTATAGATAATTCATTGGAACAATACCAAGTCTTATAGATTCCATATTCCAAACTCAACATACGCATATATAAACGTAACTATTCAATGTTCATATCATAACATGACAGTCACATTTTGGTTACATTTTCACATCGTTTTCGCATGCTCATTATAGTCACACTCAAGGATATGTCACATAATTTCACGTCATTCAATTAATTAACATAATTATTTTTAACCTTGCCTGCAACTCAAAGATGTGGATAATGGGTATCGCATCAGTACCCAAAGGTACAATAAACACATTACTATCCGTAGATACCACACATTCGCATTAGCACCCGAAGGTACCAAAAAGATCAATAATATCAATAAATTCGCATTAAGGGAATCCAATGAGGATTCAAATCGCATTGATGATTCCAAAGGAATCGGACGCATTTGGCTGCAGCACTTAGACCCTATAAGTATGCCTATCTATCTACTACATGACTCGTAGGCTATATTATTAATCCGGTTTATTCATATTATCGCTTCTCATAAGCATCAATAGTATTAATGTTCATTACGCAATCCATTCACTTTAACAATTGTACATAATGGTATTCATATGCATAAAACAACAATTATTATCATACACATGCTCACTTTACATATAAACTCATAAATTAATCAATCTAAGGCAATTAAGAATATATTAAAACACTCATAAGTGTCGTACTCGCGACCTTTGTCGCGCTACTCCACGCCTTTGTCACGCTCCCACACATACGCACGCCCGCGATAGAAGGCAATACCAATGTTAAGGAGCCTTCTGTCACGCTCACGATAGAACCCAAATTCCCAATTTCAAGCTCCAAAACTCACTTCCTCACTTCTACTCTTAACCCTTCTTTACATATGATCCCCATTACTTACTAGCAAGTTCTTTAGGCTTTCAATTATCTACCTATTAAGGATATTATAACACATTTTCCATTCATCTAAAATTATAATATCAAGGTTATAATCCACACTAGTTCATAATATTAGATACCCTACAAATTATGTTTTACCATAATTTACATAACCAATTAATTTGTACTAATTTAAATGAGATTCTAAGATAGGTTTCTAATTGACCATCCAACATGCTTGCCTACATTCCAACATGTTATTTTACATACCAATCAACAATTTATACTATTCATATAACAATTGATGATTCATTCAAAACAGAGCAACATACCTACATTGTAACACTCTTATACCCCTTACGTACACTGTCGACTTAGGATTTACGGTGCGATTACCATGATTATACTAAAGCTATCTTCACTTGACCCAAACTGTGGTTAAATGTTTTTTTCCAACACTTAAAACTTTTATTCACTTAATCATTCAATTCACTTAACAAATTCGCTTAACAATTTCACTTATTATCTTAGTTGCCGATTGACCTATAACTGTCTAAAACTACTATGCATTTGGTCAAAATTTCGGCATTATAACGGCTTATATTTTTCACTACCCAATCCTGCAAATCTCAACTCCACAGCTCCGGCAAGGGCATAGCAATATATCATCCCAAAACCATGCCATTCACAGTCTAAAACATCCCTCCATGAAATCACATCATTTACATACATAAATACATATAAACCATCATATAATTAAATCCCATATTTATATACATGCCAATACAACAATACCAAAACATACAAAATATAACTTCTATTTTTCATCGGTGCTTGCTCCGCTCCGACTGAGGTATGCTGCTCCGACCTAATGCGTACTTACACGCAGTCAAAACAACTACTTGCTGAGCATTAATATGCCTAGTGGTGGTTACAAATCCTAGGATTTCCACTACTACAAATTATACTAACACACATAATTATAAAATGTGATCCTAATCTTCATAATTTAACTCATTAATTATTTAAATTTATTTTCATATTCTACTATACATTTACACATTAATCATTTTCACTGGTCCATTACTCAATTTACGATTATCACTTATCACTAATCGCACTTTCAGGTCTTAATTAAATTATTTTTCGATCACTTACAATTTTGTCACTCTCACTTACTTAAATTCCGAATTTACCCCTTAATTACTTTATAACTAAAATCATACAATTATTTCTTATTTGTTTCACTAATTAAATCACACATTGATTAAATTAACCATACAATTAACATTAAACCTTATTATACACTAATTACATTTAAATCCTTTTTAATTGAATTTACTATTCCACTAATTTCACTTTTACTCTTAATTACCTTATAATTAAAATTATACCTTTATTTACTATTATTTCTTATTTATTATCTTTAACTTAATTACTCAATTAACTCATCAATTAATCACTTAATTAAACACTAAAACGGATTACACACTAATTACGGTTTAATTCTTTCATTCTAACTCTTATTCCCTTAATAACATTTTTACCCTTAATATTTTTCCTTGGTTTCCAATTTTACCCTTATCTTTTTCATTAATTACATCCATATCCTCACTTTTCACTTAATTCCATTTATGTCCCCACTTTTACGCTAATTCCACTTATGTCCCTTCTTTTACACTAACTCCTTTTATGTCCCTTCTTTTACACATAATTACTATTTTTCCCTTAGTTATTCTTTATTTACATTTTTAACTTTACTTAAACTTATTTTTCCACTTTTACCCCTTAATAACTTTTTTAATTACCAAAATACCCTTTTTACTTCAAATCTCTACTTTTAACCTTATAATCTCTCAAAATTACAATTATGTCCCTACTTTATCACTTTATCAGCAAATTACCATTTTAACCTCATATTTTTTCAAAATTACCATATGACACTTACTTTTGCACTTTTTACCTAACTTTACTACTTTTTACCAACTTATTGTAAAATTACCATTTAGTCCCTATATTTTTACTTATTTACATAAATACCCTTTTTAATTACCCTTTTCACCCATTTAACACTATTTTTACCCATTAAACACATAATTATAATTTTGCCCTCAAACTTTCCATTTCTTTCACTTTAGTCCCATTTTCACTCATTTTCTTATTTATCATTATTTTAATAAATTTTATCACATATTCACCATTATGTCCCTAACTTTTATTAAATTACCCTATTGCCCTTAAAGCACCCTTTTTTAAAGTCAAATGTCATTTTCAATCCTTATCTTATCTTATCTTATCTTATCTATATCCTTATCACTATCATTATCATATTTTTATCTTTATCACTTAATCATTACTATAACTTTATCCTTATCACTTACTTACATGTGTATCCATTTAATCATTCATTTAATTCTTTTTTTACACTTTTGCACTATATTTGCAATAAATCTCCTTTTAATCAATTTCATTCAACTTTTGCCTCTACTAACACCTAATAGTTATCACTAGACTGGATATGGGGGACTGGGCTCTATAGCCCTAACCTACCGAAGTGGCCACTAGGGGGCCAAATTACACTTCAATAGTGTCGGAGTGGCACTAGGGTGCCAAATTACACTCCAACGACTCTACACATACACTTTACACTGCATTGACCTATAGACCGTCATTAGTTTAAGTTTGCAAGTCATCATGACTTGCCACTGCGGCTTACACTGACATCCCTATGGCTAGCCATATATATCCTGAACTAGATTTACTACCAGACTACTAAGGGCAATATACAATCATCATTTATTTCACTTTCTTTTCATTCATTTCACTTCCAATTCACTCAATATTCAATATACACTCATACATACCATAAGTTCACATAAATATACACTTATTTCATCATTCTCATAATTCGTATAATACTTCATCACACTTTATGCATACAAATAAATACTATTACTTTCACATATACTTATTTTTCATTCTTTATTCATTTAATGCCATTATTCCTAGTAAATAATCACTCTACATACTATTTAAATCATGTTCACTATTCGGCCAAGGTACAAATTTGACACTAGTTCATATTCAATTCTTGTAATCACTTAATTATTCAAATTACATGTTATACTTATCTTAAACATCAATTTCATGCCTTAATTACCATTATACACTATTAGTTCCTCTAATATTCCATTCGGCCAACATTCCATTTATTCAATAAGTATGCTTTTTATTCTTTAAATCACTCAATTATTCAATTCTCATGTGATACTTATTATTTACACTAATTATATGGCATTAACACTAAGTTATACTTAATATTTACACTAATCTTCAATTCGGCCCAAGTAACACATTTGCATATCTTGCACTATAATTTCATTTAATCCCTAAATCATACACTTTACATGTTAAGCACACCCTAAATACCATTTACATGCCATAATTCATCATATCTCTCACTTAAATCCTTAGTAATCCATTCGGCCACATCTTTAGAATTTTATTATGAACACTTTTAAATCTCTTAACCCTTCTATCATACAATACACATGTTAAGCATATGATAAACATCATTTATAAGTCTTAAAACTCATTAAAACATCATGATTTCCTTAGAATACCATTCGGCCTCCATTAGGGATTTCATACCAAATTGTTTTAATTTCATCGAAGCATGTTTATACACTATTTTAAGTCCACTAATCATGAATATCAAGTTATATTTAATTAAATAAGTCATTATCTCATACCCACACTTAGACATAACCTAAAACTCAAACTAAATTAATGAAAATAGGAGGGTTTTGTAACCACAAACCTGAAATTCTTGCTCTACACTCCCTTAAGCTTCCTTTTCCTTCACTTTGGCTTGAGAAAACTCCTCACCATGACAACCTCAAATTTGACCCTAAACCTTGAATACTTAGTTTTCTTCACTTTCAATGCTCCAAATGGACTCCACTTTCTATGTTTATGTTATAAAGAGACTGAAATTTGTTTAGGAGGCTAAGATTTGGAGAAATATTGAAGAAAGAATGAAGAAAAATGGAGGAAAGTATGAGAAATAACATACGATTTGGAAGGAAGAAGAGAGAGGCGGTGGAGAGCAAATTTGTCTAGAGAAGTCTGGCCACTTGCTGCCTTATATAGTAGGAAAATGAACCGAATCGGTCCAACTAAAGCAGTCCAACCGGTTTGAACCAAAATTTTAATTTTTCGGCAATTTTTCACTATTTCAAAGCATCTATGTGTTCCTCAACTTATTTTCACTCCCAACTAATTCCATTATTCTAAAAACATCAAAAATATCTTCGCTGCAAATTTTTAGCTCAATCAGAGTGCATTTGGGGCCCGATTCACTTAAACTAGTCCGATTCAACTTTTTTCGATTCTGTCGTAAAACACCATTCTAAAGCCGTCAAAAATTACAGAAAATTATTTTATGGCTGTACACTTCCCACTTTATACCCTTTTGAATTCAATAACTATTTTTAAAAATTCAATCAAATCTCGGTCAAATCCTGGTTCAATTTGAACCGAACCGGAAGCTAACTTCAGAATGACTTTTGGAGGCCAATTTAACTCCGTTTTCACTCCAGATTCTACCACTAAACTCCTAATGATCCACAGATCATTTTTACCAAATTAGAATTTTTTGGCCAACGGATGCCGAGCCGGCTATCTGGCTACCCCAAGGTTAACCACCCTGAAATTTCTATATTACAAACACACTTTACACTCAATATTATTCCATATAATCATACTTATGACATCACTCTTCACTAATATCACACTAGAAACACTGTAATCTTACATTAACACTTCTAGACCGGTATTTGGGCCACTACATACATTTACCAACTAGGTCAACACACATCATCTCGACTCAGTAGTTTAGACACATAATTTTACATTTAATGTTTTTCACAAACACACATTTCAATCATACAAGTTCCAAAATTCATGATATATATATCAAAATTGATACATAAAAGGTGTTTTCCCAAACCTCTTCTCCTAAGCTGCTTAGAGAATCACTTAGTGTAACACCCCAAAATGGCCCTAGTCGGAATTTGCATGCGAAGTCGGAAACGGAAGGGTATTTCGGTAATTTGTGCTTGAGAAAGTTTGGTTAATTAGGACTAAAGTGCAAAGAAAATAATTAATTATTAAGATGTTAAGTGAGAAATCATCTAGTGGAACATGTGTATGGTATTTAGGAAGTGATTGGATAAGATTGGGACACTTGGGTTTGTAGGATGATGACAAGTGGTTTATAAGGAATTGTTAGAGTGTGCTTGAAGTGTATGGAAGTAGGATGTGAGTGGTGTTTGGTGTATTGAAGATATTTATTCAAGAATTGTTTGTGTGTGTTTAGTGTATGGTGCATGTAGGAGTAAGTCAAAGTAGGATTGTAAGTTTATGACATGTGGACCTATAGGAGGTGGACAAGTGGCAATGGGTAGGTGTACATTTAATGTGAAAGAAAGATTAAGTGTTAGGGAAATAGGTTCCCGTTTTTGCTCTCTCATTCTCCCTATTCCCTATTTTCTTTTTCTTTCTTCCCTTTCTTTGCTCAATCTTTTGGTTTTGAGTAAATTATAAGTGATTTGGTGGAGTAGGAAGTAAGATTGTTAAGGTAAGTTGGGGTTTTAGGGTTCCTATGGTTGGGTTCTCCTTCTTCTCTTTTTATTTCTTTTGATTTTGTAGGAGTTAGGGTTTTGGATTAAAGGTAATTTCTGGGTTTTTGGTTTGTGCAAGTTGGTGGTAACAAGAGGAAGCTCAAGGGCAAGGAAAAGATTGTAGATAGAAGCTAGAAAGGGACTTTGGATCTTTGATTTCCAGGTTTGGGAAATTTTATTGTATATATATGAATTTTTATTTATATATTCATGTATGATATAAGTTCTTGATTGTATGGTTGATGATAGATGGTGATGGTAGTGAGTGTTGGTTTAAATTGCTCAATTGTGCATGTGAATAGGTTTTTGGGTGAAACTGGGTTGGAATGTACTTGATCTCTCTCTTCAGTAATTAGGCTGTATTGTGAGTTTTAGAACTCCGAATCATGCGATTCTTGAACCTTTAGAATCATAAATTCTATTACTTTAAATGTCTTAGAAATAGCCTTGGGCAAATTCTTGCTCTAAGATCCTGAATTTTTGATAATACCGTAGTGTTTCTTTTTGTGACGGGTTGTTTGACCAGTATGGGTTGTGGATTGCATATCTGGAGTTGTAGACGTCCAATTGATGTGAAACTTGTTTCATTTGAAAGCTAAGACGTAGTAGAACATTTTTTAAGAAGACAACTTTTCCCAAAAATGAGGTTTAGAGGTCGGTTTTCACGACATTAGTTTGTAGTAAAAAGCAGTCTGTTAAGGGAGCTGAGGCGAGCCTCTGTCGCGAGCGCGACAAGGTTCGCGACCTCGCGACAGAAAAACATATTTTGAGCCTTTTCTTCTCTATTTTTGAGTCTAGGATTGACCCGGATCAATCCCGTATCTTTCCCATCAGTTATTATGCATGTTTAGGGTAATTAAATGGCTATATAGGTAATTATCGTCGGGAAAATTTAGGAGTATGCTTAAGATTGATGATTAGCTAGTAAATAATAGTAGATATAACTTGGTGAAGGATGAGGATTAATATGTGTTGATATCATGAGTAACCTAAGCATGAATGCAATTAACGTGGGTGCTATTGATGAATAATACTGTTATTATAGATTGTGTAAATGAATATTGTTGGTAGCATGTTTTATTGAAATTCTTGTTATGAATGTTGTGTTTATGATGTCAATGATGTGTGGCTTGCTGGAGATGAGGTAAGAGACCTTTGGTTATGTTTTGCGTGCTGTAGATGAGTTTGAGGAAGGAAAGATCCTGCAGCATTCTGTAGATTTTCGGAATCATGACTCTGTCACGATCGCGACACTGTCGTGAGCGCGACAGAGACCGGTGATTCTGATGCTGTGCCATCGCGAGCACGCGACACTGTCGCGACCCCGCGATAGCAATAGCTTGTCTGCTCTCTGTCGCGAGCGCGACAACCGTCGCGATCGCGACAGAGCATATTGTTGGCCTGTGCTATCGCGAGCACGCGACTTGTCGCGACCCCGCGATAGCAATGCTTGCCCTCTGTCGCGATCGCGATAATATCGCGAGCGCGATAGAGCCGGGCCCTTCTCTCCTTCCCGCGATCGCGAAGCCCGTCGCACGCGCGCAGCGAAGAGACTATGGTCTCTGTCGCGAGCGCGACAGGGATCGCGAGCGCGACAGATGTGTTGTGTTGAATGAGTTTTCTTTGGTGATTCCAATGTTTGAGTTCCGAACTTGTGATGCCTTTAGGTGTATTCTTTGACTATTTTATGAAGTATGTTAATATAATTGAATGTATTATGCATATCTGTACTTATGATCTTTTTCTAAGATTATTATGATATGCTTAAGTGTAAATTGTATGATGCATTACTGACTTTATGAATTTATTCATATGCCTCACCTATTGCTGATTATGTATAATGATATAAATTATGTGATTTGAAATATGATTTGTATGATGCATGACCTGCGAGAGTCAGTCTAGTGGATAGTTAGGCATGCCTAATAGAGTCTATGTATGTGTAGCTGCAGCGCCCCTTTGAACGATTTGGACCCTGATCAGGTCCCCGAATGGTTCCTCGCGAACCCCTATTATGTGTATGTGTATGGATCTTGTTTAAGATCCTGTTCAATGAAATGTTGCCTTCCGACTTGTACCTGTATGGTACATTATATTATGTGTTCCCTCTGAGGTTTCCCCGGTCAGAGATCGGGCTATGTGTTCCCTCATGAGGTCTCCCCCTCAGTACTCGTTATCCACTATTGTGAGTCAGCAGGTGTATGATTTGTTATGTTGTGTTTATAAGCATGCGGTTCTGATCAGTTATGATTATAGATATGTGAACTAGTAAGTGCAGATTTATTGGCTCTCTGGAACACCGTGATTGAATGCGATATCGTATAGTTGCTTATATTAAAGATTAATGTTGCGCAACGGAAGTGTGATGGTATTGTGATTATGTATCTATGCATGATGTACTTTCAAAAGCTTGATTTCCCAACATGTTCGGTAAATGTATGCATATGAGGATCTATACTGGTATAACGATACAAGTATTGGCATATAAGTGTATTGATACTGACATGCAATGTATAGGTAAGTGCACACATGTGAAATCATATGTAGTTATGCTTGAATATACTTACATCTTGTATGGTGACGTTGTTTTGGTTTGTGTCGCACATATAAGTATATGAATATGATAAGAAACATTTGAATGCACAGCTATTATATGTAAGCATATATATTTCTCGGTAAGAACTATGTGTGTATGAGATTTGTGTGTGTTATGCCTCGACGACCATTGTGAATGGCCGTCCATATTATTATGTTTTGTTTTCCCCACTAAGCGTTATCGCTTAGCACGGGTTCTTTTTCCCGTGCAGGTGGCAGGTCTGGTCCGGTTCGAGTCTCACGTCTGCAAGGGTTGGCCACATAGGAGCTAGGAGTTTTGGTTCTTGTCCAGCTTCTTTATTTTGGATTCTGTAATTCTGAAAAATATGTATATGTAATAATATGTAAAGATACTTATGTAATATTCTGGGCCATGTAAATATTTGTATAGCGATGATTTGAGAATAACTTCTGTTGTATGCTTGTAAGCTTTCACAACGGTAGGCTTTTGCTTAGTGTATGCGCAGTTTGCAAAGTATGCATGTCCAAATCTACTCTTTCAAAGTTTTTAATTATCCTGGATATGTCACTCTATTTATGTGATGTTTACTTGTTTACTCTAGTGGGATGTAACACTCCTATCTATCTTGGATTCTTCTTCCTCTAATCCGAATAGAAGTCTCCATAGTATGGGTTGGGGTGTGACACTTAGCACCTTGGTCCACCACTTTCTCCTTTCCTTTGCTTCTCTTGGTTTCCTCAACTACAAATTCCAGTCCAATTTCTAGAATTGGACACCAAGGTCAATATCCACATCAACTCGAGACCAAAAAAATAGAAGAAGAAAAGCAACTCAACTCAACTCAATTACTTACCTTGATCAATAACAAATTCAGCTCAATCAATTAACTATCCAACTTACTAATCAGATTTTGGAAGGAATAAATATCTAAAGGTGAAGAAGAGTAACTAGAGGAAGTTTGAAGAAGAGCGGCCGAGAACTACACATGCAAAAGATGTAAATTTCTCTCTCATCTAGCCCTTTTATTGCATGGCTAAGGATGAGTTGGCAGCTCCACCAAGTCTCACGTGTACTCCACTACAAATCCCTTAATCAACATTAACCCAAAATCTGATTTAGTTAATCACCATTAGCCACTAATAATCTTGTTTAACATTAAACATGCACATCTACCAATTAGCCACATAAATTTATTTTATTTGTTCAATTGGGTCCTCAATCAACTTACACTTAAGTCCTTAGTTAACATATTCAATGCAATCCCATCCCAATTATTATAATTAGACCAATTAGCTACTAGGGTATAATTTGGGCCATTACAACTCTCCTCTCGTAAAAAGAATTTCGTCCGCAAAATTCATACCTGAATCAAATAGGTGGGGATATTGTTCCCGCATAGCAGCTTCTGGTTCCTAGGTCTCTTCTTCTACTACGTGATGTTGCCACAACACTTTTACCAATGGAATTTGTTTGCTACGGAGCTGTCTCACTTCTCTAGCCAAGATTGCTTTTGGCTTCTCGTCATAAGAAAAATCCGCTTGAACTTGAACGTCTTGTATTGGTATAATGTGGGATTCGTCCGAACGATATCTGCGAACCATTGACACATGGAAGACATCATAGAGCTTGGACAAGGCTGGAGGCAAAGCCAACCCATAAGCCACAGATCCCACTCTTTCCAGCACCTCATAAGGCCCAATAAACCTTGGACTCAACTTCCCTTTCTTACCAAATCGCAACACCTTCCTCTAAGGAGACACTTTGAGAAACATTTTCTCACCCACTTCAAATTCAATGTCCTTCCTTTTCAGATTCGCATATGATTTTTGTCTATCACTAGTGTAGACACTGGATCCTGAGTCAGCCTAAATCGAAGTTATCCGATAATGATAATTGCCTTCACAGGCTAAAAAGGTTAAAAGTGATGATTTCCTCGTAACATTTGCATTTTAGAGTGAAAAATTGAAAAAATATAAAAAATATTTTAAAAATTAATTTTGAAAAATGGGGGCTTAAAATTATAGTATTTTTAGTCAATTTAAACTTTAAAATAAAAAAAAATTCAGAACGCGAGTGTCGGGCGCGCGCAGCGTCGCCGCGTGCGAAAATCAAGGTTTTTGAGTCCAAATAAAATTCTAAAATATTCTTTTTGATAATTAATTAATTAAACTTGATTTTATCCCGAAAAATGAAGGAATTTGTGTTAAAATAAAATTCTTTTCCTTAATTGAATTAGGACATCATTTTTACATCCTATAAATACTTTATGATGAAAACCTAAAAGGGGGGGGGACCATTCTGATTTTTTACACCAAAAATTCCAGATTTCTTCTTTGGTTTCTCTCCAAAAAATTTGATTCTTCTTTCAATTATTTTCAATTAATTTCTTTGTTTTTGCCTCCATAATTTTTCTTTTCATCAAAATTTCAGATTTTCCTCTCTTCTTCTTTGATTTTTCTTCCAAAAATTTTAGATTTCTTCTTTTAATTAACAAGGATTAATGGAGATCGGAAAATTAATTTTCAATTCTTGATTATTCCAAATTAATTTTTTTGTTTTCTCCATAAACATAAGAGATTAATTTTCACTTTCAAAATCAGTTTTTTTATTTCTTAAGCATTCAAGTTAATTCTTTTGTTTTCTCTATAAACAAAAGCAATTAATTTTGTTGCTAAATTATTTTCTCAAGCAATTTTTCAAGTAAATCATCACTTCACTTTCATCAAATCCAAAACTCTGAGGGTAAATATTCTTGGCTCAATTTCTATTTTATTTTATTTTATTTATATTTAATCTATTCATGTATATTTTGTTGTTTGTATTGATTTATTTATTATTTTCATTTATTTACTTGTTGTATTGAATTTATATTTGTTCTATTTAATTGTTTATGTATGATTTTATTTTTATTCATGTGAATATTGATTTCTTTTGATTCTTAACATGTGAATAATTTATTTTATTTTGATTTCTCATTATTTTTAACATGCAATTAATTAATTAATATTTGTTAATCATTTTTGCCATGTAAATAGTTTGTTTTAATTATGAACACATCAATTAATCATGTCATTGTTTTAATTATTTTTATCATTCTTTTGTTTACTAACTTTTATTATTCTTTTTATCATTGTTACATGATTGATTTATTATTATTTGTTTATTTATTCATTTATTATTTTTCACTTTTCATCATTATTTTCATCATGTGTATATTTTCATGTATTAATTAATTAACATGTTTTATTTTATTTTCATCACATCATTTAATCATTTATCATATATAATGCATGTTTCTCTTTATTTTGGTTTGCTAACATTTTGATTCAATTATCATTCTTTTCATATCATCTTATTTTATTTTAATTTGTTATTTATTATTTTGTATGTTTAATTGATTTAATTAATTTAATTACTAACATTATTTTATTTGTATTTTGTTTTTATGTCAAAACTTATTTTCTTTATTTGGGCATTTTTGCGAGCACACGGGGAGATCCAGAAGACTCGTTGGGATTACTTTCTTTATTTGTAATATTTTACTTATTTTTACCATGTATATTTTCTTGTAAAATTGTTTATTTAGGCCCGCTAGAAAGAAAATCACAAACGTTTTTTATTAATTAAATTGGTATTTTTCCTAAATAAAAATGGTGTCTCAATTTTCTCCATGCAAAATCATCACATAAAAATTATTTTATAATAAATATACCTGCGAGGACCAATGTCCTCATCATTAATGAATATCCCAATTTATGCATGTTTTGTACTTTATTTATAATGGGGGTTGTATTCCGCCCCTAGTTTTATTGTATTTTTATTTTCATGTACTTTATTTTATTTACCCTTTTATTTATCGCTTTCCTTGAATGATCAAACTTGGGCTCTAATTATTGCATCGAAATGTATGAGAAAAGGGATGAAAACTCTAAATTCTAAGCTCAATTATAAACTTAACCAAGGTATGAATAAATGGGAAGTTCCGAACACCTTCTCTGGTTTAAGACCCCGAGGTTAGATGACATTTTCCAATTTCTTGTAAATTGGGTGGCGACTCCAAAATGCCTCAAAGGTGCCTAAAGGTTTCATGGAATTAGATGAACCTCCCAATGTTCTATTGGGTAGGGGATTCCAAAATGTCTAGTGTAACCTGTTAGTGGTTATGCCCTAGGCCAAACATTTGGACCTTGATGTAATCATTACATTTTCATTTATATAATGGTTTTCTTCACATTGATATTATTGGCATGTTACATTATTGTAATGTTTATGAATAACAATGTTATTCATGTTGTCCCTAGTCATTTATCAATAAAGGGCATAAAGATAAATTAAGACTAGTATAGATTTGCATTGATAATCATGGGATGATTATATATGTTGATATAAATCAAATCTATAGGTACTTGCTAGAGAACAAAGTACTGGATAGACCCACTATAAGATCACTTCATGGGATAGTGTCATAAGTGATCTTATAATAGATATGTTATTGAATCCTTTGACCTGAGGTTATCATGGTTTCCTACATAAGGATCATTATATTTTGACATAATCCAACGTTATCCTTAATCGGATAATTATAAAGTTTATGATCGGACATAATGAGAATTATGCGGAGGAAAGTGAATAATCAAGATGGAATTTGTCCCTCTCTAATGAGAGAGATATCTATTGGGCCCCTCGATAAGTAGGACTGTAAAATGCATGGCCGTGCTCGAATGAATTGATAGTGTCATCAATATCATTTGAATTTATCAGTCTGCTTAGTATTCGAGAAATTATATGTTTGAACAATTTAAGTTTGACATAAACCATGACTTATGTTCAAACAAGATATCGTGTGACAAAAGGATAATAACATGTTCTATTGTCAGGTTAAAATCGGACTAACGATATTTATATTATTTGGGTAGTCATAATGTCTTGCTAGAGACCAATTATGACTTGTGGGCTTATCATGGGATTAGGCCCACTGCTAACATAATATAAACCTATTGGGTCACACACCAAGAGCAAAATGAACAGAATGGATTTTATTGGGTTATTTCGGAATAAAATATAAATATAGGTATTTATATTTAATTTCGAAATTACATATTTATATATATATATTGATACATATAAATATCTCTTATTTTGAATATGAGATAATAATATGTATTAATATATTATTTCTTATTATTTTGAATAATAAATAAATAAATAAATATATATATATATATATATAAATATATGTATATTATATCTTAATTTTGAATTAAGAGAAAATATCCTCATTTATCTTTTCCTAAGAGGAAAAGGATTTGAAATACATATACAGTTATATATGGGATATATATTAAAAAAAGAGTTTAACCCTAATAAAAACACTAATCACGTTATTCAAAATAACAAGGATTAGAGTGGCTGCATTAAGATTCATCTTTGAAAAAGAAAGAAAAGAAAACAGAGCTAACGTTTCATCTTTGAGAAAGAAAGAAAAGAAAACAGAGCCACCATTATTCTTTGAGAAAGAAAGTAAAGAAAATCCATTCGCATTCAAGGGAGCTAGCACCCCTGCGACTTCTGTTCATTTGTTCGTGCGTGTGGATACCGATAGAGGACGTTCGTGTTAAAGGCAGCGTCTTCTGTCCGGATTAAAGGAGTTAATTTCATTCTAAAGGTTAGTAATTTTAATCTCTTCCTTTTGAATCAATCGAAAATACTTGGATCCTGTTTCGGGTTTCGATTTTATTCCGCTGCGTTAATGTTGAATTAATCCAATGAAACCCAACATAACCCAAGATCAAAAAGATGCGAACCAATCCCTCGAATCCTAAAAGCGGGTTCAATGAGGGCCTTGCTAGTCCGGAGCGCGTCACAGTGGCGACTCCGCTGGGGACAATACTCAAGACTTCGCTTCGAAAGCACCTTGGTTAAAATTTACAATTGAGTTTTAATTTAAACATTTCATCCTTTTTCAAAACTGCATTGCATCGCATTAGAGCCGTAGATTTATACTAGTTTGGTCCCTCTATTAGCCCCGGTGAATTCCCGAAGCACAACCCTACGTTCACTCAATGTAGGGAAGTGTTAAGGATAATCACCAGCCCAAGCCTCGTACCATCAAGGTATATCAAATGGTGACCCAATCGGTCATTACGCTTGTGATGAGCTAGACCCGTCGGCAGGGACCATGCTTGGGTAACCCCAAAATATCATCACCCATGACCAAAGCTCATGTAATGGCAATAGATACTTCCCCTAGGTGACATGTACCTTAATACAATGCTTGCTATGTGGGCCATTATATATTGAACAAATTCAACCCAATTAAATGGGCTTTTATCAAAGGTTTTCATGCCCCGGTAGGCCCATCTTAATTTAGTTGAAATGTTTAAATACATAAAGGCCAAAATCCATATGTATGCACATTAGATAAGAGATGTTATGATGCCGATTTTCCATCGAGCACCATACGCGTCCATTGGGTTCCCTGCTAACCTATGGATCAAGCCCACCTAGGAAAGAGACCACATTACCTCGTGTGTGGGAGTAATAAGGTTGGAAGGATCTACTTGCTTGCATGTGATTGTAAATATTGCACAGCACACTATCATACATTGTATATATCATTCATGTATCATTCTAACAATTTAAATTTTTCAGCCATCATAGATTCATCTAAGTGGACTAGAGGTTCCGACGGTCGGTTAGTAAGGACAAACCTGCTCTTTAAGTTGCCGGAACTAGTGTCTGACTGGGATTCTGAGTCATTCTCATCAATCAGTGAATCCTCTCTTGAATCATCAATGGCAGAAGAAGCTGGAGTTTTGACCACTCAGGACCTAGCTAGGAGACTAGAGGATTTTGAACGGAGAATGATGGATATGATGGGCGCCATGGTTGAAAGGATGGCTCATTCACCTGCTGCCCCACAGCCACCTACTGCTCTACAACCACAGGCAGCCCCTCCTCGGGGGCAAGCCAAACCACCTGCTGGTGGGGAGGCTCCCTTCGTTGGAGTTGCTGCTCGCCAACCCAACAATGAACACAGGGCTGCTGCACCCATCGAGCCAAGAGGGGAAAGGATTCATAATCCCAACGATGATTTCCTGATGGAGGAGGAAGAAGAAGAGGTGCCGATAGTCCACCAAGCTGCGAGGCCCAGAGCACCCAGAGTAGAGGATGAACCTTTAAGAGGAATGAGGCAGCAGATCGAAGCTATCACCCGCATGCTCTCAGCTGGAAAGGGGGTTAACCCAGAAGACAGAGATCTGGGGGATGAAGAGCTGCTGCCCTAAAGGTTCAAGATGCCCGAGCTGCCGAAATTTGATGGCACCTCTGACCCATCCGCCCACGTTAAGCAGTACACCTTGGTCATGAAAGGCACAGGGTTGAGTAAAAAGCAAAAGGTGGAATATTTCTGCCTTAGTCTGGTGGGCCCGGCAGTTGATTGGTACCACGGGTTGGATAGGAGGTCCAACGAGGACTGGGACCTTTTGACCGAAGAATTCATGAAGCAGTACGACTGCAGCACCAGGATGGAGGTCACCCTAAAAGACCTTGAGCTCTTACAGTAAAGGAGCGATGAGTCATTCCATGAGTACCTCACTAGATGGAGGAACAGAGTCATGGAGATGAAGAGGAAGCCTGACACTGCAGACCAGATCAGGCTGTTTATCAGAAACTCATGCCCTTACTTGAGGGACTTACTCAGTTTTAAGGGGCTCAAGGACTGGGAGTCGCTTAAAGATATCGCTATAGAGGCTGAGGTAGCTTACCTGGAAAAGAAAGCAAGCCATAATAACTTTGCTGGGAAAGGCTATGGGAACCAGTCTGGGCATAGACCGGGAGGTGCCAGGAGCAGTAATAACAAGAATGGCAAGACAGCCAAAGTTTCAGCGACTGGAGTTGGGCAGCGCCAGAGATATTACTCCAATTTATGCCGCTCCTTATCCTGGGTATTGGAGAGGCTGATAAAAGAGGGCAAGCTGCAGCCTTTGGTGCCTAGACCGGCCATGAATCAAGGGCACTAGTACTGTGCTTACCACCAGCACACCGGCCACCTGACGGATTACTGCCGAACATTGAGAAATAAGATCCAGGATCTCATTGACACCAATCAGATCACGGATCCTGAGAAGAGAGAAAAGAAGAAAAAGGCAGGTTACAATGCGGTCCCTCCACCATGATTATGATCGGGCCCTCTTAATCCACTAGTGAGAGTGGAAATGAAGATTATGTTCTTTCTTTTTCAATCTTTGTTATTATTTCGAGAACAATTTTTTATGACAATGTTTGGTTATTTCAATAGAACAATTTTTGCTTATTTGTATGGTGTTTCTAATGATTTCATTTAACATGATCACAATGCATTTACTTTGACATTAATTCAAATAATATGACTGCAGTTAATCTCGAAACTTTGGGGAACCCAAAGAAAATTTTGATAGCATCTGATATAACTCCTGTAAAGAGGGAAATTAAGAAAAAAGAATAATAATAAAGAAAAACTAGTTGCAATTAGGGGATTAGATGGAAACTCACTAAGAGCACTAGAACCTTTCTGATTACCCATCAAAGTGATCCCTGGATAAGACGGAGCCTAGAAAATGACTTAGGCAACATTTTCTTTGTATAGCCCTCTAAATGACTATTTCCTACCCTTATTCTGTAATCGCTTGCTAGCCAATTGAGCTTTAAGGAGGTATGCTAAATGCGTGCCAATTTTGTTGTTACACATGTCAAAACTATCCCCTCGCCTAAAATGATTTTTGCCTCCCCTTAGAAGTTTGGCCGCTCTAGAAGGGATGGATGTACGTTTTAACAATTTTTCTTTTTTTGGGTTATCAAAAATTTGCCTTGGTAAGGATGAGTTTACACTTTGGGAAGAGGGTTTCAGTCATGCTCCAAAAACTTGAGCTAAAAAAAACACAAAAAACAAAAAATATATATATAAATAAACAAAAAAATAGAGCTCAAGATAGTAATCACTTGACGAATTTCGATGATTACCTTTTTAACTGTCATTCTGATCTTAATGAGCTAAAATGTTACCAAACCCAAGTTCAAGAATACCTTGTATATGCAACTGAGCTGAGAATGGTTCATCCATCAATCGAGTACATATTGCGGCCATTTTTCTCTAGCGACCTGATCTTCCTTTGAGAGCCATCTACCTAAGCCTAATATTACAACCAAAGTAAGACCTCTTGATTCTTGGTTCAGTCTTATCCAATTAGCGGAGATGACCTTCTAATAAGGTTTGGTACGTAAGAAGAGGCATATGGTGTTTCTTGAGCTTCAAGCAGGAAGCCACGAGTGCATTCGTGCATTCGAGTTAAATCTTGTCCCCAAAGTTGTATCTAGAATTCGCATTCAAAAAAAAAAGTTGAGAGAAAATCTTCAATCATGAAACCCGAGAGGGCTGATTGATAACAGGAGTTTGATGCTCTCAAGATCTATCTTGAGATTAACTAAAGTTTTGTATTTTTTTTGAAATCAATGCCAAAACAATGATCATGGTTAATGAAATCAAATTGAAATACATGCATCTATGCAATAATATATTGGTGTGATCAGAGCAGTTCACTTTGTGTGATCAAAGTCGTTCACTATCTATCCCCTACTACTCTTATCATACAGATCCTTCAGCCAACTCATCCTGCTATCAGATGTGAAGAATCAAACTCATACAACCATGTCCTAAGGCTCCTGAAAAATCCTTGCCAATAGCTTCAAAAAAGGGGGGGGGGTCGTTAGAGTGAAAACCGTAACTGGCGCTCTAAGCAAAAATTAGGCAAAAGGATAGGGTGAAAACCTGGAAACAGGCAGTCTATCCTTAAAAAAAAAACCCGCTGGATTGGGTGGGGTCCACTCCAGGCAAAAATAAGGCATAGGGTTATGTCAATATCTGCAAAGGACGCATTTCCCGCTAAGAAAAGCTAATGTGAAAATCCACAAGGGATGCACTACCTTCAAATAATGACTACAGGTACCAGATGAGAATCTCGCAATCCCAAAGGGCATGAAATTCAAAAGCAGCTTAAAGGGCATCGATCCTATTGCTAATTGCAGCTAGCCCGGCTGTCATCTCCAAGTCGACATAGATGAATTCTTATACTGCATTCCTACATGACTCATGCATTTCACTTGCATGCTCACTATTTTTTCTGCATATTTTAGTTTCCCTATTTTGCAGAAGGAGAGATTTGATGCGAACACCGACTAAAGCCGAGTGACGACATCAGTCCAAGCAACCAACCAAAATCACATCAATCCAAACATTACTTTAAGCATCAAAAAAAAAAACCTCTCAGGGGGTAGACCTCAACTGAAGACCTCTCAGTGGGCAACCAACCAATCAATCAAAATATCAATCCAAATAGCCAGCCAAAACAACAATCCAAACATCATCTCAAACACTAATCCAGATCTCAACCAAAGACCTCTCAGGGGGCAGATCTCAACCAAAGACCTTTCAGGGGGCAATCATCAAATCCGAAGGGTTAGCACGATTGCGGCACTACTACTCTACGGAGGGTTAGCACGACCACGGCACTACCACTTCATCAAATCGAAGGGTTAGCACTATGGCGGCACTACTACTCTACGGAGGGTTAGCACGACCATGGCACTACCACTTCATCAAATCGAAGAGTTAGCACGATGGCGGCACTACCACTCTACAGAGGGTTAGCACGACCACGGCACTACCACTTCTCGAAGGGTTAGCACGATGGCGGCACTATCACTCTACAGAGGGTTAGCACGACCACGGCACTGCCACTTCATCAAATCGAAAGGTTAGCACGATGGCGGCACTACCACCCTATGGAGGGTTAGCACGACCACGGCACTACCACTTCATCAAATCGAAGGGTTAGCACGATGGCGGCACTACCCCTCTACGGAGGGTTAGCACGAACACGGCACTACCACTTCTCGAAGGGTTAGCACGATGGCAGCACTACCACTTTACGGAGGGTTAGCACAACCACAGCACTACCACTTCAGCAAATCGAAGGGTTAGCACGATGGCGGCACTACCACTCTACGGAGGGTTAGCACGACCACGGCACTATCACTTTATCAAATCTGAAGGGTTAGCACAATGGCGGCACTACCACTCTATGGAGGGTTAGCACGACCATAGCACTACAGCTTCAACAAACAATAACACGCCTACAACATAGCTACACCTACCACCACAAGTTTTCCGCTTCGGAAAGGTAAGGGCTGCCTCAGGTACGTGTCCCTTTCCTTTCCTTCTTTAAGTTTAGGCTCACCTAGACACTAGTGTACTAAATTCCCCTAAATTGGGGGCAACTGTAGACACCGGATCTTGAGTCAGCCTAAATCGAAGTTATCCAATGATGATAATTGCCTTCACAGGCCAAAAAGGTTAAAAGTGATTATTTCCTCGTAAAATTTGCATTTTAGAGTGAAAAATTGAAAAAATATAAAAAATATTTTTAAAATTAATTTTGAAAAATGGGGGCTTAAAATTATAGTATTTTTAGTCAATTTAAACTTTAAAAAAAAAAATTCAGAACGCGAGTGTCGGGCGCGGCAGCGCGCAACATCGCGCGCGATTCCGCGCCTCCGTGCGCAGAATACCGCAGCGTTGCCGCGTGCGACGCCCGTCGCTAGCGTCCCTTCCCCCTGGCGTCTCTAAAGGACCTGAAACAGCTATTTTACGATTTTTTACCTCTTTTCCGATTTTTTTCATCCTAAATCAAGGTTTTTGAGTCCAAATAAAATTCTAAAATATTTTTTTTGATAATTAATTAATTAAACTTGATTTTATCCCCAAAAATGAAGGAATTTGTGTTAAAATAAAATAAAATCCTATTCCAGAAGTATCACTGTACAAAACATACTCCTTGCTAGAAATAGGTTGAGTTAAAATTAGTGCCTCCACCAATATTCTCTTCAACTGTTTGAAACTTGACTGACACTTATATGACCATTCAAACTTAACTCCCTTACGAAGAAATCTAGTTAATGGTGAAGCAATCACCGAAAACCCTTGCACAAACCACCTATAATACCCGGCTAACCCTAGAAAACTTCAAAAATAATGCACATTCCTAGGTGGTTTCCAATTCACAATCGCTTCAATTTTAGCCTGATCTACCTTTATACCCTCAGAAGACACAACATGCCCCAGAAAAGACACTTCCTTTAACCAGAATTCACACTTGCTAAGCTTAGCAAACAACTGATGTTCCCTCAAGGTCTGAAGCACAATTCTCAGTTGCTGCTCATGCTCTTTCTCATTCTTTGAATAGACCAGAATGTCATCAATGAACACCACTACAAACTGGTCCAAATATGATCTGAACACTTTATTCATCAAATCCATGAATGTAGCAGGTGCATTAGTTAACCCGAATGGCATTACTAGAAATTCATAATGTCCATAACGAGTCCTAAATGCAGTCTTAGGTATATCCTCTTTTTTCACCTGCAACTGATAATACCCAGACCTTAAATCTGTCTTGGAAAATACACCTGCCCCTCTCAATTGATCAAATAGATCCTCAATTCTTGGTAAAGGATACCGATTCTTCACCGTCACTTTGTTCACTTGTTTGTAATCAATGCACATTCGCATGGTTCCATCTTTCTTCTTCACAAATAGCACTGGCACTCCCCAGGGAGACACACTAGGTCTTATAAAACCCCTATCTAACAATTCCTGCAACTGAGTCTTTAATTCCTTCAACTCAGTAGGAGCCATTCGATAGGCTGCCTTAGACACATGTATTATTCCAGGAACAATGTCGATAGACAATTCCACTTCCCTCATTGGCGGTACAATAAACAACTCTTCTGAGAACACATCAGGAAATTCCCTCACTATGGGTATATCCTGAATTCTCACTTGCTCTCTTTTGGAATCCAATACAAGGGCTAAGAAAGCCTCACACCCTTTCCTCATACATCGATAAGGTTGCATAGTCAACAACATATTAACTAAGGAATTAGAACATACACCCCTCACAGTCACCCTATACCCTTCATTACTCCTGAGCGTCACTATCTTCTTCCTATAGTCAACTACAGCTTGATGCTCCCAACCAGTCCATACCCAATATTAAATCAAACTCATCAAACGGCAATTCAATCAGGTCTATAGGAAATACATGACCTTGAACCACTAACGGACAATCCCTATATACTTTGTTCACAGTCACTCTATTACCCAGAGGACTAATTACACACATGTCATAATTCAAGCAATCAGCAACAAGCATCTTATCACATATTCTCTTAAAACACACATAAGAATGCGTAGACCCAGGGTCAATCAATGCAAACATTTCTGTATTATAAAGTAGAAATGTACCTGCAATGACTTCTGGCGCATCCTGCTCCTCTCGAACCTTCATTGCATAAGCTCGAGCCGGCACAACTGAAGGTCTACCCACTGATCCTGATTCAGTTCCACCCCTAGGCTGGTTTCCTTTGCCACAACCTCGTCCTCTTCCTCTGTTAGCAGGACGCAAATTAGAACCACCCCGACTAGTCTCTTGCTGATTCCCAGCCACCTCATAAGCCTTTGGACAATTGGCTAGGTAATGGTCGGTGCTCCCACATCTAAAACAGGCACCAGTCACTTTCCAACATTCTTCTTTATGTCATTTACCACAATACAAGCATTCAGTCACCTCACTTCTGGCACCAGATGTTCCTCTGCCGGTACCAGATGCAAAATATGACCCTTGTTTCTTGCCTTAGTTACTGTACTATAGACAGATTTCGCTGGTGGTGCCACTTGAGAATCCCTAGATCTCTTGTTTGAATGAGATCTACCTCGGTTCGGATTTCTCTTTTGCATTCTTTCCTTCTGAATCTCCAATGACCGCTCTGCTCTCATAGCAGCTTGTACTATCCGATAATAGCTCACATTTTGCTTCGTGGTAATTGAGATCAATAATGCCTTAATCTGCTCAATTAATCCCTCTTCGAACTGCTGACATCCGAACTCTTCAGTTAATACACCAGGCGGTGCATACTTACTTAGTCTGCAGAACTCTTTCTCATACTCGGCCACTGACATGGCTCTCTGCCTCAAATTCAAAAATTGCTTTCAATTCGCCTCTCTATACGCCTTAGTCACATATTTATTACGAAAATCCCTTTCGAAGAATTCCCATGCAACCGGGTCCGAAAGCATTGGATGCCTTAGGACTAGTTTCCACCAGTCATATGCAGCACCCTGAAGCAACGACACCACACATTCCACTTGCTGATCAGAAGGACACCTTATCTGTAACATCCCCTACCCATACGTAGGGGAACTCATCTGTAGAGGGAGTGAGAACTGTTATGGACAGGGGTGTCACCAAACAAAGCAGCACAATATACAAACACACAATATCTAGAAAACAGCGAAAATTAAAACTATAGAATTCAAAGATCATTCATTGATATCCAAAGGTTCATTACAAAAGTATTTGGTACATAACAGAGGATACAAAAATATTTCATCTTCCAAAATACATAGCGGAAGCAACACAAAAGAATAAATACAATGAGAGCCCAAAAGATTACAAAAGAAACTTAGTTACAAAACTAATGTCCTAACACTTCAATCCTTCTGTGTTGGTTGGACCAGGGAAGACTCTCCCAAAAGCTCAAAACCTTTCGCACCTACACGGATGAAACGCCCGTGCTAAGCGATAACGCTTAGTAGGGAAAACACACAATAATATAAACAGCCATTCACAATGGTCGTTGAGACAAAACACATTCAAAATGGTATATTCTTATAATCACATATATTTAAATCATAACTTAATCGCATTCAATTGTATTTAAGAGCTCATAATCAATTCATACATTCACTGATTTCGCATGCCTAGTCACAACAAAACAAATAAAACAGACGCCTGCTAACTCATAATAGCGGATAACGAGTGACACAAAGGGGTACCCAAGGGTACAATCGAAAAGCAACATTATTATTTTCTCATTTAAAACATTTTCACATTGAGGTTCTTAAGCAGGATCCATACACATTGAGGATCGCGAGGATCCAAACGGGGACTTGATCAGGGTCTAAAACACATTGGGGCTGCAGCTACTGAACTCTATTAGGCATGCCTAACTATCCAGTAATTTGACTCTTGCAGGCCATGCATAAAATGGAATAAAAAAGACAAAAATCCAAAACTTCAAAAATTTCAGGATATAAGGCATTTACACGGCAGTATGACCAAACTTTACCGCCGTGTAAGATATCCTACACGATGGTAAGGAGAAGCCATACCGCCGTGTAGCATACCAAACACGAAACCATGCAAGGGCAGGCAGGAAGGGGCTATCACGAGTCATGCTCAGTGTCACGACTCGTGCACGATGTCACAAATCGTGACAGTAGCTTCACGAGTCATGACAGTCCTCACGACTCGTGAGGGATCTTTATGAGTCGTGACAGTCCTCATGATGGCCAAAATCATACCGAGCCAAGAATTAAGTATGTCTAGAGAGCAATTACACGGCGGTATGAAAAATCCTAACCGCCGTGTGGCTCGATGGACCAGCAAAACATCAATCCAGAATGTGTTCACACGACGATATGGAAGTCCTTACCACCGTGTAAAGCAACAAAAACCCAGAAAAATGCAAAAATCATGAAAAGCCATACCTCTAATGCACTCAAAACATGCTTATGATCACAATAACTCAATTTGATTCAAAAGTTCATCAATAAGGCATCTCAACTCAAATCAAGCAACACCCATAACATAAGAACCAACATGAACATCACTAACCACATAATTTTTTCCGGTAAACCAAATCAAAGTACAAAATCATAAATTGCATCAAAACCATAATAATCCCAAACCTGGAAATCCTTTGCTCCTAATCAAAGAGCACCACTCCCACTAGCCTTCTCTTTGCCCTTAGGTTCTCTAGGAGGCACCTCTAATCAAGAACATCCAAAATCACACAACAAACACAAAAACCCTAACTTAAAACACACACTAAGAAAATCAAAAAAATAGAGGAGGAAGAAGAAGAAGAACAACACCAAACTAAAACCTTACTAAAAACACTTGCGTTGATAAATTTTCACCAAAATCTCAGCCAAGGGAAGAGGGATCAAGATGGAATAAGGGAAAGAAGAATAGGAGGAGACGAGATGGCGTGAGGAGGGGAGAACGGGAGAGCAAGGCAGTGAATTTTTGCTCTCTCTCTCTCTCTCCTTACCATTTATACCCCTCTCTAAATCTTTGCCAAATGTTATCTTACCAATGGTGGGATTTGATCACTCACACCCTACAACCACACTTTACACCACACCCAAGTCTAACTACACTAATACACACACTAACTCCCTATATGCATCCTCACTATAACAAAACCCACAATCATACATAAAACTCAATTTAAATTAACACATGCCAAAAATACACATATACATTTGCATGCAATATGGCTCAAACTACTAGGGGGGAAACGGGGTGTGACAACTCTCCCCTACTAACAAGAATTTCGTCCTCAAAATTTTTACCTGAACTGAATAACTGAGGGTATTGAGATCTCTTCACTGCCTCTGATTCCTAAGTCATTTCCTTAACTCCATGATGCTGCCATAACACTTTAACTAGGTGAACTTGCTTGCTTCTCAACTGTCACACCTCTATAGCTAAAATGGCTTTCAGTTCCTCAACATATGAATAGTATGGATGAATCCTGATATCCTGAACTGATAACACATGCGATGGGTCCGATCTGTACTGGCGTAGCATCGACACATGGAAAACATCATACAACCTTGCCAAATCCAAAGGCAATGCTAATCTGTAAGCAACAGGTCCAATCTTTTCTAAAACCTTGAAAGGTCCAATAAATCGAGGACTAAACTTGCCCTTCTTACCAAAACGCAACACCTTTCTCCACGGCGATACCTTAAGGAATACCTTATCCCCGACCTCAAATTGAATGTCCTTTCTCTTCAAATTAGCATAAGACCTCTGCCTATCCTTGGCTATCTTTAGATTCTGCTGAACCACTCGAATCTTCTCTTCCGTATCCCTTACCATCTCTGGCCCAACAAAGGAATGCTCGGTCAATTTTGTCCAACAAACCGGAGTCCTACACTGCCGACCATAAAGAGCTTCAAACGGTGACATACCGATGCTTGACTGATAACTATTATTGCAGGCAAACTCCATGACCGACACATACTTATCCCAACTGCCTAAAAATTTCAAAGCACAACCCCGAAGCATATCTTCTAAAATATGAATAACCTACTCTGACTGACCGTCTGACTGAGAATGAAAAGCCGTACTAAAGTTCAACCGAGTACCCAAAGCTGCTTGCAACTCTTTCCAAAACTTCAATGTGAACCTTGAATCTCGATCTGACACTATCTACAACGGGATACCATGCAACCTGACTACTTCATCCACATAAATACTTGCCAACTTATCCATCGAATAGTTAACTCAGACTGGCAGAAAATTCGCTGACTTGGTGAGTCAGTCTACGATCACCCAAGCTGAATTATGTTTCCTTTGAGTCAAAGGCAAACCTGACACAAAATTCATGGCGATATCGTCCCATTTCCACTGAGGAATGGGCAAAGGGTTGAGCAATCCTGAAGGAACTTGATGCTCGGCCTTTACCTGCTGACAAGTCAAACACTTAGCCACAAACTCCACAATGTCTCTTTTCATCCCAGACCACCAATAGAACTACTTCAGATCTCGATACATCTTCTCACTACCGGGATGCATAGTAAAGACCATAGTGTGTGCCTCACTCAAAAGCTTCTTTTTTAACTCATCATTCCCAGGTACACACAAATGATTCCTATACATAATCACCCCATCTAAAATAGAAAACTCAGATTACTTACCATTCTGAACCTCTTGCAACACTCGTTGCAATTTCACATCATCTTTCTGGGCATCGACAATCCACTGCCTCAAGGACAGCTTAGCTTTCAGTTGAGCAACCAAAGCCCCTTCTGAATCCAATCTCCACTTAAAACACTGTAAAATAAAGTCGAAACTGACTTCCAACTCAAAGCATCCGCTACTACATTGGCCTTGCTCGGATTGTATTTCAAAATACAGTCATAGTCTTTCAACAATTCTAACCAACGGCGCTGCCTCATATTCAACTCTTTCTGAGTGAGGAGATACTTCAAACTCTTATGATCCGTGAAAATCCTACACGTCTCCCCATACAGATAATGCCGCCAAATCTTCAAAGCAAAGATCACAACTGCTAACTCGAAATCATGCGTCGGATAATTCTTCTCATGAGGCTTCAATTGATGAGACGCATAAGCCACAGCCTTACCCTCTTGCATCAAAACACATCCAAGCCCAACTCCTAAAGCGTCATTGTACATCACAAACTCTTTACCCGACCACCTCTTCAACCTCTTCAACTTTGACCAACAACCTCTTCAACTGTTCAAAACACGCCTAACACTTATCCGACCACTCAAATTTGACCCCTTTCCTCAAAAGTCGAATCATAGGAGCAGCAATAACTGAAAATCCCTTAACAAACCTACGATAGTATCCAGCCAAACCCAAAAAACTTCTCACTTCAGATACATTCCTCGGTGCCTTCTAATTCACAATCGCCTCAATCTTGGCCGGATCCACTTGAATGCCCTTAGTCGACACAATATGACCCAAGAAAGACACCTCTCTAAACCAAAAATCACACTTGCTGAGCTTCGCAAACAGATGGTTATCCCTCAAAACCTGAAGCACTATCCGAAGATGCTCTTCGTGCTCACTCTCATTCTTCGAGTATACCAAAATGTCATCAATAAATATGACTACGAATCAATTGAGATATGGCCTAAACACTCTGTTCATCAAATCTATAAAAGCCGCCGGTGCATTGGTCAAACCAAACGGCATCATAAGAAATTCATAGTGGCCATATCGCATTCGAAATGCAGTCTTAACCACATCCGCATCTCTAACTCGACGCTGATAATACCCAGACCGAAGATCAATCTTAGAAAAGACTCCTGCACCTCTGAGCTGGTCAAACAAATCCTCAATCCTAGGCAAAGGATACTTATTCTTCACAGTAACTTTATTAATCTGACGGTAATCGATGCATATCCTTAATGTACCATCCTTCTTCTTAACAAATAACACTGGAGCTCCCCATGGAGATATGCTGGGTCTAATAAAGCCTTTATCTAATAGCTCTTGTAATTGAGTTTTAAGTTCTCTAAATTCTATAGGAGCCTGTAGACACCGGGTCCTGAGTCAGCCTAGATCGAAGTTATCCAGTGATGATAATTACCTTCACAGGCAAAAAAACGTTGAAATTGATGGTTTCCTTGCAAAATTTGCAATTTAGAGTGAAAAACAAAAAAAATATTAAAATTATTTTAAAGGGTAGTTTTACAAAATGATATTTGAAAATTTTAGTTTTTTTTAGTTATATTTAAAAATTTATAAAAAAAAATAATAATAATAATTCGGCGAGTGTCGGGCACGGCAGCGCGCCACGCGGGCGACGCGCAGGGCATCGCGCGTGATCTGCGCGCGGCCGACGCCCGTCAGGCGCGCCGAATGGGTGTCGGTCTCCCATCCGTGCCCAGATCCGCCGAAATTGCCCCTTTTTCACCCGGATTTCATTTTTCTCCTATTTTTGACCTTTTTCCACCCAAATTTCGGGATTTTGAATATTTTCTTCCATTTTTACACCCAAAATCAAGGGAATTAATTAAAAATCTGATTTTTCTTCCATAAATCATTTTTTTTCCTTTTTTTCTCATTTTAAGTGGAAAAATTGGAGGATTTTGGGGAGAGATCATTTTTTTTCTTTTCTTCTTCAAAGAATTCTCTCCATTCTTTCTTACACTTCTTTTCTCCAAATAAAATTCTAAGCTTAAGAAATTCAATTTTTGATTTAGAATTTTTATTAAGACAAGAAAAATCTTTTTTTTGTCCTTAAATCTTGGATCTTTTTATCAAAAGTATATTTTTGAAAATAATTTTTTGTTCTTGAAGATTAATTTTGTTTTCATCTTTTTCATCTTTTTTATCAAAAATAATTGTTCTTGAAACAAAGAAATCAATTCTTTGTCCTCAAGAATTAATTTCTTTCCTTCATATTTTTTTATCAATTTTCTCTTCGAATAAATTTCCAATTTTTATTATTTTCATTTTTATCTCTATTTTGTGAATTGCAACAAGGAAAATCAATCATTTTCATCATCAATCGAATCCAAATCAGAGGGTAAATATTCTAGACTTGATCCCTTAACTTTTTATTTTTCTTTTATTTATTTTGCTTATATTTAATTGTTAACCATGTAGATCTTAACATTTATTTTATTTTTATTTATTTCATGTGTTTTTGTACATAGATCTAATATATCTAAATATTATTTTTGTCTTATCTCATTTTATTATTGTTGTTATTATTATTATTATTATTATTATTATTATTATTATTATTATTATTATTATTATTATTATTATTATTATTATTATTATTATCATTATTATTATCATTATTTGTTTTATTTAATATGTTAATCAATTTATTTTAATATGTTATTTAATTGACTTGTCGTATATAATGCATGTTTTATTTATTCTAATCTATGATTTATTGTTTAATTAATTTCTTTGGTTTAATCACTAACATAAATTTTATTTGTCTTTGTTTTTTTGGTTTCAAATCCGTATTTTTTTCTTGTTTGAGCATCCATGCAAACGAAGGAGGAGATTCGGGGTTTGATCATTTTATTGTACATGTTAATTTTCCTTTGTTTATTTTTGATTTATTTGTTATATAATTGTTAAATGAAATAGTTTATATGCACGCTTAATTAAAAAAATCACACAAAAGTATTTCTATAAAATAAATTATTTTTTTCCTAATAAAATGGGACCAATGTCCTAATTTTTCATCCAAATACATTGTCACCATTTAAATTGTTTTATTTAATTATGCATGAGGGGACCAATGTCCTCATTCTCAATAAATACCCCGTTTTATGCATGATGTTGTATTTTATTTACAATGTGGGTTATATTCCGCCCCTAGTTTTGTTGTATTTTATTTTCATGTACTTTATTTTTTTTCCTTTTATTTATCGCTTGCCTTGAATGATCAAACTTGCGCTCTAATTATTGCATCGAATTTTATGAGAAAATGGATGAAAACTTAAATTCAAAACTTAATTATAAAATAACCAAGGTATGAATAAATGAGAAGTCCCGAACCATCTCTGGTCTTTGGGCTCAACGAGGCAAGAGGACCATTCTGATGTTTCACTGGGATGGGATCTCCAAGACACCTCTTGTGTCCCACCAAAAGACTTAAATTTACAATCCTAGGCTCCACGGGGTTAGAGGATCATTCCAGTGTTCTATTGGGATGATATCTCCAAGATCCCTTTAGCTTGCCCAAAATGGATATTATGCGTCGTCTTAGGCTCACTGAGACTAGACGACCTGTCCCAATGTTCTATTGGG
This sequence comes from Excoecaria cochinchinensis, assembly GCA_947683425.1. Lineage (NCBI taxonomy): Eukaryota > Viridiplantae > Streptophyta > Magnoliopsida > Malpighiales > Euphorbiaceae > Excoecaria > Excoecaria cochinchinensis. The sequence continues at coordinate 361,719 of CANTUQ010000220.1, forward strand.
TGGCGACTCCTAGAAATCTCCTTGTTGCCCAAAATAGACGCACTTGTAAATACTTTACAAGTTTTTATGAACCTCTCTCGAAAGTCCTAAGAGCGGGCCTTCGGGGCATCCTACGGGGTTCGGCAGGTGTCACAATGGCGACTCCACTGTGGACAATACTCGAGACTTCGCTTCGAAAGTACCTTGGTTAAAATTTACAATTGAGTTTTAATTTAAACATTTCATCCTTTTTCAAAACTGCATTGCATTGCATTAGAGCCTTAGATCTATGCTAGTTTGGTCCCTTTATCAGCCCCGGTGCATTCCTAAAGCATAACCCTATGTTCACTCAATGTAGGGAAGTGTTAAAGATAATCACCGACCCAAGTCTCGTACCATCATAATATATTAAATGGTGACCCGATCGGTCGTTACGCTCATGATGAGCTAGACCTCTTGGCAGGGACCATGCTTGGGTAGACCTAAAACGTCACCTTTGACCAAAGCACATATAATGGCAATAAATACTTCCCCTAGGTGGTATGAACCATAATACCTTGCTTGCTATATAGGCTGTTATATATTGAACAATATCAACCAAATTAAATGGTCTTTTATTAAAGGCTTTCATGCCCCGATGGGCCCATCTTAATTTAGTTGAAATGTTTAAACATATAAAGGCCAAAACTCATACGTATGCACATTAGTTAAGAGAGGTTATACTGCCGGTTTCCCACCGTGCATCATACGCGTCCATTGGGTTCCCCGTTAACCCATGGGTCAAGCCCACCTAGGAAAGAGACTGCATTATCTCGTGTGTGGGAGTAACAAGGTTGGAAGGATCTACTTGCTTGCATGTGATTATAAATATTGCATAACTCACTATCATGCATTGTATATGTCATTCATGCATCATTCTAACAATTTTAATTCTTTCAGCCATTATAGATTCATCTAAGTGGACTAAAGGTTCCGACGGCCGGCTAGTAAGGATAAATTCGCTTTTTGAGTTGCTAGAACTAGTGCCTATTTGGGATTCTGAGCCCCTTTCAACGAATAGCAGATCACCTTCAATGGCAGAATTACCACAGGGGACTGGTGCTTTGACAGTGCGAGACCTAGATAAGAGGCTCGGGGATTTTGAAAGGAGAATGTTAGCCATGATAGAAAGCATCACTGCTCAGATAGCACCAAATGCCAAACAGCCGCCTGTGGCCCCTGCTATCGAACAAGTTGAATCGCCTATCAGGGAAGAGGCTCCTATAGCAGTCACTACCGTGCAACAGCCAAATACTGAGCCCGGAGCAACGACACCTGTTGAGCAGAAAAAGACCCTTGACCTGAGAAATGATCTCATGATGGAGGAAGAGGATGAGCAAGTAATTCCTCGAGTTGTCATAAATGAAGTCCCCGAGGGAAAGGAAGGCACAGTAAAGGAGATAGAAGGGAGGTTTTAAAAGTTTGAATCCCAGATAATGGCCACTGTGGAGAATTTAGTCACCGTCGTGGTGTCACCCGCCGAAAAATAACCTACTGCTCCTACTATGTTACAAAAAGAGCATGATCCAACTGAGAAAGCATACCTGCCACCAACTGGGCTTGGAGGAGAGTCACCTGATCGAAAAGGCAAAGGGCATGTCTTAGAAAATGGACTTCTGGCAGTCAGACGGGGCCTGAAGAGAAGGATGGATGTCTTCAAAGAGGAAATTTCAAAGTCTAAACTTGCAATTACCCTGGCTGCTCGGGAGAAAGCCGTTATGGACTTAAAGAAGAGAGGCCAACTGTATAGGTGTGACATCTGTGCCGGCACTCAAGGGACAAAGGAAACATCAACGGAGGAGGTGGACCTGCATTCATGGTTGTCTGAGCCAGCCAGAAAGCGAAGGCACATGAAGTGTCGTCGACATGCTAGATATCTGAGGGATGATTGCCAGCACCCGAAAGGTCAAGTTCAGGAGCCTATTAAGGGCAAGCAGCTGGTGGCCCTTGGAGAAGGGGGCAGTATCATTGGGGGAGATAATCAAGAAAGCTCGAGTCTCGGTATGAGAGATGTCGGGACCACCAAGGTTCCAAATATTGGAATGACTCAAGGTTGATGTACCATCTGGGATAAGCCGTTATCTGAGCACCTCTTTTATTTCATTGATAAGGGAAGCTACAACCGAACCCTGCAAAACCCGCCAAGAGTTAATGGCATCTCAGTCATCGAGCGGATCTGTATTGTGCCTACCATAAGCACATTGGGCATGAGACTGATAGGTGCCGAGCTCTGGGAAGACAAGTTCGATGCTTAATTGATGAGGAACTAAGAGGTGAGGAGAGTGGCTCCCAGGGATGGCAGTAGATCATCAACCACAGCATCCATGTTGGCAAGAAAAGAAGAGAAATAGCCATGTAGATGTTCTTTTTATTTTTGAACTATTTAATGATGACGTTTTAACTCTAGTTTTGTATTAAATGAAATGAATGACTTTGCATATTTGTGTGATATTTTCTTGCAATTTCACTATGCATAATCATGACACATCTATATTTAATATTGATTCAACTAATGCCATTCCGTTTAATCTCGAAACTTTGGAGAACCCAAAGGAAAATCTTGATAGCATCTGTTATGACTCTTGAAGAGAGATTAAAATTTAAGAGAAATAAATAAATAAATAAATAAGTCTTTGCCTGGACCTACGAAGACATGCCAGAAGATGATTATGGAGTCGCCGAGCATGCTATGCCAAACATATCTTAATCATGGACCGATGACACAGAAGCTCAGAAGACTCAAGCTGAAGTGGATAGAAATGGTTAAAATGGGAGATCCATAAGCAGGAACGGGATCAAAATTCCTACTGAAATACAATGCTCGAATAGATTGAACAATAATGGCCCCAGTAGGTAAGAAGAAAAGTGCACGTATGTGTAAAATTCAAGATTTGAGCGAAGCGTGTTAAAAGAAAGAAAATTGGGGAGCAAAAAAAAAAAAGAATCAGGGGGTAAGGGAATGTTATTTGGGGGCAAGTTTTGTCAAATTCCGTTGATCTACACATGCCTGCATTTTGCCGTTCTTCTTGGATACTGGAAAGGACCTAAGAGACTAATTCACAAGCTCATCAGTATAGAAGGTGTGCAGCGCAAGAGACAAACCCATGTTTTGCCATTTTTCTTGAACAAGACCTGAAGACTAATCCATAAGCCATCCACCCAGTCCATCAGTATAAAGGGTGGGAGGTAGGCTGATGAATGCAAACTAATATGCCAGACAAGAGGAGGGCTAAGAAGGTTATGGAGTAGACCCATTCTGGGGTCCACAATTGGAACCCTTACAAGAGTCACGCTTTACTCCTTGATGCATGAGGCAAAAATACTACTGCCCGTCTAAGCACGTCAAATCCTTAAGGACCAGTCATGGAAGCAACAGCTACAGCAACTAAACATGTCAAAGGAAATAGGTTTCGGGTTTATTATCGCAGTCAGATCTATCAAAAAACACTCTGCTCGATCATTCAGGAAGAAGGTCAGAAGGCAACCACTGAAAGAGGGAGATTCAATTGTGAAGCAAATGAGACCAGGTGTTCCGGACATGCGAGGTAAGTGTAAACCGATGTGAGAAGGTCCCTTTGCTCTTCAGAGATTGTTATCCAAGACAGCAGCGACAGTCAATGATGAAGATGACTTTCATGAACCGAGTAACATCAACAGACTCAAAAAGGGTCCATGGCTAAAGACTTAAAAATCAAAAGAAGAGAATAAAAGCCCCGCAGGTCAAAAACCGAAAAAAGGTGGCCTTGCTAAAATAGGGTGCCTCGTCAGGGTAAAAATCGAAAAAAGGCATCCTGGGCAAAAATTAGAGGCTTGAGAGAAAATATCCAATTAAGAAAACCCGAGATGGCTGATTAGAAACAGGAGTCTGATGCTTTCAAGATCCATTTCGAGATTAGATGTAATTTTGCATTCTGAATCCGTGTTAAGTGGTGATCATGTATAGAGAAATCGTACCAAAATATACACAATCTTTGCAAATACATAAAACAAAAGCAGTTTAACTCGTCATTTTCTAGTTCTTTCATAAAAAGAAGAACATTGTTCGTTATTGGATATGTGAAATCAAAATGGCTATACTCTACTGGGCTCTTGCCGGCTAGATGCCTGAGCCGGTGGGCCCTGTTATCAACTATGGGATTCAAAGCTCGCTGATTGCGCACACCGGTGGAAATGAAGGGGCAGTCTTTGACATGCAAAATGATGATCTTTATAAGCAGCCGTATCTAGGGGCACCCACTCAAATGCTTCAGCCGACTCATCCTGTGATCAAGTGTGCGAAATCAAGCTCATACAACTATGTCCCAAGGCTCCTGAAAGATCCTTGCCAAAAGCTTCAACAATTAGCAAAAAAAAAAAAAAAGAAAAAGGAAAGTCGTTAGAGTGAAAACTATAACTGGCGCTCTAAGCAAAAATTAGGCAAAATGATAGGATGAAAACCTGGAAATAGGCAGTCTGTCCTTCAAAAAAAAAGAAAAAAAAAAGAAGAAAAAAAAAAGAAAAAGCTGCCGGATTGGGTTGGGTCCATTCCAGGCAAAAATAAGGCACAGAGTTATGTGAAAATCCGCAAAGGACGCATTTTTCGCTAAGAAAAGCTGGTGTGAAAATCCACAACGGACGCACTACCTTCAAATAATGACTACAGGTATCAGATGAGAATCACGCAATCCCAAAGGGCATGAAATTCAAAAGAAGCTTAAAAGGCATCAATCCTATCGCAAATTGCAGCTAGCTCGGCTATCATCTCCAAGTCCACATAGATGAATTCTTATACTGCATTCCTGCATGACTCATGCATTTCACTTGCATGCTCACTATTTTTCCTGCATATTTTAGTTTCCCTATTTTACAGAAAAAGAGATTTGATGCGGACACCGACAAAAGTCGAGTGACGACTTCAGCACAAATAATCAGCCAAAGACCTCTCCGGGGGCAGATCTCAACCAAAGACCTCTCAGGGGGCAACCAATCAATCAAAATATCAATCCAAACAGCCAGTGGAAACAACAATCCAAACATCATCTCAAACACTAATCCAGATCTCAACCAAAGACCTCTCCGGGGGTAGATCTCAACCAAAGATCTCTCAGGGGGCAACCAATCACAGAAGGATTAGCACGATGGCGGCACTACCACTTTATCAAATCGAAGGGTTAGCACGATGGCGGCACTGCTACTCTACGGAGGGTCAACACGACCACGGCACTATCACTTAATCAAATCGAAAGGTTAGCACGATGGCGGCACTACCACTCTACGGAGGGTTAGCACGACCATGGCACTACCACTTCATCAAAACAGAAGGGTTAGCACGATGGCGGCACTACTACTCCACGGAGGGTTAGCACGACCACGGCACTACCACTTCATCAAATCGAAGGGTTAGCACGATGGCAGCACTCCCACTCTACGGAGGGTTAGCACGACCACGGCACTACCACTTCATCAAATCGAAGGGTTAGCACGATGGCGGCACTGCTACTCTACGGAGGGTTAGCACGACCACGGCACTACCACTTTATCAAAACAGAAGGGTTAGCATGATGTCGGCACTGCTACTCTACGGACACGACCACGGCACTACCACTTCATCAAAACAGAAGGGTTAGCACGATGGCGGCACTACTACTCTACCGAGGGTTAACACGACCATGGCACTATCACTTCATCAAATCGAAGGGTTAGCACGATGGCGGCACTACCACTCTACGGAGGGTTAGCACGACCACGACACTACCACTTCATCAAATCGAAGGGTTAGCACGATGGCGGTACTGCTACTCTACGGAGGGTTAGCATGACCACGGCACTACCACTTCATCAAATCGAAGGGTTAGCACGATAGCGGCTCTACCACTCTACGGAGGGTTAGCACGACCACGGTACTACCACTTCATCAAAACAAAAGGGTTAGCACGATGGCGACACTAGTACTCTACGGAGGGTTAGCACGACGACGGCATTACCACTTCATCAAATCGAATGGTTAGCACGATGGCGGCACTATCACTCTACGGAGGGTTAGCATGACCACGACACTACCACTTCATCAAATCGAAGGGTTAGCACGATGGCGGCACTACCACTCTACGGAGGGTTAGCACGACCACGGCACTACCACTTCATCAAATCGAAGGGTTAGCACGATGGCGGCACTACCACTCTACGGAGGGTTAGCACGACCACGGCACTACCACTTCATCAAATCGAAGGGTTAGCACGATGGCGGCACTACCACTCTACGGAGGGTTAGCACGACCACGGCACTACCACTTCATCAAATCGAAGGGTTAGCACGATGGCGGCACTACCACTCTACGGAGGGTTAGCACGACCACGGCACTACCACTTCATCAAATCGAAGGGTTAGCACGATGGCGGCACTACCACTCTACGGAGGGTTAGCACGACCACGGCACTACCACTTCATCAAATCGAAGGGTTAGCACGATGGTGGCACTACCACTCTACGGAGGGTTAGCACTACCACGGCACTACCACTTCATCAAATCGAAGGGTTAGAACGATTGCGGTACTACTACTCTACGGAGGGTTAGCACGACCACGGCATTACCACTTCATCAGATCCGAAGGGTTAGCACGATGGCGACACTACCACTCTACGAAGGGTTAGCACGACCACAACACTACCGCTTCAACAAACAATAACACGCCTACAACATGGCCACAACTACCACCACAGGTTCCCCACTTCGGACATTTGGCCAAAAAATGCTCGGTGCTTCCACAACGGCAATAACCTCCAGTGAGCCACCTACACTCACCCTTGTGGCGCTTACTGCTGTGAGAACACTCAGGCCCCAACTCACCACTTCCACCAGAACTACCTCTACTAACACTAGAGCCAACTGTAGACCCTTGCCTCCTACCTCTCGAAGCAGGACCAGAAGAGGACTCATCTTGTAAGTTCCTCGATCTCTTACCCGAGGATGAATCTCCACGAGGGGGATTCCTTCTTTAAGCTCTGTCACTCAAAACCAATTCAGACCTCTCTGCCCGTACAGTGTAGATACTGGGTCCTGAGGTAGCACAGGCTAAAGTTACCCAATGATGAGAATGATGCCTGTTCGCGGGCAAGAAGCAAATAGAAGTGATGGCTTCCTCGAAAAAAGAAAATGTGTTTTTCGCTTTAAAAAAAAAATTGCTTTTTGGGCTTGGGCAGTGAGACCTATCTCACTAATGTGAGATGGGGGGCCTCACCATCTCACCTATGTGAGGCCCAGCCTCATGTTAGTGAGGAGACTCACTTGCCCCCTTTCCTCACGTGCTCCACTTTCGTTTTTACAGGGATTTGGTTTTGAAAGTATGGTGATATGTTGGATTTGGTGGGAAACCATCTAATCCAGTAGAGATATTAAAAAGAAAGAGGGGGGGAGAGCATTAGAGAGAGCTGAACGAAAAGAAAAGAAAAACACAGAAAGAGAGGAAGAAAAGGATTTTGGTTTTAAAAGCATTCTGATTTTCTCTTTTCAAACAAAAATCAAAAAGGAAACCAGAACTTCATTATTTGCAGATCAAAGATCAATATCTGAGGGTAAATACCTGGATCACTGTCTCTTTATCTCTTCTTTTTCTTATTTGGTTTTACGGTGTTCTTCATTTGTACCTACCCTATTTTTTTCATTTGATTTTGTTAATCTGTTTATCACATATTTGCTGTTATTTATTATCAGACATGAGCCTAAAATGTTTATTGTGATTAAATAACCTGTTTGTGGCTTTATTATGCATGTTTTGATGGCATATTGTCATTTTGGGTTAGTCTGTTAGTGTTCCTCTGTTTGCCCCTATTTTCTGATTGTCTGGTTCGTGCCTTCATTTTGTCTGAGTCGTGTCTTTTTTTCTTTGTCCGTGTCGTGAATGTTGGTCCGAGTCGTGTCATTTCGTCCGAGTCATGCGCCATTCTATCTCCTCTGCTCTCTCTGTCCGAGTCGTGAAAGGCGTGCATGACTCGTGCACTTCTTGCACGAGTCGTGCTCCCTTTGCACGACTCATGCAAGAAGAGCACGAGTCGTGCTCTCCTTCTTCCTTACCTGTTCGTTTCTTCGTTTTTTTGGCATGTATGTAATTTATTTTATTTAAAGTATGTCTTAATTATTAATGCCATTGTTATTATTATTTTATTGACTTATTAATTGTCTTAATTAATTATTTTATTCAATCGATTTTATTTAATTAATTTATTTGTTCATTATTCGTTTAATTTATTTTATTAGCATTTTATTTATTTTATTTTACTGTGTCAAAATTATTTTTTTCTTCGCATTTCTGCTCGGGCCTTCACGACTCGTGCATTCATGCATGAGTCTTGAAGGTGGTGCACGAGTCGTGCACCCCTTGCATGAGTCGTGCACCCTTTTTTTTCATTTCCCCCCTCCAATTTCCCATTTCCCATTTCCTTTTCAATTCTTTGCATTTTCATTACTTTGGCCACCTTTTGTCCTTTAGTTTTGCCTTTCACGTGGGTAATTTGTTCTCTGTTGGTTTATCTTACTTTATTTCATTTTACTATTGTGGTTATCTTTATTTAGCTTAATTGTTATCATTATTTTATATTAATATATTTTTAAAGATTATTATTATTAATATTTTATTAATATATTTCTTATTATTATTATTATTATTAATATTATTAAATCATATTTATTGTATTGTCAATTGATTATTTATAATTTATTTGTATACTTTTAGTTTTTACTCTATTAATAATTATTAATGCCATTATTATATTATTTATCATGCTTTAATATTTTTTATTGGCTTATTTAATTAGTTTATTTATTGATTTTCATTTAATTATTGGTTCATATATTATTCATTTAATTTATTTTATTCACATTTTATTTTCTTTTATTTTGCTGTCTCAAAATTGTTTATCTTTGCGAGTTACGCTCGCGCATGGAGATGAAGGACCTTTGACTTGGGGTTTACATTTTTAATTTTTTCTTTTATTCTATTATTTTTATGTGTTGTATGTAAAATATATTTTCTATTATCCGTATCATAGAAAATCACATTTTTAATAACTAATAACTTGGGATTTTTCCTAATAAATTGGACCAATGTCCTATTTTAACCAATAAAATCTCACTTTCAAAATGGAGAATTAGCTTTCATAAAATGGTATCACTCATCCCGGTTTTTCCAATCAATATCCTAAAAATAGTTCTCCAATTTTTCTAATAAATAAAAAGGAACCAGTGTTCCTAAAATTCATGACCCGATTTATGTATGTTGCATTTTAATTTCTTTTATGTGTTTATTTATTTATTTTTTTGTTTTTTTTTATTTGGGGATTGTTCTGTCCCATTTTCCTTTATTTATTTCTATATTTATTTTGGGGAATTGTTCTGTCCCAATTTTTAATTTGTAATTTATTTATTTATTTTCTATTTATTTATCGCTTTTCTATGTGAACGAATGCGCTTTAATTTAATGCATAATCGCTTGAGATGAGAGATAGAATTTTAATTTCTTAAAAACTCATTTATTAACTTAAGTCATTAATAAGAGTGAAGTTCCGGACACCATCTCTGGTTTAGACCAATAGAGGTTAGAGACGTTTAACAGTTTCTTGTAAACTGGGTGGCGACTCCAAAATACCTCAAAGGCGCCTAAAGGCGTTGTGGGTCTATATCCTCCTTTCTAATGTTCTATTGAAAAGGAGGCATCCAAGATGACTCATGATGCCCAAGATCAAAAAGATGCGAATCAATCCCTCAAGCCCCAAAAGGCGGGCTCAAAGAAGGCGTTGCTGGTTCCGGCGCTCGTCATAGTGGCGACTCCACTGGGGACGGTGATCGAAACTTCGCTTCGAAAGTGACTTAAGTTAAAATTATAATTGAGTTAGTAAGGATCAAAAGTTCCATTTCTAATCGAAATTGTATTGCATATATTAGAGCCTTAGAGTTATGATAGTTGGTCCCCATTTTGCCCCAGTGCATTCCTAAAACACACCCTACTTTCACTCGTTGTGGGGAAGTGTTCGGGATAATCACCAGCCCAAGTCTTGTACCATCAAATGGTATATCAAATGGAGACCCGATTGGTCGCTATGCTAGTGATGTGCTAGACCCATTAGCAGGAACCATGCTTGGGTAAACCTAAAATAATATCACCTTTGACCGAAGCCCATGTAATGGCAATAGACACTTCCACTAGGTGAAATGTACCATAATACCGTGTTTGCTATTTGGGCCGTCATATATTGAAGAAAATCAATCAAATTAAATGGTCTTCATCAAAGGCTTTCATGCCCCGGTGGGCCCATCTTAATTTAGTTGAATTATTTAAATACATAATGGCCAAACACCCATACGTATGTACATTAGGCGAGAGTTGTTATGATGCCGGTTCCTCACCGTACACTATACGTGTCCAATGGGTTCCCCATTAACCCGTGGATAAAGCCCACCTAGGAAAGAGACTCCACTACCCCGTGTGTGGGAGAAATAAGGTTGGAAGGATCTATCTGCTTGCATATGGTTGTAGATGCTGCACAGCATGCTTGTGCATCATATATCATTCATGCATTTCAAAAAGAAATAATAATAATAATAATAATAAATAAATAAATAAATAAAAATAAAATAAACAAATATATATATATATATATATATATATATAGGTTCTCTCATGTTGCGCGTGTACATATCCTTTCATCTGCATATTATTTTTCACATGCACATATCATCCTGCATATAATTTTTTTCATGCATCACATCGTATCATCATAATCTATTAATTTTTTTCACTCATCGAGGACCATCTGCATAGCACGACCATGCATTGCATTTCAATCATGCATCATTCTAACAATCTGAGCTTTTCAGCCATCATAGATTCATCCAAGTGGATTAGAGGGACTGACGGTCGACTGGTCAGAACAGACTCGCCCTTTAGATTGCTAGAATTAGTGCTTGGTTGTGATTCTGAGTCGCTCTCAACATCTAGTGAATCATCTTCGATGGCAGAAAAGACCGGAGATCTAACCACTCAAGATCTTGCCAGGAGGCTAGAAGACTTTGATTGGAGAATGTTGGATATGATGGGTGCTATGGCCGAAAGGATTGCTTATCCTCCTGTTCCACAAGCACCAATTGCTCCACAAGCACCTACGCTCCACAAGCCCTGGCAGTACCTCCTCGGGGGCAAGTCGAACCGCTTGCTGGTGGGGAGGCTCCCCTCACTGGAGCTACTGCCCGTCCACCGGTTAATGAAAATGAAGCTACTGTGCCTATTGAACCAAGAAGGGCAAGGGTCCCTAATCCCGATGAGAATTTTATGGTGGAAGATGAGGCCGAGGAGTTAGTAGCCCACCAAGCTGTGAGAGGTAGGATACCTAAAGTGGAGGATGAGGCCAGAAGAGGAATGAGATAGTAAATTGAATCTATTACCCATATGTTGTCAGCTGGAAAAGGGATCAACCCCGAGGATAGAGATTTGGGGGATGAAGAGCTGCTGCCTCAGAGGTTTAAGATTTCTGAGCTGCCAAAGTTCGATGGTACTTCAGATCCATCTGTGCACATTAAGCAATACACCCTAGTGATGAAGGGCACAGGGTTGACCAAGAGGCAAAAGGTGGATTATTTTTGCCTCAGTTTAGTTTGTCCGGCGATAGACTGGTATCATGGGCTAGATAGGAGATCCAAAGAAGACTGGGATCTCTTGACTGATAAATTCATGAAGCAGTACAACTGCAACACCAGAATGGAGGTCACCCTGAAGGACTTGGAACTTTTACAGCAAAGAAGCGACGAGTCATTCCATGAATACCTCACTAGGTGGAGGAACAGGGTAATGGAGATGAAGAGAAAGCCCGACACTGCTGATCAAATTAGGCTATTCATCAGAAACTCCTGCCCTTACCTAAGGGATTTGCTCAGTTTTAAGGGGCTCCGAGATTGGGAGTCACTTAAAGACATTACTGTAGATGCCGAGGGGGCATACTTGGCGAAGAAAGCGAACCAAAATAACTTTCCTGGGAAGAACTTTGGGAACCAGTCTGGATACAGATCAGGTGGGGCTGAAAGCAGTAATAGAAATGGAAAAGCGACCGAGGTATCAGCTACAGAGGTCAGATAAGGTCAGAGGTGTTACTCTAACTTGGGCCGCTCTCTATCCTGGGTATTGGAGAGACTGATGAAGGAGGGCAATCTACGACCTTTGACGCCTAGGCCAGACATGAATTAGGGACAGCTGGGACATAGAGATGATCAGTACTGTGCTTACCATCAGCACACTGGGCACCTGACGGATTACTTGGTTATTTTAATATGATAAATAGTGTTTACTTATTTGTATGGTGTTTCTGATGATTTCATTTCTTATGATCATGATGCACTCATTCATTTTGACATTAACCCAATTAATACGACTTCATCTAATCTCGAACACTTTAGGAAATCCCGAACAAAACTTGATAGCATCTGATATAACTCCTGGAGAGAGGATAATTCTGAGGGATGATAGAAAAATGAAAAATGAAAAAAAAATAAAAAGAAAAAGAAAAAATAAAATGAATAAAAAAAAGAAAAAAAAAAAAGAAAAATGAGAAAAAATAATAATAAAAATAGAGAAAATATTCAATCATGAAAACTCGAGAGGGCTAATTGATACCAGGAGTTTGGTACTTTCGGGATCTATTCCGAGATTGGATGAGGTCTCATATTTTTTGAGTTAATGCCAAATAGTGATCATGTGTTATGAAATCAAGTTGAAATATATGCATTTATGCAATGATATATTGATGTGACCAGAGCAGTTCATCTTGCATACTCAAACCTGCCTGGGTCCGGCGTAGAATCAGCGCATTGATACTATCTTCCCTCCGGTGCTCATCCACTCGTGCACTTCAGTCAGCTTCTCTAAAAAAAATAAATAAATAAATAAAAAGAAGAAGAAAAAAAGAGAGAAGGCCGTTAGAGATGAAAACCGTGACTGGCGCTCTAAGCAAAAGTTAAGCCAAAGGGCAAGGTGAAAACCTGGGAACAGGCAGTCTGTCCTATAAAAAAAATGAATAAAAGTCGCTGGATTGGGTTAGGTCCATTCCAGGCAAAAAATAAGGCATAGGGTTATGTGAAAATCCGAAAGGACGCATCTCCCGCTAAGAAAAGTTAGTGTGAAAATCCACAAGGGATGCACTATCTTAAAATAATGACTACAAGTATCAAACGAGAACCTCGTAATCCCCAAAGGCATGAAATTCAAAAGCAATTCCAGAGGGCACAGATCCTACTGCAATCTGTGACCAAACCGGCTGTCACATCCCAATCCACTCAGACGAATTCTTATTATGCATTCTTGCATGATTCATGCATTTCACTTGCATGCTCACCAATATTTTTTCCTGCATATTTGGTTTTCTAGTTTTGCACTAAGAAAGATTCAATGCGGACACCGATAGAAGGTGAGTGATGACATCAATCCAAACAATCAACCCAAGACCTCTCAGGGGGCAATTCAACCCAAGACCTCTCAGGGGGCAAATCAACCCAAGACCTCTCAGGGGGCAGTTCAACCCAAGACCTCTCAGGGGGCAAGTTCAACCAAAGACCTCTCAGGGGGCAAATCAACCCAAGACCTCTCAGGGGGCAGTTCAACCCAAGAACTCTCAGGGGGCAAATCAACCCAAGACCTCTCAGGGGGCAGTTCAACCAAAGACCTCTCAGGGGGCAAATCAACCCAAGACCTCTCAGGGGGCAGTTCAACCCAAGACCTCTCTAGGGGCAAGTTAAACCAAAAACCTCTCAGGAGGCAATCAACCAAAGACCTCCCAGGGGGCGATCAACCAAAGGGCTTATAGACAGCACCACTTCAAAAGGGTTTGCACGATGGCAGTACTTCCATTCTACATAAGGTTTGCACGACCATGGTACTACCACTTCAAAGACGGTTTGCACGATAACGGCACTACCGCTCCACGGAGGGTTTGCACGATCATGGCACTACCGCATCAACAAAGCATAACACGCCGACAACATTGCGACAATCACCACAACAGCATCACCCAGTTCAAGAAGACAGCTGCCTCAGGTACATGTCTCTTGTCTTTTTCTTTGAGTTTTGGCTCATCTGGGCACCTAGGCTCTACGTTTCCCAAAACTGGAGGCAACTGTAGACACCGGGTCTTGAGGCAGTCCAGGCCGAAGTTACCCAATAATGAGAATGATGCCTGTTCGCGGGCAAGAAGCAAATAGAAGTGATGGCTTCCTCGAAAAAATAAAATGTGTTTTCGCTTTTAAAAAAAAAATTGCTTTTGGGCTTAGGCAGTGAGACCTATCTCACTAATGTGAGATGGGGGGCCTCACGTTGGTGAGGCCCATCTCACTTACGTGAGGCTAGGAGGCTCACTTGCCCCCTTGCCTCACATGCTCCTCTTCTGTTTTTGCAGGGCTTTGGTTTTGAAAGTATGGGAATATGTTGGATTTAGTGGGAAACCATCTAATCCAGCAGAGATATTAAAAAGAAAAGGGGGGGGGGGGGGAGCATTAGAGAGAGCTGAACGAAAAGAAAAACACAAAAAGAGTGGAAGAAAAGGATTTTGGTTTTAAAAGCATTCTGATTTTCTCTTTTCAAACAAAAATCAAAAAGGAAACCAGAACTTCATCATTTGCAGATCAAAGATCAATATCTGAGGGTAAATACCTGGATCACTGTCTCTTTATCTCTTTCTTTTTCTTATTTGGTTTTACAGTATTCTTCATTTGTACCTACCCTATTTTTTCATTTGATTTTGTTAATCTGTTTATCACATGTTTGCTGTTGTTTATTATCAGACATGAGCCTAAAATGTTTATTGTGATTAAATAACCTGTTTGTGGCTTTATTATGCATATTTTGATGGCATATTGTCATTTTGGGTTAGTCTGTTAGTGTTCCTCTGTTTACCCCTATTTTCTGATTGTCTGGTTCGTGCCTTCATTTTGTCTGATTCGTGTCTTTGCTTCTCTGTCCGTGTCGTGAATGTTAGTCCGAGTCGTGTCATTTTGTCCGAGTCGTGCGCCATTCCATCTCCTCTGCTCTCTCTGTCCGAGTCGTGAAAGGCGTGCACAACTCGTGCACTTCTTGCACGAGTCTTGCTCTCTTTGCACGACTCATGCACCTGTACGACTCGTGCAAGGAGAGCACGAGTCGTGCTCTCCTTCTTCCTTACCTATTCGTTTCTTCGTTTTTTTGGCATGTATGTAATTTATTTTATTTAATTTCTGTCTTAATTATTAATGCCATTGTTATTATTATTTTATTGACTTATTAATTGTCTTAATTAATTATTTTATTCAATTGATTTAATTCAATTAATTTATTTGTTCATTATTCGTTTAATTTATTTTATTAGCATTTTATTTATTTTATTTTACTGTGTCAAAATTATTTTTTTTCTTCGCGTTCCCGCTCGGGCCTTTACGACTCGTGCATTCATGCATGAGTCATGAATGTGGTGCACGACTCGTGCACCCCTTGCACGAGTTGTGCACCCTTTTTTTTCATTTCCCCCCTCCAATTTCCCATTTTCCATTTCCTTTTCAATTCTTTGCATTTTCATTACTTTGGCCACCTTTTGTCCTTTAGTTTTGCCTTTCACGTGGGTAATTTGTTCTCTTTTGGTTTATCTTACTTTATTTCATTCTACTATTATGGTTATCTTTATTTAGATTAATTGTTATAATTATTTTATATTAATATATTTTTAAAGATTATTATTATTAATATATTTATTATTATTATTATTATTATTATTATTATTATTATTATTATTATTATTAAATCATATTTATTGTATTGTCAATTGATTATTTATAATTTATTTATATACTTTTAGTTTTTACTCTATTAATAATTATTAATGCCATTGTTATATTATTTGTCATGGTTTAATATTTTTTATTGGCTTATTTAATTAGTTTATTTATTGATTTTCATTTAATTATTGGTTCATATATTATTCATTTAATTTATTTTACTCACATTTTATTTTCTTTTGTTTTGCTGTCTCAAAATTATTTATCTTTGCGAGTTACGCTCACGCACGGAGATGAAGGACCTTTGACTTGGGGTTTGCATTTTTAATTTCGTATTTTCTTTTATTCTATTATTTTTATGTGTTGTATGTAAAATATATTTTCTATTATCCGTATTATAGAAAATCACATTTTTAATAACTAATAACTTGGGATTTTTCCTAATAAATTGGACCAATGTCCTATTTTAACCAATAAAACCTCACTTTCAAAATGGAGAATTAGTTTTCATAAAATGGGATCACTCATCCCGGTTTTTCCAATCAATATCCTAAAAATAGTTCTCCAATTTTTCTAATAAATAAAAAGGAACCAATGTTCCTAAAATTCATGACCCGATTTATGTATGTTGCATTTTAATTTCTTTTATGTGTTTATTTATTTGTTTGTTTGTATTTTTTTTATTTGGGGGATTGTTCTGTCCCATTTTCCTTTATTTTTTTCTATATTTATTTTGGGGGATTGTTCTGTCGCAATTTTTATTTTGTAATTTATTTATTTATTTATTATTTATTTATCGCTTTTTTATGTGAACAAATGCACTTTAATTTAATGCATAATCGCGTGAGATAAGAGATGGAATTTTGATTTATTAAAAACCCATTTATTAACTTAAGTCATTAATAAGAGTGAAGTTTCGGACACCATCTCTGGTTTAGACCAATAGAGGTTAGAGACCTTTCCCAGTTTCTTGTAAACTGGGTGGCGACTCCAAAATACCTCAAAGGTACTTAAAGGCGTTGTGGGTCTAGATCCTCCTTTCTAATGTTCTATTGAAAAGGAGGTATCCAAGATGACTCATGATGCCTAAGATCAAAAAGACGCGAACCAATCCCTCGAGCCCCAAAAGGCGGGCTCAATGAAGGCCTTGCTGGTTCCGGCATGCATCACACACAGCTGCTTGAACAATCTGGTAGTAACTGATAGTAGGGTTACTCATCAGAGATATAAGCATGGCTCTCAAGGACTCATTCAATCCAGCCTCAAAATGCTGACACCGAAACTCTTCTATCAGAATATCCGGAGGAGCATACTTCCCAAGCCTATTAAACTCTTTTTAATACTCAGAAACGGACATGGACCTTTGCTTCAAACTAAGAAATTGAGCCCACTTAGCTTACTTATAGGCCTTAGTCACATACTTACTCATGAACTCCCGCTCGAAGAATTCCCATGTGACCAGATCAGGCAACTGAGGGTGCCTACAAACCTACATCCACCGGTCGTAGGCTGATCCTTGGAGTAAAGCAACAACACACTCAACTTGCCTCTTAAGAGGGCAACGAATCTCGTCAAAAACTCTTTTCACCTTCTCTATCCATTTCTTAGCCGAATCAGACTCATCGAGACTTGTCCCGTAGAAATCTTCCGCCCCAGCTTTCCTCGTGCTCTCGATCAGGGCTCTCGGAGTAGTCACCCTTTCTAAAACTCGAGCCTGTCCTGAGAGATCTTCAACATAGCCTCAAAAGGCATGGCTGCGGCCTCAGGCTGCAACCTAGCTAATTGAGCTAGACCAGACGTAGTCGAATCTTGCTCTTGGGGATAAGCACTGTCAGCTAACCCCTCGAGTGATCCGCACACAGAATCCATCTATAACAACCACAAAGACATCTGCATTAGCCAATACAGTCCTAAATATATATCTATACACTATAAACACCTAGAAAATGCCTAAACCAGAGCTCTGATACCAAAAACTATAACATCCCTTACCCATACGTAGGGGAACTCATTCATAGAGGGAGTGAGAACCCGTATGGATAGGGGTGTCACCAAATAAAGTAGAACAATATACAAATACACAATATCCAGAAAATAGCGAAAATTAAAACTATAGAATTCAAAGATCATTCATTGATATCCAAAGGTTCATTACAAAAGTATTTGGTATATAACTGAGGAAACAAAAATATTTCATCTTCCAAAATACATAGCAGAAGCAATACAAAAGAATAAATACAATGAGAGCCCAAAAGATTACAAAAGAAACTTAGTTACAAAGCTAATGTCCTAACACTTCAATCCTTTTATGTTGGCTAGATCAGCGGAGACTCTCCCAAAAGCTCAAAACCTTCCGCACCTGCATGGATGAAACACCCGTGCTAAGTGATAACGCTTAGTAGAGAAAATACACAATAATATGAACAACCATTCACAATGTTCGTTGAGGCAAAACACATTCAAAATGGTATATGCTTATAATCACATATATTTAAATCGTAGCTTAATCGCATTCAATTGTATTCAAGAGCTCATAATCAATTCATACATTCACTGATTTCGCATGCTTAGTCACAGCAAAATAAATAAAATAGATGCCTGCTGACTCACAATAGCGGATAACGAGTGAACACAAAGGGGTACCCGAGGGTACAATCGAAAAGCAACATTATTATTTTCTCATTCAAAATATTTTCACATTGATGATCTTAAACAAGATCCATACACATTGAGGATCGCGAGGATCCAAATGGGGACCTGATCAGGGTCCGAAACACATTGGGGCTGCAGCTACTGAACTCTATTAGGCACGCCTAACTATCCACTAATTTGACTCTTGCAGGTCATGCATAAAATATTCCATAATCGAAACATAACATTCAATATAATTTGGTGAAGCAAAGATAATTACAGTTAAATATCATTTAATAGCTGAGGTGACGCTAAATAAATATTAAAACCAAAAATAAGTTAAAATGGAATGTAAAAGACAAGAATCCAAAACTTCAAAAATTTCAGGACAGAAGGCATTTACACGGTGGTATGACCAAACTTTACTGCCGTGTAAGATATCCTACACAGTGGTAAGGAGAAGCCATACTGCCGTGTAGCGTACCAAACACGAAACCATGCAAGGGCAGGCAGGAAGGGGCTATCACGAGTGTGACGCGCGCCGAACCAGCAAGGCCCCCTTTGAACCCGCTTTTAGGGCTCGAGAGATTGGTTCGCATCTTTTGATCTTGGGTATCGTGAGACATTTTGGATGCCTCTTACCCAATAGAACATTGGGAGGGTCATATAATCTTGCGACACCTTTAGGCACCTTGAGATATTTTAGAGTCGCCACCCAATTTACAAGAAATTTGGAAAGGTCTCTAACCTCAATAGTTTTAAACCAGAGAAGGTGTTCGGAACTTTACTTTTATTAATCATTTAAGTTAAATTTTTATAAATGAGTTTTTAAGAAAATGACATTCCACCTCTCATCCCACACGGTCATGCATTGAATTTAAAGCGTATTACAATCATTTTGGAAAGCATTAGATAAAGCGATTAAATAAATGAATAAATTACAAGAGTAAAATTTGCCCCAAAATTTAATTACAAGGGCCCAACATGAATAAGTAAATATTTTACAAAAAGCGAATAAAATATATCATACATAAATCGGGTCATTTATTGGATTTTTGGAATATTGGTTCCTTTTATTAATTTCGAAAATTGGGGAACTATTTTTGGGCATTTATTGAGAAAAATCGGGATGAGTGATCCCATTTTATGAAAATTATTTTCCCATTTGAAGGTGAGATTTTATTGGATAAAATAGGATATTGGTCCATTTTATTAAGAAAAATTTCGATTTTAATTATTGTAAAAAATGTGATTTTCTATAATGCGGATGAATTAAAAATATATTTTTACACACAACATAAAGAATAATATGATAAATAAAATACAATAACGATTAGAAATGTAAACCCAAATTCGGAAGGTCTTTAATTTCTCGATCCTCCGCCCCGCTCGAAAATATCATTCAAGATGAAATAAATACGATTTTGGGCAATTAAAAAGGGGATAAAAACGAAATGTTAGTGAACTAAGTTAAATAAATAATATAATGTAAACAAGCATATAAATTAATTGAATGAATAGTCATTTAAATAATTATACAATCAATTAAATCAATTAAATAAAGCAATAAAGATCAGTCAAGCAATTAAATAAATAATACAAACAACCAACAAATAAATTAAATAAACTATGCAATTAATTAAATGTTTAATTGAATAAATTAAATAAATTAGACCACTAATTAAACATAAACAAATTAGTTAAATAACCATTAGCTTGTAAACCGTATTATACATCTTGCAAATAATTTATCGTAAGTCAAAATTATTTATGACAGCACGTTAACACACACAAATAAAATAATGATAGCAAACCAATAAACTACAACCAACAAATAGTAAATAATCTAACAAATATAGCTCCTGTTACCTTGATTATTAACAATAAACCATGATATACAAGCAAGCCCATGAATAAAGTGCCAATACCCAGGAATAAATTGATGAACATCATAATAATAACTATAAATACAACAAAATAATGAAACAACAAGAAACATATATAATATGTAAATTAACTAGATCAAACGACAATAAAAAAATATATAATGACATGTTCAACAATAGATAGCAATAAATATACATGAATAGGTTACTAACAAATATTATGAATAAACAACAAATCATAGATGAATAATGTACAATAGCAAACATTAATAATCGGATGGTAATAACAACAATAAATTAATAGTAAATATTAACAATAACCAACACAGAAAATATATTACAAATAATAATAAACCAAACAAATAAAAATGGTTAAAATAAATAATAAACATTCAAATTAGGATAAACGAATATACAATATAACAATCTACAACCACCAAAAATATACAGAATGTACAATGAAGAGAGCAAATTAGGGGTGCAAAATAAGAAAGAAAAGAAGAAGAACTGATTCAGCTCAAGTGTTTACCCTCAGATATGATTTGGATTTGCAAACTGAAAGAAGATGATTATTTCCTGTCGATTTGCATGGAAAGAAAATTAAAAAACAAGAGAAAAACTTTAGATGAAAATTTTCTTGAAGAAAACTAGATGAAAACGATTGAATCCCAAACTACAAGAATTAATTTCTTGGGTTTAAGAACAATTTCAGAAAAGTTTTTAGAAGAAAATCGTTTTTTGCTCTCCAAAAACCTTTTTTTTCTCTCTGCATTTTCTGGGTTTTTTTTCCGGTGCTCTTCCTAAAAAAAATCTCCCCTTGTTATCTCTTCAAATTTTTCTATTTATATCCCTTGAAATCCTTTATGTTTTCAAAGAATTTTAGTTAAAAACCTTAATTGCCCCTCTAGAAACATACATTTTTCCCTTTAAAATTGGATTGACTGCCTGAAATTTACCCGAAAAAGGACCAAAAAAAAAGGGAAAAAATGGTGCGCTGGAGGAAGGAGACGGGCTGCATGTCGTGCAGCGCAACGCGCGCCTGCTGCTGGCGCAGGGGCACGTGTCGCCCCTGGCGATGTCCATCCCCTGGGCTGCGTGTCATGCCAGCAGGCGCGCGTCTCCTCCAGGCCCACGCGCGTACGCGTGGCGCACAAATCACACGATGCAGTACCGAAAAAAAAGAGAATGAAATTCGAGAAATAAAAATAAAATAAAAATAAAAATAAATAAATAAATAAATAAAATAAAAAGGCTTGGACAAGAAAATCATCATTTTTTAATCATTTTACTCGTGAGCAAGTGTTATTTTCATCATCAGGTAACTTTGGTCTGAGCTGCCTCAGGACCCGGTGTCTACAACGAGTCGTGCTCAGTGTCACGACTTGTGACAGTAGCTTCACAAGTCGTGACAGTCCTCATGACTCATGAGGGATCTTCACGAGTCGTGACAGTCCTCACGACTCGTGAGGGAGCCAAAATCATGCCGAGCCAAGAATTAAGCATATCCAGAGAGCAATTACACGGTGGTATGTAAAATCCTTACCGCCGTGTGGCTTGACGGACCCTCAAAACATCAATCCAGAATGCATTCACACGGTGGTATGGAAGTCCTCACCGCCGTGTAAAGCAACAAAAACCCAGAAAAATGCAAAAATCATGAAAAGCCATACCTCCAATGCACTCAAAACATGCTTATGATCACAACAACTCAATTTGATTTAAAAATTCATCAATAAGGCATCTCAACTCAAATCAAGCAATACTCATAACATAAGAACCAACATGAACATCACTAACCACATAATTTTTCCAGTAAATCAAATCAAAGTACAAAATCATAAATTGCATCAAAACCATAATAATCCCAAACCTAAAAATCCTTTGCTCCTAATCAAAGAGCACCACTCCCACTAACCTTCTCTTTGCCCTTAGGTTCTCTAGGAGGCACCTCTGATCAAGAACATTCAAAATCACACAACAAACACAAAAACCCTAACTCAAAACACACACTAAGAAAATCAAAGAAATAGAGGAGGAAGAAGAAGAAGAAGAACAACACCAAACTAAAACCTTACCGAAAACACTTGAGTTGATCAATTTTCACCAAAATCTCAGCCAAGGGAAGAGGGATCAAGATGGAACAAGGGAAAGAAGAAGAGGAGGAGAGGAGATGGCGTGAGGAGGGGAGAACGGGAGAGCAAGGCAGTGAATTTCTGCTCTCTCTCTCTCTCTCTCTCTCTCTCCTTACCATTTATACCCTTCTCTAAATCCTTGCCACATGTCATCTTACCAATGGTGGGATTTGATCACTCACACCCAAGTCTAACTACACTAATACACACACTAACTCCCTATATGCATCCTCACTATAACAAAACCCACAATCATACATAAAACTCAATTTAAATTAACAAATGCTAAAAATACACATATACGTTCGCATGCAACATGGCTCAAACTACTAGGGGGGAAACGGGGTGTGATATTATCTCCCTGAGCACCCTCTGAACCTTTTCAATCCAATATTCTGCCTTTTTCGATTCATCCAATCTAGTTCCATGAAACTCGTCTGCCCCATGCTTTCTCATCAATTCTAATGGAGCGTTCAGTGTTGTCATTCGATCTAACACCCTTGCCATTTCCTGAGACATTTTGAGCAAGGCCTCCACAGGAACCATTGGGACCTCATGCTCAAAACTGACTAGCCTAGACTGACTAGACCCAGACACTTCCACTTCTCGAGGGTTAACACTTTCTGCCACTTTTTCTCTAGAGTTATGAGAAGAATCCATCGATCTGATACAATAAACAAGGACGTCCACATTAGGTCAACACAACTATACACATCCTAGTCTACCCAATTCCCAGAAAAGGCTAAACCTGTGCTCTGATACCACAACTAATAATGCCCAAATACGACCACACAATTAGCTCAGCTAAAGCAGTCGAGAATGGTTATCACACGACAATCACAAGCACATAAAACTCTAACATGCACACATGCCAAAACCGGTGCTAATAAATTTCATTTTACATACATAGACATGCAGCAGACAACTCATACTATCACATGCTTGAACTTATATACTTACATATACACATACATCATAAGCTTAATATTACAAAACTTAGTCATTCCATTCAATACATATTTTATGCTTCTCAAAAGATTAAATAAAACATATACATAACTCTTTGCCTAAAATCCCAAAACCTACACTATAGGCACTCCTAGTGTTGACCGTTGGCAATGCGGATTCGTCCTTTGAAATCACTTCGCGTCCGAACCTACAAGGATTAGAAAACCTGTGCTAAACGATAACGTTTAGTGGGAAAAACAATACAATAACACAATCTATGCACATATATGTATAGATAATTCATTACAACAATAACAAGTCTTATAGATTCCATATTCCAAACTCAACATACGCATATATAAATGTAACTATTAAATGTTCATATCATAACATGACAGTCACATTTTGGTTACATTTTCACATCATTTTCTCATGCTCATTATAGTCATACTCAAGGATATGTCACATAATTTCACATCATTCAATTAATTAACATAATTATTTTTAGCCTTACCTGCAACTCAAAGATGCGAATAACGGGTATCGCATCAGTACCTAAAGGTACAGTAAACACATTAGTATCCGTAGATACCACACATTCGCATTAGTACCTGAAGGTACCGAAAAGATCAATAATATCAATAAATTTGCATTAGGGGAATCCAATGAGGATTCAAATCGACGCATTTGGTTGCAGCACTTAGGCCCTATAAGAATGCCTATCTATCCACTACTTGATTGGCAGGCTATATTATTAATCCTTTTTATTCATATTATCACTCCTCATAAGCATCAATAGTATTAATGTTCATTACGCAATCCATTCACTTTAACAATTGTACATAATGGTATTCATATGCATAAAACAACAATTATTATCATACACATGCTCACTTTATATATAAACTCATAAATTGATCAATCTAAGGCAATTAAGAATATATTAAAAACACTCATAAGTGTCGCGCTCACGACCCTTGTCGCGCTCGCGACAGAATTGGATGATAGCTTCCGTCGCACTCGTGACCCAAGTCACGCTCGCGATTGAACCTACTCCACGCCTCTGCCGCGCTCGCGAACATACGCGAGCCCGCTACAAAAGACAATACCAATGTTAATGAGGCTTCTATCGCGCTCGCGACAGAACCTAAATTCCCAATTTCAAGCTCCAAAACTCACTTCCTCACTTCTACTCTTAACCCTTCTTTAGATATGATCCCCATTACTTACTAGCAAGTTTTTTAGGCATTTAATTATCTACTTATTAAGGATATTATAACATATTTTCCATTTATCTAAAATTATAATATCAAGGTTATAATCCACACTAGTTCATAATATTAGATACCCTACAAATTATGTTTTACCATAATTTACATAACCAATTAATTTGTAATAATTCAAATGAGATTTTAAGACAAGTTTCTAATTCACCATCCAACATGCTTGCCTACATTCCAACGTGTTATTTTACATACCAATCAATAATTTATACTATTTATATAACAATTCATGATTCATTCAAAATAGAGCAACATACCTACATTCAACAACTAGGTCAACACACATCATCTCGACTCAATAGTTTAGACACATAATTTCACATTTAATGTTCTTCACAAACACACATTTCAATCATACAAGTTCCAGAATTCATGATATATATATTAAAATTGATACGCAAAAGGTGTTTTCCCAAACCTCTTCTCCTAAGCTTCTTAGAGAATCACTTAGCACCTTGGTCCACCACTTTTTCCTTTTCTTTGCTTCTCTTGGTTTCCTCAACTACAAATTCAAATCCAATTTCTAGAATTGGACACCAAGGTTAATATCTACATCAAATCAAGACCAAAGAAATAAAAGAAGAAGAAGAAGAAGAAGAAAAGTAACTCAACTTAATTACTTACCTTGATCAATAACAAATTCAGCTCAATCAATCAACTATCTAACTTAGTAATCAGATTTTGGAAGGAATAAATATCTAAAGATGAAGAAGAGTAACTAGAGAGAGTTTGAAAAAGAGCAGCCGAGAACTACACATGCAAAACATGTAAATTTCTCTCTCATTTAGCCCTTTTATTGCATGGCTAAGGATGAGTTGGCAGCTCCACCAAGTCTCATGTGTACTCCACTACAAATCCCTTAATCAACATTAACCCAAAATCTGATTTAGTTAATCACCATTAGTTTGAGTTATACTGGAGACTGGTCTCTGACTTTTAGGATACTATGAATAGATATGGGAAGTCAAATTGACGAGGGCTTAATCACTTGTAACAAAAAGTGCATTACACATACGAAATCTAAAAACATTCAACATAAAAAATCTCTAAGGGGCTTTTAAACAATATAAGTTGTTGTTATCCTGCAAATGGATTATTAGCCAGGCCAATGACAAAAAGGGGATCTTTGTAATCGCTTTTTTATTAGTTTTATGCTATAAGAGGTAAGTGCCATATTGAATGTTACCTTTATATTTTTCCCTTTAAGATGCAATTAAGCAGACCAAAAACTAACTTTCCTTATCAATTGTGATGCGCGTCGAACCCGCTTGGTTCCCGAAATGCCCACTTATAGGGTCAAAGAGGGTTTGCGTCTAGATCTTGGGTAACATGATATATTTTGGAATTCTTACCCAATAGAATATTGGGGAAGTTCATCTAATCTCATTAAACCTTTATGCACCTTTGAGATATTTTGGAATCGCCACCCAATTTACACAAATTGGGAAAGTTCATCTAATTTCGGAGGTCTAAACTAGAGAGTAGTTCGGGACTTTAGTTTTATTAATGCCTTGGTTAAATTATATGTGAATCTTTAATAATTAATTTTCTACCTCTTTTCTCACAGTCATGTAATTTAATTAAAACGCACATTAAGTATCGGAAAAAAGCGATAAATAAATAAAATAAACTACAAAATAAATTAGAAGATGAAATTGGGACAAAAAATACAATTCTCAAAAAATAGAAAAATAAATAAACAAAGATCAACTAAATAAACAATATACATAAAACGAGTTATTTATTTGGGATAGGAACATTGGTTCTTTTATGTTCATTTAGAAAAATCGAAAAGTTATTTTTAGACATTATTGAGAAAATTAGAATGAGTGATCCCATTTTATAAAAACTAACTTTTATTTTGAAAGTGACATTTTATTGGCTAAAAATAGGACATTGGTCCCAAGTTAATAGAAAAATCCCAAATTCATTAATACACATATTTTTGTGGTTTTTATTCACACGTGCAAAAAAATTCATTTTATTACAAACCAAACCAAACCAAAATAATAAATAAAGAAAATTAAAGGAAAATAAACAAAAGTATAAATATTAAAATCAAACCAAAAGGGGGTTTCCAAATCTCCTTGATCTCCGCTTTTCAGCTTAAAGGCGATACTCAAACAAAGAAAACATATTTTTAAACCAAATAAAATGCAAAATAACACAACATGTTAGTAATAGTTCATAAGAAAAATCAAAAATACATAAAATAATATACTAAAAATAAAAGTGAATGATTATAGCATGATAAAAACAAATATCGAGATAAGCAAAAATAATACAAAAGGCATAGCATAATAAACAAACTTAAAAAGAAGGACTAAAAAAAGACAAAAGAACAAAAGGAATGAGGGGTGGCCATGAGGGTTGGCCACCCCTCACTTCTTTTTCCCACCCCTCAAGGGCAGAAGACCCAGACAAAAACACTTTTTTCAAGCTTTTCTCAAAAAATCATGCCAACAACAATGTTTCATGCTTTTTTACATGTTTTCATGCGATATTCATGTAAAACATTAAAAATAAACTTTAAAACATGTAAAATAACACATAAAATCAATCAAAAATTACATGTTATCAAGCTTGAAAAATATACATCAATGGTATAATTAAAATAAAGTGTAATATAGTGAGAGCATATGTTTGGATCTAGAAATTTATCCTCAGACTATGGTGTATTGGAAAGAAGAAATATGATTTGATTTCCTGCTCAAAAATCCATAAGAATTGATTTCAAAATAAACCAAAATGAATGGAGTTTTTCTCCCTCTAGAAAAAAATGTTTTCACTCAAAATGATTATTTTTTTTATCAAAACCTAAAAGAAAATCCTACCTCTAAAGAATAAAGAATTATTTTCCCAATCTCTCGATGTATTTTTCTTTCAAAAAACTTTTCAAAAAAATCATTTTTTCACAGAAAATGGTTCCTCCCCCTTTTCTCTCTCTAGAACTTCCTTTTTATATCCAAAAAAAGGAAACCCTAGAGATTTAAGGCTAGAGATTGAATTACAATCCAAAACTACCTATTTTGAACTTAAATCACGGAAATCTCTCTCCTAAATCCCAAAAATCTGCATTGAAAAGAAGAAATATGATTCGATTTCCTCCTAAAAAATCCACAAGAATTGATTTCAAAATAAACCAAAATGAATGGAGTTTTTCTCCCTCGAGAAAAAAATATTTTCACTCAAAATGATTATTTTTTATCAAAACCTAAAAGAAAATCCTACCTTTAAAGAATGGAGAATTATTTTCCCAATCTCTTGATGTATTTTTCTTTCAAAAAGCTTTCAAAAAAATTATTTTTTCACAGAAAATGGTTTCTCCCCCTTTTCTTTCTTTAGAACTTCCTTTTTATATAAAAAAAAAAAAACCCTAGAGATTTAAGGCTAGAGATTGAATTACAATCCAAAACTGCCTATTTTGAACTTAAATCTAAATTCCGAAAATCTGCATTTAAAATCTTTTTAAAATCAAAATTTCCTTCTTAGAAGCTGAAAACGGGGCAAAAATGGCGATAGAGGCTGAGGGGCGGACACCCCATCGCCTGGGAGCCCCTCCTCGCGCGAGGGGCTGGTGCCCCATTGCTGGGGTGTCCCCCTCACGCAAGGGGTAAGTGTCCACCATCGAGGAGCCCTCCTTATGCAAGGGGTGGGCGCCCAAACGTTAGGGAGCCCTCCCACGCTAGGGTTGAGTAGCCCATTGCTGGGGAGGGACTGAGGTCCCTTACGGCGCGAAGAGCGGGTGCCCCTCACCCGGGGAGCCGACACCCCTCGCCTAAGGGGTGAGCGCCCCTTACTACCCTCGGCGAGATCGGCGAAAAAACCCAAAAAGGAAAATTTTTCTTAAACAGAAAGCGAATAAAAGGGGTTTGGTTACAGAGAACTTTCAAAAATTTGCGAAATCAAAGATTGAAATTATTATTTTCCATTTTTCACGTTAAAGTTATCATTAGATAACTCTGATTTGAACTGTATCGGGACTTGATGTCTATATCAATACATAAATAAACCAAGTTCAACAAATCTCTATACATTGAAATTCAAAAAAATAATAAAAAAATTTACATAAAATAAATAAGAAGAAATAAATAAAATGGGAAAAAAATAAAAGCGATTTTAATATCAAAATAAGCAAATAATCAACCAAATATAAAAAGAAAAAAATACCTTACAGAAATTTTTGGTGAGTTCAAGCCTTCAATAACCAATAAACAAAAAAAAACAGAGATGGAAAAAAGAGAAAACACGGTTTGAGACCAAGATCCAAAGAAAATTATAGAAAATTTTTGATTAATGTCAAGCAAAGAGAAGCAAAGAGGAGCGACACTAACAAATTGAAGGAGAGCACCGCAAATTTAATATTAAAATTTGTTATGAAAAATAAAAAAGAAATAGTCTTTAAATAAACATATTCATATAAATGAAATGGAATAAGTTTGAAAATTAAAAATGCAATAATAAAACTGTAAAAAAAAATTGTGGAGCATTTTATTTCAAAAATTTATAAAAAAAAAGTGACAACCAATTTAATTTCCTCTAAAAAAGACAGCCATAAGTTTCTATAAAATTCCTCCGTGCATTAGAGCGCGTGGAGAATAAGAAAAAGAAACAAAAATGTGTTATACTTCCCTTCTTTAATTATCTTTTCTGCTCATGACTTAAAAAGCTGCCCCCTTCGCATTTTAACCACGCGCCACCCGAATTAAGAAATACGATTATTCGGTTTCACAATTAATATTATTAAATAATTTACAACTACACTCCCACCAATAATCATTTTTTATATAGCAAAAAAATTATTTTATGTAATTTCACTCTCACTCAACTGATTCTTCCTATTTTTAATTTGCTGTTATTATTATTATGATTTTTTCCCCTTCTCATCTTCTGTGAACTTATTACTCTTCACTGCTACACTCTCCCATTGAAGTCTCTGTGCCCTAGATCTCTCTTTCTCCCTCTCGTTCTCATTAAGCCCTAGGCTTTTCTTTCCAGCGTTACACTTTCAGTGTCACTCTCTTGCTGTTTGTTGTTGTTTTTTTTTTTAAGGTACAAGCTTTTTTCTTGAGTGTGTTTGTAGTTATCCAATTTTGCTGGAATTGAGGATTTGTTGGATGTGAAATTCTGTTGTTTTCTTGGTATTTTCATGCTAGAAGGCAAGCATTTTATAAAGGTATTTACTTTAAGGTGGTGATTGTTAATTATTGTAAAAATTTTGGTGGTTTTGGTGGCTGGGATTTGTGGGGAATAATGTTTTGGTGATGACGATTCTCTTTTTCCTTATTTGAAATTATTAGTTATTGGATTTGGTAAAGAGTTTAAATTTCACTGCGCAGGAGTAATCATTGTTGAGATTTTATTTATCATTGTGGAGTTTGTAGCTTTTGCTTGTTGTAAAGTTTTAGTCTTCAAGTGGATAATGTCGTATTCATTTGATTTTATGGCTGCAAGAAAAAGTGATTGATGGAATTTTGAGCTGTGGATTTTGGATTCTTTTCTTTATTTATGAAAGGAATATTCTTTGGTTGTGTTTCATGAAGTGGGAAAGGAAGAAGAGTATAGACTTGTACAAATGAGAAATTTGAAGAATAATTATTGATTCTAAAGCAGAATTTTGTTGGGGGTGGTATATGTGCATAATGGGTTGCATTTGCTGTAAACCCTCTGCAATTGAGGATAGCAAAGAGAGCCCAAGAGAGCGGCTCTCTAGCAAGGCTACGTCAGACTTGCGGGTATCGAGGGCCACCACTTCAAGGAGAGAAGAAGGTTATAGAGTGAAAGATCAGTATGATAGTAATGATGGAAGGGCAATGTTGATTGATAAACACTCAAATGGTTCCGTGAGAATGCATGCTGAGAATGTTGATAGGAAGAGGGAGAAGATGGAATATGTTGTTGCTCAACATCCGGGTATGGGTACAATTCCAAAAGCAACTGAAGGAGAGCAGGTTGCAGCAGGATGGCCTTCCTGGCTAGCTGCAGTGGCTGGAGAAGCAATTAAGGGATGGTTGCCACGGCGTGCAGATTCATTTGAGAAACTGGATAAAGTATGCATTTTCCTTCTTTGCCGTGCGATTATAAATCACATTGTGTCATGATAATGGTGGCTGTGGAATACCAACTATTGAATATATATATATACATTTTTTTTAAGTTAATTCAAGATAATTCTTATTTCAATATAGAGACATATCAAATTTACAGTTGGTTTTAAAAAAGCTGCATGATCATAGAACCTTCTTCAATCATTTTGGTAGTATAAAAGATGCCATAGAATTTGCAAATTAGACTTGAGAGCCTATCAGAATAAGTTCCTTCTCATTACATTACTCTTGGCACCACTATATGCAGGGCTTATTGGATGGGTTTAATGGTGTTAGATTGGGGTTTGCTAGGAAGATATATGGAACTAAAATCTTTACATTCAGTAGCTTTAGCTTGTGAAGTTGTTCTGTTTTAGCTAGACCAGCCGGTGGAGAAAATTAAAACTGAAATGCCAGTCGTTGATTATCCATAAATGCAATTTTTATTAGAAGATTCAGAAAGTGGTCTTTTCAAAAGTTGATACCTTGGATAAATTTTATTTAGCTGTTTCAGTTATAGCTTCTATCATGGTAAATTTTGGGTCGAATCTTAAATGACTTGCAATGCATTGCAATAGGATTCTCCACCATGTAGTTTGCAAGAAGAAATACTGGTCTCTAATGACTTCCAAAATTTGTTTTCTTGCGTTTAAGTTCAAAGATAACTATGTTGTAATTTTTTGAAGATCTGTCTGCATAATTGTAAAGTGTGAAGAAATATAAGAGGATTTTCTTAAGTAAGAAATAATGTTGAAGAGTTATCTGTTGCCAACTATGGAGAACGTGTAAATTAATATCAAATATGAATGCGTTACCTTTGGCCATAATTTGTATCTCTGCTACTTAGTTGGACATTTATAGTATACAGGTTTCTTCTGACCAAACACAATATTCAAGTCTGGTTTTTGTAATGTCTATGTTTGTCAGAAGTTCAATGTAATGCGTAGTGCTGGATTGTCACCAGACATAGAGCAGTAGAAAGTTCCACAAGTAGAGAGAGAAATACAGAATCCAAGTACATATACTGGAAGGTGCATAGCTATATGCTTTATGTATTGCACACATTTCATTTTATCTGAGTTTCTGCAGTATCTAAGGATACAACTGTTAATTTCTAACTGGAATTCTGCCTCATAACGTGTCTACAATATGTAATTTACTCAGAGTGATTAGAACTTGTGTGAAGGGTTTTGTTATATTCTGCTTTGTAGGTTATAGTTGAAAGTCTGTTCTAAAAGTCCTAAAATGGTGGGAAACAGGGTTTGCCATTTTGAACTATCAATGGCTGGATTATCTTACTGACAATATTTCTTTTTGAAACTTATTGGTCTTTAGAGCTTGCACATGATAGGTTCATGTGATAAACTGTATACAATTCTTCCCTCTACCTTAAGCGTTGAGGTACGGTCAAATATTGTTTTACTCTTTCTTTTTTGCATTAAGTAGACATTTGCTTGTCCATCTCCAATTTAATTGTAAGTGCTTGAAAACATCTAACTATTCTGTCAGATCCATATAAATGCTTGTACTTTGTCTTTTTGCCTTATCTACTATTCTTCTCTTCAAGCTGATGTGTGTTGATGGCAGTTATCAGTTCTCCATTTGCTGACATTTTTTTCTGATGCAGATTGGCCAGGGAACTTACAGTAATGTTTATAGAGCTTGTGATCTTGATCAAAAAAAGATTGTTGCTTTGAAGAAAGTAAGGTTTGATAACCTGGAGCCTGAAAGTGTCCGCTTTATGGCCAGGGAAATTCACATTTTACGTAGGCTTGACCATCCTAATGTAATAAAACTAGAAGGTCTAGTTACATCCAGGATGTCGTGCAGTTTGTACCTTGTATTTGAGTACATGGAACATGATTTGGCAGGGCTTGCCTCACACCCTGGGCTAAAGTTTACAGAGCCGCAGGTACTTATATAAAGCTTTTTCATCATACTTTTGATATTGTTCGAACTGTATGGTATTTATATATGCATGTGTTGGCAGGTGAAATGTTACATGCAACAACTTTTATGCGGACTTGATCATTGTCATAGCCGTGGTGTTCTACATCGCGATATAAAAGGATCCAACTTATTAATTGACAACACCGGCATCCTTAAAATTGCTGACTTTGGTCTAGCAAGTTTTTATGATCCTAGTCATGTGCAACCTCTCACAAGCCGTGTTGTGACACTATGGTACCGTCCTCCGGAGCTTCTTCTTGGAGCCACTTACTATGGTACTGCTGTTGATTTGTGGAGTACGGGTTGCATACTTGCTGAACTGTATGCAGGCAAGCCTATTATGCCTGGAAGAACTGAGGTACTTGTCTTCATTTCTTTTTTGTTCACTGTTTATGTCCCTGTAATCGCTTATATCGTGATATTGTACTATAATGAGTTGCAATTCATGTTGAAGTTCTAAAATACGCAGCTGGATTGGCATGATACTGGTGACCTTGTCTATTATCTGGTATTGCTCTGATTAGTGAAATTTTCAATTGGAGTTCTAGGTTTAATTATTTC
The DNA here is from genome assembly GCA_947683425.1 of Excoecaria cochinchinensis. Classification (NCBI taxonomy): domain Eukaryota; kingdom Viridiplantae; phylum Streptophyta; class Magnoliopsida; order Malpighiales; family Euphorbiaceae; genus Excoecaria; species Excoecaria cochinchinensis. The sequence goes on from CANTUQ010000220.1 coordinate 394,972, forward strand.
CAGACTAGTCTTTTGTGTAAAAGTATTGTTAGATATCTGATACTTGCATTGCTTAGTTGATATTCATTATCAAAATTTCTCTTTCAAGCTTCTTTTCTTCCTTTGCAGAGGATAATTGTCTATTTTGCTGGTTGCAAGTTGCATTATTATATTGCAAAACTCAGATATAAGTCACGGATGGTTATCCTGGCTTTAATTTTCATAGTATGAACAAAGTACTTATGATTTTCCTGTCTGCAGTGTTCTGCATAAGAAGATTGGATTGATGAGCGTTCTTACTACATGACTCAGTTGTAATTAGTCTTCAAAAAAAAAAAAGAAAAAAGAAAGAGCAAAGAAATTGAAATAGTACACACTGAAGACCTTCCCCTATTTCTCTTCCTTCTCCCCACCTCTTTGCCTGCACATTGTGGTTTATCAGGCTCAACAAATTGCCACCTCTATTATTATCCAAGTCATATAACACTTACAGAAGTGATCTGGTCCAACCTTTCTTTATCAATGATAATTTCTCACATTCTTCGCAGTTCCTGCTATATCTGAAACCTTAGCATTTTTGGCTACCTGGTTCGTGAAGATAATTGTCACCTTACCATTAGTCTGCAAAGTCTTTTGAATGTATTGACAGATGAGGAGATAGTGGAAATTGATATTGATGATGAAAGTTGCTGGTCTTTAAATAAGAATTTTCTAAGTGGAGTTCAATATAGATTTTTTCAAATGCACTTTCTATTCAGATAGTGTCAGAAATCATTACCTGATTGGCAAAAACATTGTATGGAATGATATGATCACTGGCAATGAGTGACTAAGCCAAATTTGCAACCATCCACCCCTCCTTTCCCCCTCTCCGCAGTCAAATCCACATTTCTGAACCTTATTGCTCTTTTAACAAGTCATCTATTACAAAAATAAACAACAGGAGAGTTATGGGATATCCTTGGGACCTTGTCCAAAGCTCATTAGTTTTGGTTGAATTCAATAGGGTGCTCATGATCAGGGCAACCTTTTGTTAGAAAACGGCAATCGTAATCCTCAGATGAGCTTGGTATGTGGATAGGGTGGTTGATGTGGCCTTTGGTTTTGTCTTCATGGCGGTTGTTCTCGAAAGAGAGTTTTTTACTGATAGTTGGGAATTTAACTTTTTTAACTGCTGTCTAATATCAAGGGTTTGCTGTATGTTCTGAATCAATAGTTGGCAATTTAACCTTTTTCATTGCTGTCTAATATCAAGGGGGGTTATATATGTGACCATATGGTAGTAAGTCTTTTCCCTCCACGTTATTTCTGAATACAAGTTGTCTACTTATTCTTCCATTTGGCAACCATTCCCTTTCTCTTCAACCTTGCAAAGGCAGAAATGTGTTATTGTCACATAGCGCTAAATATGCGGTTTAAAACTTGGGTAGAGATCTGTCTAGTGTTGGATGGTTCATTGGTATCTTAATTTGCTTCTTCACATTGTTTTTTAATTGTTCTCATGGAATCCCATCGAAAATTAAGGTTCAGGATTTCTTTTGAAGTTCAAGTATGATCGAGTCATTTTAGCATTATTTGGATCTATTTTCTGTAAAAATTGAAATTACATTCTCATTTTTTTTTGTTCTACTTTTGCTTAAGGGAAGTCAAAATTGCTGTGTCTTTTCTGATATCATGTGCTTTCAATATTATTTGAATTGTTTGCATGGAGGAAAGCTTCAGCAGTCTTACATTAAGTTGCAATGAACTGGAACTTTTGAAATATCGACTATAGTATGAGTATCTGTGAACTGTGACGCAGGATGGAAAAAACGTATTTTCTAATTACTAGTGCGGCGGATTTGTACCCAATTTTTTTTTACCTTCTTGCATCATACATTATATATATATATATATATTTGTTGTTGGTGCTTTCATCTACACAGGGGTTGGCGTGCCGTGTGCAGTCTACAGTCTAAAATTTATTCAGTCTTTTGGATTTTCTTTTTTTCAGGAAAGGTCTTTCGTGTGTGTGGGTGTTGTGTTTCCCTTTTTTTTTTTTTCCGGTTAATATTTTTTCCTTAAGTATGAGATAGAATCACATTTAAAAAAAGGAAAAGAAAACAAGAGAGGTGGAAAAAGATGGTTAACGTCTGAAGTACATATCCTTTCTGCTTCTCTATGTTTGGTTTGTTATCAGAGTTATATGAATAATTAAATGGGTAAATTTGTATGTCTGCCTTGTAGGTGGAGCAGTTGCATAAAATTTTCAAGTTGTGTGGTTCACCTTCTGAAGATTATTGGAGGAAATCAAAGTTGCCTCATGCAACTATCTTTAAACCTCAACAGCCTTATAAACGCTGTGTTGCAGAGACATTCAAAGAATTCCCTGCACCAGCTTTAGCACTTATGGAGACCCTACTTTCTATCGATCCTGCTGATCGTGGTACTGCAGCTTCTGCTCTGAAGAGTGAGGTATGAAGTATAGATGAACAAATATTGAGTACTGCTAAAGCAACTCTCTTTTTTCTCCGTGTATTTTTTCGGGTTGAAGTGGATAGTTTTTGGGTGCTTCTACCGATGAAAATGAAGGTTGTAAAAAGAGCAGTTCTCACAAATATTTTTTCAAACTTGTTATCTGGCAATCCTTCCTAAATGCACCTTTAGGGTCTTGATATATATTGATTGCTGACCTGTCATATGTAATTCAACTTATATGATGCAGCTTGCCTTATTTACTTGCATATCAATTGTTTACCTTACAAATGCCAAATTTCTTTCTTTTACTCTTTTCATGTCAGATTTTGACTCTCGTCTGGTTCTTGTTCATTCATTTTTTTTTCCTTTTGTTTATTGCCTGGTAATTTTCTGTTTTTGTTGCTGAAGAAGCTTTGTGAAACAGAAATTGATTATGATCACCATGTTATTTTTTCTCTCTCACAATTGACACTAAGAGGTTTATATAAGTCTTAATGCAGATCTTGCTTTCTTGGAAGAAATTAATAGCATTTGTCTGTGCTGTTAAGATTCTTTAGCTGTGCTACATTTTTTTAGATCTAATTGTCAGTTTTTGCAAGTCTAATTCTTTTATTGGGTTCAATTGAAGATGGTCAACCTATGTCAAGCTTTGAACCTTCCTTTTCATTGTGTTACATTATCTTCATTATCCGGGTTATCTATCTATGTATTTGAGAATGATTGGCAATTCCAAACACATTCGGATTGGATTAGTAATTGGCTGTAGATTTTGGTCGTGTCTCAACCATGTCTTGACCTTGAAGCAAATAATTAATTTAAATTTACTAGATCATCATGGCTTCACATGGAAGAAGATATCTTTTGATTAAATAGATAATCATGCTATACACAAACAACTAATTTGTGGTCCATCATCCAAGTCTTGTGATAGTTCATTGGAATGTACTGATCTTAAACTTTATCTTTACAGATTAGATAGTTAGTTATCCCTGTAGATGGGGGATTCAATATATTTCTTTAGGGAGTCAATGTTATTCCTCACTCTATGTTGTGGATGCCTTCGTGGGACAGACCTATGCATGGAAGAAGGGTTATTAGATTGGGTTTTTTATTTCTATTTTTGTTATTTATTTTTGCTAGTTTATTTGCTGTTTTGTTTAGTTGATTGTTTATCATTATTTCTTTCTAAGTTAGAAGCCTACACAATAGGTCTTCTATTGCTGTATTAAGACTAGCCTATTTAAAAGATGATTTGAGAAATAAAACCCAAAGTCAGAGTTTATCAAAAAACCAAGAGTTTGGAGCTCTCTCTATTAACGAGATCCAAGGTTTTAGTCTCCCTTTGTCGAGTTGAGTTATCATTCAAAATAGGTCGACCTAAGAATCCAAATACTGTGAAAGGTAAGGGGAAATCAAAGGCAATTGAATTAGATTTTCCTGTTAATCGTCCTGTGATATGATCCTGTTGTAGAAGACATAACACTGTTTTAAAAATAGTGGCTATGTGGAGTTTCATATTTGTAGGGAAGTAGATCTTACCTTCCTTGCTTTAATATGCATAAACATATTGCACTCTTTGCAAAGATGGGCAGTTATTGGCTGTTATAGGGAAAATTTTTTTGTTAGTTTCTTGTTGTTTGGCTTAGTTTTTATGGTTGTTGTATTGCTGATTGGCTTTAACATGTGTGGTGCATATTCTTACAGTTCTTTTCAACGAAGCCATTTCCTTGTGATCCTTCGAGCCTTCCCAAGTATCCTCCCAGCAAAGAGTTTGATGCCAAACTACGGGATGAGGAAGCTAGAAGGTAAATATTTTAGGAAAATATGAAGTGTTATATTGGAATGCAGATAGTCTATTTAGTTAGCAGTTTCTGAGATCAATTTTTAAGATCAGAGTCCTACTTCATTGACCCCCAGAAAAACATAATTGCACTATGAGTAACTTGTAATGCAGCAATTAAACCGTAAAGGTTTGTGGATTGTTGAAATGGTACTTGCCTTGTGACAGGAGGGATCCATCTTTAATGACAGAAAATGTGGGATATTGACATTATTTTATAAGAGTTAATCTGTGATTACTTGAGTCGCATGTTGATTTAATTTTTCTTATAATGTATTTGCTTAATGTGCTTGTCTAATTATGTGTATCTAACAAATGTTGTAATGATGACCTGCTAGGCTGGTGTCTTTTTGATAACCTTGCCGTTGCTTGTGTTAACAGACAAGGAGCAGCAGGAAGCAAGGGACAGAGACCTGAAATTGAAAGAAGAGGAACAAGAGAATCTCGAGCGATCCCCGCACCTGATGCCAATGCTGAGTTAGTTTTGTCAATGCAGGTAATCTTCACTCACCATATTATGTAATGCATAATCAATTGTGATTATGAGGTTCTGATGTTATCTTTAGTTCTTTTTGCCCCCTCTATGGTGCTACATTTTGCACATATTTTGATTCTTTTCATATAACAGAAAAGACAAGGACAGTCAAATTCTAAGAGCAGGAGTGAGAAGTTTAATCCTCATCCAGAAGAAGTTGCTTCTGGGTTTCCTATTGATCCTCCTAGATCATCACAAGCTGTAGAGCCAATTATGGATCCTCAGGGGCATCAGCATAAGAGAGCCTCCTATTCTGGGCCATTGGCTCACCGTGCTGCTTGGGCAAAAGCGGGTAGAAATCCAGATGATACTACGAAGGTTTCTGCTGGGGCTGATTTGTCAACAATGTCAGGCTTAGTGGCAGCAAGGAGGAGTCTATTGTCTGAAGATCGCAGAGAAAAGTCTGCTGCATCACAGTCAGAAGTTCCAAAGCTAATGGCAAGGTTTCCAGGATCCTTTAAGGAGACCTCAGAATCCTTTGCCCATCAGGAGCAGAAACATCTCCCTCAGGGTATTGCGGATTCTCACCAAAAAGAAGATGGAAGAATTAACAATAATGATCCAGTTCTTGTAAGTAGTTGAATTGACATTGCTACATTATTTTTTACCCCATTTATTCTGTACTATTTTTTCTCTCTCTTGGTTTTCTTCTGTTTGTTCTTTTCTGAACCATTAGGCATAAAAAACTTTTCTATTATTTTGTTTTCGCTGCTAAGATCACTGCCAATTTTTTCCCTCTGCTTATTGTATTCTCAACTCTATAACATTTAGGGAAAATTACGCATGAAACCCCAGCTTATGACCCTTGTCCATTAAAAAACTAAACAATACGAACCCCAATTTTTGTTTCCTCTAGTTTTAAATGGTCTGTCAATTCCATGGATGGAAGGATGACATAACACTTGTCGCTCAGCTCATTCTGCCTTCCATTTGACTTGGCACACATGCTACATCAACTTTCCATCCATGAAAACTGACACAAGGTTTGAAATGAAAGAGAACAAAAGCTGAGGGTTAGATTTGCAAGGGAAAACTGTATATGTTTCAAATTGAAACAAGAGTAATAATGTTGGGTTTTCTGCATGCTTTTCCCTAAATTTTAGTGTGTCGACAGAAGTCATAGATTGAACCTTGTAATATATGGATATTGTACACCTGATTGGTTTATTACCGCTTTTATTTTATTTTTTCCCTCACCGACTGATTGTATTATGTTGTATTGTTTTTGATGACCGACTTGTATTTGCAGGTTGGTTATGGGTCAAAAGGTCATAAGATTCACTATTCTGGTCCATTGCTAGTTCCGTCAGGGAACATGGATCAGATGCTGAAGGATCATGATCGGCAGATCCAAGAAGCAGTTCGAAGAGCTCGAATGGACAAGACAAAGGTCAGAAAAGTTCAGGTTGATGGGAACAAAATAACTAGCAATTCGATATTTGTTTCTGGTCGATGACCCCAATGAAGCCCTGAGAGACGAGTGGTGTGGCTGTGAGGAAGTTCGCTGCAGAATATATAAGTTGGATGCTGGTTTTTCCAATGTTAATATCAGAAAAATTGTTGGATGGGGTTTTTGTATAGGGGGTTGTTAGAAAATAGTTCCATATCCACTGATTGAGTAAAAAAACACTTTCTCTCTGCAGTTTTCATGTGTATTTACTTAAAACCATTCTGCCATTGTTATTTCTGAACTATCGGCCATTCTTGTAGAGCATATTTATTAATGATACGTTGTAGAGTATCTGGAAAGAACTTGACATTTGTTTTATGGTATTAAAGAGAGAGATTGCATAGGCCATGCCTCAGTGTCTTAAGCTCCACCCCGTATATTTGCCATTTGTCTATCCTTGAAATGGTATTGGTGGCAGTCACTAATTTTCATTTTATTTGCATCCTGATTGACGATGATTTGCTTCAAGATGACATTTGTTTTATGGTATTAAAGAGAGATTGCATAGGCCATGCCTCAGTGCCTTGAGATCCAAATGTACATTTGCCATTTCTCTATCCTTGAAATGGTATTGGTGGTAGTCACTAATTTTCATTTTGTTTGCATCCTGATTGACGATTATTTGCTTCAAGATGGATTCAGGTTGTAATCTCATGTGCTGTGCATCTATACATCAAGCGTTCTACATTGTTTGATCATGTGGATCAAACAGTGTGAAGCACTCGTGCATGGTACATGGAACTGTTGATGTCTCTAGAAGATAGTTAATTTACCACAATTTTTGAGTTAAAATAGTGTGAAATTTTAAACTTATGGTAATTTCGTTCAATTTCATGCTTAAAAGTACAAATTTTATTTTTTCTGTATTTTATGATGAATTTTTATTGCAATTTTCCAATGATGATGCAAAAACAAAGGAAAAAAATGATAAAAAATGTTTTTATTTTTTTATTTTTAAAAGAAATTGGATAAATTAGACCTAGCAATCGGATTAAATAGATTTGGGTTAGTTTTTTCGGTTTTGGATTTTTATTTTTTGAGTTAAATTTCGGATTACAATTAGAACTGAAAAATCGAACCAAAACTAAAAATTGAATTTTAAGCAATTCGATTTTTAATATTATCAGTTCAGTTTTGAAATATAAATACGGTTATATTGATTTGGTTCGATTTTTAATATCCAAAAAATGCTAAAATTGAACCAAAGTATCAGCAAAATTACATCATGGGAATGGAACAAAGGAAGTCTCATGTGATTTATGAAGCTAAGATAGGAGAATAAAAAAATCAATGGCCTATTTAGCCCAATTGATTAAAGGGTTACAAACTACTATTTCTTCCCCTTCCATCAATAATCCCATTGGCTCGGGAATCTCAAGTTCTAGTGGAGGTAAAGAAACTCTTACTCCTTAACTTCCTAGATTAGATAAGAGGTTATTGCCCACACATTTTTTTTTGAAATCATCCTTATATATTAAGAACTTAAATCACTGAGCAATACATCAAAAAGAAAAGAGGTGGACAATCCCGCTCTTCACAAACAGACATGGAATTGATTGCTACTAACTAACATATGGATAGCTAAATTCTTTGTTTGTTTAACAAAAGCAATAGAATTCTTCTATGACATCTGCAAAATAAGAAACAACATTGCACTCCTCGATCACAGCCTTTGAAACCATTATACAATCTGTCTGGACACAAATTCAAGCAAAACTCTTTTCCTTCAGCCAGCTTAAATTGAGTGTATGATGATGATTGACATGTTTTTGAGTGCTTTGGAGGTATGATTTTTCATGATTTATGCATGTCGGATGGTTGTGGGTAAGTTGGATTGATGTTGGAAGATTTGAGTTTCTGCAGTTTTCTGGAGATCTGGAAAATGTAACAATGTCGCGAGCGCGATGCTTGTCGTGAACACAACAGAACCGGGTGATTCCAGCATCTCGCGGCAGCCGTGCATCAGTCATGAAGAGTGTTCTTGTTCTGCTCTGAGTCATGAAAGCCAACATGACACGGAGAGGTGTCTGGCTCTGTCACGAGTCGTGACAGTCAGCCATCATGACTCGACAAGTGTAGCTTGTCACGAGTCATGACATTGTGCATGACTCGTGACAGTTTCCGTTTCGTAGGGTGAGTGTTTGGCTTCATCACGAGTCGTGACGGTAAGCCCCTGTCACGAGTCGTGACATTGTGCACAACTCGTGATACCCTCCTCTCCCGCAGCGTGATTCTGGCTACTGTCGCGAGCGCGATAGTGAGCCCCCTTCCTGCCTGCCCTATTTTTCTGAAATGATTTTTCTTGTCTCACTCTGCATGGTTTCTTACTACTGAATGGTTCATGCTTTTGCTTATGCTTGTTAATATAATTGTTCTCAATTGTGTATGTGATTAAATAGTATTATTATTGTTTTGACTCCTGATTTTGATATTGTCTAGTGTTATGTTTCGAGTGAATGAGTTGAGCCTGAAGTGTCATAGTAGTGGATAGATAAGCATGCTTATAAAGGGAAAATGAGTGCAGCTGCCTATGTTGGCCCCGTTTGGGTCTTACGGCGACCTTCGTTATGGTCTTACAGAAAAATGTTTTCTAGACCTCGGTCTCCCCTGCTACCTTCGGGTATAAAATGTTTTTGAGGCTTCGGTCTCCCCTGTAGTGTTTGATACTGTTCGCAGTATCCCCTGTAGTGTATCCGTATCCTTTGCTAGTGACTTTTAGGCTATTGTATGAGACGTTTGGTTTGATGTTCAGTGTAATGTTATGGTTTATGAGTGACTTTGTTTAGTGTTTATTTTGTTATGATTATTGCCATTATTTTATCGTCCTAAGTTAGTGATATGCATATGTTACCTCATGATTTTGCCATGGTAAGAATTTCTACTTGTGTGATGCATCTGAATTCGCATGATTTGATTATATTCCTGTATAGTGTATTGGTTTTGTTTTGTCTGTATTCCTCCCCACTAAGTGTTATCGCTTAGCACGAGTGTTTTCCCGTGTAGGTGGCAGGTCCAGTTCAGTTCGTATCGCGCATCTGCAGGTCGGCCATTAAGAGTTAGAGTTATTCCTTTTTGTATTGTAATTCAGCTCCTGTATTTTTGTATATCATTTTTGTTACGTAATTATGTATTTTGTATAGTGGCATATGTAAATGTTTTAAAGGATTCTTTTTGTAATTGTGTAAGTAATGTATATTTTGTTATGTATATATATATATATATTAAGTTTTTCTTTTGCCTTATAGTATACTTCCGTGTTAATTATGAGTATGTTTTTATGTATGTATATGTATGATATATGTAGTGTATGTGTGCGTGTAGCGCTCCGGTATCCTTCCAACGGGGGTATTGGGGGGTTACAACATGCCAAAACAATATTTATCTATCATGCTCATATTCCACCTACATGTTCATATAGTATACACGAATATCTCAAATTCATATAGTACACTAAGCATACTATAACTCATCAAACATTTCATACATTCTCTCATTTTAATACCCTATATCTTCCTTATGCATAATCATATTGTGACGCGCGTCGAACCTAGCAAAGGCCCTCATAAACGAGACCCACTTTTAGGGCTCGAGGGATTGGTTCGTGTCTTTTGATCTTGGGTGCCACGAGACATCTTGGACACCTATTTCCTAAAAGAACATTGGAAAGGATCATCTAGCCTCATGACACCTTTAGTCACCTTTGAGGTATTTTGGAGTCGCCACCCAATTTATGAGAAATTGAAAAAGGTCATCTAACCTCTATTGGTCTAAACCATAGAAGGTCTTCGGAACTTCACTCTTATTAATGCCTTAAGTTAAATTTATAAATGAGTTTTTAAGAAATTAAAATTCTATCTCTCATCTCACGCGATCATGCATTGAATTTAAAGCGCATCTCAATCACATTGGAAAGAAATAAATAAAGCGATAAAAAAGTAAATAAATTACATAAAAAAGTGGGACGGAATAATCTCCCCAAAATAAGAAAGTATAAGAAATAAAATTTGCCCCAAAATTAATTACAAGGGCCCAAAACGAATAAATAAATATATTAAAATAATTAAAATGTATCATACATAAATCGGGAGATTTATTGAGTTTTAGAAAAATTGGTTCCTTTTTATTAACTTAAAAACTTAGAGAACTATTTTTGGGTAATGATGGAGAAAACCGGGATGAGTGATCCCATTTTATGAAAATTAGTTTCCCATTTGGAAAGTGCGATTTTATTAGTTAAAATAGGACATTGGTCCATTTTATTAGGAAAATTTCCAAGTTATTAATTATTGTAAAAAACACGATTTTCTATAATGCGGACGAATCTAAAATACATTTTTACACACAACATAAAAATAATATGATAAAGGAAATATAACAATTAAAAATGCAAACCCTAAATTCGAAGATCTTTGATCTCCCAATCCTCCATCTCGTGCAAAAATATGATTCGCATAAATAAACAAATTTTGAGGCAACAAAACAAAAAAATAAAATAAAATGTTAGTAAAGTAAATTAAATGAATAATATATAAAAAAAACAATCAAATAATGACTAATAAATAAATAAAATAAATAAGTCAATAAACATAATTAAAAAGTGACAAATAATACAACATCAATAGGAGATAAAACGGCGCAGATTATATTATATTTCATGCACTTTTGGCCTGTTCATACGTTTGGGTATTTTGGGTAAAATAGGAAAGACGTTCGGGTACTGGGTAGAATAGGAGGGAAAGACGCTCGAGTAAAGAAGAGATGAAGAAGGTGTGAAGGACGGAAGCACGACTCGTGCATCCTTGCACGAGTCGTTCAAGGAGAGCACGACTCGTGCATCCTTGCACAAGTCATGCAAGGAGAGTGTGCATCCTTGGACGGACTCGTGCAGGGATGCACGAGTCGTGCATTGCCTTTACGACTCGTGCAAGAATGCATGAGTCGTGAAGGCCACTGTAAGAGGCCGAGTCGTGCAAAAACTCATGATCTGAAGGGGCAATCGGACAATAATGACACATGAAGCAGGAGCATGACTCGGACAAGGATTCACGACTCGTGCAGAAAAGCAAAGACACGACTCAGAAGAAGAGCAGGACTGTTCGAAAAAATCACGAGTTGATCGGAAAAATCAAAAGCATGACTCAGAAACAAAGCACGATCTGGTCGGACAATCACGACTCGAACAAAAACAAAGGCAAGATCCGATCGAGCAATCATGTCTCGGACAAAATAACAAGGGCACAAAATAGACAACCATAAAACAGGGACGAACAGAGTAACGTTAACAAACTATTAAACACAATAACATACCACCAGATACGTCAATAATATTACAACGAACACGCCAATTAATCATAATAAATACTTAAAGTTCGTGTATGATAACAAACACTAACAAACATACGACATATAAATTAATAAGATCAAACGGGAAATAAGCACAGTATGTACAATGAAGAAAATTCAGTAAAACAAAACAAGAAATAGAAAGAAAAAGGAAAGAAACAGGAGGTTTATCCCAGTATTTACCCCCAGATATTGACTTAAGATTGCAAGTGAAGAAGTGCTGGCTTCCTTGTTGATTTACTGGAATAGAAGATTAAAAAACAGAGAATGAATAAGCTTTAGATAAAAGTTTTCGTTGAGAAAAAATGAAAGATGATTGAATCTCAAACATCAAGAATTAATTTCCTAGATTCAAGAGCAATCCCAGAATACTTTGAGAACAAAAATAGTTTTCTTGCTCTCAAAGCTCTTCTTTTTTTTTTTTTTTGGTTCTTTCGGCGTTTTCCAAAATAACCTCCCCCTTCCTTTAGTTCTTCAACTTTTTCCTTTCATATGTCCCCTTAGGAATTAGGGTTTTTCTTTTTCAAATCAGATTTTTCCTTTTTAGAATCAGACATGTAGCCTGCATTTTCCAACAAAATCCCATGAAAATAAAAAAAGAGGCATTGGGGGAGAGAAACGTGCGTGAGGCACGCACCTCACCTGTGAGATGTGCCTCACATAGTGAGGTTGCATCTCACGTTGGTAAGATGGGCCTCACGTTGTGAGGCTGCATCTCACGTGGGTGAGATGAGCCTCACCCCACAGGCCCCCAATATATATATATATATATATTTTTTTTTTAAAAACAAAAAGCATTTTTTTTCGAGGAAATCATCACTTCTATTTGTCTTTTGCCTGTGAACAGGCATCATTCTCATCATCAGGTAACTTCGGTCTGGGCTGCCTTAGGACCCGGTGTCTACAGTTGCCCCCAGTTTTGGGGAACATAGTGCCTGGGTGCCTAGGTGAACCAAAACTCAAAGAGTGAAGGAAGAGGCGCGTACCTGAGGCAGCTGTCTTCCTGGTCACGAGAATGAAATCAGCTCTTTAAGTCACCGTATAGACTGCGGAGCGATTTTCATCCTTCCGGGTGATGTGCCGAGTCTGTTCCAGACTTACAAAACGCGAGAATTGCTCTTATGAGCTGCAACGAGTCTGCTCTAGACTTACAAAGTGCAAAGTGTCATCCTTAGATAGTGATGCGCCAAGTTTGCTTCAGACTTACAAAATGCGGGAAGTGCTCTCTTGAACTGCACCGAGTCTGCTCCAGACTTACAAAGTGCGAGGGGTCCATCCTCAGATGGTGATGCACCGAGTCTGCTCCAGACTTACAAAATGCGAGAATTGCTCTTCTGAGCTGCACCGAGTCTACTCCAGACTTACAAAGTGCAAAGTGTCATCCTTAGATGGTGATGCGCTGAGTCTGATTCAGACTTACAAAACGCGGGAAGTGCTCTCTTGAGCTGCATCGAGTCTGCTCCAGACTCATAAAGTGCGAGGGGTCCATCCTCAGATGGTGATGCGCCGAGTCTGCTCCAGACTTACAAAATGCAAGAATTGCTCTTCTGAGCTGTACCAAGTCTGCTCTAGACTTACAAAGTGCGGGGGTCCCATCTTCAGATGGTGATGCGCCGAGTCTGCTCTAGACTTACAAAACGTGAGAATTACTCTTCTGAGCTGCACCGAGTCTGCTCCAGACTTATAAAGTGCGGGGGTCCCATTTTCAGATGGTGATGCGCCGAGTCTGCTCTAGACTTACAAAATGCAAAAATTGCTCTTCTGAGCTGCACCGAGTCTGCTCCAAACTTACAAAGTGCGGGGGTCCCATCTTCGGATGGTGATGCGCTTAGTCTGCTCCAGACTTACAAAACACGAGAATTGCTTTTCTGAGCTACACCGAGTCTGCTCCAAACTTACAAAGTGCGGGTGTGCCACCCTCAAATGGCGATGGTTTTCATTTAGATATTTCTTGCAAAGTTACGTGCACCGAAGTATATACAAGAAATTGTGTGTGTATGACATGAGATGTAAATGCTTGTAAAAACGGATAAACCACGTCCTAGGCGGTCAAGGGTCTGTTGAAGATACGGCTTGGCTACTCCACCATGCCCCCAAGGATCCAGAAAAGTATCATATTGGCTTTAGGGATTCTAACCCAAAACCCGTTCTGAAAGACCCGTTAGGTGTGCATCTTTGCCCTCCGGTCAATGATCATATGCCCAGGATTCTGACCCTTGTCCCTGCATCATACACTATCCACTTGATGGGAGATCATCTAAAGTAATGCCGCCTTATTGCTCCGGGCATCGAAAGTCATTATTTTAAAGGTAGTGCGTCCCTTGTGGATTTTCACACTAGCTTTTCTTTGAGGAAAATGTGTTTTTTTTGGATTTTCACGTAACCCCGTGCCTAACTTTTGCCTGGAATGGACCTAACCCAATCCAGCGGCTTTTTTTTTAAAGGACAGACTGCCTGTTTTTAGGTTTTCACCCTATTCTCTTGCCTAACTTTTGCTTAGAGAGCCAATTACGGTTTTCATCTCTAATGGTTTTTTTTATTATTATAATTGGGCCTAAATGTAACACCCCGATACCCCCATTGGAAGGATACCAGAGCGCTACTACGACACTCACTTAAAACATTCATACATCACAGCGGAAGCATACAATAACAATAATAAATAATCTTATAATCTTAACATATAATCAAAATATATTATATACATCATCAAATACATATATCAATGTACCCAAAAATTTCTTAATTACATAACCAAAATGATATACAAAAAGAATACAGAAGGAGTACAAAAACAAAACTCTACTCCTAGTGGCCAACCCTGCAGATGCGCGCCTCGACCGGAACAAAAACCTGCCACCTACATGGGAAAACAACCCATGCTAAGCGATAACGCTTAGTAGTAAGAAACAAAGATAACAGAGCACTATACAATAATATCATGCAAAAACATATATAAATAAGCATCAACAGACTGAATTCTCTAAGAAGCAGAAATAGAGATACATGAATCATAATCACTATAAGAAAGTAGGGCTTAATAACAGTATGCATAAAACAATTACACTAACTGAAATCACTTAATAATCATAACACTTCACTAAGCAAAATGCTAAACACTTCAAACAGTAGCCTAAATTTTAGTGGTGGTGGATACGGGAACACTACACTACAGCATCAAAAAATGGAGATCGAAGCCTCAACACTATCACTAATCACTAGACCCTAAGCGGGGTCATCGCAAGGCCCAAACGGGGCAACAAAGGTAGCTGCACTCACTATCCCTTTATAAGCATGCTTATCTATCCACTACTATGACACTTCAGGCTTAACTTACTCACTCACAATTACAATACTTTAAATTTTCCAAAGACACGAATCTAAACATTATCATTATCATTAATCACTAAAACAAAAGCTAGAACAAAATATCATCAAGGCATGAGCAAAACCATGTACCATGCAATAATGTGAAACCATGCAAAGTGGGCAAAAAGAATCAATTCAGAAAATAGGGTAGGCAGGAAGGGCCTCTGTCATGATCGCAACAGAGCACAGGGTACCCCGTCGCACGCTCGTGTGAAGGCATGCTTGCGACGAATCACAGCTTGGCAGACGCTCTCTTTATCGAGCTCTGTCGCGCTTGTGATAGAGACCGGGCACTTCCCCTTCGCGTTCGCGCTCGGCGGCACACTCGCGCTGGGACTCGGCTTACCGAAGCGCGACCTACTGAGCTCTCTGTCGCGCTCATGACAGAGGGCTCCTCAGCAACACAAAGGCCTTTTCGCACTCTGTTGCGCTCGCGATAGAGACGAGAATTACCCAGAATTTGCACTTCACTGCACTTCTTCCCAACTCAACCAATACTCAAATCCACTCAATCATGCACTAACACTTACCTCATCACTCAAATGCATACCAAACTTATTAAAATCAAATTATAAACATCATACACTAATTATTATCAAGAATTTCACTCAAACTTCAAATTAAATCACAAGAACATTCAAGCTAGAAAATTTACCCTAACTCATGCAATTCCCCTTCAAAACCCACATGCAATCATTCTCAACATTAACAAGTAAAGCCATCACACCCACCCAAATAACCCATACATATACACATATCATACAGTCAAAATTCCAGAATTTAAAACACAACACACACACACAATGATCCAAAAAGAACAAAGCAGACAACTCCCAAACCTCAAAATGAAGCTTCAAACCGTCTACTTCAAGATCCCACTTTCTCTTTTCCTTTGCTCTTCCTTATTTCCTCTGATTCTTGCACAAAACCTAGCCAAATACACACTAAATCAAACCGAAAAATTCAAACCAAAGCAAGACGAGATGAAGGAAGAAGAAGAAACCCAAATCAAAACCCAAGCACTTACCCCTTGAACCAGCTCAAACTCAGAGAAATCCAAACTCAAACCTCAAATAAGCACACAAGGGAGGGGTTGAGTGCAGAAAATAAAGAAAGGAAGAGTAGAGAGAATGGGAAAGAGTGAAGAAAGAGGGGAAAGAGACAGCTTCCACGGGAAGCTATCCCATTTTTTGCCCCTCCCTTCCCTCTCTCTTCCCTTTTCATTAAATGCTCACCTACCAAGACACATGGCATGCTCCTATTGGACCCAAGAATCCCAATCTTTGACTTTCTTTTTATCCTTGGCACCAAATACACTACTCACTAGATAAACTCTTCACTTAACACTTAATCCTTGGTACCATACACATAATCCACTAAACAAACTCTTCACTTAAAAACTTTAATTTATTCTTCAATTAGGTCCTTAATTATCCAACTTCCCATATGCATAATTTACTGAAATACCCTTAATTTCCCGACTTAGCATGCAAATTTCGACTAGGCCCTTTTTGTGTCGTTACACTAAAGATGTTACAGGAGATCCCTTAAGGGTGACATACATGTGCTTACATCCTAAATCATGGTTGCATGGGCTTGATTGTCCTCTTAATGGTGCTATAGGTTTGGCTTCAGAATTGATGATAGGATGAATTGGCCGAAGCATCTGAGCAGTGAGAACAGCAGAGGATAGACAGTAATAATGTGCTAGTTTTACACCAGAACTAGACAACTTTAAGCATGCAAAATGAGACATGATTATTACCTAAATGCATATGTTTCAGTTTAATTTCATGACACATGATCATTATTTGGCATTAATTTCAAAAGTACAAAATCTCATCTAATCTTTTTGTAGATCCTGGTAGAATCAAACTCCTGTTATCAATCAGTGCTCTTGGGTTTTCGTGATCGAAAATTTTCTCTCAGCTCTTATTTTTTTTTCTTTGAACGCGGATTCTAGATGCAATGTTGGGGATGAGACTTAACTCAAATGCATGAATGCACTCGTGGCTCCCCGCTTGAGTTCAAGAAACACCATATGCCTCTTCCTACGTACCAAACCTTATTAGAAGGTCATCTCCGCTAATTGAATAAGACTGAATCAAGAATCAAGAGGTCTTACTTTGGTTGCAACATTAGGCTTAGGTAGATGGCTATCAAAGAAGGATCAGGTCGCTAGAGAAAAATGGCCGCAATATTTACTCAATTGATGGGTGAACCGTTCTCAGCTCAGTTGCATATACAAAGGTATTCTTGAATTTGGGCTTGATAACATTTTAGCTCCTCAAGATCAGAATAACAATTAAAAAGATAATCGTTGAAACTCATCAAGTGGTTACTATCTTGAGCTCTATTTCTTTTTTCTTTTTCCTTTTTTTTTCTTCTTTTTTTTCTTCTTTTTTTATGTGTCTGACCTTGCAGAGTTTGTGAATAACTAAACCCTCTTCCTTATGTGTAAACTCATCCTTATCTGGGCGAGCTTTGATAGCCTAAAAGATTATCAATGAAGTACATCCGTCCTTATTAGAGCAGCCATTCTTCTAAGGGGAGATAAAAATCATTTTAGGCGAAGGGTAGTTTCAATATGTGTAACAACAAAATCGGTACGCATTTAGCATACCAGCACAAAGGCTCAACGGGCTGGCGAGTGATTGTAAAATAAAGGTAGAAAATAGTCATTTAGAGAGCTATGCAATGAAGGGCTGCCTAAATCATTTTCTAGGTTCCGTCTTATCCAGGGATTGCTTTGATGGGTAATCAGAAAGGTTCTAGTGCTCTTAGTGAGTTTTCATCCAATCCCCTAATTGCAACTAGTTTTTCTTTCTTTTATTTATTTTCTCTTTTTATTCTTCTTCTTTCTTTTTCTTTCATCTCTCTGAATTTCCCTCTCTACAGGAGTTATATTAGATGCTATCAAGATTTTCTTTAGGTTTTTCAAAGTTTCGAGATTAAATACAGTAGTATTAATTGAATTAATATAAAAAATGAATGCATCATGATCATGTGAAATGAAATCATTAGAAACATTCATGCAAATAAGTAAAATCGTTCATCTTATTGAAATTGCAAAGATTGTCATGAGAAGTTCTTAGAATAAAAGAACAAAGCATCTAAAAAATCATAATCTTCTGCGATCGTATTCATGGTGGGGGGACTGCATTATAGCCCGCCTTCTTCTTCTTCTTCTTCTTCTCCCCTTTCTCAGAATCAGTGATCTCCTTGGAATCAATAAGATCTTGGATTTTATTCCTCAAAGTCCGGCAATAATCTATCAAGTGCCCAGTATGTTGATGGTAGGCACAGTACAGATCATCTCTGTGCCCTGGCTGTCCTTGATTCATAGCTGGCTTGGGCAATAGTGGTCTTAGCTTCCCCTCCTTTGTCAATTTCTCTAAGACCCAAGACAGAGAGCGGCCTAAATTGGAATAGTACCTCTGAGTTTGCCCAACCTCGGTAGCTGAAATCTCAACTGCCTTATCATTCCCATCATTACTATCCCTAGCACTGCCTAATCTGTACCCCGACTGGTTCCTGAAATTTTTCCCAGCAAAGTTACCTTTGCTTTCTTTCTTTGCTAGGTACTCACCCTATGCTTCGATAGCTATGTCCTTTAAGGACTCCCAGTCCTTCAACCCTTTCATTTTTAGTCCGTCTCTTAGGTAAGGGATAGCATTCCAAATGAATAATTGAATCTGATCAGGGGTATCAGGTTTGCACTTCATCTCCATAACTCGGTTCCTCCACCGAGTGAGGTACTCATGAAAAGACTTCCCAGCCTTCTGCTGCAGTAGCTCTAAATCCTTCAATGTGACCTCCATCCTGGTACTACAATCGTATTGCTTTAGGAACTCTTCAGTCAATAAGTCCCAATCTTCTTTGGACCTTCTGTCCAACCCGCGGTACCAGTCAATGGCAGCCCTTATGAGACTCAAGCAAAAGTACTCTATCTTCTAGTTCCTTGTCAAAGTTGTTCCTTTCATGACCAGTGAATATTGCTTAATGTGCACAGCAGGGTCAGAAGTGCCATCAAACTTGGGAATATCGGGCATCTTGAAGTTTTGAGGGATCAGATCATCACTATCCAGCTCTCGATCCTCAGGGTTCATTCCTCTTCCTACCGTTAACATCCTTGTCATGGCTTCAAACCTTTCCTCCATTTTTCTCCACATCGCATCCTCCAGCTTAGGCGACTTCCCCTTTACTACCATCTGTTCCTCTTACTCCTCCCATAAGTCAATCTCAGATTTAGGGCCTTCTCTATGTTCAATAGGCACTGGTGCTCTTGGCTCAACAGTAAGTGGATCAACTGCCGCTGGGGGATCCTCTCTTGTAGCCCCTTATTCATCTTGCCCCCTAATTGGAGCAATAACCTGTTGCCCCGCAAGTGGGGCTAGGGTAGTGGCAAGGTTGCCCATCATCGCCATTATTCTGGCCTCAAAATCTTCCATTCTTTTCCCTACTTCTTCGGCAATCATTGCCCTAGTTGCATTAGAACCACTTGATGGATTAGACATGCTTGTCTCTACTGATGATTCAAAAGACAATATCTCACTACCCTCTGAAAGAGAATCTGAACTCTGATTTGACACTAGCTCTTGCAATCCAAAGAGTGAAATCTTGCTTAACCGACCGTCGGGACCTCTAAACCGCTTGGACGAATCTATGATGGCTACAGAACACACCTTTATTAGGATGATGCATGATCAAAGTGAAATGCGTGGTCATACTGATGCAGTATAGACAAACACATGCAAGCAGATAGATCCTTTCGACCTTATTTCTCCCACACACGAGGTAGTGTAGTCTCTTTCTTAGGTGGGCTTTATCCAAGGGTCAATAGGGGACCCATCGGACACGCATGGTGCACGGTGAAAAATCGGCAGCATAACATCTCTTGCCTAATATACATGCGTATGGGTGTTTGGCCATTATGTATTTATACAATTCAACTAAATTAAGACGGGCCCACCAGGGCATGAAAGCCTTTGATGAAAGACCATTTAATTTGATTAATTTTGTTCAATATGTGACGGCCCAAATAACAAGCATGGTATTATGGTACATTTCACCTAGTGGAAGTATTTATTGCCATTACATAAGCTTTGGTCAAAGGTGATGATACTTTAGGGCTACCCAAGCATGGTCCCTGCCAATGGGTCTAGCTCATCAGGAGTATAGCGACCAATCAGGTATCCATTTGATATACCATTTCATGGTACAAGGCTTGGGCTGGTGATTATCCTTAGCATTTCCCTACATTGAGTGAACGTAGGGTCGTGTTTTAGAAATGCACCGGGATAAAATAGGGACCAACTAGCATAATTCTAAGGCTCTAGTGAATGCAATGCAATTTCGATTAGAAATGGAATTTTTGATTCTTAATAACTCAATTATAATTTTAACTTAAGTCACTTTCGAAGTGAAGTTTCGATCATCCCCCAGTGGAGTCGCCACTGTGACGCGCGTCGAACCTAGCAAAGGCCCTCATAGACGAGACCCACTTTTAGGGCTCGAGGGATTGGTTCGCGTCTTTTGATCTTGGGTGCCACGAGACATCTTGGACACCTCTTTCCCAATAGAACATTGGAAAGGATCATCTAGCCTCATGACACCTTTATGCACCTTTGAGGTATTTTGGAGTCGCTACCCAATTTATGAGAAATTGGGAAAGGTCATCTAACTTCTATTGGTCTAAACCAGAGAAGGTGTTCAGAACTTCACTCTTATTAATGCCTTAAGTTAAGTTTATAAATGAGTTTTTAAGAAATCAAAATTCCATCTCTCATCTCACTCGATCATGCATTGAATTTAAAGCGCATCTCAACCACATTGGAAAGCAATAAATAAAGCGATAAAAAAAGTAAATAAATTACATAAAAAAGTGGGACAGAACAATCCCCCAAAATAAGAAAGCAAAAGAAATAAAATTTGCCCCAAAATTAATTACAAGGGCCCAAAATGAATAAATAAATACATAAAAATAATTAAAATGCATCATACATAAATCGGGAGATTTATTGAGTTTTAGGATCATTGGTTCCTTTTTATTAACTTAAAAACTTGGAGAACTATTTTTGGGTAATGATGGAGAAAACCGGGATGAGTGATCCCATTTTATGAAAATTAGTTGCCCATTTGGAAAGTGCGATTTTATTAGTTAAAATAGGACATTGATCCATTTTATTAGGAAAATTTCCAAGTTATTAATTATTGTAAAAAATATTATTTTCTATAATGCGGACGAATCTAAAATACATTTTTACACACAACATAAAAATAATATGATAAAGGAAATATAATAATTAAAAATGAAAACCCTAAATTCGAAGATCTTTGATCTCTCAATCCTCCATCTCGTGCACAAATATAACTCACATAAATAAATAAATTTTGAGGCAACAAAATAAAAAAATAAAATAAAATGTTAGTAAAGCAAATTAAATGAATAATATATAAAAAAATAATCAAACAACGACTAATAAATAAATAAAATAAATAAGTCAATAAATATAATTAAACAGTAACAAATAATACAAGAACAATAGGAGATAAAATGGAGCAGATTATATTATATTTCATGCACTTTTGGCCTGTTCATACGTTCGGGTATTTTGGGTAAAATAGGAAAGACGTTCGGGTACTGGGTAGAATAGAAGGGAAAGACGCTCGGGTAAAGAAGAGCTGAAGAAGGGGTGAAGGATGGAAACACGACTCGTGCATCCTTGTAATGACCCAAATCGGGCCTAGTTGGAAGTTGTGTATTTGAGTGGACATTTAACTGTATTTCGGTAATTTGTGCGTGTCGAGATTTGATCATTAAGGACTTAATTGCAAAATTAATTAAAGATGTTAAGTGCAGGAATTATCTAGTGTGTGTGTGGTGTTTGGTAACAAGGATGTAAGGCAATTATCTTGTCACACCCAAAACTGGGCCTAGTCGAAATATGCTTGCTCAGTCGGAGTGAGTGAGGGTAATTCGGTAATTTGTGCATGAGGAATTTGGATAATAAGGGCTTAATGGCAAGTAATTAATTAAGTATGTTAAGAAGAGAAATGTTAGAGTGTGCTTGTAGTGTATGGTTGTAGGGTGCTTGTTGGGGGTTTTTATCTAGTGTGTGTGTTGTTTGGTAACATGGACTAAAGGCAATAATATAGTGGATTGTGTGTTTGGTACCTAAGATGGAAAATATCTACTCAAGTATTATATGGTGTATGTGAGGGAATGGTGCCTTAGTGTTTAATAGTCAAAAGAGGAGTTTTGGTCCAATAGGAGGTTGCCAAGTGGGTTTGGTAGGTGGACAATTAATGGGAAAATGAGAAAAAGAGAAAAAGAATGAGGGAGAAGAGCAGATCACATTTTCTACTCTCTCTTCTCCTCCTCTTTGTTTTTCTTTCTTTTCCTTTTCCCGTTTCTTGTTTCCCTTCCGTGGCTGTGTGTGATTTGGCGTCTCGGTGGAGCTTGAGGATTGCTTGAAGAGGTAAGTTGGGGTTTAAGGCTTCCTGCATGCTGTTCTTCTTCTTCTTCTTCAACTGGTTTTAATTGAGTTAGGGTTTGGACTAAGGATTTTGTGGGTTTCTGGTTTGTGCAAGCTTTGGAGTGCAAGAAGAAGTTTCAGGACAAGGATAGGATTGAAGATTGAACTTGAAGTGTGATTTTGGATCTTCAATTTCCAGGTTTGGGAAATTTTCTTTATATATATGATTCTTTGTATATTCATGTATGATATAAGCTTTGTTGTTGATGATTTAGGATGATGGCAGTGAGTGTTGGTTAAATTGTTTATTTGTGCATGTGAATAGGTTTTTGAGTGAAAACTGGGTTAGAATGCACTTGACCTTTCTTCGGTTATTAGACCGTATTGTGAGTTTTAGAACTCCAATAGATATGAGAAAAGTTCTGTTTGAAATCTAAGACATATTCCTACAAATGTCTTAGAAATATGTTTGAGTTAATTTTACCTGTAAGGATCTGAAAAATGGTCATGAAGTAGAGCTATCTTCTCTAGCCGGGTTTAGGGGAGCATTATAAATTGTTTAGATCCTATCTGAATCTGTAGATGCCCAATTAATCTGAAATTTGTTGCATTTGAAATTTAACATCTTAGGGAACAAGTATTAAGAAGGAAGGTTTGTCTAAAAATGTCGTTTCGATGTCCGTTTAGTCTGAACAAAATTGATGTTGTTGGGTTTTTGTTTGGAATCCCGTGGCTCTGTCACAAGTCGTGACAGTAAGCCCTTGTCACTAGTAGTGACTACTGTCACGAGTAGTGACAGTAAGTCAAGCCCTTGTCACTAGTAGTGACGACTGTCACGAGTCGTGACAGTAAGCCCCGGTCACTAGTAGTTATGACTGTCACTAGTAGTGACGACTGTCACGAGTCGTGACAGTAAGCCCCTATCACTAGTAGTGACGACTGTCACTAGTAGTGACAGTAAGTCAAGCTCTTGTCACTAGTAGTGACGACTGTCACGAGTCGTAACAGTAAGCCCCTGTCACGAGTAGTGACAGCCTCCTCTCCCACAGCATGTTTCTAAATGTCTTCTGTCTTGAATTTTGATGTTTTAATTCTTGTCCTTTGTTCATTTTAACTTATGTTCTGGTTTTAATAGTTATTTAATGTCACCTCAGTTTTTAAGTTATATATAAATGTAATGATTTCCGTTGTATTAATGCATGATCAGTTATGAACTCTATGTGTGATCGGAAATTTCGCTATGATGAATTAGCGGAATATTATGGTTAATGTCTGATTGCAGTAATATGCCTAGCCTATGAGCTCAATGTGCCTTGTTTATATAATTGGTTTATGCATATTAAATATTATGGCTGTTTATATTGAGCATGAGGTATTAGAAGGTGAATGTTTTGTGATTCTGCATGTCGATGTATGAATTACTATTTACGATCATTGGTGGTATAATATGGTTCCTTACATGTGATATTGATATGCCTTGAATAATGAACAATGTTAAAGTGTGTGATTGGGTTGCTATATAAATTATTTTATGCATGACCGACATTATGAATTTATTTATGAGTCTATCATACTATGGGTTATGTATGATGATATATATATATATACATATGATGTTATTCGAAACATGATCTGTTTTATGCATGACCCGCGAGAGTCAGTCTAGTGGATAGTTAGGCATGCCTAATAGAGTCTATATAAGTGTAGCTGCAGCGCCCTTTGAACGATTTGGACCCCGATCAGGTCCCCGAATGGTTCCTCGCGAACCCTATTATGTGTATGTGTATGGATCTTGTTTAAGGTCCTGTTCAGGGAAATGCTTTTGAAATGTGGAAAGTGATTGTGCTTTGCGATTCGTACCTGTAAGGTACAGTTTGTTACTCGTTATCCACTATTTTGAGTCAGCAGGTATTTCGTTTGCTTTATCTGATATGAATATGAGAATATGATATCCGAATGTGTAAGATTTCAGTCATGCGAATCATTTATGAATTCGAATGTGATTATGAATCTCTGATTGGGTTAAATGTGACTCAAACATGCCTATTATGTGCGATTATTCATATATACCGTATTATGACTGTGTTTGAATATAATCAATTGTGATTATAAGTATGTGAATCAAAATATGTATTAATGTGCTCTTGACCTTGGAATGTTATATATGTATGGTGTTATGTTGCGTGCGCTCTCTCTCTTTCTCTCTCTCTAGTTTATCCTATTGTGGTGATTTCGGCGTGTGTTCATGTGTTTACATTTCAAGGCATGATATTGCATGGATTAGAGTCGAGCAGTGGAAGTGTGGTGATTTGATGTTATACCTTGGGTTTCATTTAGTGTATGCGTCTTGTGACATGATTAAAGTATGTGTTGATACCTGGTAATGATGTATGGTAGTTGAGTGTATTATTGCTTGGTAACTGTGTTGCATGAGAACGGGTTTTCGCTAAAGTAACGGTACCTTGGTATGATATTTGCATGTGTAATTGTTCACGAGATTATATATGGTGAAGTGTTGCTAGCTGATCTCTCGGCGAGCCCGGTAAGTATATGCATGAGAGTTTGTAGGTAGATTTACATGAATATCTGTATCTACTGTGACCCTTTGTCTACTTGGGGCTTTGCTTAATATGATATAAGAGTGTAGTATTCGGACGAATATGATATTGAGATGAGTACTCAGGTAAAATGTATAAGTATGTGTGCATGATCTTCTGAATGCATGGCTTTCCTATGCAAGCTTGTATATCTATCTGTTATGGTTATTTGCATGTGCCATTTACATATGTGACTTGCTTTGGCGACCATTGTGAATGGTCATCCATATTGCTTGTATGTTCTCCCCACTAAGCGTTTATCGCTTAGCACGGGTTCTTTTTCCCGTGCAGGTGGCAGGTCTGGTCCGGTTCGAGTCGCACATCTACAAGGATTGGCCACCTAGGAGCTATGAGTTTTGGGATTTTGTTCAGCTTCTTTATTTTGGATTTTGTAATTCTGTATAAAATGTATATGTAACAACATGTAAAGATACTTATGTAATATTCTGGACCATGTAAATATTTGTTATTAAGAATTTCCCCTATTTTATCGTCTGTTTGTAACTTCTGTTGCTTGGTGGGGAAATTTACATATCTGTATGTTTCTGCTTGGTGTACGTGCATTGGTGAAGTATGTATGTTCAGTTTTACTCCTCAAGTTTTAAATTCTTCTGTATTTTTATACGCTTTGTATCGCTTATATCCGGTAACACACCTACTCGTACGGCTTCCTACTCCCTCATGGATGGGGTTGCCTACGTATGGGTTGGGGTGTTACATATCTAGTGGATTGTGTGTGTTGTACTAAGGATTGAAAATATCTACTTAAGAATTATCAAGTGAGGTAGGTGTATGGTACAAGGATTTAGTGTGTTTATAAGAAATTATCTTGTGTATTATGTGCATGGTGCTTTGATGATGAGTGAGCCAAGGTTAGGACACATGGGACCATGGGTTTGTGACACATGGCTTGTTAGGTGATGGCAATTAATGAAAAAGGAAGAGAGAGGGAAAGGAGGGCAGAATTTGATGAAGCTTCCTGAGGAAGCTGTTTCTTCTCCCTCTTTCCTCACTTTCCCATTCTCTCTCCTCACCCTTTCTTCATTTTTATACTCCCCACTTCTTCCCTTGTGTGTTTCCTTGAATTTGAGGTTGGATTTCTGAGTTTAAGAGCTGGGTTTTGCAAGGTAAGTGCTTGGATTTGTTGAGGTTTCTTCTTCATCATCATCTTCTTCTTTATTTCTTGTTTTGTATGAGTTAGTGAATGGCTTGATTTAAGTGTGTTCTTGGCTGGGTTTTGTGAAAGAATCGGAGGAGAAAAGAAAGAGCAAAGGACAAGAGAAGGTTGGATTTTGAAGTGATCGGTTTGAAGCTTCGATTTTGAGGTTTGGGAGTTGATTCTTCTATTATGTTCAGTTGGAAGTCTATTACCCTAGTTCTCATTTTGGATTTAATGTGTATGTGTTTTGTGTCTTGTAAATTCTAGAAATTTTAAATGATTTTTTTGAGTAAATGCATGTGTCATGATGATGTTAGATGGGTTGTCATATAGTTGTGATGATAAGGTATGATTTTGGCAAATTCTGTTTAGTTTCATCTGACTTCTGTGTAATGTTTTTGTCCTAAGTAGAGTTTTAGACCTCCAAATTGAGTTATTCATGATCCATTGGAACCGTGACTTATATTTTTATAAAAGTCTCCGAATGACCTTGAGCAAATTCATGCTCTAAGACCCTAAAAATTAGCCAAAATTGTAGTGTCTCTGTTTGGGTCGGGTTACTTGAATAATATAGGTTATTTAGCTCATATCTGAAGTTATAGATGTTAAAATGACCTAATCTTTTTCTCATGTGATTCTTAACATCATAAGTATCAATTGTTAAGAAGGAAGTTTTTCCTAAAAATGAGTTTTGGGGGTTGGTTTAGCCGATGCAAAGTAGGGGTGAGAAACTTCCCTGATAGTCTGCCTTTCGTGGAGCTTGTGAGGGAGGCTTCTGTCGCGAGCGCGATAGAACCTAGTTGTTAAAGGTGTTTTCTCTTATTTTGAACCCCATGGTTGGCTTGAACAGTTTCCCTTCTTTACCCTCCTTTAGGTTGTGTATTTTGGTATGTTTTCCCTTCCGAAATGCATCCGATCTTCTTTGGAATTGTCTTGAACTTACTCACCACTTGTTTAGAGTTTTGAGATGAATAAAAATGATTAATAATTGAAAGTTATGAGTAATTGATGCTTTTCCATAAGAGTTTGATAATGGAATTAAGTGTGCATATGCTTGTAGTTGTTGAAGGTGACATGTTATGTGATATTAGTTATTTGTGATTGAATCATGATGAAATGCTTGGGTAATTGCAATGTGTATGATAAAGTGCATAGAGTATATAGAGTATAGAGTCTTTATATTAAGCCTGACTGGTCATAGTAGTGGATAGATAAGCATGCTTATAAAGGGATATATGAGTGCAGCTGCCTATGTAGGCCCCGTTTGGGTCGTTCGGCTGACCTCCGAGATGGTCATTTTTGTGTAGTAATAAAACGTTTTGAGACGTCGGTCTCCCCCTTGCCTTCGGGCCCAAAAGTGTTTTTGAGGCTTCGGTCTCCCGTGTAGTGTGTGATCGAGGCTACGGTCTCTCATAATTGATACTGTTTGCAGTATCCTCTGTCGTGTAGTGCTCTCGTATCCACAACTATTGAGTTTCAGGAGAATGTTTGAGATGTGTTAGTGTATGTTCAGTTGAGTGTTATAATTGTTTCGTGCAGTGTTATAATTAAATTGAGTGGCTAGAATTAGTGATTATGTTTTGATATAATTCTGGTATGTCGTGCATGTGATATCTCGTGTGTTGTCATGGTAAGTATTTCAGTATGTGTACATATTTGTATATGCATGAATTATTGTAATCATGTTTAGTGTACTGGTTTCTGTCTGTATTTGTTCCTCCCCACTAAGCATTATTGCTTAGCACGGGCTGTTTTCCTGTGTAGGTGGCAGGTTTATGGTTCGGTTCGCGTCGCGCATCTGCAAGGTTGGCCACATAGGAGTTAGAGTTTTATTTTGTTTTTAGCCTTTGAAATTTTATGTATAGAAGTTCTGTATATTGTTATGTAATTTGTATATTACTATTGTAAATGATATGAAGGATCCTTATGTAATTTTTGTAAGTAATGTATATTTTATTATGTTATTGTTTGCTTCTGCTGAGATGTATGCATGTGTGTCTGTGTTGTCGGGTAGCGCTCCGGTATCCTTCGAACGGGGGTATCGGGGTGTTACAATCCTTGCACGAGTCGTGCAAGGAGAGCGTGCATCCTTGCACGAGTTGTGCAAGGAGAGCACGACTCTTGTAGGGATGCACGAGTCATGCATTGCCTTCACGACTCGTGCAAGAATGCACGAGTCATGAAGGCCACCGTAAGAGGTCGAGTCGTGCAAAAACTCACGATCCGAATGAGCAGTCGAACAATAATGAAACGTGAAGCAGGAGCACAACTCGGATGAGGATTCACGACTCGTGCAGAAAAGCAAAGACATGGCTCAGAAAAAGAGCAGGACCGTTCGAAAAAATCACGACTCGATCGGAAAAATCAAAAGCATGACTCAGACACAAAGCACGATCCAGTCGAACATTCACGACTCGAACAAAAACAAAGGCAAGATCCGATCAGGCAATCACGTCTCGGACAAAATAACAAAGGCACAACACAGACAACCATAAAACAGGGATGAACAGAGTAACATTAACAGACTATTAAACACGATAACATACCACCACATATGTTAATAATATTACAACGAACATGCCAATTAATCATAATAAATACTTAAAGTTCGTGTATCATAACAAACACCAACAAACATACGACATATAAATTAATAAGATCAAATGGGAAATAAACACAGTATGTACAATGAAGAAAATTCAGTAAAACAAAACAAGAAATAGAAAGAAGAAGGAAAGAAACAGGAGGTTTATCCCAGTATTTACTGTCACACCCCAAAATGGCCCTGGAAGAATTACAGAGTTTTTGTTCGAAAAAGGTAAGTTTATGTGCGAGAGTTCTGTCGCGAGCGCGACAAGTATCGCGGGCCCGACAGAGTCTTCCAGCGGTTCTTGAACTTCAGCTGGTTGGTGCGGGCGTGACCGTTCTGTCGCGAGCGCGACAGAACCCCCTCGCGAGATGTGTGCATAAGTGGGTTTTAAGAGACCTTGAGATGTGTATTGGACACTTGGCATCGTAGGAGAGTGACACTTGGCGTCGTAGGAAAGAGACAAGTGGCAAGAGATGAATTTAATATGAATTGAATGGAAAATAGTTAGTTTGGTCAGAAAGGAACAAGATGAACTAAGTGGACTGAAGGGGATAAACATGGTTGACTAAAGGTAAAGTTGTAATTAATTTAAAGTGGTTAACATTAAAGGAAGCAGTAATTTTGGGGATGAGGATGAAGTTGGCTGCCTTTTTCTTCTTCTTATCACGTTGGATTTGCTTGGGACATTAGCTTTTCTTTTCTTTCTTTCTTCTTTGGATTCTCTACCGTTTCCTTACTTTGCTCTCTCTTTGTTCTTCTCCCTTAGATTGTTTTGAGTGATTCATTTGGGATAGTTTGAAGAAAGTAAAGTGAAGAGTTGAGTTTGATCTTCCAAGAGGGTAAGTCATGTGTTTTAGATGGTCCTAATCTTTGTTTTGCATATTCCTATTTTGGATTTGAAGTGAAAATAAAGAGTAACCCAAGTGTTTTGCTTGATTTTGTCAAGCTGCGAACAAGAAGGTGACAAAGGCAAAGAGAAAGTCGGATTTGAGTAAAAAGCGCGAGATCGAGGTTCTAAGAGGTAGGGATCGTGTGCGGTTTTATTTTACTCGTTTTGATTGCTTGTTGTGATATATGACGTATGAATATGCATATGCTGTGGTTATATGAGTGTTAGATGAGTTGTACATGTTTTATAGTTGTGAAGTGTGTTATGGGTAAAATTCTGTTTAGTTGTTCATAGACCTTTGTGTGTTGTTGTGACCATAGGTAGCGTTTCAAAGCTCCAATTGAGATTATTCCAGTTGCATCTGAACCTTAATATCCGTGGCTAAATATGTCTAAGAGGGTACTCGAGCTAGTTTTGGCTCTAAGTATCCCAAAAGTAACCCAAATCGTAAGTGACCCTGTTCTGGTGGGTTCACTGGAACAGTATATCTTTTTTAGTCTATATCTGGAGTTTTAGTTTTCCAAATTACTTGAAACTTGTTCCATTTGAAATATAAGACGTAGGGGAACAATTGTTAAGAAGACCACTTTGGCTAAAAATGAGGTTTAGGGGTTCGTTTTCGCGATGCAAAGTTAGGGAGAAAACCAGTCTCGTAAGGCTCCTGTGGCGAGTCTCTGTCGCGATCGCGACACATGTCGCGACCTCGCGACAGAACAACTCATTTTAAGCTTTTTCTTCTTCTTTTTGAGCTCCTAGTTGCCATGGGTCAACCCCTTACCCTTCCCCTTAGCTTATTATGCATGTTTGGGGTTAGCAAATGACTATAAAGTCGTTATTAACGAGAAATGCATTTGAGTATGATTAAAGATGGTAATTTAATTAATAAAGTAACAATGTATAGTTGTATGAAGTATAGTACATGACATGATAAATATGTATGAACTTATAAATGTATGTATATGATGATGTGATATAAGAGTGTATGCATGGAATTTGAATGTTACGTGCTTGGTAGTCGTTGAACATGATGATTAAAGGTTGTACATGAATTAAATGTCTCTGAATTTGATAAATGCACTTGAGTTACAGTTGATGAGTTGGTATCTGTGTATATTAATTGAGTGGTCTCTGAGCCTGATTACCGTTATAGTGGATAGATAAGCATGCTTATAAAGGGATTACCGAGTGCAGCTGCCAACGTTCCGCCCCGTTTGGGTGAAGCGGGTCGACCTCCGAGAATGGTCATTAATAGAGATATATGAAATTGTTTTGTGACTTCGGTCTAGCGAAATTATTTTTTTTAGAGCGTCCCGTATCCACCATGAGAGGAACTCAGGCTTGTTTTGTTAAATGTTGTGCAGTGAACTTGAGATGATGATAGTGTTGCTTCGAATGAAGCCATAGTACATGAGAGTAATGTTTAATTACATGACAGCTTTGTATACAAGTGTATAATTACATGAGCGTGTTTACATGTATATGGACACATGATAGCGTACATTTGAATACGTGATATGTACAAGTTGTAGTGTATATAAAAAAGTAAATGAATACATGTTATATGCATGTGAGTTCATAGTACTTGATAATTGAGCATGCTACCTATACACGTATAAGAGTTATATGCATGTGATATTTAATTTTGTCATATGAAATGTGTGCTTTATGTGTGACTTCGGAAAGAAGTCCTCTGCATTATTTTCATCCCCACTAAGCGTTATCGCTTAGCATGGATGTTTATTTCCGTGTAGGTCTACAGGTTCGGAGCAGTGAGCGGGCATTTGCGGGTCAAGGCCACTAGGAGTTTTGTCATATCTTTTTACAAGTTAGAAATAGAGTTTTACATTTTGAGTAACATCATTATGTAATAAAGAGTATAGTTGTTACATGTAATCGTTAAAAGTATATGTATATGAATCGAAAAATGAACATGTATAAGTATAAAGGCTTTTTTGTAAAATGTACAGTTTACATGTATAATAAAAGTGATTTTGTTTGGGCCCAACTTATTTCTAATTGTTTATTATTACCGCTTCCGCGAGTGTGTGTGCATGTACATGTATACGTAAGTGTCTGCGTAGCGCGCCCCGATATTCCTTACCGGGGGTATGGGGGTGTTACATTTACCCTCATATATTGACTTTAGATTGCAAGTGAAGAAGTGCTGGCTTCCTTGTTGATTTACTGGAATAGAAGATTAAAAAACAGAGAATGAAAAAGCTTTAGATAAAAGTTTTCGTTGAGAAAAAATGAAAGATGATTGAATCTCAAACGTCAGGAATTAATTTCCTAAATTCAAGAACAATCCCAGAATACTTTGAGAACAAACTTTGCCAATGGAGCACTTTATTGCGCTTGCAACAGATTGCCCAACAGGCTTCTGTCATGCCCGCGATGGAGTGTAACACCCCCATTCCGACACCCTCGTTGAAAGGGCGCCGGCGGTTGCGCTACACGGAACGAAGCATACATTCACACATCAAAATTCATGTAGAAATACGAGGGAATTAAAACTTTTGAGGGCATAAGGTGATCATGTATTACATCGCACACACACACTCGAGCACTAAGCGAAAGCATACTATCATGCACACATGCATTCATTCAGCGGAAGCATCCAATAGGCAGAAAAGATACAAAAACTAATTCAAAACGTCAATATTTAAAAACACTTACATAGCCCAAAATTATATCAAGATCTTTAAATCTATACATATATAAAACATTACTGAATTACAAAATCCAAAATTACATAAGCTGATAACAAAATACAGAACTTCTAACTCCAACGTGGCCGACCCTGCAGATGCGCGACTCGAACCGAACCCAACCTGCCACCTGCACGGGAAAAGAGCCCGTGCTAAGCGATAACGCTTAGTGGGGAAAACACACAGCAATAAGGACGACCATTCACAATGGTCGTCAAGGAACAACACATTCACAAATGGCATAAGCAATTAATCAGCATTCGGAAACACATGCTTGTACAAAAATACCATGCATTCATAAGATTATATCCATAAAAACGTACACATTACTTGAGTATTCATCTCATTGACAAAGTCATGCCGTTACCACATTCCTATAATCATATTAGTCGAACTAATACAAATAAAAGGTTATACAAATTACAAGTATTAACATGCAGAAGTACTTACAATCCCACACGCATGAACTTATCGAGGTATCAAGTATCAATGTCTTACCGTGCGCAGACACAAGAGATGTTACACGTGCAAAAGATCATACCGGGGTACCCATGCATTAACTGATAACTCATTCGCATACAACATCATTACCATAATAATAACTATCATGCTAAGAACACTGGCTGCTTAAACATACATTTGTCATGCCATAACACACATTAACCGAACCCAAGGGAACGACGTCAAACACTCCATGTTCACCATACAAAAGTACAACTCCATCACATAACATAACATATCATGCCATACACGCAGAAACATGACAACATGCTGAGGATACTAGAATAGTTAAGACCAACGGAACATATAGTCAAATATTACATTTAGAGCATAGGCTAGTTCCAAATCAGATTCTTATACACTTTAACTTGCCTCATCAACATCCATTACCGTACATGCACTTACCAAGGCCGATCCATATGCATTGTACCCCAAATAACACGTATGTGATCATTCAATCGCCCAGATCACCTTAATACGCACACTTAAACACATACTTCCACAATGGTTAGCAGTACAGAACCTCATTCATATACACATAATTAACCATATTGATTCGAACTCAGCTTACATTCGTATACAGAGTATTTCATATGCTTATAACCTAACTAGTCAGATTCACATTCTCAAATACATAACATAATAAAATATGTTCATGGCATTAGAGCAGTTATGATCACAGTCATACATGTCTTAATTCCATTACTTATATCTACCTTTGATGGCATACAAATACAGTCACAATACGGTATACTTATATACAGATACACAGATAAATATGTCCAATTCATATGTTTAGGTCATACCCAACCCATTCAAAGGTTCATAAACACATTCGGATACAAATCCGATCCACATGACCAAGATCAAACTCATACGAATATCACATTTTCTTGTTCATATTAGACAAAACAAACCGAATACCTGCTGACTCAAAATAGTGGATAACGAGTAATCTGACAGTGCCTCGCTGGCACGAACGGGCGCACCTTACGGGTACGAATCAAAGTAATCACATTAAATTCTCATTCGAAACAGTTTCACATTAGGGGATCTTAATCAAGATCCAAACACATTAAAGGGTTCGCGAGGAACCAAACAGGGACCTGATCAGGGTCCAAACGTTCAAAGGGGCTGCAACTAACGAAACTCTATTAGGCATGCCTAACTATCCACTAGACTGACTCTTGCAGGCCATGTAAAATATTCCATAATTGAAACATAATATTCAATATAATACGATGCAACAAAGATAATTACAGTTAAATATAACTTAGAAACTGAGGTGACGTTAAATAACTATTAAAACCAGAATATAAGTAAAAAAATGAACAAAGGACAAGAATTAAAACATCAAAATTCAAGACAGAAGACATGTAGAAACATGCTGCGGGAAAAGAGGCTGTCACTACTCGTGACAGATGTCACTACTCATGATAGGGGCTTACTGTCACGACTCATGACGAAGCCAGCCTCTCACAAGGAGCTGTCACGACTCGTGCACAACGTCACGACTCGTGATAGAGGTTTATCG
The DNA here is from genome assembly GCA_947683425.1 of Excoecaria cochinchinensis. Taxonomy (NCBI): domain Eukaryota; kingdom Viridiplantae; phylum Streptophyta; class Magnoliopsida; order Malpighiales; family Euphorbiaceae; genus Excoecaria; species Excoecaria cochinchinensis. The sequence continues at coordinate 429,401 of CANTUQ010000220.1, forward strand.
TCACGACTCGTGACACTTGTCATGACTCGTGACGAAGCTGAAGCTGTCACGACTAGGCAAAGGGGCTTATTGTCACGACTCATGATAGATGTCACGACTCGTGACAGAGCCACGGGATTTCCAGATCATTCAAGCCAAAATCCCAAAAATTCTCATTCCAAACAATAAATCCTCACCCATACCATAATAATAAACCAACCAATCATCATCAAATCATGCCATAACCAAATCCTATTCATGAATTCTAAAAACAACATCAAATTACACATTTGGTTCCACAACTCACAATCAAGATTTTACGAGCAATAAGCATCAAAATCTATCACATAATAACCAAGCAAAACATCAAGAACATCACTAATTTCCAGAATTCATTCAAATAATAACATACCAACAATACTGAAAACACAAATTCTCAAACAAATCATGCATAAGCTCATATCAACACTCAAATTCTGGAAATCACACACACACTACACATTCATGATCCAAAGGAGAATTAGGGCAGACAACTCAAAACTGAAAATGTAGGAAAACAAGTTCCCAAATCTCTTTCGAAGCACAACCCACAATCTCTTCAAGCTTTACTCTTCAATCTTCCTCTTTCCCTTGCTTTGCTTCTTCATAACACCACAAACTTGCACAAACACAAACCCAGAAAATTACTTATCCAAACCCAAATAACTTAAATAAAAACCAAGAAGAAGATGAGGAAGGAACCCAAAACGCAGGAACCCTAAACTCAAACACATACCTCTTTAATCTTGCTCCAAAACTCAATCAAAACCACCTCTAAGCAAGTTCAAATCCCAGCCAAACAAAGAAGAAGAGGAAAAAGCAACAAATGAAGAAGATAAGAGGAAGAGAAGACGTGAGAGGGAGGGGAGAACGAGAACCAAAATTCTGTGTTCCCTCTCTCTCTCTCTTCTCTTTTCTTATTTCCTTCATTCAATGCCCACCAACCTTGCCACATGGCAAGTTCTCATTGGACCAAAATTCCACCTTTTGACTTCAAACACCAAGGCACCATACACTTACCTCACTTGATAACTCTTAGGTAGATATTTTCCAATCTTGGTACCAAACACACTAACCACTAGATAAATGCCACAATGAAACACCCTACAACCAAACACTACATGCACACCCAATAATTTCTCACACTTGACTTATTTAATTAATTATTTTGCAATTAAATCTTTATCATCCGAATTTCTTAAGCACAAATTATCGAAATACCCATCGCTTTTCCGACTTAGCTTGCCAAGTCCAACTAGGCCCGATTTGGGGTGTGACATGGAGCTTGCGCTTGTGACAAGGCACGACACAACAAACTTGCCAATGGAGCACTCCGTTGCGCTCGCGACCCTTATCGTGCTCGCGACAGAGCCTGAACTAAGAGTTCAAACTCCCAACTTCACATACCACTCTTCATACACAACACTATATTCACATGCATGACTTCTAACATTATACACACACCAAATCCAGCCACAAAGGCCTTCAAAATAAGTAATCACATGCATACAACGTGTAAACATCGGGTCCCGAGACGGTCCAAGATCAGGATTACCCAATGATGAAAATAAAGACCGATTCGTCGGCAAAAAAGTGAGGATTGATCGTTTTCTTGTCACAATTATCTTTTAGAAAATAAATAAAAAAACATATATAATTTAAAAATAAAAATAGAAATTAAAAATAAAATTGGAGGTTAAAAGTATTAATTTAATGTCAAAAAGTTTTGTTTTTTTTTTAAAAAAAAAATCGGCGAGATCGCGGCCGCCGTTGCGCACACCGCGCGCTCCGCCCATGCAGCCCTTGAGGCATGCCCCCTGACATGCGGCTCGCAGGCCGCACCTGGGCGCCTGAGGTGTGCCCAGCTACCCCTGCTCGCACCTCGATCGCCTGTCAGCCCTTTTTTCGTTTAAAAATTATATTTTTTGGGGTTTTAACCCATTTTTATGCATTTTTTTTTGCATTTTAAAATTATTTTCTTAATTAGATTAGGGTTTTTCTTGAAAATGGGTATAAATAGAATATTTTGGAGAGAGAAAAGGGGGATTTCTTTGGGGTTTTTGGAGAGAATTTTCTTGAGAGAAAAACTCATTTTTTAGAGCAAAAATTTCTTTCCTTCATCTTTTCTTGATTTTTCTTAGATCTAAAAAAATATTTGGTGAGTTGGGATTAGCTTGAGGAAGGAAAATCAATTTCCTTAACTTGGATTTTTCATCAAACATCAAAAAATTAATTTTTAAGTTTTATTCTTCTTGGGTTTTTTTTTGAAATAAAAACTTAAAATTTTTGAATCTTTTTTGAGTTTATTTTTGAATCTTGAAAAGGAAAAATAGATTGAGACATCTTGATTCCAAAATCATCAAATTTGAGGGTAAAAATTTTTGGATCTATTTTTATTATCTAATTTCATTTTATTTATTTCTTTTTTTCTTGCATTTATGAACATATAGAGATTTGTTCTCTTAATATGATTTTTTTAATTTTTATCTCATTTTTAGTATGAAAATGGGTAAATGTACATGATTTGAGTGTGAAAATCAGATTTATTGATTTTCCTTTTTTTGGGTATGATTTTTGTGATAATAATTTTTTATGTTTGAATATTATTTTTGTTGCATGCTTATTTGTTCCTCACATACATTGTTTACTTATTCTATTTTCATTTTTCATTGTCATTTACTATTATTGTTATTATTATTATTATTATTATTATTATTATTATTATTATTATTATTATCGTCATTTATTATTACTATTATTCTTATTTTTATTATTGTCATTTATTATTGTTATTTTTACTATTGTCATTTATTATCATTGTTGTTATTATCATCATCATCTTCATCATCATCATCATCATCATCATCATCATCATTATTATTATTATTATTATTATTATTATTATTATTATTATTATTATTATTATTATTATTATTGTCATCATTATTTTATTATTATTGTTATTATTATTATTATTGTTATCATTGCTATTGTTATTATTATTATTATTATTATTATTATTATTATTATTATTATCATTATTATTATTATATTTTTGCATGACTAATTTCTAATTCTCTTTGCATGTGAGTTGTTTGTGTATTAAATTAATATACTCAATTTAACCCATTTTATTTTCTACATGCATGTTAATCATGTTTGATATTTCTCTTGTTTTTATGTTTATGTATTTAATTTTAGAATCATTACTAATTTTTTTATTGTTATTTTTGTTATGTGGCTAAAATGTGACGTTTGCTTGTTTGAGCATCGTCGTGACCGAACGGAGGGGTCACGACGCGTAGAAAACCGCATCGCTTGGGTGAGACCTCACCAACCCTTTTATTTGTGTGATTGTTTTTGTTTATAAAATAGTTTTATTTGATACACGTGTAGGATAAAAAATCACGAAAATATTTTTATAACTATATTGAGATTTTTTTACTAATAAACTTGGACCAATGTCCTCGATTTTAGCGAACGAATGCAAAATGTCATGAATTAAAATGAAGAGTTAAACTTTCTAAAAATGGGATCACTCAACCCGGTTTTCAAGCCAACAATCATAATAACTTTTCGATCCCTCTTTAAGTGAGCGTGAAGGAACCAATGTTCCTAAATCAAATAAATATTCCGATTCATGTATGTCATTTTCGATCCCTCTTGAAGTGAGCGTGAAGGAACCAATGTTCCTAAATCAAATAAATATCCCGATTCATATATGTCATTTTCTATGCTTGACTTTGTTTTGTTTGTTTTAAATTCATGTTCATATATCTTGCTGGCCCTTGTAATTTATTATTTTTTGGGCAATTTTAGTTCTTTAGCTTCCTTTCATTTAGGGATTGTATTCCGTCCTAGTTTCTCATTTGTAATTGTGTGCTTGGCTTATTTTTCGCTTTCTTTACAACTTTCATTTATCGCTTTCTTGATGCTTGAAATTCGCTTTTAATAAATTGCACTAATTGCATGGGAAGAGAGGTGGAATTCTATAATCTAAAAGCTCACTTATAATTAACCAAGGAATAAATAAGAGTGAAGTTCCGAATACCTTCTCTGGTTTAGACCGTAGAGGTTAGGTGACCTTTCCTAATTTCTTGTAAATTGGGTGGCGACTCCAAAATACCTCAAAGGTGCCTAAAAGCTCCATGAGATTAGATGACCTTCCCAATGTTCTATTGGGTAAGGAATTCTAAAATGTCTCATGTTGCCCAAAATCAAATGACGCGAACCAATCCCTCGAGTCCTAAAAGCGGGCTTTCATAAAAAGGGCCATTCCAGTTCGGCGCACGTCACAGTGGCAACTCCACTGGGGACTTTGTGACTTTGCTTTGAAAGTGTCTTGGTTAAAATATATAACTGAGTTTTTAAAACGTAAAATTCTATCTCTTTTCTAAAATTGCATTGGATCATTTTAGAGACTTAGAATTATGCTAGTTTGTACCCTTATTCTACCCCGGTGCGCTCCCGAAGCACGACCCTATGTTCACTCAATATAGGAAAGTGTTAAGGATAATCACCAACCCAAGCCTAGTACCTTTTGGTATATTAAATGGAGACCCAATCTATCATTATGCTCGTGATGAGCTAGACTCATTGGCAGGGACCATGCTTGGGTAGCCCTAAAGTAACATCACCTTGACTAAAGCTCATGAAATAGCAATAGATACTTCCCCTAGATAAAATGAACCGTAATACGATGCTTGTGATGTGGGCCATCATGTATTGAACAAAATAAAATGAATTAAGTGGTCTTCTATCAAAGGCTTTCATGTACCGGTGGGGTCACTTTAATTCGAATAAAGTGTTTGAATACATAATGGCTAAAACTCATACGTATGCATTGAGAGACGTTATACTGCTAGAGTTCCGCCATGCATTACGTGCGTTCATAGGGTCCCCTATTGACCCATGGATTAACCCCACCTAGGGAGAGACCAATTGACCTCATGTGCGGGAGTTAAAAGGTTGGAAGGATCTACTTGCTTGTATATGGTTGTGAATGTTGCATAACACATGATCATGTATTGTATATGTCATTCATACAACATTCTAACAATCTGAATCTTTCAGTCATCATAGATTCATCTAAGTGGACTAGAGGTTCTGATGGTCCGTGTAACACCCCCCTCCCATATGTACGAGAACCCATCCGCGAGGGAGTGAGAACCTGTACGAGCAGGGGTGTCACACCAAACAGAACAGAGCAAACACACAATCGTATAATATAAACATACATATAAACAACGAAAATTAAAACTTTAAATCAAACTGAGCATTCATTCATAAATGGAATAACAATATTCAATTACATAATTGTTCTGATACCAATATAATTACAACTTTACAGAGATACATAGCGGAAGCTTAATAAAATACTAAATATAAGAGAGATCACTATTACAAAATAATCATGATACAAAAATACGCTAAGTCCTATCAACAATCCCACTGTATTGGCTTGACTTGCGGCGACTCTCCAAAAAGCTGTACACCTTTCGCACCTGTACGGGTGAAAACACCGTACCAAGTGATAACGCTTAGTGGGAAAACAAACAACAATAATATAGACGGCCATTCACAATGGTCGTCAAGGTAAATCACATACATAATGGCATATGCTGAATATCATAAGATATAATCATAGTCGAATCTCATTCATATCCATTCAAATGTTCATAATCATATACATATGCCAACTGGTTCATATGCTCATAAATAGAGTCATTCAGATTCACATACTTATAATCATATCCATTTGGATTCATACTTCCATAAACATATCAGAACAAATCACAACACCTACTGACTCATAGTAGTGGATAACGAGCATATGCATGGCGGTACCTTACGGGTACAAATCGAAGCATGGCGGTACCTTATAGGTACGAATCAAAAAATAATATCATATTTTCTCTTTGCAAAACATTTTACAAAGGGGATCTTAAACACAATCTGTACACATAGGAGTTCGCGAGGAACTAAATGGGGACCTAATCAGGGTCCAGAACAGTACAGAGGGCTGCAGCTAAAGGACTCTTTTAGGCAGGCCTAACTATCCACTATAATGACTCTTATAGGTCATGCATAATACAATCATGCTCAAAGCATAACACTTAATTTATCATGAAGAAATCATAATAGTGCACATATGTAAGCATAATTATTCTCATACAGTATTAAAAACCCATGAAGAAATGATACAAAAGTCATTTTAGAAGAAAGGGACAAAATCGAAAAAACAGGGCAAAGAGGGGTCACTGTCGCAATCATGACCAGTGTCGTGCTTGCGACAGTGGCCGATAGGCCTGCAAGAGGGGAAGGGGGCAAAGGGGCATGCAAGTCGTTAGACAACCTTCACGACTCGTGAAGTTTGTTCATGACTCGTGAACAACGTTCACTACTCGTGAACGTAGTTCACATATCGTGAATTCTTAGTCATGTCAATCTTTTCACTTAACTCATTCCTCATAAAACATCTCATCTTTTAAATACAGAATTGCTCACACATTCACTAAACTCTTTTCTTGATCAAAATAACTATAACAGTTCCCTCTAGATTACCAGTACCACTAGTCACAATTGGCTATCACTTTTGAAACATCACATAGATTTTAAAGTATTTATTATTTTACTATCTTGCATAAAAGTTCACAGTTTTATTCACTCTTATAAGCAAGTTCAAATCTATAGACAACAAGTCAATCTAATCAGATACAATTCCATTCCTTTCCAAATATATATATAGAAATCTTATCCCATTTTATACCTTAATTCCTTAACAAAGAAGGGTCAAGCCCACCAATTATATAGACACAGATCTCTTACTCATACTTATACACATTCAGTGATCCTTCACTGTTTCTTTTCTTTTTTTTCTAGTTTGAATAACTAATTCCTCACTTACTCAACTTTGTTACACTCAATGTACATTATGTCAGCTTCCTGTGACTTGAGGCAAATGCACATGTCTGATGTTCATTAAAAAGGAACAACAGAAGTAAATGTAATGGATGCTGAATGATTTATGTATGCAATATGATGCAATGTATTAATGCAGTTCAGATAATAGCAATGCAAGTTTCCCAACCCCCATGATGTATCACATTCAAATAATTGCTCTTATCAGTAAAGTAGCTGACAGGTGTACAGAGTGTCACAATCCTCGAAATAATTTCAATTATAGAAAATCTAGCACTGTCTAATCCTTTATTCCATATTTCCCCTCAGGGAAAACTTATATATAACTTATTTTGTACTACACACAATCTCTAACTAGAATCTCTACAGCTACATCCAATACCTTAATAGTAGGAAACAGATTCATAATGGACTGATTACAACTTATCACATATCACTCATAACTGTCTCATTGCTGATATCATTAACATCTATTCATTCCTACCGCAATACTTATTAAAAATTAAGACCTCCGCATACAAACTAAATTCTAAACTCTAGTTGTCCAGAACCGACTAAACCTATGCTCTGATACCACTAAATGTAACACCCCTTAACCGTACGTAGTAAACCATACCGTGATCTGGTGGTTCACGACGACGATCAGGGTATCACCGACACAAACATGCAAAACTTATAAAACTTTAAGCTGAAATCTGAGTTATAAAATTTCTTTCATTTTCAAAAACACATTATAATTAACTATAAATTCGTTATACAATCCCATTAAATAGTATACTTCTTCAGAATTCACTATAGATAGATCATTTACATAACCAATACCACTTTTACAAATACTTATAATTTAAAATTACAAATCTTGCATACATTCCGAAGACTATACAAATCCTACCCTAAAATCTCTTCATAATCTTGCATTAGCTTGGACTGATGTGGAAAGACTCTCGAACGATCCAATTAATAGTACCTACACGGATTAAAAGAAAATCCGTGCTAAGCATAAAGCTTAGTGGGAAACACATAAATATGGACGACCACTAAGAATGGTCGTTGAGTAAGTTCAAAGAAAAGCATAATATAGAAAATATATTCATAAAAATAATAACAAGTTAGATACTTTCAAGGAGGTCATCAATATAACCACTTACTTCGTATATCAACTTTAATAAATCACCTATACATTATCACACTTTTTCACATCGTATACATGTCACTTTGTTCACTTATTCACATTCCTTTCGGTTTCTAAAATTCATTTCACACATCTTGCTTAGCAGATGTATTATCATGTAATTTATCCAATCAATAAGGCATTTAGATTGCAATAACAAAATACATACTTCCATACCAGTCTTCATATATATTCATCAATTCATAACTTATTATCTGATTCACATACTCTTGTTCATTTAATGCCTGCTAAGTCAAAGGGGTTGATAACGAGTAACACATAGATACCCGAAGATATCAACACTATTCTCATAACACATAGATACCCGAAGGTATCAAAACAATCTTTTAATTTTGTTACAAAAATATTTTCGCGTAGATTCAGTAGACAGGGATCACAAAGATCCAGTTGGGAGACCTGATCAGGGTCCAAATCACAGAGGCTGCAGCAACACTAACTCTATTAGGCATGCCTAACTATCCACTACTCGACTAACGTAGGCTAAACACATATATGTTTCTTTTAATGATGTACATGATATTTTTAATACTTTTCATACGTGCATACTTTTATTATGGTCGCATAATAATCACACGCATAATTCATTTATAAGCTAAAGCAAAGGCTCATATACCATATGACAAACCATAACCTTTTTATTACAATCCCATCATAATTTTTACCATATTCCTAAACATTTATTTTAACTATAGCTTATATGGTATAATATATCCAAGTTTACACAACATGTCATATGAAAAGCATAAGTAAAACCCATGCCAAATAGCTCAACAACATACATTCATAGCATAGAAAGAGTCGCGCTCTCGACCTTAGTCGCGACCGTGACAGAAAACTAGATGGCCTCTGTCGCGCTCGTAACAGAGCCAAGCATCACACTCCTGTCGATTCCCAATTGAATACAACTTCATATAAAAATATACCCACTCTTATATTGTCCATAAATAATTTCATAAACATTACTTTCCCCAAATTCATGCATTAAATTCAAGAACTTCACACAAGCATCTTAAACTATTCAATTTATTAAGAATCATTCTTAATATCCCATACAAATTCTAAACTATAAATAAGTCTACTTGAAACTTGAATCATTAATGGTTCAACAAGCTTTAACAAATCCGTGCATATAAGCCACATTTATTTTTAACAAATACCAAGGCATCACTAGAGCTCAATTGGTACATTATCTTTCATGTCCGAAATAGTTTCTATACTTTGGTTTAGACCTGGAAGAGTGTTCTAAAATTCCTATGTATCCGAAGATTTGGAAATTCAAACCCCGAAATTCTACTAGTTTAAACCACAAGTTATAAAATTTCACTTCAAATCGTCTAACATAATATAAATCCAGTCAATATTGAACATACTCGAAAATGTTCAGCTCATTAAACTTTTAAGTAACTAAGTCAATATTCTTATTTATAACCTCAACCACTTGTATCCCTAAGTAATATCCATTTATTTACTCATTTCCAAACTCCAAACATATGATGAATATGTCTCGAGAGGTTCCGAGAAAGTTCGAGTGTATTTCGAAAGGAAAAACATTACAAAATACACAAACTAGAAGAGGGTAAAGGTAGGCAACGTTTTCTACCAACCAAAAGGTTCAAAAGAAGAAGAAAAACACTTGTCAAGCAGGTTCTATCACGCTCACGACCATGGTCGCGCTCGCGACAGAAGCCCCCTGCAGGTTTCTCACGAGAGCAAGTCACAAGACTGCTTTCTGTGTCAAACTTCAACTGCTTGAACCGACCTCTAAAACTCATTTGTAGACCAAATGTCCTTCTTAACAAATGATCCTTAGGATGTTATATTTAATATAGAACAAGTATCATGTCGTTTGGACACCTAAATCATCATATATGATCAAAACAACCTACACTACTCCCCTAAACCCGGCCAGAGAAGATACCTCTTCTACAAGACCACTTTTGGGACACTTAGAGCTAAAATTAGCTCAAGTCTATTTCTACAACATTTGTATTAATATGTCTTAGCTTTAGAACTATACTAATATCATACCATTTAGAGTTATAAAACTCCAGATACAGCCTAATAACTGAAAAGTGGTCAGGTGTGTTCTAACACAAATTTTCACCCAAAATCCTATTCACATGCACAATTTAACAATTTAAATCAACACTCACTACCATCATCATATTTCATCATCAAAACATTCAAGTAACTTATATAACACATGAATATACTCAAACTCATATATAAATAAAGGGTTTCCAGACCTCTTTTCCTTTGCTCCCTAATTGCTCCAATAGCTACACAACCTCTATTCTTTCAGACTCCTTCTTTAGCTCTCTTGTTTCCTCCAACAAAATCAACACAAAATTCAGAATTCCTCTTAAGGTTACACATAACTCTATTCATATTTAAAGAGAAGAGGAGAGGAAGAGGGAAAAACCAAGCACTTACCTTTCCCAATCAAATCTTGTATCCAATTACTTGAAACTTGGAAAATCCACCTTTGGCCCCCAGTTGTTAGATTTGGCATGAGGAAGGAAGGGAAGAGGTTGTCCCTCTCTTTTCCCCTCACTTACCCAGCCAAGAATGGCCTAAATGAAGTAAAAACGGTTTAATTAAAGCCATTAATTCAATCCTTATCCCAAGTGCCACATGTCACACTTTGATTGGTCCAATAAAGATTTTTTTGTGTCAAACCTATCTTTTAGTCCTTAATCTTACTTCCTTTCCTCTAATTGGCATTCAAATTTTCTATTACATACATTGGCCCACATAATTTAATTAATTCATTCAATTTAATCCATAATTATAAAATGACCAAAATACCCTTATCCTTTACAAATAAAACCAGTCACGTCCTTTACTGCAATTAATCATTTCCATCATCCCATTACACATTTTTAATCACCAAATAATTCTTTTCACGTCATTTAAGGCACGATGATATAACAATCCAAATTATCAAAACTTGTCGAAACTTTCGAATTAATGACGGTTGTGTCCTTTTTAACACTTCCGTCCCTATTTCAACCACATTCGGTTTCCGTTACACCCTAAACTTATCCTAATCCGACTAGGGTGTATTCGGGGTGTTACATCTTGTCCTGCATTGCTGCACAACACATACATTTCATGTGCATGCTCACCAATTTCCTGCATATTTGGCTTACCAAGTTTTTGCAGAAAGAGAAATTCGATGCGGACACCGACAAAAGGCGAGTGATGACATCAATCAAAACACCAATCCAAGCAATTAGCCAAAGACCTCTCAGGGGGCGATCAGCTAAAGATCTCTCAGGGGGCACCACCTCAGAAGGATTAGTACGATGGCAGCACTACCATTTTACGAAATGTTAGCACGACCATGGCACTACCACTTTAGAAGGGTTAGCACGATGACAGCAGTACCACTCCACAGAGGGTTAGCACGATCATGGCACTACCGCTTCAAATTTCATAAGGGTTAGCACGATGGCAGCACTACCATTCTATGGAAGGTTAGCACGACCACGAAACTACCACTTCAAAAAGGTTAGCACGATGATGGCACTACCACTCCACGGAGGGTTAGCATGATCACGGCACTACCGCTTCAACAAAGGATAACACACCGACAACATGGCGACAACCACCCCAACAACAACATCAAGTCTAGAAAGACGGCCGCCTCAGGTACGCGCTTCTTTCCTTTCTTTTCTGAATTTTAGCTCATCTAGGCACCTGCGTGCTAGTTTTCCCAAAATTGGCGATGACTATAGACACCGGGTCCCGAGGAGGTCCAAAATTAGGATTACTCAATGATGAAAATAAAGACCGATTTGTTGGCAAAAAAGTGAGGATCGATTGTTTTCTTGTCAAAATTGTCTTTTAGAAAATAAATAAAAAATATATATATTTTAAAAATAAAAATAGAAATTAAAAATAAAAATGGGGGTTGGAAGTATTATATTTATATCAAAAAGTTTTGTTTTTTTTAAAAAAAAAAAAATCGGCGAGGTCGAGGCCACAGCTGCGCGCGCCCTTGCGTTTGTGGATAATGCAACGCACTCCGCGCGTGCGGCCCCTGAGGCGTGCCCTCTGACGTGCGGCTTGCAGGCCGAACCTGGGCGCCCGAGGTGCGCCCAGCAGCCCCTGCCAAGCACCTCGGTCGCCTGTCAGCCCTTTTTTCGTCGAAAAATTATTTTTTTTGGGTTTTTAACCCATTTTTAAGCATTTTTTGCATTTTCAAATTATTTTCTTAATTAGATTAGGGTTTTTCTTGAAAATGCGTATAAATAGAATATTTTGAATAGAGAAAAGGGGAATTTCTTTTGGGGTTTTTGGAGAGAGTTTTCTTGAGAGAAAAACTCAATTTTTAGAGCAAAAATTTCTTTCCTTCATCTTTTCTTGATTTTTCTTAGATCTAAAAAGATATTTGGTGAGTTGGGATTAACTTGAGGAAGGAAAATCAATTTCCTTAACTTGAGTTTTTCATCAAACATCAAAAAATCAAATTTTGAGTTTTATTGTTCTTGGGTTTTTTTTTGAAATAAAAACTTATAATTTTTGAATATTTTTTGAGTTTATTTTTGAATCTTGACAAGGAAAAATAGATTGAGACATTTTGCTTCCAAAATCATCAAATTTGAGGGTAAAGATTCTTAGATCTATTGTTATTATCTAATTTCATTTTATTTATTTCTTTTTTTCTTGCATTTATGAACGTATATTTTTTAGATTTATTCTCTTAATATGATTTTTCAATTTTTATCTTATTTTTGGTATGAAAATGGGTAAGTGTACATGATTTGAGTGTGAAAAATCAGATTTATTGATTTTCCTTTTTTTGGGTATGATTTTTGTGATAATCATTTTTTATGTTTGAATATTATTTTTGTTGCATGTTTATTTGTTCCTCACATACCTTGTTTACTTATTCTATTTTCATTTTTCATTGTCATTTACTATTATTGTTATTGTTATTTTTATTATCATCATTTATTATTACTATTATTCTTTTTTTTATTATTGTCATTTATTATTGTTATTTTTACTATTGTCATTTATTATTATTATTATTATTATTATTATTGTTATTATTATTATTATTATCATTGTTATTTTTATTGTCCTCATTATTTTATTATTATTGTTATTGTTAATATTGTTGTTGTTGTTGTTGTTATTGTTATTATTATTATTATTATTATTATTATGATTGCTATTGTTATTGTTGTTGTTATTATTATTATTATTATTATTATTATTATTATTATTATTATATTTTTGCATGACTAATTTCTAATTTCCTTTGCATGTGAGTTGTTTGTGTATTAAATTAATGTACTCAATTTAACCCATTTTATTTTCTACATGCATGTTAATCATGTTTTATAGTTCTCTTGTCTTTATGTTTATGTGTTTAATTTTAAAATCATTACTATTTTTTCTATTGTTATTTTTGTTATGTGGGTAAAATGTGACGTTTGCTTGTTTGAGTATCGTCGTGACCGAACGGAGAGGTCACGACGTGTAGAAAACCACATCGTTTGGGTGAGACCTTACCAACCCTTTTATTTGTGCGATTGTTTTTGTTTATAAAATAGTTTTATTTGATACATATGTAGGGCAAAAAATCACGAAAATATTTTTATAACTAAATTGGGATTTTTTACTATTAAATTGGTATCAATGTCCTCGATTTTAGCCAAGAAACGCAAAATTTCATGAATTAAAATGAAGAGTTAAACTTTCTAAACATGGGATCACTCATCCCGATTTTCAAGCCAACAATCAAAATAACTCTTCGATCCCTCTTTAAGTGAGCGTGAAAGAACCAATGTTCCTAAATCAAATAAATATCTCGATTCATGTATGTCATTTTCTATGCTTGACTTTGTTTTGTTTGTTTTAAATTCATGTTCATATATCTTGTGGGTCTTTGTAATTAATTATTTTTCGTCCAATTTTAGTTTTTTAGCTTCCTTTCATTTAGGGATTGTATTCTATAACAGTTTTTCCTTTGTAATTGTGTGCTTGGCGTGTTTACCGCTTTCATTTATCGCTTTCTTGATGCTTGAAATGCGCTTTTAATAAATTGCACTAATCGCGTGGGAAGAGAGGTGGAATTCTATAATCTAAAAACTCACTTATAATTAACCAAAGCATAAATAAGAGTGAAGTTCCGGACACCTTCTCCAGTTTAGACTATAGAGGTTATATGACCTTTCCCAATTTCTTGTAAATTGGGTGGTGACTCTAAAATACCTCAAAGGTGCCTAAAGGCTTCATGAGATTAGATGAACTTCCCAATGTTCTATTGGGTAAGGAATTCCAAAATGTCTCATGTTGTCCAAAATTAAATGACACGAACTAATCCCTCGAGCCCTAAAAGTGGACATTTATAAAGAGGGCCTTTCCGATTCAGCGCGTGTCACACAACGTTTTCATACATAACTTGTAACAAACATATAAATAATATGCAACTCATCAATATGTAACACCCCTTACCTATACGTAGGGGAGCTCACCCGCATGGAGGAGTGAGTGCCCGTATAGATAAGAGTTATTACCACATCGAACAAAGCCTACCAATCATAACTGAAGAACATACATACATAATAAAAGAATCGAAAACCATAAATCTATAAAAACCATACATTTAAAGGGAAACACAATTGAGCCCAAACTGAATTAATCAAATCTCATTCATAGATATATCAAAATATTTACATCACATTACTGGTTACAATATCACTTTAAATAAATACAAAACTGAGAGCTTACATAACACAAAATTGGTTACAAACCAAAAACTATACATCAGGAAATACAAAATACAAAAACAACTAATCCTTAAACAAAACCCTCTTATTGTATTAGCCTAGGCTACTGCAGATCGAACCTCCCAATAACTTCCACCGCTTCCACACCTACACGGATAAAAACCCGCGCTAAGCGATAACGCTTAGTAGGGAAAACACAAAAGATGAACGACCACTCACAGTGAGCATTAAGGCAATTCACATACATGTAGCACACACACAAATATGTGAGCATAACAGGCTTACATCAAAACTTACATTCATCAAACGTTCCATAAAATATAAACATTCATATAGCATCACTATATTATGTCAATATTAATTTCATAGATTTGCCTGCAAACTCAGAGTAGCGGATAACGAGTAAATGTTGGGTTTCATCGGATTAAATCAACTTAAACGCAGCGGAACAAAATTAAAACCCGAAACAGGATCCATGTATATTCAATTGATTCAAAAGGAAGAGATAAAGATTTACTAACCTTTAGAACGAAATTAACTCCTTTAATTCGAACTGAAGATGCTGCCTCTAACACGAACGTCCTTTATCGGTATCCACACGTACGAACAAAATGAACAGAACTTGCAGGGGTGCTAGCTCCCTTGTGTTGCGAATGGATTTTATGTTTTTCTTTCACAAAGAAAAGGTGCCTGAGTTTTCTTTTCTTATTCCCTAATGAAGAAGATGTACAGCCACTCTAATCTTTTTTATTCCTACTTGAATAACGTGATTAGAGTTTTATTAGGGTTAATCTCTTTTCTTAACATATATGTATATATATATATATGAGTTTTTAAACCTTAAAGAGATTAATAGGGGTATTAACTCTTATTAAAAATTAAGAGACAATATATATATATATATATATATATATATATATATATATATATATATATATATATATATATATATATTTATTTATTTCTTATTCAAAATAATAAGAAATATTATATTAATACATACTATTATCTCATATTCAAAATAAGAGATATATGTATATATACATATATAAATATATATAAATATGTAATTTCGAAATTAAATATAAATACCTATATTTATATTTTATTCCGAAATAACCTAATAAAATCCATTCTGTTCATTTGATCTTGGTGTGTGACCCAATAGGTTTATATTATGTTGGTAGTGGGCATAATTCCATAAAAGGCCCACAAGTCATAATTGGTCTGTAGCAAGACATTATGACTACCCAAATAATATAAATATCGTTAGTCCGATTTTAACCTGGCAACAGAACATGTTATTATCCTTTTGTCACACGATATCTTATTTGAACATAAGTCATGGTTCATGTCAAACTTAAATTGTTCAAACATACAATTTCTCGATCTCTAAGTAGACTGATAAATTCAAATGACATTGATCACACTATCAATTCATTTGAGCACGGCCATGCATTTTACAGTCCTACTTATCGAGGGGCCCAATAGATATCTCTCTCATTAGAGAGGGACAAATTCCATCTTGATTATTCACTTTCCTCCGCATAATTCTCATTATGTCCGATCATAAACTTTATAATTATCCGATTAAAGATAACGTTTGATTATGTCAAAACATAATAATCCTTATGTAGGAAACTATGATAACCTCAAGTCAAAGGATTCAATAACATATCTATTATAAGATCAATTATGACTCTATCCCATGAAGTGATCTTACAGTGGGTCTATCCAGTACTTTGTTCTCTAGCAAGCACCTATAGATTTGATTTATATCATCACATATAATCATCCCATGATTATCAATGCAAATCTATACTAGTCTTAATTTATCTTTATGCCCTTTATTGATAAATGACTAGGGACAACATGAATAACATTGTTATTCGTAAATATTACAATAATGTAACATGCCAATAATATTAATGTGAAGAAAACCATTATATAAATGAAAATGTAATGATTACATCAAGGTCCAAATGTTTGGCCTAGGGCATAACCACTAACAGTGAACACATTGGTACCCGTGGGTACAAATAAAAGCAGCTTTTTTCATTAATTTAAAAAAATGTTTTCACATTGGGGGATCTTAAACAAGATCCAACTTATAAGGATCGCGAGGACCCAAATGGTGACTTGATGAAGGTCCAGAACACATTGGGGCTGCAACTTACAGAACTCTATAGGCATGCCTATCTATCCACTTACTTAACTCTTGCAGGCTAGGCATTAATTCAATAAAGAATCACATAATCAAGTATGTAATAATAATACATTGATACATTATTACATCAAAAGTGAGAAACCATGCAAAGAGAATAAAATAATAAACATTTGAAAACAGGTGAGCATCGCGCTCGCGACATGAGCATTTACACACAAAGGCCCGCACATGACACTTAATCGTGCTCGTGAGGGATAGGTAAAAAGACCTCTATTGCGCTCGCGAAAGAGGGCGAGGAGGTTACTGATGAGCTCATGCACACCAACACTCTCATGACAGTGATCAACCCGGCAGATGCTCAGCTACCAAGCTCTCTATCGCGCTTGTGATAGAGGCACTCATTGGTGGAAGCTCGGATGTTCGAGCTCTATCGCGCTCGTGACAGAGTCAAGTTTCTAATTCCCATTGCCGATCTGCACATCACCTTCCATAAAGCAACTGTGACGCGCGCCGAACCCGACGAACCCAGCAAGGGCCCTCTCTTTGAATCCGCTTTAGGATTCGAGGTATGAAGGTTCGCGTCTTTTGGATCATGGGCGCCATGAGACATCATCGGTGTGTTCCTCCCAATAGAACATTGGGGAGAACAACCTAGCCTATTGACGCCTAAAGGCACCTTTGAGGTATTTGGAGTCGCCACCCAATTTGCATGAAATTGGGAAAAGGTTTCTCGCCTCTATCGGTCTAAACCAGAGATATGGTGTCCGGAACTTCCCTCTTATTTATGCTTTGGTTAATTATAAATGGGTTTTTAAATTCTTAAAATTATATCTCTCATCTCACACGATTAATGCATTAAAAGTAAAAGCGCATTTTCAAGCACGTAAAGGAAGTAAATAAAAGCGATAAAGCAATAGATAGGGAAAGCGATAAATGAAAGCGGTAAACACGCAAGCACGCAATTACAATAGAAATAGGGGCAGAATACAACCCCAATAAAAGGAGGTTAAAGATGTAAGTGGGACGGAATACAATCCCCAAAAGATAAATAAAGTTGCCCCAAAATTAATTACAAGGGCCCAAAAAAGAAATGAACTTGAGTTTAAAACACTCACTTAAGATTAAAATAAAAGAACATACATAAATCGGGACATTATTTGAGGAACGTTGGTTCCTTCGCGCTTGTTCGAAATTTAGGAACATTGGTTCCTTCGTATTAATTTGAAGAGGGTCCGAAGAGTCAGTTTTGATTGCTTGAATTGAAAAACCGGGATGAGTGATCCCATTTTTGTAGAAAAGTTGACTCTTCGTTTTAATTGTGACATTTTTATTGTCGGGCTAAAACAAGGGACATTGGTCCCAATTTTATTAGTGAAGAATCCAATTTAATTGTAAAAATATTTTTGTGACTTTTTATCACACGCGTACAAAAACAAAATAAGTACTTTCAAGTAAACACGTAACACATAAAGAGAAGGAATTAAGAAAGATCTCACCGAGCAAGGCGATATTCCACGTGTCGCGACCCATCCGGGGAGCCGTGAGAACGCTTACACTACCCGACCCAAATTAAACTCATACAAAGATAATATCGAAAATTATATTAGTAAATATTTTAGGTAAATTAATCAAGCAAGTGCAAAATACAACAATAATAATAAATGATAAATAATGATAACGACAATAATATTATGATAACAAATAATAATATTATGTGGCACATAAACATTAGCATGACAATAAGTAGGTAATGATAATACTAATAATTATAATAACATAATATCAATAAATATAAAATGAATATATAATAATGATAATAATAAAAAAAAGATGATACATAGCAAATAAATAAATATAATAATAGCAACGATTAGTTAATAATAAACATAAAATACGTGAATATATAATAATAATGATAATAATAATAATAGTGATAATAAGGTGGTAATAATGCAAATAGTAACAATAATGGATGATGAGTAGTATGAAAACAGAATAATCAATTAGTAATAAACAATAATAATAACTACATGTGATAATAATGAATAATAAAAATGATAATGACAAATAATAGCATGAGCCTAAACATGAACACAAATATAAATAGTGATGACGATAAATGATAATAACCTTAGCACATGGACATGAAAATCAAATTAAAACAATCCAATAATGTATTATTAGTGACATTGACACAGTGAAATGCTAAAAATAAATAATAGACAAGTTATTAATAGCAAAAAATAATATTAACAACAATAAATAATGTACAAGAAAAATAAAAGAGAACAAGTCCAAGAATGTTTACCCTCAGAATTTTTAGATTGGGGAAACGGTGTCCCGATCGATTTTCCTTGTCGGATTTGTGGTGATAAATACTTGAAGAAAATGTAGAAATTAATATTTTGAAATAAAATCAAGAAATTATTTTGATGAAAATATTTTGGTTGATGATTTGAGCAAAAGGAAATTAATTTTCCAAGCCCAAACCACTCAAGAAATAGATTATGTATTTTTGAAGAGCAATTCAATGTTAAAACTTGAGAAAAAAGAAGAAAAGGAGAAGCCAAAAGAAATCTGCTGGAGAGAAAAAATTGAAAGAAAAAAAAAACTTTCGAAAAATAGTTGCCGTCCTCTCTCTAAAAAAATGAAGGCCAAAATCCCATTTAATCTTGTCTTGGCCAAAAATGGTAAGGGACCAAAAAACCTTTCATTTTTAGTTAATAAAAAATGTCATAAAATGGTGAAACAAGAAAAAAGTCAGACTGAAGAAAATCAGACAGAAAACAGCGAAAAAAACGGACAGGTGAAGACCAGGTCGTGCGGAGAGGGCAAGGGCGCGCGCGGCAGCAGCCTGTTGCGCGCGTGGTGCCCCCGCACCGCGCGCGGCAGGCAGCTGTCTCGCGCGCAGGGGCTGCGCGCGAGGCAGCCTGCCTCGCGCGCAGGGGGGGGCGCGCGGCGCCCCCTGCCTCACGCGCAGGGGGCTGCGCGTGAGGCCCCCTGCCTCGCGCGCAGGGGGGGCGCGCGGCGCCCCCCGCCTCGCGCGCAGGGGCTGCGCGCGAGGCCCCCCGCCTCGCGCGCAGGGGCTGCGCGCGAGGCCCCCCGTCTCGCGCGCAGGGGGCCTGCGCGCGGGGCGCCTGCCTTGCGCGCAGGCGCCCCTGCGCGCTGGGCGGCCTGCTGCGCAGGCGCCCCTGCGCGCTGGGGCAGCCCGCCGCGCAGGCAGCCCCGCGCTGCCGCAGGCGGCCTTCGCGACTCTTTTTTTTTTTTTTTTTTTAAATCTAGACACAAAATTAATATATATATTTTTTACTCCATTTAATTTTAATTTCCCCAAAAATATATATTTTTAATTATTTTCCGAAAAACATATTTTTGACAAGGAAACGATCGATTCTCACCTTTCTTGCCGAAAATCGGTCTTCTATTTCATCATCGGGTAATCCTGATCTTGGACCGCCTCGGGACCCGGTGTCTACAGCAACCATTCCAAAATCATACAATTTGTAACACCCAGATTCCCACCCTAGTAGTTTTGAGCATGTGTGTGTTTGTGAGTTTTAAGGGTATATTTGTATGTTTTATTTTTTTTATTGGGTGATTTGTTTGGGTGTTGTGAGGAAAAGAAGGATTAGAGTGTTAGTTGTTAAGACCCGCCATAAGATATTGACAAGTGGAGGAAAGAGAAAGTAGAGATAGAGGTTGATTTGGTCTTAAGGAATAGAAAATGAGAGAGAGAGGAAGCCAAGAACAGTTTCTCCCGTTCTCTCCTCTCTCCCGTCTTCCCTTTCCTTGCTAAAACCTCTTTTCTTCTCCTTCTTGCTTTTCCTTTCCTCTTTTGCTGTATGTTGTTGGTAGGTATTGGCAATTCAAGTGCTAACAAGTAAGTGTGTTTACTCTTCTTCCTCTTCCTCTTCTTCTCATTTTGTTCCCATTATCTAACACCCCCAACTCCCGCGCGTAGCATATCAAAGGATGAAGAGCTACTGTGAGCGAAGGGTGCTACCAGACAAAGACATACATGGAAATATAGAAATCAGAGTAATAAAATTTCTAACATCATAACCTCAAGACATGAACATCCTAAACTTATCTCACACACATCAATTTCACACTACAGATTATTACATCTCAATACAAAGGCTAAATCAATAAACTTAATTACAAACCGACAATCAATAAAACATTCTATAACCTCTACCGACTCATTGGCCAAAGTCCTAGAGAACCGTTACGCTACTCTGATCTCCTAACCTGCATAGGCAAACAACCGTGCTAAGCGATAACGCTTAGTCGGATGAAACAAATGATGGACAGCCACTCATAGTGGTTATTGAGGCAAACGCATGTAAATCAAATTATATGTATATACATAAACATAAAGTACCCCGGGTAAAGCTATCGTCAATTCATATTCCTTTTCTCGTACGAAACTTAAACACTTTCCTATATACATTCGTTTACATACCACAACCAGAATTTACACTATTACCTTAGTAATTTACAATGACATTATGCATACTTATTGTTTGCTTAATTCATTTAATTAACTATGTGAATAGTTATACCTTCTAGGTTACCAAAGATACAATTGCCAGCGGGCAAATTAAGTCATATCGATTCCCTTTATTGCTAACATTTCCAAAATCATGTAGATTACAGTATTAGTACCTACGTTAGAACATTTCATGTGTTCAAACCATTTATTGTTCAAAGCTAAACAAAACATTTAGATTTTCAGATTTGGTTTGGGCTTGGAATGTCATTCTAAGCTTCCTACGTATCCTTATGTTTGGGGAATCAGAACCACGTAGTTCTATAGAAACTTACGCACACACATTCCAAATTTAATCTTAACTCATTTTCCTACATTCAATTGTCTATATCATGCTTAACACTTTATTATTATTCCTTACTTACCAATCAATATATATATAACTTACCGTATTTATTAAAAATCAACAGCAAGGCACATGAATTCCTTACCAAAATACTTACAGTAATTATCCTGGCTAAGATCCCGAAGATAGATAACACAACACATACCTGTATTCTCAATTTAAACATATAAACGGATATGTATATTCATAGAGTTTATTTACTGAGTACTTAACTATAGCAAATATGCATATCAATCATTTCAAAATTCTTACACAAACTTTACATAGACAATCATACTCATAACTTATGAATAGATTAATATCATGCATTTCTCACATACGAATTCTTATGCAAATAGTATTCATTCATACACACTTATTAGGACAACATCATTTATTATATCTCTTTTTGATTAACTGACATTAGATTCAGATACAAAACCATTTAGGTATCCGAAGATACCACACAATTTCACATTCGAGTCCATAGAGGATCCAAAACAGAGGGGTGCGTAAGGCACCGGTCAAATGGCATCTATCACAATTGCATCAAATGTTTATTAACATAATCATTTTACAAATCATCACAAAACTTATCAATTTAATTCACATTAATTTTTACTCTTTCAGTTGCCTGCTAAGTCATAGGGGTGGATAAGTGAGTGAACACATGGCGGTACCTTACGGGTACGAATCGAACGCATGGAGGTACCTTACGGGTACGAATTGAACGCATGGCGGTACCTTATGGGTATGAATCGAAAAGCAACATCACATTTTCTCATTCAAAAACATTTTACAGATGGGATCTTAAACAAGATCCATACATATTGAGGTTCGCGGGGAACCAAATGGGGACCTGATCAGGGTCCAAATAGAACAGAGGGCTGCAGCTAACAGAACTCTATAGGCATGCCTATCTATCCACGACTCGACTAACACAGGCTAGATTTTCCATATTATTATTATATTCTTCACATTATGTTACATATATACCCATTCCATCAAATAATTACATCCTTCTTTTACGATTTCATAGACACATGCATTAATATATAGATAAATGCATATCATATGTACTAATCATATTCAAAAACTAATCATGTATTATTTCATGGATAAAATATTCGTATAAATATACTGAACATAACCATATTATTGGGTATCATGCATCATTTAGACTTAACAATTAAATTGCTTTACCTTACACACATGCAATCTTTAAATAATAATGCTAGATAAAGATCTCATAATTCAATTATTATCATGTATAGAAGAATTTGAATAACTCATTGTAACTTTATAAAGGCATAACATATTGTTTATAATGAAGAACCATAAAATTTAGGCATACATAATCCAATCCGCATTCAAAATGTAACATTCAATACAGTTCACATTAATATAATTTGACCAAATTAAAATGCCATTTAATATCATTTGCTAATTAAGAAGGCACCATATAAGATTAAAAACCCATAATAAATGAAAAAGGATCGAAAAAGATGCAATTCAAAACTTCACGAAAATTGGAGATTGAGACGTTTTACACGGCAGTATGACTTACCCATACCGCCGTGTAAGACATCTTACACGGTGGTAAGGTAAAACCATACTGCCGTGTAACATGCCCAACACGGAGCACCCTAACAGGCAGAATGCTTTTACACGGCGGCGACGGTATGGAGAATCCATACCCCTGTGTAAAATGCACAACCCAAAATTCTTTCAAGACAGAATGACTTTACACGGTGGTATGAAAGGTCCTTACCGCCATGTAAAATCATGGACAAGTAAATGCTGAAGGAAAACACACGATCACACGGTGGTATACCAAACCATACCGCCATGTGGATCGACCCAAACCTGGAAAATTCCCATAAATTCAACACTATTCACAACCAAATTCAACATACGCAGAAATTAAACATTCCACTCATCGAAATCAACGTAAAACTCCCCCTTTTTAGCTCATAAACCCAAAGAAATCATGCAATAAACATGATTAAATCATCCAAACCAAAACCAGCAACTTATAATCCAAAACTTAATCAATTGCATATATAATCCAATAAAATCGCAATCTAAGTTTTATAACTCAACATACTCAAAACTCATGACATTTAAACCATTAAGAACATCATTGACCATACAAATTTCTAGAAAATCAAAGAAGAATAAAAATCACCAAAGTGCACAAAATTCCCAAACTTGGAAATCCTATACTCCTAGTAGCATTCTTGGTTGATCTTCTTATTCCAAAATCCATCCAAAGATCTTTCTCATCCCAAAATCCTCATCAAACATACAAATACACAAAACATAAATCTAGGGCTTTATTGCTAACCAAAGGGACAAAGAAAATCAAAACTTAAACTTACCTGAACAAACTCTTCACTTAACCCACTGGATCTCACAAACTTCATCATCTCAAACTAGGGTTTAGATTATAAGAAAGAGCAATATTGAAGCAAGAGGAAGAAGAAAAACGAAGAAGAAGAGGCGTGAGGGGAGAAGAGAACGAGTAAGCAAGGGCAGAAAAAGGGCTCCCTTTCTCTCTCTCTCCAACCTATTAAATCACCCTCACTATCCACATGGTAACAACCCATTGAAGGAATCTAACCAAATACACCCTACAACCAAACATAACACCATACCCAATTTTAATCTCACTAATACATATACTAACTCCATATATGCATCCACACTATAACCAAGCCCTCTCACACATACACTACTACTGTACATGCAACCGCACTCTAACAAAACTCATAACTCCTGCACAAAACTTAATTTAGAATAACACATGCCAAAACTCACACAACTTTGGTCACTTCTTATTCTCAATATGCCCGAATCCTTCTAGGGTACATTTCGGGGTGTGACACGTTGGGTGTGTGTGTGGTGTTATTGGTGTGTGTTTGTTGAGCAATTTGTGCATTTGGCTTGTTGTAGTTGAAATTCTTCCTAAGGATCCCAAAGGAAAGGAAGTTGTTGGTGGGAGTTCAGCTCTTTGATCCTTTAGAGCTAAGGATTTCAAGGTTTGGCAAATTGCTTGATTGTTGTATATGTTCATCTTTATGTTCTTGTTTGATTTCTGAAAATTAAGAGTGTAAATGGGTATATTTGTGCTTAATTGAAGTATATGATGATTAATTGAAGTAATATGATTAATATTATGAGTTAAATTTAGATTGGGTATGAATTTGTTTGGTTTTGGGCAAAATTCTAGGTTTAATGGATTGCTAGTTTGATTTTCTTAAATTGAAGTTTTAATTCATGTTATTTAACATAAAACTTGGGATTTATGTTGTATAACATGTTTTGAATGCCTATTGATGATTATGTTGAGGTTGGATGAGTTATTTTCTAGTTGGAGATGGTTTGGCCATAGAGTTTTATGCAGATTTTGGCTGAAAGAGCTGGAAACGTGACTCTATCGCGGGCGCGATGCTCATCGCGAGTGCGACATAGCCCGATCTTCCGAGCTCCTAGCAAGGGGCGTCTTTGTCATGGGCGTGACCTCGGTCACGAGCGCGATAGAGAGCTCAGTTGCCGAGCAATTGCCGGGCTGATTGCAGTTGAGATCGTGTCTGTGCGCGCGAGCGCAACAGTAAGCTTCTCAGTTGTAGACACCGGGTCTTGAGTCAGCTCAGATCGGAGTTACCCAATGATGATAAATTGCTTATTCACGGGCGAAACGTTGAAAGTGATGATTTTCTTGCCAAATTTGCATTTTAAGATATAAAAAAATAAAAAATAATAAAAATATATTAAAAATTAGTTTTTAAAAATGAAGTTTAAAAATTTTAGTATTTTTTAGTCATATTTAAAAGAAAAAATCAAAAAAATCAAATGTCAACACGCGATTGCTCATCGCGAGTGCGACATAGCCCGATCTTCCGAGCTCCTAGCAAGGGGCGTCTTTGTCATGGGCGTGACCTCGGTCACGAGCGCGATAGAGAGCTCAGTTGCCGAGCAATTGCCGGGCTGATTGCAGTTGAGAGCGTGTCTGTGCGCGCGAGCGTGACAGTAAGCTTCTCAGTTGTAGACACCGGGTCTTGAGTCAGCTCAGATCGGAGTTACCCAATGATGATAAATTGCCTATTCACGGGCGAAACGTTGAAAGTGATGATTTTCTTGCCAAATTTGCATTTTAGAATATAAAAAAATAAAAAATAATAAAAATATATTAAAAATTAGTTTTTAAAAATGAAGTTTAAAAATTTTAGTATTTTTTAGTCATATTTAAAAAAAAAATCAAAAAAATCGAATGTCGACACACAGGCGCTCCGCGCGTGCACGCCAGCTCGTAGCGCAGGGCGTCGCCCGCATGCGAGCGATGCGCTGCGCGCCGCTCGCACTGTGCGCGCGCCATCACTGCGCAATCGACCCCATCGGGTGCGTCGACGGGCGTCGATCGCCCCAAACCCGCCGCAAATGGGGGTTTTTCCCCATTTTTCCGATTTTTCTTCATTTTTCTTGATTCCTTCACCATTTTTCGGGTTTTTAATGATTTTTTCCCTTTCTTACACCCAAATTAAGGGAAATTAGCTAAAAAACCTATTTTCTTCCCTAATTAATTATTTTTTCCATTTTTATTCATTTAAGTTGAAAATTTGAAAGGGAATTAGGGGAAAATTAATTTTGCATCAAAAAATCTTTATTTTTCTCATTCTTCTTCTCCAAGAATTCTCTCTACAATTTTTTTGATTTTTTTTCTTCTCCAAATAAAAATTTTTAAGGTTAAAAATTAAGTTTTTAATTAAGAATTTTTCTTAAGACAAAGAAAAACCATTCTTTGTTCTTGAGATTTATTTTTTTATTATCAATTATAATTTCTTAAAACAAAGAAAATAATTCTTTCTTCTTTGAAAATTAAATTTCTTTTCTTCCATTTTTTTTTGCAATTTTAATCGATAAACATACCTGTGACAAAGAAATCTATTCTTTGTTCTTGAGAATTAATTTCTTTTCTTCTATTATTTTTTAAGCAAATTTCTTTTGAAATAAAATTTCAATTTCTATTATTTTTATTTCTATTTTGTGAATCAAATTAAGGAAATCAATCATATTTTTCATCAATCGAATCCAAAATCTGAGGGTAAACATTAGAGGCGTAATCTTTTAATTTTATTTTCCTTTATTTGTTTTTTTGTTCATATTTAATTATTAACAATGTAAATTTTTATGTTTATTGTGTTTTTATTTATTTTATGTGATTTTGTATATAATTTTAACATTTTTTGATGGAGAATTATAACGAATATAATCTAATGCGGAGGTAACATTGAGAATGGTACCTACCTCTTATAGCGCAGAAACTCGTTGCAGAAACGTCTACAAGGATCCATTTGTTTTTGGTCACCGGTCTGGCTTTTATCCACTCGGGATAAGAGCAACTAGTTCACAATCTAAATGCCCCTGAAAGATAAGACAAAAAAACTATGAGTGGGAATGAGCAGCCTTGCGGCATGTACGTTTTCTCGTTACCAAATAATAAGGACATCACCTCTATTTATAGAGATCCTAAAAGCTAGAGCCCTAACGCTAGTTTAACTCAGACTCTTTCTGAGATAGGATTTGGTAATTTTAATTAGATTAAATAACTCAATTTAATCTGGATTGGAACTCAATCCATTATAGAGTCATGGGCATACCCAAACTCTATCATCTCCCACTCGTACATGATGGAATGCATTCCAGTCTTAATCTTCAATTATACTGGCAGATAGATTGTGTGACCAGCATACCTCGAGAGCACTAGTGCTATACACTTGTTAGGGATATATAGCGTCTCAAAAAACATGATCCTCCTTTTTATGTATGCCTAACCCTAGATTGCCTTCTCACATTCACTGTTTTAACTCATGATCTCATAAAATAATTTTCGTGTTCACTATTATGTTTCTACTTATAGAAGCTATAATAGGCTAGCCAGTGAACCACGAAACCTTATAAAAGTGATCAAAAAGCTATCTTCCCCTCTTACTGTATGCAATTCATCATAATTCAACTTGCTTTTCTAGTTAGATCTTTCAGGCCTAAACTTTTCCCGGACCTCTTGGAAACTAACTAAGCTAGCCACATTGAACCATACTTCAGGGATAAGTTGAGGGTTCTAAGGGTCAAAATATAAATAAGGTCTCACAATAGGGAAAGTTGAGATCAGTAATATTATTAAATTCCCATCCCTGTGGTCACATAAGCACACACGGTATAAAACATGTGTTATGGTGTTCTTTCCTTCCCTTAAAGGAGTGCATGTCTCACATTTCCATAATGTTTACAATAAACACCATACAGAAGCGTAAGGTTGCGATGCACCGAAGCACCCAACTTTAGTCCGCTTACTTAAGGACTACTTCTGGCTTTTTAGACAGAACATGGTAGTTACATATAACTTACCATCGGATTCCACACAATCCTTATTTGGATCTCAATCCAAAGCATACAACTTTATGTATGTCTTTATCTCGCACCTTAACAAGACTCATCTTATAATTTCTGCAAGATGGCACTTTTATTTTGAACAGGCTCTCAAGCATTCACATATGTTCAAAAATCGCCTCATCTTAGTCTTTGCCAACTTATTAACAAAACTAAGGTAAACACCCTTATGAGTGGGCTACTTCTCTATCCGACATGCTCAAACTCATATCAATAACAGTAAATGTTTACACATAAACATTCACACTCATGTATTGCCAATAATGAACTTTAGTTATTATTCACAAATAATAACATTAAGGGATTATATAAATTATAACAGTACCAATTAAATTCTACGCAAACCTCGAGATCTAATGTATTTCTCAAAACACATCTCTCGTTATAGGTTTACTCAATGGATCTGCATGCGTAGAAACATACTGCAAAGTTCACATCTCTCCTTGTGCAACAATATCACCCTCATATAGATATTTAATGTTGATATGCTTAGCTCTACTATAAGGTATCAACGACTGACTGTCATATAGACTGTCATTAATACCTCTAAGACAGCTACTCTTAAATGGCTCACAAACCATTTCAGCCAAACTGTCTCCTGTACTGCAATTGAGGAAGTATCAAATTCAACTTCCACTATTGATAGGGCTACATAGACTTAATTCTTGTTACTCCATGAGATGGCACTCTTTCCAAACAAGAATATGAAACCTAGAGTGGATTTCCTCTCAGCCATATCTCCTGCCCAATCAATGTCTCTGTGTTCTCTCAATGCATATCCCTTTCTTAATAATAGAGAGAATAGTCTGCAGTACTTTTAAGCTATATAAGTATCCTTTCAATTGCTTCCAATGTGCTTTGCCTGGGTCAGATTGATATCTATCATGCCCACTACATAGCATATATCATATCTTGTATACAACACTGAATACATAAGACTACCCATGACATTGGCATATAGAACGTTCCTCATACGTTCTTTTTGCTGGCATCTTAGGACACACATCTTTGCTAAGAAACTGATTCTTGGCAATGGGGTTATCTATGGATTTGTAGTTTTGCATATTAAATCATTCAAGATTTTTTGTTGATATATTTCTCTCGAGAAACAAACAACAATCTTCTCAAATGTTCTCTTGAAATCTTAACTTTAAGAATATAATATGCATGACTCATATGCTTTGTCTCAAAGTTGGACGATAACCAATCTTTGATTTCATCTACGTACCATTTATCATTCTTAACTTTAAGTATGTCGTATACATACAATGCCAAAATGATAAATTCATTTTCAGAGCTTTTACTATAAACACAATGATCTTCATCAATCATATTAAACACATTCATTATGATTGTATGATGAAGTCTCAAGTAGCATTATGTTAAAGACTGTTTAAGGCCATAGATTGAACTCATCAATTAGCAAAACTTATGTTTGCTGCCTTTTTCGATGAAACTATAGGTTGTTCCATTCTTTTCTCCATTGAGAAAAGTAGTCTTTCCATCCATTTGATGAAACTCTAGGTCCAAACTCGCCACTATGGCTAAAATCAACCTTATGGATGTAAATCTTACAACAGATGAGAAAGTCTACTCATAGTCAATCTCTTTTTGTTGTGTAAACCCCTTAGCGACTAGCCGAGTCTTATATCTTTCGATACCTCTTTTAGCCTTTTGCTTTACTTTGAGAATACATTTATTATCAATTTATGTCCTTCTAGTAGATCAACTAGTTCTCAAACATGGTTTGATCTCATGGTTGCCATTTTTTCTTCCATTGCTTTAATCCATTTTTCCTTAGATGGGCATGAAAAAGCCTTTTGAATATTTTTATGCTCTTTCTTTGTCTTGTGGGGTAATCAAAAGGACTTCGTTCAAGCCTTCGATTTTAAATCGTCGGCATGGAACATTTATCCTTTTAGATTTTTGCAGTTCTGAATCTTGATAAACATGTCTCATATATTCATCGTGATTCATAATGCTCCCACTGGGACTATGTTCCATACTCCCACTGGAGTCAGGAATACCATATTCTTTCCTCCCACTGGAGTTAAGAATATTCTCCCACTGGAGTCAGGAATACCATATTCTTTCCTCCCACTAGAGTCAAGAATACTTCCACTCGAATCAGGTCTCGAACATCCGGATCGTTTGGAGGATGAGGGTCTTAACCTTCTTCCTCTAAATTCCTCACGCTTGGATGGAGTGATCCTGATGGTTTCTCTTCCTGAGATTAATCGAAAGTGAAATCTTAATTCACTTCGCCCAACTTTGAAAATTCATCCTCTTAAGAATATTACGTCTAGTGATTCAAATTCTGTCATTATGCCATTTTCTTGCTTATCAATGAAAATGTATCCTCTTGATACTTAAGAATATCTCACATAGACATTCTTTTCACCTCTTGGTCTCAAATTTACCAAATTGAGGTATCATGGACGCAAGCATTACAACCCAAAAGTTGTAAATGGCTTAGGTCAACTTGTCGACCAGTTCACAACTCATAAGTTATGATAATGACAGATTTGGAGGGCATATAGTTCAGAACATATGTGACAGTTAATAAACTATCTCCCCAATAGGAGATAGGCAATTTACCTCTACCATAATAGATCTAACCATATCCAGGAGAGTCTTATTTCTCCTTTCCTCAACATCGTTTTGTTGTGGATTTATAGGAATGAACAACTAATGTTCAATCATTTTTCATCACATAAAGCTTTAAATTTATCTGTAAGATATTACTGACCTCTGTCAGTTCTTAAAGCTTGAATCTTTTTATCTAATTGATTCTTAGCTGTACTCATGTAAGTCTTGAAGCAACTCGATGCTTTTGACTTGTGAGAAATCAAATAAATATGACCATATCTATTACAGTCATATATAAATGTGATGAAATAGTAGGCCTCATGCCTTACCCTCACATTCATTTGACCACATTTGTTAGAATGGACTAACTGCAATGGAAATTTGGCTTTAGTTCCTTATTCGAATTATTTTCTAACTAGTTTTTCCTTTTTAGGCAATACTTTCATGTAAGCAATTCAACATTATTTAAATTGCCTATTAAACCTTCTTTGACTAACCGACTCATTCAGTTTTGTCCAATATGGTTTAATATAGTATGCCATAATTTCACATTATTCTCATAACAATGTAAAAAATAATAAATTAAATGAAAATGGTCATGGTCCACATCCACATCCATAACCAGAACCATAATAGAAATCATTCAAGCATAAGCGTACACTATTATCCTCAAAATATAAATTGAAAACAAATTTCAATAAAGCAAGAACAGAACCTAAATTTCATAACAAAGGTATCTCGATCCCTTGTTACACGGTCCATTGGTTCTAAATCTATCACCCACAAAGGATGAAATTCATAACTAGATACATAAATTCCACTCACTCTTGAGTCAGATTAGTGTATATTTTTAGGCACAATGCATCTTTTGCATAGTGTCATTTCTATAGGCAATTGAAACATTTCACTCTTGAATTGTTTACCTCATTTTTTCCTTAGGACCTTTATTGATTCCGTTCCTTTTGCTTTTTAGGCTCTCAAGCCTTTTCCTTATCCCTATTGTTGAAGCTTATTATATTATTCTAATGAGAACTCATTCTATTAGAACAAGACTGTGCCATATGTACTATGACATTGACCTTAATCACTGTCAGACGGTCCCTTTTAAACTTCAAATGACAAGCGACACCCTCAAATGTCTTTATGCTTATCCATGTGAGTTAGTTACATCTTTACATGCTACTAACTCTTGGGTAAAGAATAGATAATAGTTTGGACCTACTGCTCATCAGTCAACTTATGACCAAACTCACTAAACTTACTTATTCTTTTCCATCTCTCTTAGATATTTCCGCATCGAATAAACAGAATTTTCTGATATGTATCAAATTTGATCTTCAATGATTTGAATTTATTCAGAGTCACATCTCTAAACTTCTCCTGCAAAGCGATCCATAGATCTATTGCATTTTGATATTTGCGGAATTGTTTAGTGATATCATCTTCCATCGCACTTAGGAAGATGATATGAGCAGTGGAATTCTTAATTTTTCATGCCACATAGCCATTTTGGTCCTGCCTATGCTGGGTTGTAGTGCCATCCTCAGGTTCAGCCATAACCGAACTTGAGGATTCAAGAGCCTCTTGCTCTTCAAGCACATACTGGATCTTCATATTCCAAATTTCATAATTGTCAGCATTTAGCTTCATATCTTTACTAAGGGTGACAATTGACTTAGAAGCATCATCCATTAAGATCCTCTGATCTCAAATGGAATAATATTGCACATTTTTAAGGGAGAAAAGGCAACACATGCAATTTATTATGCATATGAAATAATAACATATTAAAATTTTCTATTAGGCTCAAATTCAAAAAGGTTACTAATAGTATCCAATTACCCTCTAAATCCTAATGTCCAACCTTACGAGTTAAAATTTCATGCATAATAAATCTGAATTATTGGATTATTAAGTTCTCAAATTTATGAGGGGATTTTATTAAGCCTATACTTAATAAGCATGCAATCATTTTACTCATAAAATATCGCAAGACAATTAACAATTAAAATAAACTCATTTATTATAAAGTTAAATGCCATCACTGATAAGTAAATAAACGCATTTATTTAACCATTAGATAAAATCCAATAATCCCAAAATAAGACACTCATGTCAAATATTAATAGGAAACATAAATCCTATTTAACAAAAATAAACGCCAACTTAAATTGACACTTATGTCAACTATTATTGAAGTCCAGATTTCATAAAATCTTTTTAGTTATTAGGATTATATCTTTGTTCGATTTAATCAATTCATCAAGCAACTCATAAGTCCATTGATGAAGCCATGGACAATGCACGCTCCATCCATTTCTCAACACCATCACAGAATTTTAGTGTTGCTTCTCAACACTTGCCTTTTTGGCAACTCTAACCAAAGTTCCATTTCCATACTCAGACCACCGGTCCAAATGCATTCTTACATTTGTTCTCACACATTTACTTTATGATGCACTATTACATCAATGTTATCAGCTCAAATCTTCCCTCGCATTCTCATGTTGCTTTATAGATTGCACTCTTGCATTTCTCAAAGTAGCCTATGCGCAATTTAAGGAAGACCTACTGTCCTTATTCAATATTTCTGTAACATAATACAGAAAATTTTTATACACTCATGTATAAATACACATGATTAAAACACATTTCAATCAATAAGTAAGGACAGACCTCAAAAATTTTTCTAAATATTTTTTAAAAAATTCCCGAAAGCAGAAAACACATTTTCTACACATTTTTAATATTTTATTTTGAAATTAAACACATTTAAATATCAAAAAATACACAATTTATTTTCTGGTCATTAAAAATTTTTTAAAACATGACAAAAAAATCAGAAATAATTTGAAAAAATTATTTGACAAAAAATGGAGCTGAAATGGTGGTCAGAGGACGCCGCATGCGCCAACACGCGCCGACGAGGGAGAGGAAGACGCGCTCACGCGCCACACGTGCGTCCTCCCACTCAACCAGACATGTGTCACAACCACAGCAAGCCACGTGTTCGCATCCAGTGACGCCACGTGTTTGAATGAAATTGGTCCACTTACAAGTCAATGCCACGTGTCGGTGTCTCATTGGTCCACGTGTTACACGTGATACGTTAGCACCGACACATGGCAGACCTCAGTCTGACACATGTCAGAACCTGATTGGATCACGTGGTGCTAGTGTGGGACCTGTGACACGTCGAAGCCATGTGGCATGACCACGGTCAGCCACTTGTCTCACGTCTATTGGGCCACATGTCACCATCTGATTGGGCCACGTGGCTTGACCACAGTCTTCCACGTGTCACCCTCTCATCTGCCACGTGTCATGGCCTCTGCCATCCACGTGGCATTTAGCGATTGGGCTACGTGTCAGCGTGACGCATCACAGCTGACACATGGCGACGCGCATATGGGCCACCGCCCACGCACACGCGCCGAACGTATTGTGGCGCGTGTAGTCCATGCGCCGCTATACTGACCGATTCTAGCGCTCCGGTTCCGGACGGTGGGGGGTTTTCAAGGTCTGTGAATCCAATGGTGAGGTCAAAAATTAAAAATCTCGACTTCTAGTTAGCCGTTTTGAACACTCATGCTCGTCCCCTCGGGTTTCGGTGTAAACATACGCGAAATCGAACCGAAATATACATGTATATATATTTTTCACACAAAAAAATAAATTTTTTTATTGTGTTCAATGCATCCCAGATCTAATAATTTTACACATAAAATTTTAGATCCATTTAGCCACACGCCAGGACGCAAAAACAACGGCTCTGATACTAATGATGAAAAATTATAACGAACATAATCTAATGTGGAGGTAACATTGAGAAT
This sequence comes from Excoecaria cochinchinensis, assembly GCA_947683425.1. Taxonomy (NCBI): domain Eukaryota; kingdom Viridiplantae; phylum Streptophyta; class Magnoliopsida; order Malpighiales; family Euphorbiaceae; genus Excoecaria; species Excoecaria cochinchinensis. Next base: position 464,194 of record CANTUQ010000220.1, read on the forward strand.
AGTACCCACCTCTTGTAGCGCAGAAACTCGTTGCGGAAGCGTCTACAAGGATCCATTTGTTTTTTATCACCGGTCTGGCTTTTATCCACTCGGGATAAGAGCAACTAGTTCACAATCTAAATGCCCCTGAAAGATAAGACAAAAAACTGTGAGTGGGAACGAGCAGCCTTGCGGCGTGTACGTTTTCTCGTTACCAAATAATGAGGACCTCACCTCTATTTATAGAGATCCTAAAAGCTAGAGCCCTAACTCTAGTTTAACTCAGACTCTTTCTGAGATAGGATTTGGTAATTTTAATCAGATTAAATAACTCAATTTTATCTAGATTGGAACTCAATCCATTATAGAGTATTGAGCGTACCCAAACTCTATCATTTTTAATATTCTTTCTACTTTATTTTATTTAATTGTTTATTCTTCATTTCTATTATTATTTTATTTATTTAATTGTTTATTCTTCATTTCTATTGTTATCATTGTTATTATTATTATCATTATTATTATCATTTTTTTTGTGTTAATATGTTAATCTATTTATTTTAATATGTCATTTAATTTATTTGTCATACATAATGCATATTTTATTTATTCTAATCAATTATTTATTGTTTTATGTGTTTAATTGATTTTCTCGATTTAATTACTAAAATAAATTTTATTTGTGCTTGTTTTTGGTTTCAAATACTTATTTTTCCTTATTTGAGCATCCATGCGAGCGAAGGAGGAGATCCGGGGATTTATTTTTATTGTATTTAATATTTTTTCCTTTATTTATCTTTTTAATTTCTTTATCATGTAATTATTAATAAAATCTTTTTTATGCACGCTTAATTAACCAACTTGCGCTCTAATTATTGCATCAAAACGTATGAGAAAAGGGATGAAAACTTAAATTCAAAACTCGATTTTAACTTAACCAAGGTATGAATAAATGAGAAGTCCCGAACCATCTCTGGTCTTTGGGCTCAACGAGGCGAGAGGGCCATCTCAATGTTCTATTGGGATGGGGCCTCTAAGACACCTCTTGTGTCCCGTAAAAAGGCTCAAAACATGCACAGTCCTAGGCGCTACGAGGCGAGAGGGCCATCCTAATGTTCTATTAGGGTGGGGCCTCCAAGACACCTCTAGTTTGCCCAAGCGCGAGGCCGAGAGGGCCATCCTACTGTTAGGGTGGGGCCTCCAAGACACCTCTGGCTTGCCTATGATGGACATAGCTGCACTGTCTTAGACTAACTGAGGCTAGACGAACTTTCCTAATGTTCTATTGGGTGGCGACTCCATGAAACCTCCTTGTTGCCCGAAATCGACGCCCATGCAATTTCACTTACAAGTTTCCATGAATCTCATCCCGAAAGCCCTAAAGGCGGGTCTTCAGGGCCATCCCGGGGTTCAAGGTGTAATAGCCCCAATACCGGGTTAGTCGTAAATAATATTTTTTTAGAGTGAATAGTATTTTCGGGGTGAATAGTACTTTCCAAAATCGAAAAATAGTTTTTTTGACCATTGGATAGAGCTCGTCAATACGAGTCCGTAGGCAAAAATATCGTGTCAATCGGAGGTCAAACGAGTCCGGAATGGCCAAAACAGTAAGCAAAAGTATTTATTTCAGTAAAAAGTGGTCCCAGGTGGGACCCAATGAACGGTAAAGGTGGGCCCAGGTGGGACCCACTGAATAGTAAAAGTGGGACCAGGTGGGGTCTACTGAATAGTAAACCTAGGACCATAATGACATCAGCGATGACATCAGCAATGTCATGACGATGAATAGTAACTGTGTTTCCTAAAGTATAACATCATCATTTGGTTAGAAACATCATTATTTGGTTGGGTCCCATTGAATAGTGATAGCATCTTTGACTGGTTTTTGAATAGTAACTGTTGGTCCGTAAATAGTAACTGTGGGGCTTACAAAATATTGATTCCAGGATGAATAGTACCCGAAAATATTTTTTTTTACCCATCAGAAAGAGTGTAAAAAATGTAGTAAAATGGTGTAATTTTGGTGTAAAAACGACATCAGATAGGCTTCCGAAATTCAGTTTGAAGTTTATCTAGTTCGGTTCAATTGAACCAAGGTTTGACTGAACTTTGACCGAATTTTTATAAATAGTTAGAGTGGATAAAATGGTCTACTGTAAGAGGATAAAAGGCTTAGAATAATTTTTAGAAATTTTTGACAGTATTAGAATTTTATTTTACGGCAGTACCGGATTGAATCGAATTAGACCGGTTTAAGTGAACCGGACCCCAAACGGACTCCGATTGAGATAAAATTTTTTAGGGAGACTAATTTTAATATTATAAGAATTATGGAAGTGGTTTGGAGTGAAAATGAATTCGGGAACATTAAATTTCATCAAAACAGTGGAAAATGACCCGAAAAATGAAAATCGGACTAAATTGGCTCAACCACTTTGGTTGGACCTGGTTGGGTCCGATTGGACCCATATAAAAGCCTTCAAAAATCTGGAAATTCCCCTTGGATTCCATTTTTTTTCAGCTCCCTCTTCTTCCTCTCTTGGCCGAATGGTTTTTCCTCTCTTTCTCACCATTTTTCTTTCAATTTTTCTTCATCTCACCTCAAGATCAAACCTCTCTAACATAATATAGCCCCTCTAGAATCCATTGGTGGTCTCATAATTTTGTTTGGAGAATTAAAAGTGGGTGAAATCTAGACTTGAAGTTTAGGTGTAAATTTGAGGTAAGTGATTTAAGTGATTTTAATTTTTTTTTAAGGTTCCTAAGGGTACTCTAGGATGTTAATAAGACATTTATGAAGTTTTATTTTTGAAAGGAAGCTTGGATTTGATTAAATCTTAATTTTTGTGTTTGGACATAACTATGTCCAATAGGTGAAAGAACCTCTAAGCAAGCTAAGGGCAAGGAAAAGGATAATTGAGAAGTATAATACACGAATTTGAGGTTTGTGATTGCAAATTCTATTTAATTCCATGGTAAAAGCATGAATTTAGGTTATATTTGTGAAGAAAGTATGTGATTTATGCATGTTTAATTGAAATTAACATGATATTCATGCTTAGGGATGTTAAAAATGATGGTATGGATGATTAAATTGAAGAAATAAAATTTGTGTGAAAAGTTCCTTCTTTGGCCGAATGGTATTCATGTGAATCTTATGTGTTTACATGATGTTTTATGTATAATTATGATGGATCTATGGTATTTGGCATGTGAACTAATGAATGGTATGTGTTGGAGCATGTGAAAACATTATATGGTATGTGATGTATGTATAGCCGAATGTGTATCATGTGTAAAGTCATGATTTTGATGTGTTTTCATGGAAATTGATAGTATGGTGATGTTATACATCATGAAATTGGCCTAAATAAATGATAACATTTATAAAAAGAATTAATGTAAATAAATTAGTATGTGAGCCGTATGCATATATGTATGTATGCATGTGTACCATGATGAAATAATGAGTTTACATGGCATGTGATGATGTAATGACGATAATCACATGTGAAATGATGAAATGGTATGAAAAAGAATAAGATATTATGATGATATACTATGAAATATATGTAATTATTTATCGATTCAGTTAAATCCAAATTCCATACTTCCCAATTTTTACCATTGGCCACAATTATCGGAACTTTCACTTAAATTCTTAAATTATCCGTTTCACATACCAAACACCTCAACTTGCACGACTTCGGTCGCTACTCATCTTCAATATGCACAAATCCTTCTGGGGTACTTTTTGGGGTGTGACAGTTCCCCTACGTATGGGAAGGGGGTGTTACAGTTTTTCTAGCCTAATGGTAGTGGGATTCCAAGAATTAAGGGCTTAAAGTCCCCAGGTCCTTGGTTCGAATCCCACGAAAGGCAAAAATGCAATAGGGGAGGTGCAAAGACCGTGAGTACGGCGCGGTGAATTGACTCCCGACAAAATATGTTTCGGGGATGGACCCACCGGTCGTTATAGAAAAAAGGCACCTTTTTTGTAACGACTAGTGGGTCCATCCCCGGAACATATCCCATTGGGAGTCGGTTCACCGCACTGTACCACGGTCTTTGCACCTCCCCTAGTGCATTTTTGCCTTCCGTGGGATTCGAACCAAGGACCTGGGGACCTTAAGCCCTTAATTCTTGGAATCCCACTACCATTAGGCTAGTCTAGCCTAATGGTAGTGGGATTCCAAGAATTAAGGGCTTAAGGGACTAGCCTAATGGTAGTGGGATTCCAAGAATTAAGGGCTTAAGGTCCCCAGGTCCTTGGTTCGAATCCCACAAAAGGCAAAAATGCACTAGGGGAGGTGCAAAGACCGTGAGTATGGCGTGGTGAACCGACTCCGGATGGGATATGTTCCGGGGATGGACCCACCGGTCGTTACAATACCTCAAAGGTGTTTAAAAGGCGTTATGAGACTAGATGATCCTTCCAATGTTCTATTAGGAGGAGGTGTCCAAAATGTCTCATGATGCCCAAGATCAATAAAACGCGATCCAATCCCTCGAGCCCTAAAATTGGGTCTCGTCACGAGGGCATTTGCTAGGTTCGGCGCGCGTTATAAGTATCTAACATGATGAACTAGTGTGGTTTATGATCTTAATGTTATAATTTAGATGGATGGAAAATGTATTATAACATCCTTAATAGGTAGATAATTGAACACCTAAAGAATTTGCTAGTAAGTAACGGCGATCAAATGTAAAGAGGTGTTAAGAGTGGAAGTGAGTTTTGGAGCTTAATATTGGGAATTTGGGTTCTGTCGCAAACGCGACAAGGGTCACGAGAGCGATAGAAGGCTCCTCAATATTGGTTTTGTCTTCTGTCACGAGCGTGTATATGTGCGTGAGCATGACAGAAGCTATCATTTAATTTTGTTGTGAGCGCGACATCCATGAGTGTTTTAAATAAATTCTTATTTGCTTTAGATTTATCTATTTATGAGCTTATATGTAAAGTGAGTATGTGTATGATAATAATTGTTCTTTTTATGCATATGAACACCATCATGTATATAATTGTTTAAGTAGATGAATTGTACAATGAACATTAATACTATTGATGCTTATAATAAGTGATAATATGAATAAATCGGATTAATATTATAGCCTTCTAGTCAAGTAGTGGATAGATAGGCATGCCTATAGGGTCTAAGTGCTGCAGCCAAATGCGTTCGATTCCTCTGGAATCATCAATTCAATTTGAATCCTTATTGGATTCCCTAATGCGAATTTATTGATATTATTGATCTTTTTGGTACCTTCGGGTGCTAATGCGAATGTGTGGTATCTACGGATACTAATCTGTTACTGTACGTTCAGGTACTGATGCGATACCCGTTATTCACATCTTTGAGTTACAAGCAAGGCTAAAAATACTTATGTTAATTAATTGAATGATGTGAAATTATGTGACATATCCTTAAGTATGACTATAATGCGCATGCAAAAATAATGTGAAAATGTAACAAAAATGTGACTGTCATTCCATGATATGTACATTGAATAGTTTTAATCATATATGCATATGTTGAATTTGGATTATGAATATATATAAGACTTGTTATTGTTGCAATGAATTACTTGTACACATATGTGTGTATGCTGTGTTATTGTATTGTTTTTCCTACTAAGCATTATTACTTAGCACGGGTTTTCTAATTTGCATAGGTACGGATGCGAAGTGATCTCGAAAGATGAATCTGCATCACCAATGGTCAACTCTAGGAGTGCCTATAGTGTATGTTTTAGGATTTTGGGCTTAGTGTTGTGTTTTTGTTGTATTTAATATTTTGAGAAGCATAAAATATGTAATGAATGAACTGACTAAGTTTTGTAATATTAAACCTATGATGTATGTGTATAGGTAAGTATATTAGTTCAAGCATGTGATATTCAGAAATATCCACTGCATGTGAATGTATGGGAAATGAAATTTTATTGTACAAGTTTTTCTGCATGTGTATAGACATTATAAGTGCATGTGATTGTTGTGTGACGGCTATTCTCGACTGCTTTAGCTGAGCTAAACGGGTGGTCGGGAATAGGCATTACATTATGAATTCTTAGTAATGCCATTCGGGTTAACGAATGAACCTACTACATTCATGGATTTGATGAACAGAGTGTTCAGGCCTTATTTAGACCAGTTTGTAGTAGTTTTCATTGACGATATTCTAGTATATTCCAAGAATGAGAAAAAGCATGAGCAACATTTGACAATTGTGCTTCAGGCCTTAAGGGAGCATCAGTTGTATGCTAAGTTTAGCAAGTATGAATTTTGGTTAAAGGAAGTGTCTTTTCTGGGGCATGTTGTATCATCTGAGGGTATTAAGGTAGATTCGGCAAAGATAGAAGCAATTGTGAATTGGAAACCACCCAGGAATGTGCCTGAGATTCGAAGTTTTCTGGGGTTAGCTGGATATTATAGGTGGTTTGGGCAAGGGTTTTCGGTGATTGCTTCAACATTAACTAGATTGCTTCGTAAGGGAGTTAAGTTCGAATGGTCAGATAGATGTCAGTCCATTTTTGAGAAATTGAAGAGAATGTTAGTGGAAGCACCAATCTTAACTCAACCTACTTCTGGCAAAGAGTATGTTTTGTACAGTGATGCTCTAGAATAGGATTGGGTTGCGTATTAATGCAAGACGGAAGGCTTATAGCTTATGCTTCAAGGCAATTGAAGCCATATGAGCAGAATTTAACCGACTCATGATTTGGAGCTAGTTGCAGTGGTGTTTGCCCTAAAAATTTGGCGACACTACTTGTATGGTGAGAAGTGTAAGATCTTCATGGATCACAAGAGTCTCAAATATTTGCTAACTCAAAAGGAATTGAATTTGAGACAGTGTAGATGGCTCGAATTGTTCAAAGACTATGATTGTATAGTGGATTATCACCTTCGTAAAGCTAATGTAGTGGCTGATGCATTGAGCAGAAAATCAATTTCAGTTTTGTTGTTACAGCAATTGAAGTGGAAGTTTACTTCAGATGGAGCTTTGTTAGCTCAGTTGAGAGCCAGGCCTGTGTTGAGAGATAAAGTGATTATGGCACAGAAAGATGATCCTAAATTGTGGCAAATCCTGCAGTCAGTCAAAAAGGGAGACAAGACTGACTATTCAGTGATGAAGAGGCTATACTATTTTATAAGAACCGGCTATGTGTTGCAAGTGATAAAGGGTTGAGAAAAAGACTTTTGTATGAAGCGCACAATACGATCTTCACTATGAACCTAGGTGGGAATAAGATGTATCAAGGCCTAAAGTAATTTAATTGGTGGCCAGGTATGAAAAATGATGTTGTAGAATATATTTCGAAGTGTCTGACTTATCAGCAGGTGAAAGCGGAACATCAAGTTCCACATGGTTTGTAACCCCCCGATACCCCCGTTGGAAGGATGCCGGGGTGCCACGCGCGCAACTCACATAAACGCATACATATACTCAAGACATGTTAAGAAAACAAGTACATTTAATCAAAATATACTCCATATAAAAAAAAATACAGCGGAAGACAAAAACTCCAATTCTAGACTTCTAGTGGCCGACCTGTAGATGTCCGACTCCCAATAAGAACCTGCCACCTACATGAGAAAAGAGCCTGTGCTAAGCGATAACGCTTAGTGGGGAGGAACAACACATGCATGTACATATAATCGCAATAACATATATATAAACTTAATAATAATAAAAGCATAATAGCATATACTACTCATGCATATAACAATTGTTCATCATACTCAAGTATATTGGAAGAATAACCATTCATATTCGAATACCAGTATTACATCTCATCACGTCATAACGCATATACATATACATGTAACATATATCCATTTCATATAAATAACGGCTGCATAAATTAAGCTCGTATAATAACTTCAAGTAATAGCCTGATTACTCGCTAACTAGTGGATACGGGTACTAATGATACTGATAGGACACAGTATCCCAAGCATATGGAGACATGAGTCTCAAAACATTTTATAATCATGTATACCCGAAGGTATACCGAAGACCGAGGCCTCATACATCTTATATGACCCAAACGGGGCCCAAATGTAGCAAATAACATATAGCAGCTGCACTCACACTCTGACCCTGGATAAGCGCTTATCTATCCACTAACTATGACTACCAGGCTCAAATTGCATTTATACTACAATAAATACATATATATAACTCCTTTCAATATAGAGGTATAAACTACCAAAGTATTCATGTAACTTAACCACACATGTACATAGATCATAAGTAAAGTCATGTAAATCATTTACAGGTATAATCAACATACAACTCTCAAATGAATAACTGGTATACATATACCATTTATCATGCTATGAAAACTTAATTAGATATGTTAAACCTATGATGAAAGCCAATCATCCTCATAATTAACATTTGAGAATGTAAAAAGGAGAAAAATTACATGTTGAAGATATCTCACGGTGGCAACCAAATGGTTGTGACCGTGACATGCATAACAAACAAAACAGAATGCAAGACTGAGGTACCTCACGGTGGCAATCAAAGTGGTTGTCATCGTGACATACCTCGGAACTCAAAAACAGAAAGCAAAACTGGGTACCTCACGGTGGCAATCAAAGTGGTTGTCACCGTGACATACCAACTACACGCGGGCAGACTGCAATCCTAACATACCTCACGGTGGCAACAAAACTGGTTGTCACCGTGACCTATGTTAAATTCCAATGCCACAGCACCCAAACATATATTCAAGCCTTCCCAAACCATCACAACCCTAAATAATCATACATAATCATTCATTCCTTTAATCATATCCTTAGCATATACCATAATGAACTCATATCCATGCTACACTTATAATGCTTATAACAACATAACTCACTTATACAACAATTACACAAATCAAAACAACATATATTAAGGTTGCACAAACCCAAAAATTCATCATATATTCCTGTATATACACTCTAAATCAACATGCAAACCACTGTAACTATCTCATCACAAATCATGTACACAAATCAATTATACTCATGCATTTTCATATAACAAAACTCACAAACAACAACAATATTTGACTCAAAAACATGATCCAAAGTGATGATGTAAAATACTCCCAAACCTGGAATGGAGCTCAAAATTCACTTCCTTCAAGCCACAGCCTTTCCTTTCCCTTTATCCTTCCTCTTTTCTTCAGATTCTTGCAACCAATCAAAATAATAATTCTATTAACCCATGAACATAACCTTTAAAAACCCAATTAATCCCGTAGAAGGAGAAGAAGAAGAATACCCAAAGCAACTACAGCTACTTATCTCTTAGAATCCTTCAAAACTCAAACCCTAGCTCAAAGATGGAAGAATACCCACATGCGAGACTTGAGAGAGTAGAAAATGGAGATGAGGAGAAGAGAGAAAGGACGTGATAAGGGAGAGGGTACTTCAAAAAATAGCTTCCACGGGAAGTTTCACTTCCTTACTCCTCTCTCTCTACTCCCTCAAATCACAATTAATGCTCCCAACAACTCTCACACATGTCACTCTACCATTGGCCCTTGATCTCATCTTTGACTAACAATCCATGGCACCAAACTAGACTCACACCATATAATTTCCTTATAAAACACTTCTTACATCCAAGTTACCATGCACACATACTACTAGATTATTCCACAACAAAAGTACCCTACATCCATACATCACATGTATACCATATAATTCCTTCATTTAACTTAACTAAATTAATTCTTTGCAATAAAGTCCTTATTATCCAAATTTTCTTTTGCTAAAATTACTGATATGCTCTAAATATTCCGACATACCACACAGATTCCGACTAGGCCTATTTTGGGTTATTACATGGTTTGTTGAATCCTTTTTCCATTCCATAGTGGAAATGGGATAACATCATCATGGACTTTGTTTCTGGGTTGCCTTTGACATCAAAGCAGCATGATTCAGTATGGGTGATTGTGGATCGGTTTTCAAAGACAACTCACTTTATACTGATTCGAATGGACAATCCCATGGATCGGTAAGCTGAGTTATATGTCAAGGAGATTGTTAGGTTTCATGGTATTCCCTTGTTTATCGTGTTAGACAGGGATCCGACATTTACTTCCAAGTTCTATAAGAGTTTATAGACTACAATGGGTACAAAGTTGAATTTCAGTATAGCATTCCACCCTCAAACTGATGGGCAGTCAGAAAGGGTTATTCAGGTGTTAGAGGATTTGCTTAGAGCTTGTATTTTGGATTTTTCTAAGAGTTGGGATAAGTACATCCATTAATGGAATTTGCTTATAACAACATTTACCAAGCGAGTGTTGGCATGGCGCCATATGAAGTGTTATATGGTAGAAAGTGTCGGACGCTGATCTATTGGATAGAATTGGGTGAGCACAAGGTTATTGGTTCGGATTTAGTGAAGGATACAGAAGAGAAAGCGAAGTTGATACAGCAACGTTTGAAAGCTGCTAGTGATAGATAGAAATCGTATGCGGATCTGAAGAGGAAAGACATTGAATTTAAAGTGGGTGATAAAGTGTTTCTCAAAGTGTCTCCTTAGAGAAAGGTATTGCGATTTGGTAAGAAAGGGAAATTGAGTCCGAGGTTTATTAGACCCTATGAGGTGTTGGAAAGAGTGGGATCAGTCGCTTGCCGGTTAGCTTCGCCTGTAGCGCTCCAATACCCCTTGGAAGGATATTAGGTAGCCACACACGCATACACATACAAATAGTCATGCAGAAGCGAAAATAGTAAACATCCATGATACACACGCAGCGGAATATCTTTTAAACAGAAGCTATAGAACATGCCTTAAACAAAACCTTAAAGTCATTTGGATTACATAATATAGCTGTTCTTTATACATTACAAACATTCTCTTACATAAGCCTTTACATATCGATTACAAAAGCAAACTTTCCCTTTATCTTTTACATATCATATACAAAATTTCTTTACATTTACATATGCTAAGCTATACAAAACTTCTATATCATGTATACAAAAAGCTATGCCATATACAAAACAACTCCAACTTATACTCCTAGTGGCCATGACCTGCAGATGTCCAACCCGACTGAACCTATAAACCTACAGGGAAAACACCCTTGCTAAGCGATAACGCTTAGTGGGGATATCACAAGTAATAGACTTCTAACGAAGTCACAAGCATCAATCATCAAACATATCAATAATTGATATGCTAATTAATTAAGATCATATAAAAGTAATAAGCATTTATCATATTTGTAACATACCAAACATTTTATCAACATGCTTTATAACATTTTTACTAATCTCATGTAACCTATATCATGTTCATATTCTTCTAGCTCTAGCTATCGGCTCATATAACATGTATTTCATATCATAGCATCTCATGGACATTTATATACATTTAAGCTTAGCAGCACACTTCTAGCCTATTCATGTACAATTATAACTTTACATATGCACTTATAAGCTCATATAAGCATCTCTAATGCAACAGACATGTACCTTTATTAGCTTTCTCTATAGCTCTTTAACATATATTATCATCTCATATACATTTAGCAAGTAATTAATAGCCTGACTTCATACTATAAGTGGATACGGGCACATATAGATACTGTTAAACAGTACCAAACATCTAGAGACAGAAGTCTCAAATCATCTGGAGACCGAAGTCTCAATTCATCTAGATACCAATAGGTACCAAACATCTGGACATCCGTCGATGCCAAACATATAGACACCTGTCTGTGGCAAACATATAGTAGCTGCAAATCATCTAACCCTTTATAGGCATGCCCATCTATCCACTTCTATGAATAACTCATGCTTTGAATAAATACTCTATACATTTGTCCATACACATTACTTGTATTCAACTATCATGTTATACTATTGCTCATACAACTCAATAAATACATATACTAACTTTACATAACTATAAACATATTCATATAGTTCAATATACAAATACACAATCCATTATTCATTTCCCCATCATTTATATATTCATAGGTTTCTTGCACATAAACATGGTTATTCACAAGCCTACATTCATTATCTTGCTATTAATCTTAATCCTATTCATGATTATTTTCCAAAAGATAACTACTCTTATTCTCATTTAATAACCCTAAATATGCATTAGATATATCACGGAAAGTTTCGGTGCAATACAGGAAGGAAAAAGTACATTTAGGCTGAAAGTTAAGGTCACACGGTGGTAAGACTTTCATTACTGCCTTGTGGGACACTAAAAATGGGTCTAAAAGGGGCAAAATGCTTTTACACGGCCATGAGAAATTCCTTACCGCCGTGTAAACCTATTCTACCTCAAAGCATAGGGCATAATCTAGACAGACCTCAGGTCCGAAATTGTACTAAATTTTTAACATAGCTACAGACATTTTCAGTCAAAACTTCCACTTAACATTTGTTGCATAGGATATTAACTTGCAAATGGAACAAGTTTCATGTCATTTGGAAATAAAAGGAAGGAGTTATAGCAACGGGAACATAACTGGTCCCAGAAGCCCTCCTATAGAATTTAACTACACTTATGGTTAATTTTGGAGACCTTAAAGTCCTCAAGTCAACAGAACTATTTCTATAACATTTATAGTTGCAGATCTTATGGTTCTAACCAAATTGGTCTCATCCCTTTTGAGTTTTAAAACACATTTTACACCACAAACAAATCACGGGGGTCAATATAGGCTTCAAAGTCAATTTGACACAATCAAGCTTGTCAAGCTTGAAAATAGCCAACTTGGCCAAACCAAAACACCAAATTCAAATTATAATTCCTATACACATATATGAACATTTAGACATAGTTAAATTCTCAGTACATGCCATTATCTATAAATTACACATCCCATAGTCATATCTCTGAAATTAGGGTTCTGTTCATGGGTCAATATACTCATAGCAATCAAAGCAATCTCTTTTACATGCTACACAATAATTCACTACAACTTATATCATCTATCAAATATCACATATAAACACATAAATCTCAAACTAACAACATATGCACTTTAACTAAATATAGCACACAATCATACTCAATTCCTCAAACCACATATTCACACATCAATTACACCCTTTAATCTCAAACAAATCAACATATACACATCACTTAAGCAAGGTTACACACACACACACACACACACACACACACACACACATATATATATCCCAAACCTCAAAAAGCAGGCTGAAGAACACTCTATCACTATCTAGACCTTCTCTTTGCTTTTAGCTCTTCTCTTTTCCAATAATTCTTGCATAATTAATCAAACACATGCTCTTAGTCCACTACTCATGTCAATCCAAATCCAAAACAGAAATTGAGAAGAAGGAGATATACACAACTATCAACCCTTACTTACCTTCTCAACTTACTTCATCAAACCATTTCAATTTAAGATTTTTGAATTCAATTGAAGAAAATGAAGCTCAATATCATGAAATGAAGAAAAAAGGAATTCAGAATTAGGAAAGAGATAGCCGAACTCAAATGGATCCCCATCCACTTTCTGCCTCTAACCTCACTATAAATTGAATGGGGAAAATGTGTTGGCAAGGGGTGTATTCCACACGTGGAATGCACTCACTTCCCCAACAATATCCACTTAAGTCCCTTGGCAAAACTCCATTTAGTCTCTCTTTTAAATTTTGCCTTTTTAATTGCTAACTCCTCTTTTCAATTACATCCCTACATGCACATGGTCACTTACTTGTTCAATCACACTTGTACCCTAATATGCAATTGACACTACCAATCTGGTTAGGGTACACTTTGGGGTATTACATTGCCTCTAGCTTTGGATAAGCTTCATAATGTCTTTCATGTATCAATGCTAAGAAGATATTGATCAGATGAGTCCCACATCATACCAGTCAAGTTGTACAAATTCAAGCGGACTTTTCTTATGATGAGAAGCTAAAAGCAATTCTGGCTAGAGAAGTGAGATAGCTCTGTATCAAACAAATTCCACTAGTGAAAGTGTTATGGCAATATCACGGAGTAGAAAAGGAGACTTGGGAACCAGAAGCTGCTATACGGGAGCAATGTCCCCACTTATTTGATTCAGGTATGAATTTTACGGACGAAATTCTTTTTAGGAGGGGAGAGTTATAATGGCCTGAATTATTACCTAATAGCTAATTGGTTCAATTAAAATAATAGGGATGGGATTGCATTGAATATATTAATTAAGGACCTAAGTATAAGATGCTTGAGGACTTAGCCGAGAAAATAAAATTGTCTAAGTGGCTAATTGGTAGATGTGCATGTTTAATGTTAAGTAAGGTTAGTTAGTGGCTAATGGAGATTAATTAAAAATCAGATTTGATTAAGGGATTTGCAGTGGAGTACACATGTGTCATGGTGGAGCTATTGTAATAGCCCGAATATCAGGTCAGTAGTAAACAGTGAAATCTGTAGAATATGTAATGTGAATTGCAGGTGAAAATATCAGTAATTGGGTCCTAAAAGACAGAAGAGAAGAAAAGTTAAGCGTGCAAAGGTCAGAGAAGCCCCTGATGGGTGACTTCCGGGGGAACCCGAAAGTGCAAAATATTTTATTGGATTATTGGAAAGTACAAGTTATAAAGAGTCTGGTGGTATAATTTGAAGTGAAAATGAGGTCAAATAAGTTCCCGAAAGTTAAATTGAAGAAAAGCTTCTAGTTTGGTTCAAATAGTAACTAGGTTTGACCGAAATTTGATCAAGACTTTAAAGATAGTAAATGACCTCTGAAAAGTTATCTGAAGGCATAGATAGATTCAAGATAATGTGTAGAACAGTTTGGTAGTGAAAAAGTAATTTTATGGTGACACAGAAAAATGGATGAATCGGACCAGAGATGGACCTTGATTAAGGTGGAACAAAGGTCAAATGGGCTATTAAGAGTGAAATGGAAGTTAAGAATGAAAAATGAACCAAATCGGTTCAACCAGTGAACCAAACCGATCGGACCAGTTGACATTGGTTTGACTAGTTTGACCAAAGTTTGATCGGACTCTAAATAGAGTTATGGACCTTAGAAAAATTATCTGAGAGCATGGATTTGCTTTAAATATTATGGAAAATCAAATGGTAATGAAAAATAAATTTTACGGTTAGACAGAAAATTGAGTTATCGGACTAGTAAGAAATTATCGGACCAGTAAGAAATTACCGGACCTAGAAACGATCTTCGATTGAGCTAAAATTTTATGTGGAGGCTAAATTATATATTTTAAGAATTATGAAATTAATTTTGGGAGAAATTGAGCTTGAAAAGTAAGAGAAATTATTTTGGATTGCTTATTGGACCTAATTTCTTAAATGGGCTTAGAATTAGGTTGGCCCAATTGGTTGGACCA
This sequence comes from Excoecaria cochinchinensis, assembly GCA_947683425.1. Taxonomy (NCBI): domain Eukaryota; kingdom Viridiplantae; phylum Streptophyta; class Magnoliopsida; order Malpighiales; family Euphorbiaceae; genus Excoecaria; species Excoecaria cochinchinensis. Next base: position 479,537 of record CANTUQ010000220.1, read on the forward strand.
AGCCCAACCCATCATAACCACCTATATAAACCCCTAAATATCAAAAAACCCTAGAAAGCTCTCCATTTTTTCTCCACCTTTCTCCATGGCCGAATGGTACTTCTCACATTTCTCTTGAATTTTCTTCATTCCTGTCTCAAGTTCCCACCAAATCCAACTTTCCCAAGTAAACTCCAGCCTCCATTTTCAATGATAATGGTCTCAAAAGTTCATTTGAAGTGGAATAAGTGGGAGGAAATAAGTGGAAGAGTTTATATATCAAACTGAGGTATGTAAAGTTGATATTTTTAAATTGGTTTAAGGGTTCAAATAGGTACTTTAGGATGTCTAGAGTGTGTTTATATACATATATTGCATAAAGGAAGAAAATTTATGGTGATTTCTTTAGAATGTATATTCGGCCACTTGAGGAAATCCAAGGAGGTGATGGTGTTTAAAGGGGTAAAGGCATGAAAAGCATGCTTATGATGTGGAGAACAAGAAAATAAGGTTAGTGGATACAATATCCTCCTTTTTCCATATTAAAAGTATGATTTTTGGTTATGTTTAAACATAAAGTATGTGAAAAAGGCATGTCTAATAGAATATAACTTGATATCCATGCTTAAGGATGTTGAAAATGATGATATGAATGCTTAAAATGAGAAAATAAAATTTATAGGAAAAGTTACTATGTAGGCCGAATGGGTTTATTGTGATTTCTATGTGTTTTGATGATGTTTATGACATGTTTATGATGTACACATGATATGTGTTAGAGCATGTAAAATTTACATGATGCATGATGTGCATGTGTGGCCGAAAGTATATCACACATAAAGGCATGATTTTGATGTGTTTTTATGAGAAATAATGGCATGGCTATGATACACATGAAAATGACCTAAATAAATGTTAAAGTTGATGAAAATAATTGAGAGTAAAAGATTAGTATGTAGGTCGAATGGTATACATGGGTTTTTCATGATGTATGATGATGTTTATGGCATGGTTATGGTGCATATATATTTGGCATGTGAACTAACTAATGGCATGTGTTAGAACATGAAAAAGTTGCATGATGTATGATGTACATGTGAGGCCGAATGGGTTATGTACGTAAAGGTATGATTTTTATGTGTTTAAATGTGAAGTAATGGCATGGTTATGTTATTCAATATGTGAATAGCCTAAATAAATGTTAAAGTTGATAAAAAGAATTAATGGTGAAAAGTTAGTATGTTGGCCGAATGTGTGCATGTATGTATACATGTGCACTATGATGGAATAATGAGCTTTTATGGCATGTGATGGTATGATGATGATAATCACATGGATAATGATTGAATTGTATGGAAAAGAATTGAATAGAAAGATGAAATTCCATGAAATGTATGAATGGTAACTTGAGATGTGAAAAATGGATCATTGGTGCCCTATGTAGTATTCTGGTAGTTAAGTCTAGTTCAGAATATATTAGCTAGACATAGAGACATAAGACCGCGGGTGTGAGCATGACGTCTCACTTTTTTGTAGGCCAATGACGGTCCTACCTCACTGTATTTAAAAGTTAAAATGTTTTGAAAAGTATTTAAAGATAGGGGTGGTCCCTCAGGATTCTTCTAGTATGTATTAAATACTGAAGTGATCTTTTGGTGTCCTTTAGGTTATTCGAGCCTTTAGGGGTTCGCATCTTGTTTATCCTGACCATAAATGTCTGCCAGTACTGTACAGGGGCAATTTGGTAAAAATGAGCTTAAAATGTTTAAATTGCGATTAAAGTGATATTTGCATAAAAAATGGACATAATTGGAATTATGTAAAAAGTTTGAGGACATAATGAAAATTTTGTCCACATGTATCTTAATAAAGGTTAATAAGGATAAAAATGTCATTAATTTGTTAAATGTGAAAATTGGTAACTATTTAAGGACTAAAATGTAATTTGGCATAAATTTGGTAATTGGGGGGTAAAATCGTAATTTACATGTTAAATAATGTAAAATGGTAAAATAAGATGGACTAGTAGCATTTTGGTAATTTTGGTAAAGTTTAAGGACATAATTGTAATTTTGGCATATTTAGGGACAAAACGGAGAATATGGACTTTTATGCGTGTTAAATGTGTAAATGCCCTTAATTAAGTGATTTAATGGTGATTTGATTATTAATTAATAGAATAAATAAATTGATAAATTAAATTGGTGGCATATTTGTAAATATGAAAAAATTAGGGGTAAAATTATAATTTAATATAATTAAAGGACTTTGACGTAAATATGATATAATATGAGGACCTAAATGCAAATATGTAATTTTATGTGCATTATATATGTTTATTTCCTTAAATGAGTGATTTAATTGACATTAAGAATATTTTTGCATGTATAGGAATTAAATGAATTAAATATTGGGATAATTGATATTAAATGCATTATTTATATTCATGAGGTATGCATGTGAATTTAGTTATATGGATAGTTAATTATACTAAGTGCATGAATGATATTAAATAGAGATTATAAAGATTATTACATGTAAATAATTGAATAAGTAAATAATTGTTCAAGGGCAAAATTGTAATTTTAGTAATGTTTAAAGGACCTAAGTGTAAAATAGTAAAATTGTAATAATTTTATAAGGATTAAATGGCAATTGCATGATAGATAATAAAATAAAGACGATAATAAGTAAATTAATGGTATTATTGTAAATAAGTCGGATCGATAGGTAAAACTGTAAATTAGGGAAAAGTTTGGGGATTAAGTTGCAATCTAACGATAGTAATGTAAATTTAAGGATTAAAATGTAATTGATAAGTATTATGGATGATAACTGCATTATTGAATATAAATGAAGAAATTTATAATAAGAATATTTATAATGATAGTGTTAGTACTGACATTAAAGTTTATGTCAATATGTAGATTAAGGTAAAGACATAAGTACGTAACTATTAATGTTATTAATAGTGGCAATAGTCAAAATAATATTTGTTGTAATAATGAGGAATGGTGATGTTGGTAAAAAGATAATTAGGTTAATATATATATATATATATAAGGTAAGTGAATTATCAGAAATAAATAAAAGATGGTGTAAAATAATTAACTAGTAGCATAATTATGAGCTAGTTATGTGGAAAATAAAATAAATGGAATTTAAAGTCTTTAGTATATAGTATACATGAAAGTAAAAATGTTAATAGATAATCGAAAAGTTATTGGAAGGTTAGGGTATTAGTGAGTCATAAAACCTTATAACTGAAGAAATTTAGGACTGTCAGTAAAATGTTAAAAGCTAATAAAGAAACAATGTTAATTGTTAGAAAATAATATTAATAAAATGGGTAATTTAGATGTTGCTGTTAATAACGGTATCATTGATCACAATATTACTGAAATAAATTATCAAATAGTTATTAACAGGAATATTAAGTATATAGATAAGTAAGTGTATTGAGAGACAATATTGGTAATTTGGAAGTATTATAAATATAGCTGATTGAATTTAAATAGGAAATGATAAGTGAAATTCTATGCTTTATTTATGTCAATTTTTAGGTTGATTTTGAGTTAAGTAGTTATTATTTTAGGTTGTTTTTGTTTAAAATAATCTTAAATCTTTAAATGGACTAAATTCAACTTTTATTGTGTTTTTGTCAAATTTTTAGGTACTTTACACGGTGGTAAGGAGTTTCATATCGTAGTGTAACAATAAAAGTTAGGAATTGCGTGCATATGTGTTTACACGGCGGTAAGGGTGTTTCATACCGCCGTGTAAGCAGGATTATCCGAGATTGACAGAGTTTTACACGGTGGGCAGAAACGACCTTACCTCTGTGTAAATCTAAAAGAATTCAGCTGCTGTCCAGTAGGTGTTTACAAGGCGGTAAGAGTGTTTCATACCACCGTGTAAGACAAGCAATTTCTAGAGTTTCATTCCAGTAGGTAATTACACGGCGGTAAGGTATTTACATACCGCCGTATAACATTCTACCTTCAGTTGTGAACATGATCTACACGGCGGTAATGGGTTTTCATACCGCTGTGTAACCTTAACTGATAAATAGGTGCGAAAATTTCTTTAAAGTAGAGTTCTTTCCTGGCACCTTATATATTCATATTTCTCTGTAACTTAGATTCAGGGTTCCATTTTTAGCAATCTTTATACTCAGTTTTTATTGATTTCAATAAATAGCTTCAGATTATATATCTTTCTTTACATTTAGAGTTGTAATAGAGGATTTGGATTGAAGAACATCCACATATTTTGGTGATAATTTTATTTTCAGATCTAAAATGGGTAATATCAATTTCTCTTCATTTAATTCAGTTTTTATTTCAATAATGAGTGAGTAGTTCTTTTTCTTGTTGAGGGATGCCTTGAATCCCCAATAACCATGTAAACACTCTATTTGGATTAATTTCTGCATATGCTTCAGTTTTATCTTCTCTAAGCTTATCTGTATGTGATTGATTCTGATGCAAGATTTAGGTTGATTCAGTGTCACGATCTGTTGATTGTATTTGATTCATTCACCTTACATATGCTCCGTTCTATTTCTTTTAGTTTTCTGCTGGTTTAATGAATCCGGAATGGCAGTTTAACCTATAGACATCTATTTTAACAGGTTCAGAATGGAAGGGGATTATTGGGCTTAAATGTCTTAATCCAGGAATGGTAGGATTATATAAGTTTAGGATTTAAGACCTGTTTAAAGCTAAGTTATGTGCTGAATCCGCAATGGTAGGTGCATAATTTAGAGAAGTTTAATCCGGAATGGTAGGCTAGGTTGTTCACTGAATTGGCATATGTGTTTGTTTAGTGAGAGTAATTGCATGGTATTATTGGGGAGAATAGGTATTCCTTGGCAAGGCTTTCATTTAATTTAATTACAGTTTTACTAATTTTTGTTTAATTGGTAGTCACTCGATTTAGTAATTTCATCATTTAATTTCTTAAAGCAAAAAACTCACACAACAAACTTGGGATTTTCTTTAGCATAATTTTAACAAATTGATTCTTAATTCACTATTCCCTTAGGTTCAATATTCGCGGGTCTTAATTATACTCGCTATATTACTCATCGATTAGTACACTTGCTGAGCACTGACCAGGAAATAATGTAAATGTATTTTGATTACAACTTTAATCATGGTGCTATAAAATAAACGATTAAATGAAAAATAGTAACGTAAACATAAATCGTAAAAGATTAGTATTAATAGAATAGAGTAAGGGGCATAATCAAGGAACAATAACTGTTCTACCAAATAATTCAGTAACTAATAATGTCCCAAAATATGATTGAATATTAAATAGTGGATTGAACGTAAAAGTATTAATGTTGAGGGTAACAGTGCAGTTAAAAGTAATGCTAATAACTGAAATGAAAATGTTAAGGTATAATTACCAAATGATTTAAAAGATACAAGGATAGGCAACTGAAATAAAGGATTGAATAAGACATTATTGTCAGACATAAATTAAGTAAATTTAAAGATTGCAATGTTCGTATAGTCTAAATAAATAGAAAGGTTTGTGTGCTCATGCATATTATACTAGTCATGAAAAATTTAGGATATGCATCCACCACTTAGCGTTTCAATGCTCAGCATATAGTGTTGTTGCTGTGCACAGGTTGTGAAGATAAGAAGTATTTAAGTGGCCAGAATACCGATGGCAGTCGAGTTGTAGATCAAATGCAAATGTGTAAGCATAGGTATGGCATGTATACGATTTTCAGTGGACTATTTCATTATTGTTATTATTTTGTGTATGAGTATAATTGATGTTGGAATGCAAAAATTTTTTACTGAACTGTCTATTGTAGCATCCAATTATCCGGTTGCTGTACCAGTATTCGTATCATTATACGTAACGTATAAGAGTGTTATAGCTGCCAACTCATCCTTAGCCATGCAATAAAAGGGCTTGATGAGAGAGAAATCTTCATCTCTTGCATGTGTGATTCTCGGCTGACCCTTCTTCAATTTCTCTCTAATTACTCTCTTCATCTTCATATGCTTATTCCTTCCAAAATCGGATTAGTAAGTTGGATAGTTGATTAATTGAGCTAATTTTATTATTGATCAAGGTAAGTTTTTGAGTTGAGTTGCTTTTCTTCTTCTTCTTCTATTTCTTTGGTCTTGAGTTGATGTGGATATTGACCTTGGTGTCCAATTCTGGAAATTGGACTTGAACTTGTAGTTGAGGAAATAAAGAAAAGCAAAGGAAAGGAGAAAGTGGTAGACCAAGGTGCTAATTGACCTTCTAAGGAGCTTAGGAGAAGAGGTTTGGGAAAACACTTTTACTTGTGTGCTGCTCTTGTTATAGTATTACCTAGAATTGGAGGATGAAATGTGTGTGTGTTGCAATAAAAGTGAGACATGTGACTTGTGTTTCTATGAACTGAAATGAAGTAATGAATTAATGAGTTAATTGTTGTATGTAAGTATGTTGCTCTGTTTTGAATGAATCATGGAATAATTATGTAAATGGTACAAGTTATTGGTTAGTATGTAAAGTAATGTGTTGGAAGGTAAGCAAGCATGATGCATGGTGACTGGGGAATTTTCTTAGGAACTCAGTCAATTGAAGCAATTTAATTGTTTAGGTAAGTTTTGGTATAACATAATTGGTAGGGTATCTAAAATGATGAATTAGTGTGGTTATGACCTTGATGTTATAATTTAGATGAATGGAAAATGCATTATAATATCCTTATTAGGTAGATAATTGAACATCGAAAGAAGCTGCTAGTAAGTAGTAAGGATCATATGTAAAGAGGGGTTAAGAGTAGAAGTGAGGAAGTGAGTTTTGGAGCTTGAAATTGGGAATTTGGGTTTTGTCGTGAGCACGACAAAGAGCTCATTAACTTTAGGTTTGTCTTTTTGTTGCAAGCGTGCGTATGTTCGCGAGCGCGACAGAGGCGTGAAGTAGGTTCTGTCGCGAGCGCGACATAAGCTATCATCCTATTCTATCGCGAGCGCGACACTTATGAGTGTTTTAAATGAATTCTAAATTTCCTTAGATTGATCAATTTATGAGTTTATATGTAAAGTAAGCATGTGTATGATAATAATTATTGCTTATGTATATGAATACCGTTATATATAATTGTTAAAGAGAATAAACAATGTTAAGAACATTAATACTATTGATGCTTATGAGAAGTGATGATATGAATAAACCAGATTAATATTATAGCCTACGAGTCAAGTAGTGGATAGATAGGCATGTGCGACGTGCGCGATCTCGCTTGTGTGCTCAGAGGGCCCGCTTTAAGAGTCCGAGAAGGATTGGCGTCTTATGATCTTGGGTAACATGAGATATTTTGGAATTCCTTACCCAATAGAACATTGGGAAGGTCATCTAACCTCATGAAACCTTTAGGCACCTTTGAGGTATCTTGGAGTCACCACCCAATTTATAAGAAATTGGGAAAGGTCATCTAATCTCAGGGGTCTTAAACCAAAGAAGGTATTTGGAACTTCACTCTTATTAATGCCTTAAGTTAAGTTATAAATGAGTTTTTAACAATTGAAATTCTATCTCTCATCCCACGCGATCATGCAATAAATTTAAAGCGCATTTCAAGCATTTCGAAAAAGCAGTAAATAAAGCGATAAAGAAATATAAATGAATTACAAGTAAAAAAATGGGACAGAACAATCCCCCAAAATAAAAAAGTATAAATAAATAAATGAAATAAAATTGAGTAAAAATTGCCCCAAAATTAATTGCAAGGGCCCAAATGAATAAACGAATAAATACGCAAAGAGAATGAAAATGCATCATACATAAATCGGGACATTTATTAGTGTTTAGGAACACTGGTTCCTTTTATTAGCTTAAAAAATTAGAGAATTATTTTTGGGCATTTATTGAGAAAACCGGGATGAGTGATCCCATTTTATGAAGATTAATTCTCCTTTTGAAAGTGATATTTTATTGGGCAAAATTAGGACATTGGTCCCATTTTATTAATAAAAATCCCAATTCTACTATTGTAAAAAAACGTGAATTTCTTTAAAATAAGCGCAAAAAAATACATTTTTACACAAAATATATAAAACAGCAAAATAAAATAAAATACAGAAAATAAAAATGCAAATCGAGCCGGAGGTTTCCAAATCCCTTGACTCTCTAGGTTGCCCAGGGATATTTCACTCAAAGCGAAGTAAGGAAATTCGACGGACAAACAAAAAATTAAAAATAACAAAAACGATATTAGTAAATCAAACGCATAAAATATAACACAATGGAAATAAAGAATTAAACAAAATAAATAAATAATAATAATAATTAGGAAAAAGTATTTGTGATTAAAAAAAATAACAGGAAAAAATAATATTTGATAAAAAAAAACAGTGAACAAAAGGCCTAGATATTATCACAAAAAAATAAAATAATGGTCAAGAATAAAATATTGCTACAGAAAAAATAATAGTCAAATATAAGATTAAAAATTAACAGAAGAAAATAAAAAGGCGACAGAATTGAATCTATACATTTTACGGATTAAAGTTACGTTTCATGCTTCATGCAAGTTAATTAATTTAATTAAGCTAAGTTCGTGTTAAATGGTACAAACAATAACAGAATACACTAATGCCAATTTACAACTGGAGAAACAAATGAACGACGAAAATAAAGTAAAAGAAAAAGGAATTAGCTCAAGTCCAGAAATTTACCCTCAGAGGTTGATGCTTGCAGCAAAAGAAGAACAGAAGATTTCCGCATCGATTTGCTTGAAAACAGAAATTGAGAAAGCTAGGATCAAAGCTTTCTGTCCCAAAACTTAAAGTTGAAAACTCTAATTTTTTGAAGAACACAGATGATAGAAACCGAATCCCAAGCACAAAGAATTGACTTTCTTGGCTCAAGAACGATTAGGATTAAAATAAAGAAATTTTTACTCTTAAAAATTCTATTTTCAGAACCTTTTTTTTTCTCCCCTTGTAATGCTCTCCCCTTCTCTTGTTATGATATTTTTCTTTTTATATCATCCCCAGTTAAGGTGTTTTAAGAGTTTGAATCCCATTCAAAGTGACTAATTATCTTTTTTTAAAAATAAAATTTATCCTCTTGAAAATCGAAAAAGAAGAAATCTGAATTTAATTCCAACTCAAAAAAAAAATCAGAAAAAATAGAGTCCAAACGAGGAAGGAGACACGCGAGGTGTGGCCTTGCGTAGAGGGAGCCGCACTCCGCGTGCGCGACGTGCGGCCTCGAGCAGAGGGGGCCGCACCTCGCATGCGAGGGGCCCCGCGCAGAAGGGACCGCACCTTGCGCGCAGAGGGGCCGCCCCTCGTACGCGATGTGCCCCGCGCAGAGGGGGCCACACCTCGCGTACATGAGGTACGGCCTCGTTTAGAGGGATCGCCCCTCGTGTGCGAGGTGCGAGGTACGACCTCACGCAAAGGGGGCCGCACATCGCGCAGAAACCACATCTTGCGCGTGAGGCCCGAGTCAAGACCCTGCATGCAGGGCTTCGCAGTCTTGCGCGGGTCTGCCTCGCGCACGCCGCGCTGTGGTGCCACGCTACGTGTGCTGTGCTGGCCGCACAACGGCAGGCCACCGAAAATCGAAATAATAATAAAAAAATAATTTTTTATTTAAAAAGAATGTTTCGATATGGAAATCATCAATTCTAACCCTTTTTCCTAGGAGCATGTATGATTTTCATCACTGTGTAACTTTGGTCTGGGCTGTCTCAGGACCCGGTGTCTGCAGTTGCCCCCCAATTTTGGGGAATGTAGTGCATAAGTGCTTAGGTGAGCCAAAACTCAAAGAAAGAAGGAAACCTGAGGCAGTTATCTTTCCAGTCTGAATGAAGTTATTGCGGATAGTTACCATTAATTTGTTGACGTGTTAACCCTTATCGCTTTGGCATCTAACCTGTGCAGTGTCTAGATTTCGCCATTGCGGTCCGTAATTAACCTTTATGTGGTGTCTAACCTCCTCCGTTGTGGCATCTATCCTGTGCGGTGTGTAGGCCCAGCAATGTCAGTATCTAACTTGTTAACGCAGTGTCTAATCTCCTCCATTGTGGCATTTAACCTGTGCGGTGTATAGCCCCAGCCGTGTCGGTATCTAACCCATTGATGCGGTGCAGTGGTAATCATCATTTTCTTCCCAATAAGTTAACTATTTATCTTAATGGCGATTAGACATTATTGTCGTGTGCCTGAAACATTTAAAGAAATTTTTTAATTGATTGAATTGTGTTTTAATTGGTTGCATTAACCTGCTCTGGTAGTCTATGAACCAAGTTATCATTATTTTTCATTTACCAATATACCTCTTTATTTTTGCATTTTGTTTCTGTTTTTCACTTTTGAGTGATATGTTCATTATATTCAATAGTAAAAATATGATAAACGTAACTGTAAAGTTATAGCATAAATGAAATTTTTATACATCATAAAATAACAATATTTAATATCTCTATGAAATGCCCCCTACATAGGAGGATGATCCATGTGTTCATCAAAGTCGCCAGGCTGAGCTGCAGGAGGGGCCTGCTGATGTGTGATGTCCTCAAGCGGTGGCCTAGATGATGATGGATAGAGTGCTAGGAATCTGACACCCGCCTATTTATCTAACAAGGGGCTGGCCATACTCGCAACAGTGTGGGATAGCTCCTGAAAACTGGTGGCTATGCCTGATATGGCTGAGGCGTACCCATCAATGTGATGTCCCAAGTCCTCTCAGATGATAGGAAGGTTTCTCCCTAAATCCTCACACAGACTCTACAGACCCTGGGATACTCCGGTAGAAGTCTCCTCTAAGACATCCATCCGGTGTCAGTGGCCAACAACTCATCTATCTCCTGAAGGGACTCACCAACCCTCTGTACTGTCGCAGCCTACGAAGCTATCATAGATCCTTCTATCCCGTCCAAGTGCCTACCAATCTCTCCAAACCCCTCGGCTATCTGCTGGCCAAATAAGGTGAGCCTATCATTTGTTCGTTGGCCCAGTAGGTGTAGATCATCTGTCACATGCTAGCCTCAGAGATGGATGTCCTCATCATGGCACTGTCATAGAGTAGCCATCGCGGACATCATATCCTAGTACATTGCTTGGAATGACATCTCTAGAGCAGGCTGGCTCTGCCCTATCCTAAACTCCGCTGAAGGTGGAGCTGTGGATGAAGATGCCCCTAAATGGCCTAGGTGGCTGAAAGGGAAGTGTCTCTGAGGAGCGTAGTAGCCAAAATTCGAACCCTATGGTTGAGGAGTGGTGCGAATTCTACTCTCATGTAAGATCTGCTGTGGAGGGGGAGTATTGAATATACCTGTGAAGCCCAAATCATACAAACCATCCCCATCCTGTGGTGTATGTGGTTCCTCCTCCTCCGACTGTAGGTGGTCACCCCCTAAAGTACCTGCCATGTTAGGGAGTGGAGGCAAATTGTAGAGAAGTCTAGTCTCTGCCATACTAAGCAATCTGTACTCCTCTGATCCCTTGTGTATCGGCTCCACTATACCCATATACCCAGCTACAGCAAGGTCGACAGCTTAGTCTCCCTCCAAGTGTGGCCCTAACGTATTGGGGTCACGTCCCAGGTGAAGGAGTAACCTAGTCACCACTCCTCCAATGCATATATATCCGGTGGTCCCTTGCCCAGCTCTGACCAGTGCAGATAAGATCTCGTGGGCAATGTTTATCTTCCTACCTATCACCATCGCCGATAGACTCCAAATCTCAGCGGCATTCATAGAACCAGGACTCCCGACTTGACCCTGGTAACTACTGGCCAACACCTTTTGGATATATCTCAAAGTCTGTGATCGCAATAAGGTGCTCTTGATCTGATTATGGTGATAGGGGAAACCTGGTGCTGCTATCCGCTCCCAACAATGCACGGGGACAGTCCTATCCGGCACTAAACCTGATCCCCTGTCGGGAGGCTCATCGCTCGTGAAAAATCCAAGTGGCTCATCTCATGATAATAGCCTCCAACCCGAAATGATATGACCCCGAGCTCCGTGTCTGGCCTCCGGTACCCTCTATAATGCAATGTGGCTAGGAATTCCCTAGTGACCTCTGGGTATGTCGTGTAAGCCAACCTCAAAAACTTCGTCTATCCAGCAGATGCTATCAGGGTGCTCACCCTCCCATATGCCCATCTACTGAAGAAACTCCATAGACACAAATCTACTGGGAACCATCCTCATCTGAGATAAAATCTCAAATCGATGTCTCTGATCCTCCATCATATCTTCTGGATGGGGAGGTACATCACATCTCGGACGCACTCTACGCTGTCGAGGCATCCTACAAAAATCGACAAATAGCTCATGCAAGATAAATTAACAGCATTATTTTATCAACTATTTTAACATGTTAAACTCATTTTTTCATGTTACAATTCTAAAAGTTGGACAACACTTTGGCTGAAAAACACCAAAATTTCCAAATATAAACAATAAATTCAAATAGCGAGTCCCAGACAACCAGACTATATGCATTTTGTATATTACAAACAAATAAGTTGTTGGTGCAATTTTACAAAACATCGATTATTTATTTACTACTTCTTTGCAATTTTTTATTTTAACTAATAATAAGCAGAAAAAAGAAAAGCGATGCCTAGCAAAATTTTATTTTTATTTTTCTTTTTTTTAAATACCTAATTTATACTGCATTACAATGCATAAACATCTTTCACTATTTTTATTATTTTTCGTCATTGTGGATGGCAAACAAGGTTAGCATTTTTCATCATTATTATTATTTTTTTTATTCTGTTAAAAAACAAAAAAAAGATAAAGAAAAGCAAAACAAAATACAATAAAATAAAAACTTGATGAAATAGAATAGAAAGAACCAACGACAACTAACTTGTTAGACGAAATATTCACTTAACAAAAAGGATACAGAAATTCTAAAAAAATTATATTACCTTGAAGGCAGTTAAACAATGATCATTTTGGTGCAAACGATGCACAAAATGGATCACAAATGAGAAAGATATGAAAGAAAAATGGATTAAGGCGAGAGAAAATGAAGGAAAAATTAAGGAAAGAAAATCAAGAAATTGACAGAGGAGAGAGGGGGTGAGGTGTGGCCAAAAGGAGGTTTGTATACCTCCTGAGGTGCGGCCTCATTTGAGGCTGCACGTCATGCTCATGAGGTGCGGCCTCATGGCCGTACCTCGGCCACTTGAGGCGGCCATGTGGCCGCACCAAGACCAAATTTTTTTTTTCAATTACTTACCTTTTTACTCCCTAAATATATTTCTTGTCTTGAATATTTGCCACTAAAGCCATTTATTGCACATTTACCTGCAAATAAATTATGCTAGTGGGAATGCATAAGTCTAAAAATGCACGAAAAAGTGGTCTAATTTTTTAAGATGGGCCAGACTAATTTCCCTTTTTGCCACATGAACTGACTTTTCTCTTCTTTGCTTTCCATGTTACTTTCTGCTTCATTCCTTTAGGCCAGGATTCTTAATCAGGTATTTTCTTTCCTTCCATCTTTTCCTTCTAATTTATTTTTCCCTCTTTATTTATCCAACTTATTTATTTCGTGTACAGCTATCTAAATATGTCGATGCCCATTGTTAGCAAACTGCACCGGTTACTGGATAATCCCAAGACCTGGAAAATTATTCAAGTCTGAGATTTCTGAGAAGGGTCAATTTAGATCGAGACCTTTTACTGGCTGCCATCCGCTATTGGGATCCCCGATTTCATGTTTTTCAGTTTACCCACCAAGAACTATGTCCCTTGGCCGAAGATTTTGCTGCCATTACTGATGTGAGATTTTCCGCTGGTACCGTTCCTTCTGTTATAAGTTATGGACCATATCAGCCTAGGGATGTGGCTTTTGTTTTGGGCATACCACCTTCTAAGGCTGCTCAACTAGTTCCTAGAGGGGATTTTTTTTCTCTAAAGCCCCTATTTGATGCACTCGGTGGCTTTGCAGATGTGCCTACCTATCGAGATAGTGTAGTTTTACTGATATGCATGTCCAGATACCTATTGGTGACCTCAAATGAACCATTTGGCGACTATCGACTGCTTAGCATTGTAGATGGCATTTACCGCGGGCTGACCCCTTTCCCAATTATCCTAGCTGAGACGATCATTGGCTTGGACGCTCTCTGCACCGATACTACTGCTTTTATGACTGGGAGCCCCTTATTACTCCAGGTAATCAACGTTATTATTTTTAAAGGTAGTGCACCCCTTGTGGGTTTTCACACTAGCTCTTCTTATTGGGAAATGCGTCCTATTAGGGATTTTCACATAACCCTGTGCCTTATTTTTTCCTAGAATCGACCCAACCCAATCCAACAGCTTTTGTTCATTTTATTATTTATTTTATTTTTTTTAGGATAGACTGTCTATTTCATGGTTTTCACCGACTGTCTATTTCATGGTTTTTACCCTGCCTTTTGCCCGAACTTTTGCTTAGAGAGCCAGTTACGGTTTTCATTTTTAATGGCTTTTTCTATTTCTTTTTCTTTTTTTTTTCAGGTGTGGCTACAAGAGAAGTTAAGGTTATTGACAGAACCCCCTCCTAGGGTGGTCAATGCATACTCGCTGGTGCATTTTTTCCTCGGACAACAAACATATCAATTTGACTCTCCCTATGAAGGCTTCATATGGATAGCTACACTGGTAGATGGAGATATTAGTTTCATGAGCCCCTGAATACACCTTGACTATGTGACTCAAGATGGGCCTTTAGGATACATCCCATTATGCGAGCTTCACAGAGACTCCTTTTGTATCACAGCTCGTTGCGTTTGCCAGTTTGGAGGGTGTCAGACTATTGTGACTCTTTCACTAGCTTTTCATGGTGGACTCCTGTCTTTGGCATTTATTACTGGCTACTGCAGACTTTGGGCACAGCTACCTTTAATTACAACTATTCCAAGATCTAAGAATTCTGATTTTACTAGCTCACAGTAGGATAAGGTGTGGGTGCTTAGCCCTGCAGTCGACAACAGGATCAGCTGGCTTAAACATTTGACCGAATGAATGCAGTAGAAAATAGTTTTTTTGATTGCAAAAGATGATGTATTTCTCTTTTTGTAAAAGAACTAGACAATCATGAAAAGTGCAAACTGAGTCCTTTATTGCTAACTTATGAATATTTCTATATGATTTCATCACACATGATCATTTATTGACAGAAAATTCAAAACTCAAAACTACACTTAATCTCAAGATAGATCTTACGAGCATCAAACTCCTATTATCAATTAGCCCTCTCGGGTTTTCATGATTGAATATTTTCTCTCAACCATTAATTTTTGCCCAGAATGCCTTTTTTCAGTTTTCACCTTGACAGGGTGCCCAATTTTAGCAAGGTCACATTTTTTTGATTTTCGACCCGCAAGGCATTTATTCTCTTCTTTTAATTTTTGGTCTTTAGCCATGGAAGCTCTTCAATCTATCGGCGTTGACCGGTTCTTTAAATTCATTCCCATCACTGTCTGTTAAAATTGCCGCTGCTTTCGATAACAACTGCTTTAGGACAAACGGACCTTCCCATGTTAGCCTAAATTTCCCCCGAATGTCTGGTACTCCTGGCCTCATCTACTTGAAGACTAAGTCTTCCTCTTTTAGAGGGTGTTTCCTAACCTTCTTACCGAATGACCGGGCTAACCTCTTTTGGTAAACTTGGCTATGATAATAAGCTCGCAACCTACCCTCATCCAACAGGTTCAACTGTAGTAATCGTTGTTGTGCCCATTCTGCTTCTAGAATTTCAGCTTCCATAACCAATCGTGGAGACCTGAGCTCAATTTCAATTGGAAAAACTGCCTCCGTTCCATATACTAAAGAAAATGGCGTCGTGCCTGTTGATGTTCTGATGGTGGTTCTGTAGCCCCATATTGCAAAAGGCAACTTTTCCACCCAGTTTTTGTAATTCTGTACCATTTTGGCCAAAATTTTCTTGACATTCTTGTT
The DNA here is from genome assembly GCA_947683425.1 of Excoecaria cochinchinensis. Classification (NCBI taxonomy): domain Eukaryota; kingdom Viridiplantae; phylum Streptophyta; class Magnoliopsida; order Malpighiales; family Euphorbiaceae; genus Excoecaria; species Excoecaria cochinchinensis. The sequence goes on from CANTUQ010000220.1 coordinate 495,459, forward strand.
AGCTACTTCAACCGCTCCATTAGCTTGAGGTCGGTAAGGGGAGGACTTATGGTGTTGTATCCCATACTTCTGCAGTACGCATTTGGTTTCAGCGAAGAACTGTACCCCATTATCAGACACGATATGATGTGGGAGGCCGTACCTACATACCAAATTTCGCTCAATAAATTTGGCCATGTCTTGGGCATCTACTTTCTTAAAAGATTCAGCCTCAACCAATTTGGTAAAGTAATCAATGGCGGCTATAATGAACTGGTGCCCATTAGAAGCGATAGGGCGTATCTCCCCTATGATATCTATCCCCCAAGCTGCAAATGGCCAAGGCGAGGATAAATTATGTAATTCTGACACTGGCACATGCCTTGAATCTACATACTATTGGCACAGCTGGCATTATTTTACAAACTTTGAACAATCTATATCCATAGTGATCCAATGGAACCCTTGGCGCATGATTTTGTTTGCTAAGAATAAACCATTCATGTGAGTTTCGTAAATACTAGCATGGACTTCTTCCATAATCTTTTTAGCTTCCTTCTCTTATACGCATCTTAACTGAATGCCATCTGCTTGTCTCTTGTATATTATACCATCCACACTACGAAACTGGTTGGATAATTTTCTGATCATTATGCGATCTTTTTTAGAAGCCTCTTACGGGAATACCGACCTCTCTAGGTAATTCTGAACATCATAGTACTAAGGTTTTTCGTCAGCCACTTCAACATCCATCACCTATTCATGTTCAAAGCAAGGCCTTTGGGAACTCGAGATCAATACAGGTTTCATGACTATTCCTTCCGGGTTATCCCACATGGACACTAGAGTTGCAAGGGCATCGGCCAACTGATTCTCATCTCTAGGGACATAATGGAAAGTGCAAGTTTCAAACCGACCACTTAACACGTGGAGGTGCTTTACATATGGTACCAATCTTTCTCCTTTAATGGACCATTCTCCTCGAACCTGACGAATCATTAAAGATGAGTCTCCAAAAACCTCTGTAGACTTTGCCCCTAGAGCCAAAAGAGCCTCTAAACCAAAAACGCATGCTTCATACTCAGATTCATTGTTAGTAGCTTTATACCTTAACTTCTTAGCTAGTGGTAACTTTTCACCATCTGGGGTTATCAAAATGATCCCAACACCTGCCCCCTTGTTATTAACTGCTCCGGCAAAATACATCTGCCGTCCCCGAACTGCAATGGCCATGATATCTTCGTCTGGGAAATTATATTCGACCTGGTCTCCTTCAATAGGATGATCAGCTAGGAATTCAGCTATAACTCTCCCTTTAATGGTTTTTCTTGTGATGTATTCTATATCAAACTCTTGGAGCAATATTAACCACCTACCCATGTTTCCCAACAAAGAAGGTGCTTCCTGAAGATATCTCAGAGGATTCTATTTAGCGATTGCCAGAATCCTGAATGAGTGGAAATAGTGTCTCAACTTCTTTGAGGCACAAATTATTGCCAAACATATCTTCTCTATTTCAACATACCCAACCTCATAAGGGAGGAACTTCTTACTGAGATAGTAGACTGCATACTCTACCCTGAACTCATCTTCTTGAGCCATCATGGTGCCTATTGAGTTGGTTTCTATCCCTAGGTAGAGGATTAGTGGCTTGATCGGCAGAGGTGGCCTCAAGACTGGCGAATTTAAGAGATATTCCTTAATAGTGTCAAAAGCCTTCTGACAATTGTCATTCCATTCAACAGGCTAGTCCTTTATGAGAAGCTTGAATATTGGCTCTCAAATCGAGGACAGTTTAGCTATAAATTGACTAATGTACTGAAGTTTTCCCAAGAAACTTCTAACATCTTTCTCCTTTTGGGGCGTTGGCATTTCTTTAATTGCTTTGACCTTGTCAGGATCTATCTCAATTACCCTTTGACTCACTATATGGCCAAGCAATTTTTCAGAGGTGACTCCAAAAATACACTTCTAGGGTTAAGGTGAAGGTTGTACTTATCAATTCTCTGAAATAACTTCTCTAAAGCTTCAAAGTGACCTTCCCTAATAGCTGACTTAATCATCATATCATCTACATACACCTCCACTTCCTTGTGAATCAAGTCATCAAGAATCTTAGTGACCATTCTCTGATAAGTTGTGCCTGCATTCTTCAATCTGAAAGGCATAACCCGATAAGCAAATGTCCCCCACTCAGTAATCAAGACCGTTTTAATCTAATCTACAATTCTATTAAAGATCTGATTATATCCAGCATAACCATCTACAAAACTGTACATCATGCATGAAGCTGCGCTGTCTATTAAAACATCAATATGAGGCAGAGGGAAATCATCCTTTGGACAGGCTTTATTCCAATCCCAATAATCCACACATACACGAACTTTCCCATCCTTTTTAGCTATAGGGACTACATTAGCTAGCCACATCGGGTAATGAACCTCTACTAGGAATTTAGCCTCAATCTGCTTATGAACTTCCTCTTTTACCTTCTGTGCCCATTCTGGTCTGAGCCTTCTAAGCCTTTGCTTGACCGATTTAGACTCTGGATAAGTTAGAATTGCATGTTCAGTGAAGTTTCTGTCAATCCCCATAATATCTTCATAGGTCCAGGCAAAAAAAAAATTCATATTTTTTTAAGATTCTCACAAATTTTAATCTCTCTTTAGGAGTTATGTCAGACGCTATCAAGATTTGCTTTGGGTTTTCCAAAGTTACAAGATTAAATGGAGTTGTATTAGTTGAATTTATGTCAAAAATGAATGCGTCATGTGTATGATCATGTGAAATGAAATCATCAGAAACATCGTACAAGTAAGCAAAATTGTTCATTTCATTACTAAAATTAGAATTGCACACATTGTCATCATTAAAGAGTTTTGGAACTAAAAGAATATCTAAATAACTACAATCTTCTTCATCCATTGATGTGTTGAGCATTTTCTATAGATGCTAATGACCGCAAGTATACAGTGTACCGGAATAGTACTTAAGAATGTCGATCCCACGAGGAACGTGATTTACACATTATTACTACCTAATTTTAATCTTGTTTACAATGTTCAATTAATGGTAAAGTTGATGTAAACTAATCTAGAATCTAAATTAACTAAACCTAATTATTGATAGTCAAAAGAAGATAAAGGATAAATGAATAATTAAAGAATATGAACTTGATTTCATCATTTTGATCAATATTTATTCATCTTTTTATGCAAGCCAAGTTGGGATAAAGTTCTAAATTACTCTCTCGACATAAATTAGAATGCCTAAAACATGCAATTAAAATTCTAACTCACAATTTTCATTAATGAATTAGAGGTTTCTAATTACATATTCTAAGAATAAAAGCCAACCTATAGCAATTATCTCAATATACCGATCTCTCAAAATACATCTTGATAATAAAATTCTATTCGATTTCAGATAAAGCAATCTTTCGAATTACTTTAACTTACAAAGATCATGCAAAAGATACTAATAGAAAATTTGCATTTGAAAGACTATGAAATAGATGGAAATAGAAAGAGTAATAATATGCAAATTCATTGAAAGGATATTCATAAAATTGATGGAGAAGAAATAAAAATAAGAGAATAAGATAGAAGCCTTTCAACCCTTTTCTCAATCTCTTGAAACAAGTTTTCTTCTCCTTGATCTTCTTCTTCAAAACATAAAAACTACTTAGAACTTTAACTAAAAAGAATTGTTCTACAAAATGTAGAGAAATAACTTAACTAAAATTCCATATATCCAAAACTATAGTTAAACTACATATTTCTAGATGATAATTTAAAGTTTGTGTCTCTTACAGATGTCCCTTGAGAATGGTGGTAATTGTTGGTGAAAGGAGATGACTTTTTAAGTAACTTTTGAAGTACAACTGCCCCAACGGTCGTCTCTGTCGCGCTCGCAACGTTGTCGCGCTCGCAACAGAACACGCTCCTCTTTTTCTTTCTTTCTTTCTTTTCTCCTTTCTTCCTCTTGCCAGTCACGAATTGTGATCTCCTTGTGTGAGTCATGACCTGCTTCCGTGAATCGTGACCTGCTTCCGCCCTTCCTTCTTCTCGCTCTTTCTTTCATCTCTCTGTATTATCACGAGTCATGATCTCTTGTCACGACTCGTGACCTTCCTTCTTTCTTCTTTCTTTCTTCTCTTCACGCTGGCCTCTCTGCATCGTCACGAGTCGTGATGTTGGTTTACAACTCGTGACCCTACTCCTCAGCTTCTTCTTAGTCTTTTATGTTTGATTTTTTCCTTTTTCACCTAATTAAACCTGTAAACATAAAAACATGCAAACTAACACAAATACTTGAAATATAAACACATTGACACACTTAACTTACTTAAATTCACACAAAACACATGCTAAATATTATTTCAATTAAACTCCTATTAAATTCCCCCACACTTAACCCTTTCTTGTCCCCAAGCAAGAGAAAAGATAAAAGAAAATTTAACAGCTAGTAAACATAATTATATAGCACTGTCCATTCAGCATATATACTAAAATTGCAAAGATCAACTATCTTAAATACTCACAAATATCAGTAAATAAAAATTCAAAGCATGGGTTAAAATTTTAACAAGTTACTTAAGTTTACTAATTCCAACATAAAGAGTATTAAGTCTAACAAAACTAAACATGACTCAAAGATAAAAATTTAATCATAAAGTTAAAAATTCTAAAGTAACTAGCTACATTTAGGACATTTTTGAGCTCACTTACCCTTAATCCAATCTCATGGCATTTTTAGACTCTTTTTTTTTAATCATGGATATAGTTTTCATTTTTATCCATAAATAGCAAGAGAATGTAGTATGGGTGCGTTTTACGCTCCATCCCATACATTTCAATTTTGGATGTATATCTTGCTTTATTTTTCTTTTAATGACTTGAGTGGGTGCATTTTATGCTTCACCCCACTTATTTTTATTTTTCTTTTCTTTTTAGTCCTCATCCATTATTCAAAAGATAAAAGGGTAAGTATTATTGCTATAGTTTTCATAGACAACTAGATACTTAGAATTTTAAACTAAATGAACAAATTCTAACTTTAAAAACATGGTTAAGAAAAAAACTAAATAATCTATAATGTTGAAAAAAGTAAAAGAAAATAACTTGAAAAACTTAAAACACATACTAAAAATTTTGAAAAACTGATAAAAATGAGCAAAGAAAATAAATGACTTCACAATCTATATAATATACCAAATGAACAATGCCTTATAATAAAGCCTATTAAAAAGCTTAATTGAAATATAAAAACACACAACAAGCATGCAATTAATATATACAAGTATATACAAAAACTCATAAAACATAAGTGAACACAAACCAATAATCACACTCCCCCGCACTTAAAACACACATTGTCCTCAATGTGGAGGGATGACACACAAAGTAACAAGGAAAACAAAGAAATAAAAAGAAAAGAAAGAAAAACTCCCCTATCATGGTGAAATTGGAGCCGATGGAATCTCAAAACCAGATTGAGCGATAAAATGATCCAGCTTATACTCCAATCGCCTTTGACGTCGTGCTATAGAAGAAAGCTGATCTTGCATATGAGATAACATCATTGGTATGTTATTGTGACGCGCGCAGGATCCCCGCGGCCGCCCCTCTGACCGCCCGCTCGAGGGCGATCGGGCAATTGTGGGTCCGTTAACAGTTTGCAATAAATCGCAAGTGCGTCTATGTTGGGCAACAAGGAGGTTTCATGGAGTCGCCACCCAATAGAACATTGGGAAAGTTTCTCTCGCCTCGGAGAGCCTAAAACTGCGCTTGGTATCCATTTTGGGCCAGCTAGAGGGATCATGGAAGGTGTACTCCTCACCCTAAGGAGCCTAGGATTAGCGCTAAAGCCTCGTGACTCAAGAAGTATCTTGAAGGATGACCTCTAACCTCTTGAGCCCAAAGACCAGAGCTGGGTTCGGGATTTCTCATCTATTTCTACCTCGATTATTTTATGATCAAATTTTAATTAACATTGATTCGCTCTCTCTCCACACAATGCAATTTAAATTAAAGCGCATTCATCCATTTAAGAGCATAAAATAAAATAGCATTAAAGCATGAAATAAATTTACAATAATATTAAGGGCAGAATACAACCCTCGTTTGTAAATGTGCGATACATGCATAAAACGGGTTATTCATTAACAATGAAGACATTGGTCCTCGCATGCGTTCATTATGGAAAGCAATTTTCATGTGATGATTTTATCGGGAATAAATAGGACATTGGTCCAATTTTATTTAGTAAACGTTTCATTTTAGTAAAAAAAACATTTGTGTGGTGGTTCTTTTTAATAGCGGTCGAAAATCATTTTATTATTACAGACCACAAATACATAAAATAATATAAGATAATAATTACATGCTTTTAAATAAATAAATAATAAATATTAAACTAAGTCGCATGTCACTCGGTTACGGTCATGACAGGACAATAATAATAGTTAGTAATAAACAATTGAATAATTGAAACAATAATAGATGCATAAGCAAATAATTGAATAAAACAAATAAATTAAAGATGATAATAAAAATTAATAATTGACTAAATTAAATGAAACAATAATAAATGAATGAATAAATAAATGGTTTAATGAATAATTTAATGAATTAAATTAAGTAAAATGATAATAAATTTGGTGTGTTGAAAACCAATAAAAAGAATAAAATTTATAAATAACAATAATATGAAATAATAATACTAATAATAATAATAATAATAATAAAACATAAAATTAAATAATCACAAATCAATTAAATAATAACATCAACATAAAATTAACACAAATTAGACAATAATAATATTAATAATAATAATAATAATATTAAAAATATTATTAATAATTATAATAATAATATTAACATAACACAAAATACTAATAATAAACAAATATAACAATTAATTAACAATAACCATATAATAATAATAATAAATAAATAAATAAATAAATAAATATAAAAACAGAAAATAAATAAAATATATATATTAATAATAATAATAATAATAATAATAATAAAAAACATAAAAAAAAAAATATATATATATATATATATATTAATAATAATAATAATAATAATAATAATATATAATAAGGAAAAGAAGGGCTTACCGTCGCCGGAGCAAGGGTGGCCGTCACCTCCACCACCGGAGTGTAGATCGTCGTCACAGGGTCTCACCGGCGGTGTCCACGCGCCGGAAGCCGGCGCCGATTAGCCGGAAATCGGGTGCGAAGCCGATGCCTTTGTCTCGGGTTCTTCTCCCTCACACGCTGTCTGCCGGAGTCCGATGGAAGAACGGCAGGCGTCGCCTGAATCGTCCGGACCTCCTCTCCACGGCAGCGGGGCGCGTGCAGCGATCGGTGGCCGGATCTGGCCGGCGGAGGCGACGCTTCCTCCCCTCCTCTTTCTTCTTTCTCTTCTCTCTCCGGCCTCCCTGGGTCTGCTCTTGGTCCTTCCCCTTTTTTCTTCTTTCTTTGCTTTGATTTTGGTTTCCTTTTATTTTTGGTTTTCTACCTTTGATCTCCCTTGCTCTCAGTTCTTTCTTACTCTCTCTTTTCCTTTCTTTTTCTTTCGTTTTCTTTCTTTGCCCAGCCGAGAGCCCTCCTCTTCTTGCTCTCTCTTTCTTTTCTTTTCTCCTTTCTTTTCTTTTTCTTTCCTTTTCTTTTCTTGTCTTTTTCTTTTGCTCTCTCCTTCTTGATCTGCCGAGCCCCCTCATTTTTCCTCATTCTTTTCTTTTTATACACCCTCAAATTAGGGTTAAGGGTCATCAATGTATTTTCCTCCTTAATTCCCTCCTTTTCTCCTTTTCTTCTTTTCTTAATTTTAATTAATTTAACTTAATTCAAATAACACACACATTAATTAATTTAAACATTACATATTAATTAAACATTACACATTAATATAATAATCAACTTAATATATAATTTATCTAATTAATTAAACATTTAATCCATTTAAATTATCACACACACATATATATATATATATATATATATATATATATATATATATATATATATATATATATATATATATATATATATATATATATATATATATTTATCTAATTAATTATACACTTTAAACTTTAATTATACATGCACTTTAATCACACAATAATATTAATTACTCAAGTAACTAACTACATTAACTAATTAATTTTTAATTTCACACACATATTTATTATATATTATTTTTTTCCATTTTTTTCGGAGGGAATAATCAAGGATAAAAAATCACCATTTTCATTTTATGCCGGACTCGGGACCCGGTGTCTACAGTTGCCCCCAATTTTGGAGAATCTAGTGCATAGACACCTAGGTGAGCTAAAATTCAAAGGAGAATGTCCAAAATTCAGAGAGAGAAAGAGATGCAGAGACACCTACCTGAGGCGGCTGTCTTCTTGAATCGAGTGCTGTTGTTGTGATTGCAGAAGCGGTAGTGCCGTGATCGTGCTAACCCTCCATGGAGTGGTAGTGCTGTCATCGTGCTAGCCGTTCTGTTGAATGGCGCCCCTGAGAGGTCTTTGGATTTGATAGCTGCCCCCTGAGAGGTCTTGGGTTTGATGATGTGCCCCCTGAGAGGTCTTGGGATGAGAACTGCCCCCTGAGAGGTCTTGGGTTGAGATCTGCCCCCTGAGAGGTCTTGGGTTTGATAACTGCCCCCTGAGAGGTCTTGGGTTTTGATATCTGCCCCCTGAGAGGTTTCTGGTTGAGATCTGCCCCCTGAGAGGTCTTGGGTTGATTATGTGCCCCCTGAGAGGTCTTTGGTTGAGATCTGCCCCTTGAGAGGTCTTGGGTTGATTGTGTGCCCCCTGAGAGGTCTTGGGATGAGAACTGCCCCCTGAGAGGTCTTGGGTTTTGATAATTGCCCCCTGAGAGGTCTTGGGATGAGAACTGGCCCCTGAGAGGTCTTGGGTTTTGATAATTGCCCCCTGAGAGGTCTTGGGATGAGAACTACCCCCTGAGAGGTCTTGGGTTTGATCTTGATTGATGTTTGGAATGATGTCGTCACTCGGTTTCTGCCGGTGTCCGCATTGAGTCTCTTTTTCTGCAAGACTTAGAAAGGCAGATACACAGAAAAAATTGTGAGTATGCACGTGAGATGCATGTGTATGTAGCAATGCAGTATAAAAATTCATCTAAGTGGATTTGGAGGCGACAGCCGATTTGGTTGCAATTTGCAGTAAGATCGGTGCCTTCTGGAATTGTCTTTGAATTTCATGCTCTTTGGGGATCATGAGGTTCTCATCTGAAACCTGTAGTCATTATTTTAAGGTAGTGCGTCCCTTGTGGATTTTCACACTAGCTTTTCTTGGCGGGAAATGCGTCCTTTCAGATTTTCACATGACCCTGTGCCTTATTTTTGCCTGGAATTGACCCAACCCAATCCAACGGCTTTTTTTTATGACAGACTGCCTGTTTTCAGGTTTTCACCCTGTCCTTTGGCCTAACTTTCGCTTAGAGCACCAATTATGGTTTTCATCTATAACGGCCATTTTTTTTCTTTTTTCTTTTTTCTTTTTCTTTTTCTTTTTTTTTCTTTTTTTGTAAATCAGATGAACTATTCTGGTTACATCAATACCATTGCATAAATGCACATATTTCAATTTGATTTCATAATATATGATCATTATTTAGCATTAATCTCAAGATACAAAAGCTCATCCAATTTCGGGATAGATCTTGAAAGCATCAAACTCCTATTATCAATCTGCTCTCTTTTTGATTCTCATGATTGAATATTTTCTCTCTGCTCTTATTTTATTTTTTGAATGCAAATTCTAGAAGCAATGTCGGAGACGAGACTTAACTCGAATGCATGAATGCACTCATGGCTTCTCGCTTGAAGCTCAAGAAACACCATAGGCCTCTTCTTACGTACCAAACCTTTTTAGAAGGTCATCTCCACTAATTGGATAAGACTGAACCCAGAATCAAAAGGTCTTACTTTGGTTGTAATGTTAGGCTTGGGTAGATGGCTGTCAAAGAAAGATCAGGTCGCTAGAGAAAAATGGCTGCGATATTTTCTCAACTGATGGATGAACCATTCTTGGCTCAAAAGCATTCTTGAATTTGGGCTCAACAACATTCTAGCTCCTTCAGATCAGAAGGGCAATCATTGAAACTAGTCAATTGGTCACCATTTTGAGCTCTCTTTTGATTCTTCTTTTTTTTTCGCTTCTTTTTCTTTCATTTTTGATTCATTTTTTCTTTTTGGATTTTTCATTTTTCTTTTTCTTTTTCTTCTTTTTGCTTTCGCTTCTCTTTTTTTTGAGCTCATGCATTTTATGCATGACTAAACCCTCTTTTCAAAGTCTGAACTTGCTCTTATCAAGGCAATTTTTTAATAGTCCAAAGAATTGTTCAAATGTACATCCATCAGTTTTAGAGCGGCCACTCTTCTAAGGGAAAGCCAAAATCATTTTAAGCGAGTGGGTAGTTTTAATGTGTGTAACAATAAAATTAATATGCATTTAGCATACCAGCATAAAAGCTCAGCGGGCTAGCAAGCGATTGCAAAATAAGGGTAGGAAATAGTCATTTAGAGAGCTATACAAAGAAAAGATTGCCTAAATCATTTTCCAGGTTCTGTCTTATCCAGAGATCACTTCGACGGGTAATCAGAAAGGTTCTAGTGCTCTTAGTGAGTTTTCATCCAATCTGCTAATTGCGACTAGTTTTTTCTTTCTTATTTTTATTTTCTCTCTGACTCTCTCTCTTCAGGAGTTATATCAGATGCCATCAAGATTTTCTGTGGATTTTCCAAAGTTCCAAGATTAAATGTAGTAGTTTTAATTGAATTAATGTGAAAATGAATGAATATATCATGATCATTAGAAATAATATACAAGTACGCAAAAACATAATTGAAATGACCAATACTGCATATGCCATTATTTGAAAAGCTCAAATATAAAGACATCTTGTAGCAAAGCAGGCACTGCAACCCATGTCTTTCATCTGTCATCAGTTTTTATTTCCCCATCTTCTCTGGGTCAACAATTTCTTTATTGTTGATAAGATCTTGAATTCAATCCCTCAGAATTTAGCATTGATCCGTTAACTGGCCAGCGTTGGTGGGCTGCTATGTCCTCAATCTCATCTTCTTCCACAAAATCCTCCTTGGGATTATGAACTCTTGCCCTTCTTGGCTCAATAAGTGTCGCAGCTCCATGCTCATTAATAAGCTGACGAGCATTGCCAATAAAAAGAGCCTCTCCACCAGCAGGTGGTTCGGCTTGCCCCCCAGCATGGACTATTTGTTGTTGTGAATCAACAGGTGATTGTGGAATAGTAGGTGCTTGTGAATCATGAGGATGAGGTACTAGATGCTGAGAGTGACTCAGGATCCCAATCAAGCACTAATTCGAACAATCCAAAGGGCGAGTCTGTTCGTACTAATCGACCGTCGGGACCTCTAACCCACTTGGAAGAATCTATGATGGCTAAAAAATTAAATTGCTAGTATGATGCGTGTATGACAATATACAATGCATGATCGTGAATTGTGCGGATGGAATAAAAAATTAATAAATTGCAATTATGCGATGCAGTGCATGAAAATAAATATACACGCAATGGTATATGTATGTGAAAAACAATATGCAGGCAAAAGGATATATACACAATATGAAATGTATTCTTTTTATTTTTTATATTTTATATATTTATATATTTTTTTATTTATTTATTTTTACATGAATGACATGTGATGTATGTGCATGTTGTGCAGCATTCACAGCCACATGCAAGCAGATAGATCATTCCAACCTTATTTCTCCCACACACGAGGTCGTACGGTCACTTTCCTAGGCGGGCTTTATCCAAGGGTTAACAGCGAACCCAATGGACGCGTATAGTGTACGGTGAGAAGCCGACAGCATAACAACTCTTAATTTAAAGCACATGCGCATGGATGTTTGGCCATTATATATTTAAACAATTCGATTAAATCAAGATAAGCCCATCGGGGCATGAAAGCTTTTGATGAAAATCATCTGATTCAATTGATTTTGTTCAATATATGATGGCCCAAATAGCAAGCACGATATTATGGTACATGTCACCTAGTGGAGGTTTCTATTGCCATTACACGAGCTTCGGTCAAAAGGTGGTGTTACTTTAGGGCTACCCAAGCATGATCCCTGCCGACGAGTCTAGCTCATCACGAACGTAACGACCGATCGGGTCACCATTTTATATACCACGATGGTACGAGACTTGGGCTGGTGATTATCCTTAACACTTCCCCAAATTGAGTGAAAATGAGGTCGTGCTTCAGGAACGCACCTGGGCTAATAGAGGGACCAAACTAGCATATTCTAAATCTCTAATGAGATGTAATGCAAATGAGAGAAAGCGAATTTATGAATTAAATTTTAACCATAAATGCTAAACGAGGTATTTTCAAAATGAAATCTCAAACCATATCGTCCCCAGTGGAGTCGCCACTGTGACGCAAGCCGGATCCCTGCGGCCGCCCCTCTGACCGCCCGCTCGAGGGCGATCGAGCAATTGTGGGTCCGTTAACAGCTTGCAATAAATCGCAAGTGCGTCTATGTTGGGCAACAAGGAGGTTTCATGGAGTCGCCACCCAATAGAACATTGGGAAAGTTTCTCTCGCCTCTGAGAGCCTAAGACTGCGCTTGGTATCCATTTTGGGCCAGCTAGAGGGATCATGGAAGGTGTACTCCTCACCCTAAGGAGCCTAGGATTAGCGCTAAAGCCTCGTGACTCAAGAAGTATCTTGAAGGATGACCTCTAACCTCTTGAGCCCAAAGACCAGAGCTGGGTTCGGGATTTCTCATCTATTTCTACCTCGATTATTTTATGATCAAATTTTAATTAACATTGATTCGCTCTCTCTCCACACGATGCAATTTAAATTAAAGCGCATTCATCCATTTAAGAGCATAAAATAAAATAGCATTAAAGCATGAAATAAATTTACAATAATACTAAGGGCAGAATACAACCCTCGTTTGTAAATGTGCGATACATGCATAAAACGGGTTATTCATTAACAATGAGGACATTGGTCCTCGCATGCGTTCATTATGGAAAGCAATTTTCATGTGATGATTTTATCGGGTATAAATAGGACATCGGTCCAATTTTATTTAGTAAACGTTTCATTTTAGTAAAAAAAACATTTGTGTGGTGGTTCTTTTTAATAGCGGTCGAAAATCATTTTATTATTACAGACCACAAATACATAAAATAATATAAGATAATAATTACATGCTTTTAAATAAATAAATAATAAATATTAAACTAAGTCGCATGTCACTCGGTTACGGTCATGACAGGACAATAATAACAGTTAGTAATAAACAATTGAATAATTGAAACAATAATAGATGCATAAGCAAATAATTGAATAAAATAAATAAATTAAAGATGATAATCAAAATTAATAATTGACTAAATTAAATGAAACAATAATAAATGAATGAATAAATAAATAAATGGTTTAATGAATAATGTAATGAATTAAATTAAGTAAAATGATAATAAATTTGGTGTGTTGAAAACCGATAAAAAGAATAAAATTTATAAATAACAATAATATGAAATAATAATACTAATAATAATAATAATAATAATAATAAAACATAAAATTAAATAATCACAAATCAATTAAATAATAACATCAACATAAAATTAACACAAATTAGACAATAATAATATTAATAATAATAATAATAATAATATTAATAATATTATTAATAATTATAATAATAATATTAACATAACACAAAATACTAATAATAAACAAATATAACAATTAATTAACAATAACCATATAATAATAATAATAATAATAATAATAATAATAATAATAATAATAATAATAATAATAATAATAATAATAATAATAAATAAATAAATAAATAAATAAATATAAAAACAGAAAATAAATAAAATATATATATTAATAATAATAATAATAATAATAATAATAAATAGAAAATAAATAAAAAATATATATATATAATATATATATATATATATATATATATATATATATATATATAATAATAATAATAATAATAATAATAATAATAATAATAATATAAAATAAGGAAAAGAAGGGCTTACCGTCGCCGGAGTGTCGCCGGAGCAAGGGTGGCTGTCACCTCCACCACCGGAGTGTAGATCGTCGTCACAGGGTCTCACCGGCGGTGTCGACGCGCCGGAAGCCGGCGCCGATTAGCCGAAAATCGGGTGCGAAGCCGATGCCTTTGTCTCGAGTTCTTCTCCCTCACGGGTCGTCTGCCGGAGTCCGATGGAAGAACGGCGGGCATTGCCTGAATCGTCCGGACCTCCTCTCCACGGCGGCGGGGCGCGTGCAGCGATCGGTGGCCGGATCTGGCCGGCGGAGGCGACGCTTCCTCCCCTCCTCTTTTTTCTTTCTCTTCTCTCTCCGGCCTCCCTGGGTCTGCTCTTGGTCCTTCCCCTTTCTTCTTCTTTCTTTGCTTTGATTTTGGTTTCCTTTTATTTTTGGTTTTCTACCTTTGATCTCCCTTGCTCTCAGTTCTTTCTTACTCTCTCTTTTCCTTTCTTTTTCTTTCGTTTTCTTTCTTTGCCCAGCCGAGAGCCCTCCTCTTCTTGCTCTCTCTTTCTTTTCTTTTCTCCTTTCTTTCCTTTTTCTTTCCTTTTCTTTTCTTTTCTTTTTCTTTTGCTCTCTCCTTCTTGATCTGCGAGCCCCCTCATTTTTCCTCATTATTTTCTTTTTATACACCCTCAAATTAGGGTTAAGGGTCATCAATGTATTTTCCTCCTTAATTTTCTCCTTTTCTCCTTTTCTTCTTTTCTTAATTCTAATTAATTTAACTTAATTCAAATAACACACACATTAATTAATTTAAACATTACATATTAATTAAACATTACACATTAATATAATTAATCAACTTAATATATAATTTATCTAATTAATTAAACATTTAATCCATTTAAATTATCACACACACACACACACACACACACACATATATATATATATATATATATATATATATATATATATATATATATATATATATATATATATATTTATCTAATTAATTATACACTTTAAACTTTAATTATACATGCACTTTAATCACACAATAATATTAATTACTCAAGTAACTAACTACATTAACTAATTAATTTTTAATTTCACACACATATTTATTATATATTATTTTTTTCCATTTTTTTCGGAGGGAATAATCAAGGATAAAAAATCACCATTTTCATTTTATGTTGGACTCGGGAGCCGGTGTCTACAGTTATGGCTAGATGAGCCAACATCAGGCGCTGCAGCCATATCTGCTGGAATATCAGGCATAGCTTCATCTTCTCTTGCCTTCTCATCACCAACTTCTGCTTCTTGTGCCTCTACTTGTGGTGCAGAAGGTCCAGGAATATCCCTCCAACATGATCGTAAGTGTGGTAGAATTTCCTGAAAATCATTACTGACAACTTCTCCACGTACAAAAAGATGTTTAGTAAAATAAATACAAGGATGATGTCTATGATAGCAACGAAAATCAACATCTAAATTTCTTGCAAAAACAGTAATGATATGCCCATGAGTTATAGGTGAGTCATGTTTAGTAGCACAATTCAACAATTGAGCGCAAACCCAATAAGACCAGCATACATCTTTTCTCTTACGCGCACACCACATCAAAAAGAGTTCATTAAGAGAAACTCTATTAAATTCAAACCTGTTAAAAATCAAAGATGCAAAAATCTTGTGCAAAACCCAATATTTTAAATCTTTGATAAACATTGATTTAGCATCTCTAGCTTTATATGGTGTTTGCAAATCAGTTAAAAATGTCCAAAATGCATTAGGTTTAAAAGATTTTGGTGGCTCAAACAAACCAATTTGTGAAAATCCAAACATACGATTCATCATAAAATAAGTCAGAGTGTGAGGCTTTCCATCTAATCTAAAATTTAACCAATATTCATTATCCTCATTCCTTTGCAGAGTGATATAAAATTCAAGCAATAAATCAGGATAAATATCTTCATGCATATCGGCAAATCGAAGGAAGCCACAAAATGACAACATTTCAGTTATAGTATCTAACAAGCCTAACTGTGCTAGCAAATCTGATGGAAAATACTTACATTGCAAAAATTTTCTGTCACAAAGAGTAAGAAATCGACTACCTTCATCCACAGAGAAAATGGAAAAACTGGAACCAAATGTGTCAGAGATATCTCCCTCTTCAGCTTCCTGCCTTGCTTGTTCAATACGTGATATAGACGGATTTTTTGTTCTCACCATTGTTCAATGTGTTAGGTAAAAGCAGAGAGTAGTTTATGTCCTTTGTGGAAAAATGCCAAAGGAAAACCAAAATGGGAAAATGCAGAAAGAAACAAAGATGATGAGCGGAGATGAAATGAAATAGAGATTACATAGAAATGAAAGACAAAGAGAGATGACAGAGGTAAATCGTGAATGAGATCTTGGAAAGGAAAAGAAAAGAAAAGGAAAAGAAAAGAAAAGGAAAGAATAAAGAAGAAGAGGTGAATATGGGTTGCAACTCGTGACCTAAAATGAGAAGAGTTTACAAATGTGAGGGAAAAGTTAAGTGAAATAGAGAAGAAAGAAGGAATACGAAAAGTCCCGATGTTTTAGGGTTTTGAATTTAAAATTTCCCTCTTTGATTTTGGATTGTGTGATTTAAAGGGATTAAAGTTAATCTAAACTAAATTAATGAAAGGTAAAATAGTAATATGAGGAAAAAGAAAATTTAATGCTAATAAACTGAAAATTAAGAAGTAAATAAAATAAAATAAAATAAAATAAAAACTTACCTGAATCGTGAATCACGCGTCACGAGTCGTGATGCATCGTCACCACTCGTGACGCACCTCACTTACCTAGGCAAACTTTCCTCAGCATGTCAACCCCGTCTTGAGTCGAGCATGGATGTCACGACATGTGAAGATGTACGTCTACCTACCTGAAATGTGCATCTTAGCCTTCTGTCACGATCGCGATTGCGATTCTTGTCGCGCTCGTGACAGAAGCCTCAAAAATGTAATGCGCAATCCTTCACTCATGCTATCGCGATCGCGATGGTGTTCGCGCTCGCGATAGAATGCAACACTTTTTTTTAATTTATTTTATTTTATTTTTAACCTTCAACAAACTCCTAGCCTTATTAAATGATAAAATCAAAATCAACTGTGTTAATAATATAGAAATTCAAAATACAAAAAGTAGTAAATAAATCTACATACACTAAGACAAAACAACATAAAATACATTTAGAAAGAAAATATAATTAAGTAACCTAAATAAAAGAACTAGACATATCATGGCTTTATGTGCTCCCTAGGATTCTCCTCAGTATTACTTGGAAGGCATCCTAGATTTTTAGAAGGTAAGGAACTAGAAAGTTGGCCTAATTGAACCTCAAGATTATGAATAGAGGCAACATGATTTTTAGAGATTTGGTTAATTTTTGCCTCAAGTTTCTTGTGACTTTAATCTTGAAAATTCATCTTATAATTAATTTCCTCAATAAACTTATCAATCTTCCCTTCAATAGCACCAAACCTATCTTGAGGTTGTTGGTATCCTACTCCCCTATTTTGGTTACTATTATTATTATTATTTCCCCATGAAAGATTAGGATGACTCCTCCAACCAGGGTTATAGGTGTTAGAATAAGAATTACCACGTCCTTGACCTTGGATAAAATTAACTTGTTCCTCCTTATTAACCATGCCTAAATTGCAATTGTCACTCTTATGCCCTTGTTGACCACAAACATTGCATGCACTTGATGAATTACCACCTAAACTTAAGCTATTAACTCTATGATTCAAGGCTTTAATTTGGGCTTGCAATACAACTATAGAATCTATTGAATGTACCCCCCTAGCATTAGAATTATTATACTCCCTTACTCTTTTCGGAGGCCACATACAGTTATTCATTGACATTTCTTCCAACAACTCAAAAGCTGCTTCCGTTGTTTTCCTCATTAGAGAGCCACCAGCTGCAGCATCAATTGTTCCCCTTGTAGTTGGGTTAACTCCATTATAGAAGGTTTGCATCAAAAGCTCCCTTGGAAGGTTATGGTGTGGACACATTCTTTGCAATTCTTTGAACCTTTCCCAAGCCTCATACAAAGATTCATTGTTATTTTGAACAAATGTAGTGATATCCTTTATAATTTTGGCTGTTTTAGCCAAGGGAAAATATTTGGATAAAAATGCTTGGGCCAATTGGTCCTAAGTAGTAATTGATCCCCTTGCTAGCGAATTCAACCAAGCTTTGGCCTTATCTTTCAAAGTGAAAGGGAAAAGCCTAAGTTTGATTGCATCAGCCGACACACCATTAATCTTAAAGGTATCACATATTTCAAGAAAATTTGCCAAATGAGCATTAGGATCCTCATTTGCCAAACCATAAAATTGAATGTTATTTTGAATCATTTGTAATAAAGAAGGTTTAATCTCAAATTGATTTGCGTTTACCGTCGGCCTTACCACTCCTTGTTGAGCACCACTCAATGCGGGTGTGGCGAAGTCTATAAGTCTTGGTGGATTTTCTTCAGCCATGATAATTGGTCTCTTAGTTTTGTTCTTCTTTATATTAGATTTTCGGTTACTTGACAAAAATCTTTCAATGTAATAGCCCCCAATACCGGGTTGGTTGAAAATAATACTTTTCGATAGTGAATAGTGATTTCGAGGTGAATAGTAATTTTTGAAAAGAATATATATATATCTATATATATATTTTATTATATCATTGGATAGAGTTCATCAATACGAGTCCGTAGGCGCAAATTTCAGGTCAATCGGAGTTCAAACGAGTCTGGAATGGTAAAAACAGTGAAAAGGGGCAATTCTGGAATCTGGCGCGACAGACGGGCGTCTGTGGTGAAAGACGGGCATCGGTGGACTGAGGCACAGGCTTCCCATCTGTGTAGAGATGGCCAGCCCGTCTGTGGAGCCTTCAAATGGGTCAAATCAGCCCTGTTCGACCGATTTTGACCTAAAACTTGACTGGACCATAACTTGAGCTACAGATTTCAGAAAAATATTCTAAAAATATGGGCACACTCGTATTGATGAATAGAATCCATTGGTGTAAAGAAATTATAGTTTTGATGACTTTGAGAATTTAGCTATCGGACAGATAAAGTATTACCAGACCGGAGAATAGTCTCCGATTGAGCCGAAAATATTCATGGAGCCTAATGAATATATTTTGAGTGTTATGAAGTAATTTGTATGAGGAATTAATCTTTGTAAATAAGAAATAAAAAAGAATGCTTTCGGTTTAAATAGTATTCGATTGACCGGAGGTTTGACCGAGGCTTTGAAAATAGCAAATGATGTCCAAAATTGATGAAAATTTCCAGATTTATTCTAGATAATATTTATGAATTTTTGATAGTAAAAAAATAGAATTTTTCGGGGACTTTGAAATTTAATGACCGGATTGATTTGATTGGACCGGACTGTAAACGAACTTGGATTGAGGTAAAATTTTGTGTACAACCTAGGTTTCATGTGGTGTAAATTAAGGAATTTTATTTGAGTAAATTTGGAATTATGAAATGAGAGAATTGGATTAAGTTGGGAAAAAATGATAATTACTTTATTAATGAGATAATAATATGCTAACTACTCTCACCTACCTATTGAATGTGAGAAATCTGTAGATTGGGGGAAGTCTTTCACGTTTTTCTTCTCTCTTCTTTTGCTCTTCAAAAGCCGTGGCCTTGTTCTTCATTTTCTCTTCCTTTTTATTTCATTCTCCCTCATAAATCCATTAATTTCAAGCCCCTCAATTGGAATTGAGCCTCTTTTCAGCTTAAAAGAGAGTGTTAGAGTGCTTTTGAGTAAGAGGAAGAGAAGAAATCCAAGGATTTCAAGTGAGGGGTCCAAGTTGAGGTAAATAAAATTGAAGAAATTATTTTGATTTTATGGTTTATATTAGTAATTTAAGATGTGTATAAGTTGTTTATGCTATTGGAATTGATTATTGAAGCAAGAAATTGAAGGATTCTTTTGCTATGGAATTCTGCCATGGAGGAGTTTGAGGGAAAAAGAGATTTCTAGGGGAAAAGTCAAGGATAAAGAAGCTTGAGGAGAGTATATCATGGAATTGAGGTTTGTGATTACTCAATCTAATTATTTTCAAGTGAAAAATTAGGTTTTATATTATGTTTATATAATGAATGTGTGTATATTATTTGTATGAGTTAAATTGAAGTGATAAATGAGTTTAAGGAAGCTAAATAAATTGATTAGAATGATTAATTTAAGAGAAAACTAATTGTAAGTTTTGATGATAGTGAGACATAATGATATACTTAGGTATATTTAGTGTGTACCTAATGATTTAGTGGAATGGAAATGGATAAACGTGCGAATTGAGATTTAAATTAGTGAAATAAGTGTTAAATGAAGAAAAGAAAAATGTTAGAGGAAACCTTGTAATGTGACTGAATGCGTTAGTAAGGAAAAAGGGATAATTTTATGATATTTATTTGATAATGGAGTGATAAAATGAATAGATGAGTAATTAGATATGGAAAAGAAGATTTAATGAAAAGAATGATATGAAAAATTGAATAATTGACATAATGAACCAAAGATGAAATTAGTGTACTTAATGATATTTAAATCATAAGATGAATATGAGTATAAATTGAAAGTATAAGTACTTAATTGTAATTAAATGAATGAAATTGAATAATTTGAAGTTAATTTCGCATTATGTCCATGATGGGAAATACTGCTAAAAGATTGAAGTAGTTGAATTTATAAGTATATTAAGAATTATTTTTTATTAAATGAATAATTAAAGCATACTTAAAAAGAAAGAATGTGTGGCTTTGGAGTACTTTCATGGCCATTTAATGCCCAAAGTATACTTAATATGTAAAATAAGTATAAGATGAATTTCATTGAATTGATGAGATAATTCATTTATGTTACAACATTGATGAGTATGTTGTATGAATGATAAAATGAATGAAAATGAACTGTGAATGTAAGTGAATCTGATAAAATCTGAAAAGTGGATCTGAAAGTCTGTTTTGAAAGTTATGGCCCTTAGTAGTGTCTGGTAGTGATCTAGTTCAGGATATAGTGGCTAGCCATAGGGATTCTGCACTGTACTGTTGTGGAGCATGATGACTCCACTAGTTAGGCCAATGACGGACTACCATACTGATGACTGATATACTGTTTACTGATGTACTGTTTACTGTAACTGTTAAGTGATTCCTTCGGGGTCACTCTATTCTGGTCTATTGTGGACCATGGGATCCGCACCCTATTTATCCGACTCACAGATTTCTACCGGAGTAACACTAGGGGCATAATCATAATTGAAATGAAAAAGTAAAAGTGATATGGAAGAGTAATAGTGAAATGAAAATTTAAAGCTTGAATGAAAACGAAGTGTTTATTTGAAAAGAAATAAAGTTTAGGGTAAAGGAAGGAACTTACCTAAATGATAAGTTAAGTGGATAATATTAGTAAACTGAACGAAAAAAAATGTAATAATCGAATTGTAAATAATAAATTGAATGGAAAACGACCTATATGAAAGAAAATAAGAATACAAGAACCGAAGGGTAGTTTACTGTAAAAATGATTAGTCATGAGACTAATTGGTACACTGTAAGTTAAAGAGTTAGTAAAAGTGTAAACCTACATAAGATATGACAGAAGTGAAATAAATCTCTAAAAGAAGGACCTTATTGTAATCTAATAAAGGTTTAAGAGCAAAACAAAATTTGAGAGTGTGACGTGCGCCGGACCAGCAAGGCCCTCATTAAACCCGCTTTTAGGATTTGAGGGATTGGTTCGCGTCTTTTTGATCTTGGGTTACACGAGACATTTTTGAATCTCGTACCCAATAGAACATTGGGAGGTTCATCTAATCCCATGAAACCTTTAGACACCTTCGAGGCATTTTAGAGTCGCCACCCAATTTACAAGAAATTGGGAAAGGTCATCTAACCTCGGGGGTCTTAAACCAGAGAAGGTGTTCGGGACTTCCCATTTATTCATACCTTGGTTAAGTTTATAATTCAGCTTTGAATTTAGAGTTTCATCCTATTTCTCATTCATTTTAATGCAGTTTATTAAAGCGCAGGTTGTCCACTTAAGGAAAGCAATAAATAAAATAAAATACAAGAAAGTAAATACAACAAAACTAGGGGCGGAATACAACCCCCATTGTAAATAAAATACAGATCATGCATAAATCGGGATATTCATTAATGGTGAGGACATTTGTCCTCGCATGCATATTTTTATGAAATAATTTTTATGTGATGATTTTGGATGGAGAAAATTGATACATTGGTCCAATTTTTATTTAGGAAAAATACTAATTTAATTAATAAAAAATATTTGTGATTTTCTTTCTAGCGGCCGTAAAATAAACGATTTTATACAAAAATATACATGGCAAAAGTAAATATAAAGACAAACAAGTAAATATTATAAACAAATAAAATAAATAAATAAACCAAACGAGCCTTCTGGATTCCCCCGTGTGCTCGCAAAAATGCCCAAGCAAAAAATGAGTTTTTGACATAAAAACAAAACAATAAACAAAATAATTTTAGTAATTAAAATAATCAAATCAATAATAAAAGATAAAATGGAATAAAATAAGATAAAATAGCATGATATCAAAATGACGATTGAATTAATATGTTAACAATTAAAATAAATGTGAAAAATGCATTTTTATGACAAATTAAATAAATGATGTGATTAAAATAAAATATAACATGTTAATGAATTAATACATGAAAATTATGAACATGATAAAAATAATGAGAATAAACAATAAATATAACATGTAACAATGACAAAAGAATGATAAAAGTTAGTAAATAAAAGAATGATGAAAATAATAATGATATATGACAAGGTTAATTGATGTGTTCATAATTAATATAAACTATTTACATGGTAAAAATGATTAAAAAATATTAATTAATTAATTACATGTTAAAAATAAGGAGGAATCAAAATAAAATAAATTATTTACATGTTAAGAATCAAAAGAAATCAATATTCACATGAATGAAAATAAAATCATATATAAACAATTAAATAGAACAAATATAAATTCAATACAACAAGTAAATAAATGAAAACAATAAATAAATTAATACAAACAACAAAATATACATGAATAAGAATAAAATCATATATAAACAAAATAAATAAAATAAATAAATAACTGAAAATAATAAAAATGAACATGAATAAATTAAATATGAACAAAAAGAATAAGAAGAACAAGCCTGGAATATTTACGCTCAGAGTTTCGAATTCGATGAACGTAAAAAAGATATAGATTTCCTTGTTTGTAATTTGCAAGATTAGAATTCAGATATGAAAATGTTAGAATTTTATTCCAAGGAAAAATATACTTGAAAAAAAAAACTTGTTTTTAGAAAATCAAATGAAAAAATAGATTTTGATTAACAAACAATTGTTTTGTTTGTCTCAAAATTACTTTTTTCATCAAAAATAGATTCAAAAGAAAAATCAATGGAAAAAAGTTTAATTGAACACAAATAAAAAGTTAAAAAAGAATTTTGAGAACAAATAATTGTTGTATTTGTCTCAAAAATTTAATCAAACAACAGAACTTTTTCTAAATATATGTTTAGAAGAAATTATGTTGGAAAAAAAAATGAAAGATGAACTCAATTTTTTTCTTTCTTGGTGGGGAAAATCTGGAATTTTTTTTAGAGAGAAAAATCTTAGAAGAAGAAGAAGAGAAGAAGATGAAAAAACCCTAGAAAAAATCCTCCCTTTTAGGTTTTCATCTCATTCCTTTTATATGAATAAAATAGGAAAAAAATTATTAATTAAAGGGATAAAATTTAATAAAATCAGATATTACCTATTTTAATTTTTAAAAATGGAAAAAATCCTTTAAAACCTTGAAAAAAGGAATAAAAAACTGATTTTTAGGTCCAAAAATCGGAAAAAAGGGGTATCAGACCCTTTAGCGACGGCTAGAAGTAGGGACGCCCGTCGCTATATAGGGATGGACGTTGGAGCAGCAGCTTTCGCGCGCTTCCGCGTTCGCGCGCTTTTAGCGACGCACAACATTGGCGACGCTGCGGGTTGCCTTTGCGCGCGCTGCCGCAGGAGCATCGCCGCGCCCGACACTCGTGATCCAATTTTTTTTTTTAAATTTAAAATTGACTAAAAATACTATAATTTTAAGCCTCCCATTTTTCAAAACTAATTTTTAAAATATCTTTTATTATTTTTCAATTTTTCACTCCAAAATGCAAATTTGACAAGGAAATCATCACTTTTACCATTTTTGCCTGTGGAAAGGCATTTTATCATCATTAGGTAACTTTGATCTGGGCTGTCTCAGGACCCAGTGTCTATAGTTGCCCCCAATTTTTGAGAAACTAGTGCACTAGTGTCTAGATGAGCCAAAATTCAGAGAAGAAGGAAAGAGATGCGTACCTGAGGCAGCCCTTACCTTTTTTGCTGCGTGGAGCGTTGCGACTTGTTGCCGTCGAGCTGTAGTGCTATCTGACTGTGGCTCGTTTGCAATCTTTTCTATCGCATTGTCCCGCTCGCCTCCGGTCTGCTTGTACAGCGTCTGTGAGATGCGGTGTCCTCTAACCCCAATCCCGTTGCGATTTGCTTTATCGCTGGTGCCCCGCTAACCTCATCTCGGTTTGCTCGGTAGCTGGTCTATCCCGCTAGCCTCATCTCGGCTTGCACGGTGTCTGTGAGATGCGGTATTCTCTAACCACAGTCCCGTTACGATCTGCTCTATCGCTGGTGCCCCGCTAACCTCATCTCGGTCTGCACGGTGACTGGTCTATCCCGCTAGCCTCACTCGGCCTGCGCGGTGTGAGGTGAAGTGTTGTCTCTAACTCCAACCTCTGTTGCGATCTGTTCTATCGCTGATGATCCGCTGGCCTCGTCCTGGCCTGCACGGAGTCTGTGACATGCAGTACTCTCTGACTACAACCTCTATTTGCGATCTGTTCTATCGCTTATGATCTGTTAGCCTCGTCCCGGCCTGATTGCCCCCGGCATAACGTGAATGAAGAGGTTTGCTTTTCTAGGCAGTTTCTAATAAGGTTAAGCTGAACCCACCTCTCGGATCATCTCAAGTTGAAGGGATTTGGAATATTTTTGAAAATAACTTGATGTTCCGAAGAGGCTGAGAAAGTCTTAAGAAAAGGTCTCAAAGATAATGCTCCAAAGAGACTGAGAATGCCTTAAAAATGGTCTTAAAGATAATGCTCCAAAGAGACTGAGAATGCCTTAAAAAAGGTCTTAAAAATAATGCTCCAAAGGGACTAAGAATGCCTTAAAAAAAGTCTTAAAGATAATGCTCCAAAAAGACTGAGAATGCCTTAAAAAAGGTCTTAAAGATAATGCTCCAAAGAGACTGAGAATGCCTTAAAAAATGTCTTAAAGATAATGCTCCAAAGAGACTTTGATGCTCACTGGGAGACTTTGATGTCGAGCCTCCAGAGAGAAAATTATGTTTGAGCCTCCTCAAAGGAAAATTATTATTTGAGGTTTTGGTTGCTTGCCCGCAGGCGGATAGGTTTCCATGTCTTTGGTGATTTTTCTATTTTTGTTTTTGTTTTGGGATTTTCTTTCTTGGAATTTTTACACTTTGGATGCATTCGAATTTTTACAGTATGTTGGATTTTCAAGGCCTTCAAAATATCTTCTTCTTTTTTTTTTGTTATTTTGCTTTGAGAATTTGTACATTTGAATTTGGATTTTGTACACTTATTGTGTGATGTGGGTGAGCGTGCCTCTTATGATAGAAAAAAAACTTACTTGTTCGCTCTTGGCATGGTGTGCATGGAAAGGCTTATTCTTTTCCCTCTTGGGAGCAGGTCCTTGAGATTCTTCTCTCGTGAGGACTTCATCTTGATTATTGTACAAGCATACATCTCATGGTACAGAAACCTACCTCGCTGCTCCTGGCATGGTGCACATGAGTAGGCTTGCTCTTTTTAAATGTCTTTCCAGGAGCAGATCCCTTGGCTCACTTTTGCATCTGATTTCCTTTAGCATGGTGTGCCCGGATAGGCTTGTTCTCTTGGGCGTTTCACCTCTGTACATATTTACTTTATTTTAGGCCGGATACAGTGGCCGATCATGTCGAGCTAAATCCGTCCTTTGGATCATCCTTGCTCATGAGGTCTATTCAGACCTATCCTTCTGAGTCATGTGCACAACAACATATACAAAAGATTGTGTGTGCTTATGGAATCACGGGTGTTAAATATACACATAATACTATATACACGAGACATAAGCAAAGGATTAGTGTACAAGAATTGTGTGTGCATATCTATACGTGTAATGGACTAAATGCACATGATATGCAGGGAAATATGCAAAGGATTTATGCATGTGAGATGCAAAAATGGGTAGACCATATCCCAAGGTGGTTAAGGGATTCATTGAGGGTACTGCTCGACTGCCCACATCGTCTGATGCTTCCAAGGATCTAGAAAAGCATTGCCTTGGCTTTACGGACTCTGACCCATAATCTTTTCAAGGAGAACTGACCAGTACGTATCTTTGCCCCTGAGTCAATGAGCATCTTGCCCCCGAGACTCTGAATCAAAATCTACATTATGCACTACCTGCCTAAAGGGAAGTTATTCAGAGTAATGCTGCCTTATCGCTCCAGGCTTCAAAAGTCATTATTTTAAAGGTAGTGCGTCTCTTAAGGATTTTCACACTATCTTTTCTTAGCGGGAAATGCGTCCCTTTGGGGATTTT
Organism: Excoecaria cochinchinensis; assembly: GCA_947683425.1. Lineage (NCBI taxonomy): Eukaryota > Viridiplantae > Streptophyta > Magnoliopsida > Malpighiales > Euphorbiaceae > Excoecaria > Excoecaria cochinchinensis. Next base: position 522,274 of record CANTUQ010000220.1, read on the forward strand.
CACATAACCCTGTGCCTAATTTTTGCCTGGAATGGATCCAACCTACTCCAACAGCTTTTTCTTCATTTTTTTTTGAAGGACAGACTGCCTGTTCCCAGGTTTTCACCCTGCCCTTTGGCCTAACTTTTGCTTAGAGAGCCAGTCACGGTTTTCATCTCCAACGGCCTCTTTTTTTTTTGTCATTTAAGGGGTAGGAGGAGGATTTGTCACATGAAAAATCATTATTGTTGCTTTGATAATACTCCAGCGTATGTCCTTATGCCTGCAATAGGTTTCTCTTAACCATCTAATTGCATGTTTATGCCTAGCTTATGCATGCATTTCTATCTATAGGCACCATATAGCCATAAGAATGACCATGACTAGACATGTGATACAAAAGCACTAGTTTTACTTAGTTTCAATGAGTAACAACTTAGGTGCACCCGATCTCCTATTATCAATTAGCCCTCTTGGGTTTTCTTGATTGAACATTTTCTCTCAAGCCTCTAATTTTTGCCCAGGATGCCTTTTTTCGGTTTTCACCCTGACGAGGCACCCAATTTTAGCAAGGCCGCCTTTTTTCGGTTTTCGACCCGCAGGGCTTTTATTCTCTTCTGTTGATTTTTAGCCCTTAACCCTGGAACCTTTTGAGTCTGCCAACATTGATAGGTTCTGTCCGTTACTGCTCTCTTGGATAATAATCTCTGGAAGAAAAAGGGACCTTCTCACACTGGCCCAAATTTACCTCGTATGTCTGGAACACCTGGTCTCATTTGCTTGACAATTGAATCTCCCTCCTTCAACGGATGCTTTCTGGCCATCTTTCCAAATAATCAAGCAGAATATTTTCTGATGGATCTGACCGTGGCAATAATCCCATGACTTGTCCTTGTCTTACTTGTTCAATTGTTGCTGCCGCTGCTGTGCCCTGTCGACTTCTAAAATTTAGCCATGATTGTCCTTAAAGATTTGAGCTTTACATCTATCGACCATACTGCTTCTGCCCCCTGTGTCGAAGAATAATAGATGACTCTTGTAGAGGTTCTAATGGTGGCTTTCTAGCCTCGAAGTGCGAAAGGGTTATTTCTCTGCCCAATCCTTTTTCATGATCTTGTCTGCCAGCATTAATCCATTCATATAGATCATGCAAATTTTGGCTTGAATTTCTTCCGTCTCTTAGCTCCTTCCTCATTCATCAACTTGTTGCTCGTATAGTATACCCTTCATGCAGATAAAACGGGTAGATGGTTTGCAGATCAACGTTTTGGTCCTTTTCCTTTTGGCAACCAAGAAGAATGGCAGGATACGGACATGTACAAATCAACAGGATTTGGACAAAACTTGCCCCCAAGATGTTTTCCTTCTATCTTTTTTATTTCCTTCTTCTTCTTCTTTTTTTTTTGTGCCTTTTTTTTGTTCTTTTCCTTTTTATCCTCTATTTCCTTGTTCTTTTTTCGAGGATAAGCTTTATCCCAATCCTGATAGATTACACATACACGTACCCCTTCTCCTCATGACTTGGGACAACATTGACCAACTAAGTCCGGCTTTGAACCCCGACCAAAAATTTTAGCTTCATCTCTGCTTGTGGATTCTTCCTTTTGACCTTTTCTGCCCCCTCCGGCCTGGGTCTTCTGAGCTTCTACTTGATTGGTCCATGATCGGGGTATGTTGGAATGGTGTGTTTGACGACTTGACGATTATCTCCTGGCATGTCTTCATGGGTCCAGGCAAAGACTTCTTCAGACATTTTTGTTTTAATTCTCTCAAATTTTATCTCGCTTCAGGAGTCAAATTGGGTGCAACCAAGATTACTATTTATTGAAACTAAATGAAATGGTGTTTTAAACTAATGCCTTAATCATGATTATTATTTATGCTTGATGCAATAAGATATAAAAATGCATGTATAAGCAAAACCCATATTATTAAAGCAGAAAAGATAAACAAGTGCATAGTTCAGGAATACACTTTAGAAAATGAAAAGCATTATAACAACTCTAATCCTTTCTTTCTCCATCCAGGCCAGGCACCAATTCTTGAATGCGATCTCTCAGAGGGCAACAATAGTCTGTCCGATGCCCTGTGTACTGGTGATACGCACAATACCAGTCTGTTCTGTGCCTCAGTTTTCCCTGACTTGGGGTAGGCCTAGCTTGCAAGGGTTGCAACTTCCCTTCCTTGATGAGACGAGTGAAGTGCCAAGATAGAGGCTTGCCCGAGATGGTGAGGTGTTTAGGAGTCATTCCGGTGGTTGAGACCTCTGCTGCCTTGGTATTGCCCCCATTGCCACTGCTATTTCCCAAGGCCAGGTTTGCAGATTTAGCCATTTTATCCAGATGCTCAGCCTCAGCTTCAATGGCTATATCTTTTAAGGACTCCCAGTCCTTCAGTCCCTTCATCTTTAACCCATCTTTCAAGTATGGGCTGGCATTCCTAATAAACAGCTTGATCTGGTCTGGAGTGTCCGGCCTCTTCTTCATCTCCATTACCCGGTTCCTCCATCGGGTCAAGTACTCATGGAATGACTCATTCGGCTTTTGTTGTAGTAACTCTAGATCCTTCAGAGTGACCTCCATCCTTGTACTACAGTCATATTGCTGGAGGAACTCCTCCGTCAGCAGATCCCAGTCTTCTTTTGTTCTCCGATCCAGTCCGTGATACTAGCCCACCGTAGGACCTATCAAACTTAAACAGAAGTATTCCATCTTCTGCATCTTTGTTAGCGTGGTACCTTTCATTATCAAAGAGTACTGCTTGATGTGTGCGGTGGGGTCCGATGTGCCATCAAATTTCGGGACATCAGGCATCTTAAAGTTCAAGGGGATTAGATCTTCTCCATCCAGCTCTTTATCTTCGGGGTTCATCCCTCGACCCCTTGTCAACATCTTTGCCATTGCCTCGAACTTTTCTTCCATCTTCTTTCAGATGGTATCTTCTGTCTAGGGTGCTTTCCTTCTAACTGACAGGGGTTCTCCATATTCATCCCCTTCTAGGTCCTCTTCCATTCTATGGGCTACTCCTCTCTTTTGCCCTCCTGACGTGGCAGCCCCTAGGTCCACTGGTGGTGGATGTACATCCTCCGGTTGATCCTCTCTGGCCTCCTCCAGTTCATTTCATCTCATGGGAGGAGGTACCGGGTTCTGTGTTGCAGCTGGTTGAGCCATTGCGACCATCATGGCCATCATCCGGTTCTCGAATTCTTTTAACCTTCGACCCACTTCTTCAGCTATCAAGGCCCTGGTAGTATCTGCCTCCCTCGATGAATCAGCCATTTCTAGGGATTCTCTGAATGCCTATTGATTGCACTTGACTTGATTGTGGTTGCTCAACCAAAACCCTTTGATAATATGACCGTCAGAACCCCTAACCAGCTAGGAAAGTGGTCTTTGATGGCAGAAAGATCAAAGAGTTAGAGTGATGCATGAATAATATGCAATGCATGGTTGTGCTGTGCAAGAAATGGTATACAATGGCTAAAAGAGATTACAATGATATATGTGAAGCATTTAAAAAACTATACACAGGATAATATGTACATGCAATAATTATATGCAAAGAAAAGGATGTATACATGTAGAAGAAATACAGAAATTTATTTGTGCATGACTGACATGAATATGCAATGCATCATTCACAAACCCATGCAAGTAGATAGATCCTTCCAACCTTATTACACCCACACACGAGGTCGTCCGATCTCTGTCCTAGGTGAGCTTGATCCATGGGTTAACAGGGAACCCTATGGATGCGCAGGGTGCACGGCGAAAAATTGGCAGCATAATCTCTCTTAGCTAATGTGCATACGCATGGGTTTTGACCATCATGTATTTAGGCAGCCCGAATAAGTTGACATGGGCCAATCGGGGCATGAAAGCCTTTGATTAGGTGACCAATCAGATTATTTGGGTTTGTCCAATACAAAATGATCCATATAGCAAGCAAGGTATTACGATTCATACTGCCTAGGGGAAGTATCTATTGCCATTACATGAGCTTTGGTCAAGGTAATGTTACTTTAGGTCTACCCAAGCATGGTACCTATCGACGGGTCTAGTTCATCACGAGCGTAACGATCGATCGGGTCTCTATTTAATATACCATGATGGTACGAGGCTTGGGCCGGTGATTATCCTTAACACTTCCCTACATTGAGTGAACGTAGGGTCGTGCTTGGGGAACGCACCAGGGCTGATAGAGGGACCAAACTAGCATAGATCTAAGGCTCTAATGCTATGCAATGCAATTTCGAAAAAGGATGAAATTTTTAAATTAAAAATCAATTATAAATTTTAACCAAGGTACTTTCGAAGTGAAGTCTCGAGTATGTCCCCAGTGGAGTCGCCACTGTGAAGCGCGCCGGACCAGCAAGGCCCTTATTGAACCCGCTTTTAGGATTCGTGTAACACCCCTTACCCATATGTAAGCGATCCCATCCGATAAGGAGTGAGATGCCGTATGAATAAAGGTGCCACCACACAGATACAGGCTAACATACATTCATACATAAACATACATACCAATATACAGGGTAATTTAAAACTTTACAACACCATTCATGAAAGTTGATCATACATTAATATAACTGAAGCATTACATTACTGTTCTGATCAACAGAAAGATGCAACAGATAATTACAATATCCAGAATTCATATACAAAAGCGGAAGCTGATACATAATCAAAATATGAGAGTTCTATACAAAAAGAATCATAAAGCTACAAAAAAATAAGCCCTACACTAAGACCCTGCTGTGTTGGCTTCGACGGCGGCGACTCTCCCAAAAGTAACTCCTTCCGCACCTGCACGGGTGAACACACCGTGCTAAGCGAAAACGCTTAGTGGGGAAACACACATATAGCATAAGGACAACCATTCACAACGGTCGTCAAGGCAATTCACATGCGTACTTCAAGCACATACGATAATCATGGTATAACAATAGCATAAACTCATGCTCACATACACATTGCCATTCATCAGGAGATTCTTAACAACAATCATATTCTCATATAACAGTTCACATAGAGCACTTTAACATTGAAACACCTGCTGACTCAAAGTAGTGGATAACGAGTGAACAGAAAGTACTTTACGGGTACCAACCAATTACGATTCGAAAACCATTTAAATATTCATTCACAAACGTTTTCAGAAGGACCTTAAACAAGATCCAAACACAATACAGAAGTTCACGAGGAACCAAACAGGGACCTGATCGAGGTCCAAAAAGAAACGAAACAGAAGCTGCAGCAAAGACTCTATTAGGCATGCCTAACTATCCACTAGACTGACTCTGGCAGGCGGAGAATTACACAGAAATGGCCATAGTTAAAAATTATGACAAGCGAAGAATTCACATTCTATGATGATCAGAACACACATAATTATAGTTCAAAATACATAGTATTGCATGCAAAAATCCATAAGTTAACATTCCTAAAACATGCGGAAATAAAAGGGTTTTATTGCAAAAACAGGGTAGGTCACGGTGGTAATCAGATTGGTTGCCACCGTGACATACCAGGGATCCTTGGCAGAAAGCAAGTCTGGGGTACCTCACGGTGGTAACCAGAATGGTTGTCACCGTGACATACCAAAGCAACCAAACAGAATCGAAAACTTGGGTATCTCACAGTGGTAAGGAAATGGGTTGCCACCGTGACATACCAAAGAAGCCAAACAGAATCGAAAGCTTGGGTATCTCACGGTGGTAACGAAATGGGTTGCCACCGTGACATACCCACTGCCCAGGCAGAAACCAAAGTTTGGATACCTCACGGTGGTAACCAGATTGGTTGCCACCGTGACATACCAAGCTTCACGACAGAATGCATCTGGTTCGTGGCTCACGGTGGTGACCAAATTGGTTGCCACCGTGACCCATGCCCAGATGCGATTTCTCAGTGCGATTTCCAGGTCTTTTCCAGCCAACAATCCCAAAGCTTTCACTTCAATCATCAAATTCACACACCAATAATGGTAAAAGCCCAAATACAACATCATTGAGTCATGCCATTAACAAATCATACATAAGAATTCAAAGAATATCATCATTTATACAATCAAAATCCTCAAGTTAACATACCTCACTTTTCATCATCATTTTACCCAAAATCACAATATGAGTTCAAAACTCCACAATCTAAGCTCAATCATTCAACCAATACTAATCCCATAGCATATAAACCACAATAAACATAATATCCATCACAAATTTCCAGAATTTCTCAAGAATAGATAATCATACACACACATTCAAATTATAAATTCCCAAACCTCAAATCTTTAGCTCCTAGTGTTTAGTTCCACTAGATCCAGCGACTTCCTTGCCTTTAGGATCTCTTGGAGGATCAACTAAGCAACAAAGCACAAAATACACCAACTCAAAACCCTAACTTAAAAACCCAAAACAGAAAATGCAAGGGAAGAAGATGAAGAATTGTACAAAAGCAAAATGAATGCATAAGACTTACCAATAAACACTAAGAGATGATCAAAACCCCACTAGCAACCCTTGAATCTCACTAAGGCTCAAAAGAGAAGAAGAAGGAGAAGAGAAGAGGGAGGGGACGGTGATGAACGGGAAACAAGTGAAGAAAATCTGATTTCCCCTTTCCTTTCTTTTGCTTTTTCTTTTCTTAACCTAAGACATGTGTCAATCTACTAGTGAAGGGATTTGGTCACTCACACCACAGATGCTTATGTCACACACACACACTAGACTCTCTCAACTACAACATACCCTACAATTGTATGCACAACACACACAATGAGACACCTAAATAATATATCCTACTATGGTGTACTCACATGCAAATGATTATAATTCCAAATATGCACACAATATTTCTATATGCATTCCCACGCATGAACAAACCCACAAAACATGCTTATTTACCAGAATACCCTTACATGATGCCAACTCATGCAAATATACACACACACAATTGGCTCATTCGACTAGGGGGCAAACGGGATGTGACAACTCTCCCCTACTAACAAGAATTTCATCCTCGAAATTCTCACCTGAACTGAATAATTGCGGGTACTGCAATCTCATTGACTCCTCCGGTTCCCAAGTTGCTTCCTCAACCCCATGGTGATTCCACAAAACCTTGACCAAAGGAATCTGCTTATTCCTCAGCTGTCTAACTTCCCGAGCTAGGATAGCTCTAGGCTCCTCATCATAGGTAAAATCTGACTGAACCTGAACTTCTTGAACCGACAGCACATGGGAAGGATCTGATCTATACCGATGGAGCATAGAAACGTGAAACACATCATGAAGCTTCGATAATTCCATCGGCAACGCTAGTCTGTATGCCACCGGACCAACCCTTGCTAACACTTCATACGGACCGATGAAGCGAGGACTAAGCTTTCCTTTCTTCCCAAACCGAAGTACTTTTCTCCAAGGAGACACTTTAAGAAAAACTTTGTCCCCAACTTCGAACTGCACATCCTTTCTCTTCAGGTTGGCATAATACTTCTGACGATCCTTGGCCACTTTCAAATTTCGCTGCACAACTCTGATCTTCTCCTCTGTATCTCTCACCAGATCTGGCCCAATCACTGACCTCTCAGATAACTCTGTCCAACAAATAGGAGTCCTACACTAACGTCCATACAGAGCCTCATACGATGACATACCAATGCTTGACTGAAAACTGTTGTTGTAGGAAAACTCCATCAACGATACATACTTGTCCCAGCTACCCGGAAAGTTCAAAACACAAGCCCTCATCATATCCTCTAAGATCTGAATCACTCGCTCGGACTGACCATCTGTCTGAGGATGAAACGTTGTACTGAACTTTAGCTTGGTACCCAAAGCTCGCTGCAACTCTTTCCAGAACTTGGATGTGAACCTTGGGTCTCTATCAGAAACTATGGACAAAGGTACTCCATGCAACCGAACTATCTCATCCACATAAATACTGGCCAATTTATGCATTGGATAATCCATCCTAACCGGCAAAAAGTGAGCAGACTTCGTGAGTCGATCGACAACAACCCAAACAGAATCATGCTTTCTCTGAGTCAAAGGCAAACCGGAGACGAAATCCATGGCGATATCGTCCCATTTCCACTCAGGAACGGACAAAGGTGTGAGCAATCCAGAAGGAACCTGGTGCTCAGCCTTGACCTGCTGACAAGTCAGGCACTTGGATACAAAGTCCACTATGTCCTTCTTCATACCCGACCACCAAAAGAACTGCTTCAAATCCCGGTACATCTTTACACTGCCAGGATGCATGGTGAAAACTGAACTATGTGCCTCATCCAAAATCTGTCTTCTCAACTCTTCACTATCCCGTACACACAAACGGTTTCCAAATAGAAGAACCCCATCCTGAACCGAAAACTCTGACTGCTTACCCGAACTAACTTCTTGCACAATCCGCTGAAGTCTCTCGTCCACCTTCTGAGCATCAACTAACCGCTGTCTCAAAGTAGGCTTGACCCTCAACTGAGCTATCAACGCCCCATCAGAACCGAACCTCCATCTAAACCGCCTAAAAAATAAGGCAGCGACCGACTTTCTACTCAACGCATCTGCGACTACATTGGCCTTACCCGGATGGTAATCCACAATGCAATCGTAGTCCTTAAACAGCTCAAGCCAACGACGTTGCCTCATATTCAGTTCCTTCTGAGTCAGAAAGTACTTCAAACTCTTGTGGTCCGTAAAGATCCTGCACTTCTCTCCGTAGAGATAATGACGCCAAATCTTCAAAGCGAAGACAACTGCTGCTAACTCAAGATCATGCGTCGGATAATTCCTCTCATGCGGCTTCAACTGTCGAGAAGCATAAGCCACAACCTTGCCTTCCTGCATCAGAACGCATCCCAAACCAACGCCTGAAGCGTCACTATACATAACAAACTCCTTACCCGAGGTGGGTGGAGTTAGTATAGGAGCTTCAACTAACAACTGCTTCAGTCTCTCAAAACAAGCTTGACACTTATCCGACCATTCAAACTTAACTCCTTTCCTTAATAACTTGGTCATCGGAGCTGCAATCACAGAGAAACCTTTCACAAACCGACGATAATAACCCGCCAAACCAAGGAAACTCCTCACATCTTGGACATTCCTAGGCGCTTTCCAATCCACTATCGCCTCAATCTTAGCTGGATCCACTTGGATACCCTTGGCTGAAACTATATGGCCCAAAAATGACACTTCCCGAAGCCAAAAATCACACTTACTTAACTTGGCAAACAGTCGATGCTCTCTCAAAACTTGCAAAACCATCCGAAGATGCTCTTCATGCTCGGTCTCATCCTTGGAAAACACCAAAATATCATCTATAAACACCACTACAAACCGGTCTAAGTATGGCCTAAACACTCTATTCATCAAATCCATGAATGCCGTTGGTGCATTAGTCAACCCAAACGGCATAACAAGGAACTCGTAGTGGCCATACCGAGTCCGAAATGCAGTCTTAACCACGTCCTGATCCTTAACACGAAGCTGATAATACCCAGATCGAAGATCAATCTTGGAAAACACACCTGCACCTCGAAGCTGATCAAACAAATCTTCAACTCTGGGCAACGGATACTTATTCTTCACTGTGACCTTGTTAATCTGCCTGTAGTCTATACACATCCTCAAGGATCCATCCTTTTTCTTAACAAACAGAACTGGAGCTCCCCAAGGAGATATGCTGGGTCGAATGAACCCCTTATCCAATAGCTCTTGTAGTTGAGTTTTAAGTTCTCTCAACTCCACAGGAGCCATCCGATAAGGTGCTTTCGATACCGGTGTGGTACCCGGCATAATCTCTATGGCTAGCTCAACTTCCCTCTCCGGAGGCAAACCCGGCAAGTCACTCGAAAAAACATCACTGAACTCTCGGACAACAGGGATGTCCTCAATCCTAACTTGATCCCTCTTGGAATCCAAAACCACCGCCAGAAAAGCCTCACAACCTTTTCTCAAAAACCTCTTAGCTTGGATTGCAGAAATCACATTGTGCACGGAACTCGCACCCAAACCTCTAACAAACACAGGAGCTCGGTTCCTATCCCGAAGCACGAAGGTCTTCCTATGACAATCAACCACGGCTCGATGCTTGCCCAACCAATCCATACCCAAAATCAAATCATACTCTCTGAAGGGTAACTCTATCAAATCCACAGGGAACTCAACACTTTCAACCATCAACGGACAATTCCTATAAACTCTGCTCACACTGACACTATGCCCTAATGGATTGGTCACACATATCTCATAGTCTAACTGTTCTACCACATGCAACTTATCAATAAACTTATGCGTGCACAAATATGAGTGTGTGGAACCAGGATCTATTAGAGCATATAATTCAGTGTCATGGAGTAGGAACTTACCAGCAATCACATCAGGGGCATCCTGCTCCTCTCTGGCTCTAACTGCATAAGCTCTAGCGGCCATTGGGGAAGGACGCTCAACTGTCTCAGAACAGCTCCATCTCTAGGTCGACCGCCTCGACCTCTACCCCGACCTCTACCTCTCACAGCCTGAGAAGTATTTGATCCAACTCTGCTAGCTCCTCCCTGAGGACCCGAGTCTTCACTCAACTGAGGACAATTAGCCACACGGTGCTCGGTGCTCCCACACCTAAAACACCCACCAGTAAGCCACCTACACTCACCCCAGTGAGCTTTACTACAGTTCGAACAAACGGGTGCAGCATCAGACCGGCCACCCCTACCAGAACCAGATACTGCAGTTGACCCTTGCCTTCTCCCTCTGGTAGCCGAACCAGCTGCAGGATCATCTTGCGGGTTCCTAGACCTCTTACCCGAAGATGAGGAAACACCACCTCTAGCAGAACTCCTGCGCTGAGCTCTCTCTCTAATCAAAGTTTCCGCCTTCTCTGCCCTCAAAGCAGCCTCAGCAATCTGATAATACTGTACCCCCGGCATACACATCAAAGAAACTAAAGCAATCCTCAAAGAGTCGTTCAACCCGGCCTCAAAATGCTTACATCTAAAGTCATATGTCATAACCCCACGCGGAGCATAACGAGACAGCCGGTTAAACTCCTTCTCATAATCCGCAACCGACAAGGCCCTTTGCCTCAAACTCAGAAACTGCGCCCACCTTGCGTCCTTATAAGCTTGAGTCACATACTTCTTAGTAAACTGCTCATCAAAGAAATCCCATGTCAGAGGGTCAGGCATCTGAGGTTGCCTACTCACTAACTCCCACCATTCGAATGCTGGACCTTGAAGCAAAGCCACAGCACACTCAGCTTGTTGATCGGGAGGACATCTAACTTCTCTCAAAGCTCTCTTAACTTTATCTAGCCACTTCTCGGCCAACTCAGATTCATCAAGTCCGGTCCCATAAAAATCCTCGACACCAGCTCTTCTCAGACTCACTATCGGAGCTTTCGGGGCAGTCACTCTTTCCAGAACCCGAGCCATGTCCTGATGTAATCTGAGCATCGCCTCAAAAGGCATGGCAGCAGCCTCGGGTTGGACCCTAGCACGTTGAGCCGACACCGAAACAGAGACAGACGGTTCTACCGCTGGAGGGTTCACACTTTCAGCGGACTCCTCGAGCGCACCGTGAGCAGAATCAGAATTTATCTAACAAATAAGAGGACAACCACATCGGCCAACACAGCCCTAGACATAGACATATGCACACATAGCATCACATAAACAATCACCCAGAAACGCCTAAACCGGAGCTCTGATACCACAACTTGTAACACCCCTTACCCATATGTAGGCGATCCCATCCGATAAGGAGTGAGATGCCGTATGAATAAAGGTGCCACCACACAGATACAGGCTAACATACATTCATACATAAACATACATACCAATATACAGGGTAATTTAAAACTTTACAACACCATTCATGAAAGTTGATCATACATTAATATAACTGAAGCATTACATTACTGTTCTGATCAACAGAAAGATGCAACAGATAATTACAATTTCCAGAATTCATATACAAAAGCGAAAGCTGATACATAATCAAAATATGAGAGTTCTATACAAAAAGAATCATAAAGCTACAAAAAAATAAGCCCTACACTAAGACCCTGCTATGTTGGCTTCGACGGCGGCGACTCTCCCAAAAGTAACTCCTTCCGCACCTGCACGGGTGAACACACCGTGCTAAGCGAAAATGCTTAGTGGGGAAACACACATATAGCATAAGGACAACCATTCACAACGGTCGTCAAGGCAATTCACATGCGTACTTCAAGCACATACGATAATCATGGTATAACAATAGCATAAACTCATGCTCACATACACATTGCCATTCATCAGGAGATTCTTAACAACAATCATATTCTCATATAACAGTTCACATAGAGCACTTTAACATTGAAACTCCTGCTGACTCAAAGTAGTGGATAACGAGTGAACAGAAAGTACTTTACGGGTACCAACCGATTACGATTCGAAAACCATTTAAATATTCATTCACAAACGTTTTCAGAAGGACCTTAAACAAGATCCAAACACAATACAGAAGTTCACGAGGAACCAAACAGGGACCTGATTGAGGTCCAAACGGAAACGAAACAGAAGCTGCAGCAAAGACTCTATTAGGCATGCCTAACTATCCACTAGACTGACTCTGGCAGGCGGAGAATTACACAGAAATGGCCATAGTTAAAAATTATGACAAGCGAAGAATTCACATTCTATGATGATCAGAACACACATAATTATAGTTCAAAATACATAGTATTGCATGCTAAAATCCATAAGTTAACATTCCTAAAACATGCGGAAATAAAAGGGTTTTATTGCAAAAACAGGGTAGGTCACGGTGGTAATCAGATTGGTTGCCACCGTGACATACCAGGGATCCTTGGCAGAAAGCAAGTCTGGGGTACCTCACGGTGGTAACCAGAATGGTTGTCACCGTGACATACCAAAGCAACCAAACAGAATCGAAAACTTGGGTATCTCACGGTGGTAACGAAATGGGTTGCCACCGTGACATACCAAAGAAGCCAAACAGAATCGAAAGCTTGGGTATCTCACGGTGGTAACGAAATGGGTTGCCACCGTGACATACCCACTGCCCAGGCAGAAACCAAAGTTTGGATACCTCACGGTGGTAACCAGATTGGTTGTCACCGTGACATACCAAGCTTCACGACAGAATGCATCTGGTTCGTGGCTCACGGTGGTAACCAAATTGGTTGCCACCGTGACCCATGCCCAGATGCGATTTCTCAGTGCGATTTCCAGGTCTTTTCCAGCCAACAATCCCAAAACTTTCACTTCAATCATCAAATTCACACACCAATAATGGTAAAAGCCCAAATACAACATCATTGAGTCATGCCATTAACAAATCATACATAAGAATTCAAAGAATATCATCATTTATACAATCAAAATCCTCAAGTTAACATACCTCACTTTTCATCATCATTTTACCCAAAATCACAATATGAGTTCAAAACTCCACAATCTAAGCTCAATCATTCAACCAATACTAATCCCATAGCATATAAACCACAATAAACATAATATCCATCACAAATTTCCAGAATTTCTCAAGAATAGATAATCATACACACACATTCAAATTAGAAATTCCCAAACCTCAAATCCTTAGCTCCTAGTGTTTAGTTCCACTAGATCCAGCGACTTCCTTGCCTTTAGGATCTCTTGGAGGATCAACTAAGCAACAAAGCACAAAATACACCAACTCAAAACCCTAACTTAAAAACCCAAAACAGAAAATGCAAGGGAAGAAGATGAAGAATTGTACAAAAGCAAAATGAATGCATAAGACTTACCAATAAACACTAAGAGATGATCAAAACCCCACTAGCAACCCTTGAATCTCACTAAGGCTCAAAAGAGAAGAAGAATGAGAAGAGAAGAGGGAGGGGACGGTGATGAACGGGAAACAAGTGAAGAAAATCTGATTTCCCCTTTCCTTTCTTTTCCTTTTTCTTTTCTTAACCTAAGACATGTGTCAATCTACTAGTGAAGGGATTTGGTCACTCACACCACAGATGCTTATGTCACACACACACACTAGACTCTCTCAACTACAACATACCCTACAATTGTATGCACAACACACACAATGAGACACCTAAATAATATATCCTACTATGGTGTACTCACATGCAAATGATTATAATTCCAAATATGCACACAATATTTCTATATGCATTCCCACGCATGAACAAACCCACAAAACATGCTTATTTACCAGAATACCCTTACATGATGCCAACTCATGCAAATATACACACACACAATTGGCTCATTCGACTAGGGGGCAAACGGGATGTGACAATTTGAGTGATTGGTTCGCGTCTTTTTTATCTTAGGTTACACGAGAAATTTTGGAATCCCCTGCCCAATAGAACATTGGGACGTTCATCTAATTCCATGAAACCTTTAGGCACCTTTGAGGCATTTTGGAGTCACCACCTAATTTACAAGAAATTGGGAAAGGTCATCTAACCTCGGGGGTCTTAAACTAGAGAAGGTGTTCGGGACTTCCCATTTATTCATACCTTGGTTAAGTTTATAATTGAGCTTTGAATTTAGAGTTTCATCCTATTTCTCATTCATTTTAATGCAGTTTATTAAAGCGCAGGTTGTCCACTTAAGGAAAGCAATAAATAAAATAAAATACAAGAAAGTAAATACAACAAAACTAGGGGCGGAATACAACCCCCATTGTAAATAAAATACAGATCATGTATAAATCGGGATATTCATTAATGGTGAGGACATTGGTCCTCGCATGCATATTTTTATGAAACAATTTTTATGTGATGATTTTGGATGGAGAAAATTGAAACATTGGTCCAATTTTTATTTAGGAAAAATACAAATTTAATTAATAAAAAATATTTGTGATTTTCTTTCTAGCGGCCCTAAAATAAATGATTTTATACAAAAATATACATGGCAAAAGTAAATATAAAGACAAATAAGTAAATATTATAAACAAATAAAATAAATAAAAAAACCAAATGATCCTTCTGGATTCCCCCGTGTGCTTGCAAAAATGCCCAAGCAAAAAATGAGTTTTTGACATAAAAACAAAACAATAAACAAAATAATTTTAGTAATTAAAATAATTAAATCAATAATAAAAGATAAAATCGAATAAAATAAGATAAAATAGCATGATATCAAAATGATGATTGAATTAATATGTTAACAATTAAAATAATTGAATAAACAATAAATATAACATGTAACAATGACAAAAGAATGATAAAAGTTAGTAAATAAAAGAATGATGAAAATAATAATGATATATGACAAGGTTAATTGATGTGTTCATAATTAATATAAGCTATTTACATGGTAAAAATGATTAAAAAAATCAATTAATTAATTACATGTTAAAAATAAGGAGGAATCAAAATAAAATAAATTATTTACATATTAAGAATCAAAAGAAATCAATATTCACATGAATGAAAATAAAATCATATATAAACAATTAAATAGAACAAATATAAATTCAATACAACAAGTAAATAAATGAAAACAATAAATAAATTAATACAAACAACAAAATAACTGAAAATAATAAAAATGAACATGAATAAATTAAATATGAACAAAAAGAATAAAAAGAACAAGCCCGGAATGTTTACCCTCAGAGTTTCGAATTCGATGAAGGTAAAAAAAGATATAGATTTCCTTGTTTGTGATTTGCACGATTAGAATTGAGATATGAAAATGTTGAAATTTTATTCCAAGGAAAAATATACTGAAAAAAAAAACTTGTTTTTAGAAAATCAAATGAAAAAATAGATTTTGATTAACAAACAATTGTTTTGTTTATCTCAAAATTACTTTTTTCATCAAAAATAGATTCAAAAGAAAAATCAATGGAAAAAAGTTTAATTGAACACAAATAAAAACTTAAAAAAGAATTTTGAGAACAAATAATTGTTGTATTTGTCTCAAAAATTTAATCAAACAACAAAACTTCTTCTAAATATATGTTTAGAAGAAATTATGTTGGAAAAAGAACGAAAGATGAACTCAATTTTTTTCTTTCTTGGTGGGGAAAATCTGGAATATTTTTAGAGAGAAAAATCTTAGAAGAAGAAGAAGAGAAGAAGATGAAAAAACCCTAGAAAAAATCCTCCCTTTTAGGTTTTCATCTCATTCTTTTTATATGAATAAAATAGGAAAAAAATATTAATTAAAGGGATAAAATTTAATAAAATAAGATATTATCTATTTTAACTTTTAAAAATGGAAAAAATCCCTTAAAACCTTGAAAAAAGGGATAAAAAACTGATTTTTAGGTCTAAAAATTGAAAAAAAGGGGTATCAGACCCTTTAGCGACGGCCAGAAGTAGGGACGCCCGTCGCTATATAGGGACGGACGTCGGAACGGGAGCTTCCGCGTGCTATGCGGCGCACAGTGTGTGCAATTCTGCGAGCGCTTTTAGCGACACGCAGCATTGGCGACGCTGCGCGTCACCTTTGCTCGCGCAGCGCGCCGCCGCGCCTGAAACTCGCGATCCGATATTTTTTTTTTAAATTTAAAATTGACTAAAAATATTATAATTTTAAGCCCCCCATTTTTCAAAACTAATTTTTAAAATATCTTTTATTATTTTTTAATTTTTCACTACAAAATGCAAATTTGACAAGGAAATCATTACTTTTACCATTTTTGCCTGTAGAAAGGCGTTTTATCATCATTGGGTAACTCTAATCTGGGCTGTCTCAGGATCCAGTGTCTACAGAGAGTAAAAGTAAAGTTAAATGACAAAGTACAAAGTGAGTTTTAAGTGACCTCTACACAAAGAATGTAGGGTTTGAGAGCTAAACTGTAATTTGATATGAAATTTTTAATATGTGGACTAATAGGTAATTTGTAAAGTAAGTAATGGTTCAAAAAAAAAGGAAGAAAAAGAAAGAAACTAGTGGCAAAAAAATTGTAATTATAGTGTGAAATAAGAGAATTTGTATTTTATTGAAAGATTAGGGACCAAAGTGAACTGTTACCATAATGATGGTACCTAATAGAATAACTTGAAGAGTGAAGTGAAAATAATGTTTAATTAAGTAAATGATAAGATTAATGAGTGAAAATAATCAAAGAAATGATTTTGATGTTGATATATACGAGTAAAAAAAAATGTAAGGGTTAGCAGTAAATTGCCTATTACTGTGGCACTGACTAAAGTTTAGTATGTGACCTTAATGAGTTGGAGGAATTAGTTAAAGTGAGTGTTAAATAAGTGACAAGAAACAATGTAGGTTAAAAGATCAAAGTGGATCTTGATAAGTAAGAACAAAATATAGGAAATAAGGTGAAATCGTAATTAAGAAGATAAGAAAGGACTAGAAAATATTATGATACTTGACGAGACCTCAGAAAGTGTACTGAATCGGCAAGTAATACAATGGGGTAATTTTTAAGACCCCGAGTTATCGTACCCAAGGGACTGAATTGTGCAAGCGTTGATAAATAAATGTATGCTAAAGAATTCCCAATTGTTGAGAGTGATAAGTTATGTAATGCAAAATTAAGACAAATAACTGCTGAAATAATTAATTCAACAACGTTAAAATAATCAATTTTAATAAAGATTTGGTAAAATGATTAACAGATCTTGCTAAGGAATACCCATTCTCCCCATAATACCATGCAAATGATTAAACATAATAATTTCATATGCAATTCAGTGAACAACGTAGCCTATACCCTAGCCTGCCTTTCGGATCCAGCTTCTCTAAAACATGTACCTACCATCCCGGATTCAGCACATAAATTAGCAATCAAAACAGGTCTTAAGTCCTGAGCTTAGATGGTCCTACCATCCCAGATTCAGACATCAAAACTCAATTATCTCCCACCATTCTGAACCTATTAAAATAGAAGTCGACAGATTTAACTACCATCCCGGATTCATCAAATCAATGAAAATCGATAGAAATATAACAGAGTATGTGTAAGTTCATGAAACGAATTACAATCAAAGATTATCACGGTAGATCAATCTCAAACTTGTATTAATTTCAGTAACAAACAGATTAATTTAGAGAAGATAAAACTGAAGCATATGCATAAATCAATCCATACAAAGCATTCACATGGTTATTAGGGATTCAAGGCATCCCTTAACAAGAAAAGGAACTACTCACTCATTATTGAAATAAAAACTGAATTAAATAGAGAGAAATTGATATTACCCATTTGAGATCTGAAAATGAAATTCTTACAATAATAAAAAATGACGTTCTTCAAACTGAATCAGCTAATAAGACTTCCAAAATGAATGATAAATTCTCCAATCCCCCCCAAATTCTCCAGATCAATCCCAACTGAATAATTAATTGTAAAAATATATGAAAAATCTAAACTTAGGTTGCAGAGAAAAAATAATAATAATCTGACTTTCGTTCCCAAAAGATCCCCCTTAATGTCTAACTTCAGCCCCTATATAACAGTTAAAGTCAAACGGTGGCATGACAATCTTTGATTTTGTGCAAATTTTATTCACATGCATGATTTCTGGTTACACGGCGGTATTAGAATCTCTCACCGCCGTGTAACTGCATACTGGATGACAATTCTTTGAAATATTTGTGTTTACACGGCGATATGGAAGGTCCTTACCGCTGTGTAAACAGCTTTCGGTCAGACTCTTTGAATTTTTGCTCCCATGTACAGCGCCGTTAATCACTCTTCACACGGCGGTGAGAGAAGTCCTTACCACCGTGTAGCCTCCTACGTAACTCAAAGTCCCAATGTACACGGCGGTGAGACATTAGTTGGGGGTGGTAACTTCTCTATTACCTCTACCTTGGCTTTGTCAACCTCTATCCCCTTCTCATAAATTTTGTGTCTAAGCACAATGCCCTCTCTCACCATAAAATGACATTTTTCCCAATTCAGTACTAAATTTGTTTCCTTACACCTCTCTAGCACCAAATCCAGATGCCTTAGATAGCTCTCAAAATCACTCCCATAAATGGTGAAGTCGTCCATAAATACCTCCATAAATTTTTCTATGAAGTCATGAAATATCGCCATCAGGCACCGCTGAAACGTAGCCAGTGCATTGCACAACCCAAAGGGCATTCTCCTATATGCAAATGTGCCATAAGGGCAGGTGAAGGTTGTTTTCTCTTGATCTTCAGGGGCTATAGGGATTTGCAAATATCCAGAGTAGCTATCTAAAAAACAATAAAACCTATTTCCTGCTAACCTTTCCAACATTTGATCAATAAATGGCAATAGAAAATGATCTTTTCTGGTGGCATTATTTAATCTTCTATAATCGATACAGACTCTTCAACCCGTAACTGTACGTGTTGGAATTAACTCATCTAGCTCATTCCTTACCACTGTCATTCCCCCTTTCTTAGGGACACATTGCACTGGACTAACCCATCTGCTGTCGGAAATAGGATAGATTATACCTAAATCAAGGAGCTTAAGTACCTCCTTCTTTACCACTTCTTGCATGGCTGAGTTAAGTCTCCTTTATGACTCAGCTACTGGTTTGCATTCTTCCTCCATGAGGATCCGGTGGGTGCAGTAGCTTGGATTTATCCCCTTTAAGTCTGATGTTTCCCATCCAATAGCTTCCTTGTGTTTTTTCAGTACCTCCAGCAACATTTTCTCCTCATCACCTGACAACAAAGAAGAAATGATTACCGATTTTTTTCCATTCTCCAGAAATACATATTTTAAATGAGAAGGAAGAGGTTTAAGTTCAGAATTTGACTCCCCCTTTTTTGGATCAGGTTCTTCTTGCTGTTCTTCCTCTACAACTGCTATCGCTTTTCTCTCCATCTCATCTTCCAATTTGTCATCATCCAATGAATGCACCACAATTTCTTCCAGTGGATCAGCTACCAACACATTTTCCTGAGTTTCCTCCACACATTTATCTACTGCATCCACAAAATAAATAGATTCCTCCATATCGTTTAATGGGTATTTTTGAGCTTTATTCATATCCACCACTAGCTTTTCATCATTGAATCGTAGGGTAACAGTTTGACCATGTACATCGATCAAAGCCTTTGTTGTGTTCAAAAATTGCCTCCCCACTATAAGTGGTATCTTATGGTCTTCCTCCATCTCCATTACTACAAAATCCACCGGGAAAATGAATTTTCCCACTTTCACTAGCAGATCTTCTATCACCCCCTTAGGTCTCCTTACTGATCTATCTGCGAGTTGGAGCCTCATGCCCGTCTCCTTGAGCTCTCCAAGATTAAGTTTCCTGCAAATAGAATATGGCATCAGATTTATGCTAGCACCTAAATCACATAGAGTACTCCTATAAAAATTTTCACCAATTTCACATGGTAATGTAAAACTACCTAGATCCTCCAATTTTTCAGGAATCTTATTCATTATTAAAGAGCTACAATTTTTTGTAAGTTTCACGGTTCCATGCCCTTCTAATTTCTTTTTATTTGAGCACAATTCTTTCATAAATTTTTCATAATTGGGCATGTGAACTAAGGCCTCTGCAAATGGTAGGTTAATGTGCAGTTTCTTAAACATTTCAAAAAATCTAGCCAATTGCTCATTTTTCTTTTCCTTTCTGGCCACAGTAGGAAATGGCAACCTATTAATATCAAGATACTCTGCTCTGGGATTCACCAGACTTTTACCTTTATCAACTGTAGGAGCATTTTCATCTACTTCCAACATAGAGTTAGAATTACTTACCTCGTGTAGGCTTCCCCTTACCTGAAGATGGTGAAGATGTTTTACCTTGGTCTTTGCTTTGTGTTACCTCCTTGCCACTCCTCAATGTAATTGCCTTTGCCTCTTCCATGGGATTCCGATCTACATTTGAGGGAAAAGTTCCCGGTTGTCTATTAGACATCGAAGTTGCAAGTTGGCTCAATTGCATTTCCAAGTTCCTCATGGACGCATCTTGATTCCGGTTCCACTGTTCTTGTGATTTCCACCTTGCTTCTTGATTTGCCATAAATTGTTGTTGGCTGTTCACAAACTGTTGCTGACTATTCATGAAGCTAGCCAACATATCTTCCAAATTCGGCTTCTTTTCTTATACAGGTGGCCTTGGTTGATAACCCGGTGGGTGATAAGCTTGAGAATGAAATTGGTTTGAGCCCTGTCCTTGGTGATATGGTGGATAGGGGTTTTGGTAATTAGTGGAGGATTGCGGCTGGTATGACTGGTTGTGGTTATGATGGCTGTTTTGGTTGAAAGGGGCTCTTGGTTGTGGTTGGGAAGATGAAGCATTCTGATTTCCATCCCTCCAAGAGAAGTTAGGGTGGTTCCTCCAACCTGGGTTATAGGTGTTGCTGTAAGGATCATTCATGTGGTAATCTCCTACAGCATTTACATCTCCCATTGCTCCACCTTCTTGACTATATTGACCGCTTTCATACCGCCCACTCTCTTGAGAGATTGAGGACACATTTCGAACCTTCAATCCACTCATCTCCTTCTGCATTGATTTTATCTGTACCTTCAGCATTGATACTTCGTCCACATTATGTACTCCTTGCCTTTTTGGAATTGCTCTAGGAGCAGCCCATTGAGCATCATTTGCTGCCATCTCATCCAACATAAGAAAAGCTTCTTCTGGCAGCCTATTAAAAAAGGAACCTCCCGACGATACATCCAAAAGTGACCTTGTCTGTGGGGTGACTCCAGCATAGAATAAAGTCATCAATTGATGTACAGCTATCTCGTAATGCGGATAGCTTCTCAATAATCTCCTAAATCTCTCCCAAGCCTCATGAAAAGGCTCTTCACTCATCTGAGCAAATCCCATAATACTGTTACGAATTCTTGCGGTCTTGGTAGGAGGGAAAAATCTCATTAAGAATTTCTCTTGTAATTGCTCCCATGATCTTATTGATTGACTTGGTAACATCTGCAACCAATCCCTTGCTTTTCCAATCAAAGTAAATGGAAACAATTTCAACCTTACTGCATCAGAAGTGACACCCGGTATCTGAACTGTGTCACTGACCTCCAAAAATATATCTAAATGTTGTGCAGGATCCTCCAATTCTGCTCCTGAAAACTGGTTTCTCTGTACCATAGTAATGGTTGTTGGCTTGAGTTCAAATTGCATTCCTCTAGGCAACACAATTGTCCGATGGTCTTCATTCCATCTTGGCACAGCATAGTCTCTTATTGTCCTCTGCCTTGGGACTTCTTCTCCATAATTACCCGGCATCTCTTCTTATGCTCCTAGCACTTGTTCGTTCTCGGGAGGAAATTCGCTAATAGGAGGAGGATTGTTATCCATGTTGTTACCTTTGCTGGCTCTCCTGCATTGGTGCAAAGTCCTCTCGATTTCAGGGTCGTAGGGTGCTAATTTTTCTTGCCTCAATCTGCTCATACACTACAACTACCTGAAAAGAATAAAAAATAATAAAATCAGAAAAATAAAAACACATACAAATAAGAATCAATACTTATTAACAACGCCAGTCCTCAGCAACGGCGCCAAAAACTTGATGAGACCTCAGCAAGTATACTGAATCGGCAAGTAATACAATGGGGTAATTTTTAAGACCCCGAGTTATCGTACCCAAGGGACTGAATTGTGCAAGCGTTGATAAATAAATGTATGCTAAAGAATTTCCAATTGTTGAGAGTGATAAGTTATGTAATGCAAAATTAAGACAAATAACTGATGAAATAATTAATTCAACAACGTTAAAATAATCAATTTTAATAAAAATTTGGTAAAATGATTAACAGATCTTGCTAAGGAATACCCATTCTCCCCATAATACCATGCAAATGCTTAAACATAATAATTTCATATGCAATTCAGTGAACAACCTAGCCTATACCCTAGCCTACCTTTCGAATCCAGCTTCTCTAAAATATGTACCTACCATCCCGGATTCAGCACATAAATTAGTAATCAAAATAGGTCTTAAGTCCTGAATTTAGATGGTCCTACCATCCCGGATTCAGACATCAAAACTTAATTATCTCCCACCATTCTTAACCTATTAAAATAGAAGTCCACAGATTTAACTACTATCCCGAATTCATCAAATCAATGAAAATCGATAGAAATAGAACAGAGTATGTGTAAGTTCATGAAATGAATTACAATCAAAGATTATCACGGTAGATCAATCTTAAACTTGTATTAATTTCAATAACAAACAGATTAATTTAAAGAAGATAAAACTGAAGCATATGCATAAATCAATCCATACAAAGCATTCACATGGTTATTAGGGATTCAAGGCATCCCTTAACAAGAAAAGGAACTACTCACTCATGATTGAAATAAAAACTGAATTAAATAGAGAGAAATTGATATTACCCATTTGAGATCTGAAAATGAAATTCTTACAATAATAAAAAATGACGTTCTTCAAACTGAATCAGCCAATAAGACTTCCAAAATGAATGATAAATTCTCCAATCCCCCCCAAATTCTCCAGATCAATCCCAACTAAATAAATAATTGTAAAAATATATGAAAAATCTAAACTTAGGTTGCAGAGAAAAAATAATAATAATCAGACTTTCGTTCCTAAAAAATCCCCCTTAATGTCTAACTTCAGCCCCTATATAACAGTTAAAGTCAAACGGTGGCATGACAATCTTTGATTTTGTGCAGATTTTATTCACATGCATGATTTTCGGGTTACACGGCGGTATTAGAATCTCTCACCGCCTTGTAACTGCATACTAGATGACAGTTCTTTGAAATATTTTGGTTTACACGGCGGTATGGAAGGTCCTTACCGCTGTGTAAATGGCTTTCGGTCAGCCTCTTTGAATTTTTGCTCCTATGTACAGCGCCGTTAATCACGCTTCACACGGCGGTGAGAGATGTCCTTACCGCCGTGTAGCCTCCTATGTAACTCAAAGTCTCGATGTACACGGCAGTAAGACAGCTCCTTACCGCCGTGTGATGTTCTTTTGCTGCCCTCTGATACTTTTGATCTTACACGGCGGTATGGAACTTTATCACCGCCGTGTAAGCTACCTAAAACAGCAAAAATAACATTAAAAACTCACTTTAGTGTACCAAATAAAATCTAATAATACTTCAACAAAAACACACTGAAATAGGGACTTCTAAACTTAAAAGTGAGATAAAAATTCGCATTAAAGAACAACATAAAATTGAACTTATCAATACTATAAAGCCTGAATATGAGGACCAAAGTGTATGCATGTATGTATGTGCATGTATATTAGGACTAAAAATCCTTAGATTCATAATCACCACTGGGTATTCTTAATGCTCAGCACGTAGTTTATCTGACTGCGTGCAGGTATCGAGAAGGACGTGTGAGGAGCAGGCGTGCTATCAGCTTCGAGATTAGATCGGACCTCAGAATTTAAGATGAGTATTATTTGTATTTTTCAGATGGCATGTATATGTAACTGTTTAGGATTAACTATCTAAAATATATTATGACAGTAATGAATGTTGTAGATTATTAGTAAATGATGTGAAATGCTATAGATAATTATTAGACTGCGACCTGTATAAAGAAAAAAAATTTTACTGCATTTGTCATAAGTATCGATTCGATCGTAGTGCATGACACCCGTTATCCGTACCAATTGCGGGTATGGGGTGTTACATTCAATCTCAGGATTTAAGGGTTCAAGCTCTTCTAAAGAACTCCTTGTACTAGGCATGAACTTTCAAATCTTACAAAACCAAAAACAAAACATAAAGTTACACTAAACAAACAAACAAATTAAAACAAAATAAAATATTGTAATCCAAAATCATAAATTAAGTTTCATAATGGCAAAATAAACGTTCCCCAGCAACGGCGCCAAAAACTTGTTGAGCATTTTCTATAGATGCTAATGACCGCAAGTATACGGTGTACCGGAATAGAACTTAAGAATGTCGATCCCACGAGGAACGTGATTTACACACTATTACTACCTAATTTTAATCTTGTTTACAATGTTCAATTAATGGTAAAGTTGATGTAAACTAATCTAGAATCTAAATTAACTAAACCTAATTATTGATAGTCAAAAGAAGATAAAGGATAAATGAATAATTAAAGAATATGAACTTGATTTCATCATTTTGATCAATATTTATTCATCTTTTCATGCAAGCCAAGTTGGGATAAAGTTCTAAATTACTCTCTCGACATAAATTAGAATGCCTAAAACATGCAATTAAAATTCTAACTCACAATTTTCATTAATGAATTAGAGGTTTCTAATTACATATTCTAAGAATAAAAGCCAACCTATAGCAATTATCTCAATATACCGATCTCTCAAAATACATCTTGATAATGAAATTCTATTAGATTTTAGATAAAGCAATCTTTTGAATTACTTTAACTTACAAAGATCATGCAAAAAATACTAATAGAAAATCTGCATTTGAAAGACTATGAAATAGATGGAAATAGAAAGAGTAATAATATGCAAATTCATTGAAAGGATATTCATAAAATTGATGGAGAAGAAATAAAAATAAGAGAATAAGATAGAAGCCTTTCAACCCTTTTCTCAATCTCTTGAAACAAGTTTTCTTCTCCTTGATCTTCTTCTTCAAAACATAAAAACTACTTAGAACTTTAACTAAAAAGAACTGTTCTATAAAATGCAGAGAAATAACTTAACTAAAATTCTATATATCCAAAACTATAGTTAAACTACATATTTATAGATGATAATTTAAAGTTTGTGTCTCTTAGAGATGTCCCTTGAGAATGGTTGTAATTGTTGGTGAAAGGAGATGCCTTTTTAAGTAACTTTTGAAGTACAACTGCCCCAACGGTCATCTCTGTCGCGCTCGCAACGTTGTCGCGCTCGCGACAGAACACGCTCCTCTTTTTCTTTCTTTCTTTTCTCCTTTCTTCCTCTGGCCAGTCACGACTCGTGATCTCCTTGTGTGAGTCGTGACCTGCTTCTGTGAATCGTTACCTGCTTCCGCCCTTCCTTCTTCTCGCTCTTTCTTTCCTCTCTCTGCATCGTCACGAGTCATGATCTCTTGTCACGACTCGTGACCTTCCTTCTTTCTTCTTTCTTTCTTCTCTTCACGCTGGCCTCTCTGCATCGTCATGAGTCGTGATGTTGGTTTACGACTTGTGACCCTACTCCTCAGCTTCTTCTTAGTCTTTTATGCTTGGTTTCTTCCTTTTTACCTAATTAAACCTGTAAACATAAAAACATGCAAACTAACACAAATACTTGAAATATAAACACATTGACACACTTAACTTACTTAAATTCACACAAAATACATGCTAAATATTATTTCAATTAAACTCCTATCATGATGCAAATGTTGAAGCTGACTGGTCGCTGTGGTCTTGACTGGTGGTGGCTTCCCAACTATCTCTGGCGGAGCTTCTGGATCCTGGATCTTTAGGTTCTGCGTTTGTGCTTCAACTCCTATTTTTTCCTTCCCTTTCACCTGGTGGCAAGCAACTTGTCAGTATAAACCTCTTCCGGCTCATTTTTGTCTTCAATGTTGCCTTGGGTCATAATCTCTTCATCCCAAAAATCTTTAACTGACTTGTTGGTCCCCTCGGTCCAGTCAAACACATCATTTAAACTTCGAAGCCTAGGACAATCTGATTATTGATAAATTGAGCTTCAGTCTCTCTACAATAAGCACAAAGGGGCACTGCTGGCACAAGGCTTTCCAAAATATGAGGGATGTCTGCTAACTTCTCTTTCCCTTTATTGCTTACACCCTTATAGCCTAGTCCTCTTCGGTCCTTCTGACCCTTCGTTGTGATAGGTGACTGTGGCCCTTGTAAATTCCTGCCCGGACCAGCTCCTAAAAGAAAATGCTTTCACTTCATCATATTTATTGCCTGATAGCTACCCTCTAAACTTCCCTCTTCACCGATTACTAACACATTGAAACCACTGAACGGCTGTTTGGAGATTTCTAGTGCAGAAACCTAATTTTCCCTAGTAGCCCTTACAGTTACTACTTCCCCCTCGTGCGGTATTTTAATCATCTGATATAGGGTTGATGGCACTCCCCCTAGCTTATGAAACCAAGGTCTTCCAAGTAAAGCTGAAAAATTAGCAGGGATCAATAAGACTACAAATTCTGCTTCTGCTTTTATGGGCCCAGTTTTGACTATTGCCTTAAAAGTCCCCGAGGCCTGTCTTCGGGAGTTGTCACAAGCTATAATAGTCAGGTCGGAATCACTCAGCATGTTTTCATCCAAACCAAAAGGCGAAAGCGCAACCAAAGGGCATACATTTATAGAAGAGCCATCATCAACCATCATACAGGCAGTATGCTTGCCATTGATCTGTGCTTTGATGTATAATGGGCGATTGTGTTTGCGGCCCTCAGGTGGTAAATCTACATCAGAATAAAATAAATTTTCTCTCGAGCTCCCTTTAACTAAGTCCAGTAACTCAGATGGTGAGATAGTGGTGGCAACAGTGGACTCACATAAGGCTTCTACTAACTTTTGCCTATGTGATGGGGATTGCCTCAGCAAATCCCAAATGGATATCTGGGCTGTCATCTTCTTCAACTGCTTTATTAACCCATCTGTAGACACTGGGTCCCGAGTATCCTTGATCAGGATTACCCAATGACGAAATTAAGTGTGCCGATTTATAGGCAAAAAGAATGAAAGTTGGAAGTGATAATCTCCTTGTCGTTTTGATTTGTTAGGAATAAATAAAAATATATTTTAAAAATATTTTAAAAATGTTTTATAAATTATTTTGGGATAAAAAAATTAGTCTTTAAATTATTGTGTTTTGTAGAAAAAAAATTCTCGCGTATGTCAGGCTGCGGCAGCGCTGGACGCGCACCGCAGCGCCCCAGTGCGCAGGCCAGCAGGCGGGTGACGCCCGTCGGGCGCGCCGACGGGCGTCTCTCGTCCCCTATCGCGCGCGGATGGCCTTTCAGCTGCCGTTTTCGGGTTTTCTTCAAATTTAAGTGTTTTTAACTCATTTCTTTTGCATAATTTAATTCTAAAACCTTTTTATCTTCTATCTTTTAGAATTCCTCAATTTTTGTTGTTAAAATTAATTTAATTTTTTTATTTTGTTATTAAAAATTGGATTTTAATGGGAAATACAAAAGGGTTTCTTTAAGATAAATTTTGGGGGGATTTTCTTTAGAAAATTATTTCTTCTTCTTTCTTCTCTCAAAAACAAATTCTCTCAAGTTTCTAAAGAATTTTTCCAAAATAATTCTTAAGGCAAAAATAATAATTTTTGTTCTTGTGAATTTTCTTCTTTTCATTTAACAGTTTTTTACTTTGAGACAAATAAATCAATTATTTGTTCTTGAGTAAAAATTCATTTTCAATATTTCATTTTTCTAATTTTATTCTTACAATCAAAACAAGGAATTGGATCATCTACCTTCATTTCATCAAGATAAATTTTGAGGGTAAACATTCTTGGGTCAATTTCTTAATTTAATTTTTAATTTCATTTTTTTGTTTCCAATTAATTTGTTAACATGTAAATTCTTTTAGTTCTATCATTTTCTTCTTATTTTCTTATTCTTTTTTTTATTTAATTAATTATCATGTAAATTCTTTTAGATTTATTATTTAATTGTTCATATTTTTACTTCTTATTTCTTATTTCTTATTTAATTGTTCATATTGTTCATATTGAATTGTTCATATTATTATTATTATTATTATTATTATTATTATTATTATTATTACCATGTGCTTATGTGATTATCCATATTATTATTGGTATTATTATTATCATGCCTTAAACATGCCATGTTAATTTTATTTCCTATTATTCTTACATGTTTATATGATTATTCATATCCTTGGTTGTTATTGTGCTTTGTTGTTATTATTATCACATTGTTATTTTTATTACTTTTGCCATAATTTGTTACTAGTATCATTATTATTAGGATTATTATTTATGTTTTATGCATGCTGAATTTTATGTACATTATACTTTTTATGCATGATTGGATGTTATTGTTGTTATTTTGTGTTTTTATGCATGTTAAATTCTATCATCATTATTTTATGCTTGTTTATGCATGTTGAATTTTATTATTATTATATTATTTATTTTATGCTTGCTAAATTGTTAATTAGTTAAGTTGCATATTTTATTATGTAATTTTAATTGATTTGTTACACATGATGCATTTTTATTTGTTCTATTTTTATAGTATATTTTTAAATTCATTTTTCTTACTAACATGGCTTTTATTTATTTTTTAATTTTCAATACTTATTTTTATGTGTGAGTATTTTCCATGGCAAGTGGGAGCCCATGAAGATTTGAAGATCCATTTGGGAGTTGTTTATCTTTTTATTGCTTTTCATTATTTTGGATTAATTCATTTTATCATGTAATTTCTAATAAATTATTTTTATGCACGTTAATTAAACAATCACAAAAATATTTCTATTAATTAATTTGATTTTTTTTCTAAATAAAAAGGGGACCAATGTCCTATCTTTTTCATCCAAAATAAATTGTCACTTTAAAATTATTTTCTTTAATTATGCATGAGAGGACCAATGACCTCACCTTTAATAAATAGCCCGATTTATGTATGAGTTTTATTTTATTTACAAATGGGGGCTGTATTTCGCCCCTAGTTTTGTTGTAATTTATGTTCATGTGCTTTACTTTAATTTCGTTCTTATTTACCACTTTCATTATGTGATTGACATGCGCATTAAATTAAATTGCATTTAAATTGAATGAGAAATGGGGTGAAACGCTAAATTCAAAATTCAATTATAACTTTATCAAAGGTATGAATAAATGGGAAGTCCCGAACTATCTCTGGTCTTTGGGCCCAACGAGGCGAGAGGACCATTTCACTGTTCCATTGGAATGGGACTTCCAAGACACCTCTTCTATCCCGTAAAAAGGCTTTAACTTGCATAGTCCTAGGCTCCATGAGGCGAGAGGGCCATCCTAATGTTTTATTAGGATGGGGCCTCCAAGACCCCTCTGGCTTGCCCAAAATGGACATAGCAGTACCGTCTTAGGCTCACTGAGGCTAAATGACCTTTCCCAATATTTTATTGGGTGGCGACTCCAAGAAATCTCCTTGTTGCCCAAAATGGACGCACTTGTAATTTCTTACAAGTTTTATAAACCTCTCTCGATCGCCCTAAAGGCGGGCATTCTGGGCGCCCGGGGTTCGGCGCGCATCGCAGTGGCGACTCCGTTGGGGATAATAAGAGACTTCCCTTCGAAAATACCTTAATTAAAATTTGCAGTTGAGTTTTAATTTAAAAAATTCATCTCTTTGCAAAATTGCATAGCATATCATTAGAGCCTTAGATTATGCTAGTTTGGTCCCTCTTTAAACCCCGGTGCATTCCCAAAGCACGACCCTACGTTAACTCAATGTAGGGAAGTGTTAAGGATAATCACCAGCCTAAGCCTCGTACCTTATGGTATATCAATTGGAGACCCAATCGGTCGTTATGCTTGTGATGAGCTAGACCTGTTGGTAGGGACCATGCTTGGGTAGCCCTAAAGTATCATTACCTTTGACCAAAGCTCATGTAATGGCAATAAATACTTTCACTAGGTGAAATGTACCATAATACCGTGCTTGCTATGTGGGCCATCATTTATTGAACATAATCAGTTAAATTAAATGATCTTTCATCAAAGGCTTTCATGCCCTAGTAGGCCCATCTTAATTTAATTGAGGTGTTTAAATACATAATGGCCAAAACACTCATACGTATGTACATTAGGCAAGAGTGTTTTGCTGCCGGTTTTACACCATGCACTACACGCGTCTAATGGGTTTCCTGTTAATCCATGGGCCAATCCCACCTAGGAAAGAGACTATGACCTCATGTACGAGAGTGATAAGGTTGTAGAGATCTATCTGCTTGCATGTGGTTGTGGATGCTATACAGTATGCTCATGCATCGCGTGTCATTCATGCATGTTAATAAAAAATAAAAAAATATATGCATTTCATTTTTGTGTGTGTATATCCTTTTGTCTGTTTATTATCTTTCACATGTACATATCATCCTACGTACAATTTTTTCCATGCATCGCATCGTATTATTGTAAACTATTGATTTTCACTCATCGAGGACCATCTGCACAGCATGATCATACATTACATGCCATTCATGCATCATTCTAACCCCTTGGTTTTTTCAGCCACTATAGACCATTTACCTGGGAGGTTTTAGGGTCCCCGTAGTTGCTCAAGGAGCAAATGGAGTTCAAATTGGTTGGCAGAGATCTAGTGTCTTTATCAGAATATCCACAGGCACTAGAAATGGCTGATCCTTCTCAACAAATTGAAGAGGTTCGTGCCCTAATTGCCCAAGAGATAGATGAGAGATTTGAAGAGCTAGAAAAGAAATTACTGGCCGTGATTAAGGAGAGGATGGATGCCATGGCACTTGTTCTTCAAGCCCAATTCATGACGACTGCTATTAGCCAAGTTAACTCAACCCCGACTTAGAAGGCTCGTGCAACAACGGCTGTAATATTCCCGTCCACTCCCGAGCCTAGGCTCAAGGCACCACTCGACTCACCAATCAAGCTAATGGGAAGAGCAAAAGGACTAGGGCCTTTATAGTCAATGGGCCTCCTCAGTTCCTCGAATACCGAAAGGAAGCTAACTGATCTTGAAGAAGAGATTGTGAAGTCCAAGCTTGCAACTACCCAGGCACCTCTTAATAAGACTATTCCTGGCCCCGCAAGTCTAGGAGTTAGTTACTATGATAATAGCAGTGGTACCAAAAGGGCAAGGAAAGTGTCAGCAATTAAAGTGGATCAGAGGCACTACTCTAATTTGGGTAGATCCTTGTCTTGGGTACTCAACAGATTGATGAAGGAAGGTAAGCTACAGCCACTGCCTGCTAAGCCTGCCAAAAACTAGGGACAACCCAATCACAAGGCCGATCAGTATTGTGCCTTCCACTAGCACACTAGGTATGTGACGGACAATTATGCGAGGCTAGGGCATGAGATTTAAGATTTGATCGATAATAAGTAGATCACGGATCCAGAATGCCGAAGGGGTAAACATGGGAGCTTAAGTCTCATGG
The DNA here is from genome assembly GCA_947683425.1 of Excoecaria cochinchinensis. Classification (NCBI taxonomy): domain Eukaryota; kingdom Viridiplantae; phylum Streptophyta; class Magnoliopsida; order Malpighiales; family Euphorbiaceae; genus Excoecaria; species Excoecaria cochinchinensis. Next base: position 554,245 of record CANTUQ010000220.1, read on the forward strand.
GTAGCAATGGGAAAGATTTCGGGGCCATAAGGGCTTCAACCTTCGGAATGGCTCAAAGCTGCTATGACATACGTGAAAAGCCTTTGTCTAAGCACCTCATTCATTTTGTTAATAAGGGGAAAATACAGCCAATGCCGGCCAAACCTGTCAGAAGCCAGGGACGACCCGATCATCGAGCGGATAAATATTGTGCCTGCCATCAGCATACTAGGCATGAGACTAATGGGTGCCGAACACTAAGAAGACAAGTTTTATACTTAATTGATGAGGAGATGAGAGGTGAGGAAGATGGTTCTCGGGGATGACAATAGACCGTTGACTACAGCATCCGTGTTGGCAAGAAAGGAAGAAGATAGCTATTTGGATGCTCCTTTTTATTTTTGAACTATTTGATAATGACATTGTTAATCTAGTTGTTTTTAAATGAAATGAATGGTTTCACTTATCTGTGTGATATTTTCTTGTGATTTCACCATGCATGATCATGACTCATTCATATTTAATAATGATTCAAATGATGCCATTCTATTTAATATCAAAACTTTGGAAACCAAAAGAAAATCTTGATAGCATCTGATGTGACTCCTGAAGAGAGATTAAAAGAGAGAAAATAGAAAAAATATATGAAAAAGTCTTTACCTGAACCTATGAAGACAGGACGGGAGATGATCATGAAGTCGCCAAACACGCAATGCCAATCTATTCCAATCATAGATTAGTCAAATAGAAGCTCAGAAGATTCAAGCTAGAATGGTTAGAAAAGGTTAAAAGAATAAATCCACAAGCATAAGCAAGGCTAAATTTTTATCGGAGACACCTGACTTGGTTGGCCAACGTTATCCCAATAGTTAAGAAAGGAGGTGTGTGCATGTGTGAACTATCGGGATTTGAACCAGGCTTGTCTAAAAAAACAAAAACAAAAAAGAGAAGAAGGAAAAGAATCAATATGTATATCCGACCGAAAACTGTTGATATGGGGGCAAAAGAAAGTAATCCTAGGGGCAAACTTTGTTCAAATCCCGTTGATATACACATACTCGTACTTTGCCATTCTTCTTGACTTTCGAAAAGGACCAAAAGGGTTTTATTGACTTACAATGGGTACGGATTTCTCGAGCTTGGAGAATAGATATCTTAGGGGAAATGCGACCTACGGCTTCTAATGGGCATAGGTCCACTATAATTGCTATCACCTACTTCATCGAGTGGGTGGAAGCCGGGTCCTTCAGGAAAGTTGACACTCGGGATATGGATAAGTTCATCAAAAGGAATCTAGTGTGTCAATATGGTCTCCCTCACCATGTTATGTCCAAGGACGGAAGGGCAGTTTATGGCTAAGGCTAGGGAGTTGCTCCAGAGGTATGGCATTAAAGACCACAAGTCCTCTCTGTATTGCCCTCAAACTAATGGGGCATGAGAGGCTGCTAACAAGAATATCTTGGTCAAGATAGTTCGAAATTAGAAGGATTGGGCAGAGAAATGGCCTTTTGCACTTCAGGGCTAGAGAACCACCGATGAGACCTCTACAAGAGTCACCTTTTATTCCTCAATACATGGGCCAAAAATAGTCGAAGTAGAGCTCAAATCATTAAGGACAGTCGTGAAAGCCCAGATTCTTGAAGCTGACTGGGCACGGCAATGGTTCCAGCAGTTAAACACATCAGACAAGGACAAATCGTGGGATAACTATTACAATCAGATCTATCAGAAAACACTCTGTTCGATCATTCAAGAAGGAAGTCAGAAAGCACCTATTGAAAGAGGAAGATTTAATGTTTAAGCAAATGAGTCCAAATGTTTCAGACGGATGAGGCAAATTCAGTCCAATGTGGGAAGGCCCATTTGTTCTCGAGAAAGTTATTGTCCAAGGGAGCATCATTTTCGACAGACAGTGATGGAAGCAAATATAAAAAATTAGTCAGCATCGAAAGATGCAAAAGGTTCCATGGCTAAAGACTAAAAATCGAAAGAAGAGAATAAAAGCCCCACGGGTTGAAAACCGAAAAAAGGCGGCCTTGCTAAAATTGTGCGCCTCGTTAGGATGAAAACCAAAAAAAGGCGTCCTGGGGAAAAATTAGAGAATTGAGAGAAAATGTCCAATCAAGAAAACCCGATAAGGCTGATTAGAAATAGGAGTTTTGATACTTTCAAGATCCATTCAGAGATTAGATGTAGTTTTGCATTTTGAATCTATGTTAGATAATGATCATGTATAGAGAAATCATACTGAAATATACACAATTTTTCAAGAAAGATATGAAACAAAGGTAATTAGACTCATGTGTTCATTATCTTCTAGTTCTTTTATAAAAAGATAAGCGTCATTCATTATTGAATGCATCTAATCTAAATAACTATACTCTACTCTTGCCGGCCAGGCGCGTAAGCTGATGGGGCCTATTATCAACTGCTGGACTGGGCACCCGTATCTTGCATGCACTAGTAGAAGCAATGGGGGCAACCTCCGATTAGTTGTGTAATAGCCTTCACAGGTGGTTGGGTCCAGAGGCCATGGTACTTAGAGGTGAAAGTCGATGATAAGATGGCATCTGGAAAAGGATGGGAGGGGCCTCACAACATCTTGAATTCCATCTGAATTATTCTCTAATTATTTTTCGTCAGAAGATGTCTAAGCAAATTGTGCTGGTCATCCTTAAGGGAGGTTCTGATAGTAGCCTTCACTTCTCGTGTCGCCGCACCGAAAAAAAAAGGCCGTTAGAGATGAAAACCGTAACTAGCTCTCTAAGCAAAAGTTAGGACAAAGGGCAGGGTGAAAACCTGGAAACAGGCAGTCTGCCCTACATAAAAAAAAATAAAATAAATGAAAGCTGCTGGATTGGGTTGGGTCCATTCCAGGCAAAAGTTAGGCAAAGGGTTATGTGAAAATCCCCCAAGGGACGCATTTCCTACGAAGAAAAGCTAGTGTTAAAATCCATAAGGAACGCATTACCTTTAAATCAATGACTTCCGATGCCCGGAGCAATAAGGCGGCATTACTTCGGATGATCTTCCCTTCAGCCAGATAGGGCATAATTCATGTAACACCCCTTACCCATACTCAGACGATCCCATCCGATGAGGAGTGAGATGTCGTAGGGGTAAAGGTGCCACCACGCAGATACACAACATACATACACAGATTCATAAACATACATAACAAAATACCAGGTAATTTAAAACTTTACAAAACCATTCATGAGAGCTGATCATGCATTAATATAATAGAAGCATTACATTACTGTTCTGATAAACTGAGGGATACAACAGATAATTACAACCCCAAAATACATGTACAAAAGCGGAAGCTATTACAAAATCATAAGAGAGTTCTTATACAAAAGAATCATAATGCTACAAAAATAAGCCCTATTCTAAGACCCTGCTGTGTTGGCTTTGATGGCGACGACTCTCCCAAAAGCGACTCCTTCCGCACCTGCACGGGTAAACACACCGTGCTAAGCGATAAACGCTTAGTGGGGAAAACACACATAGCATAGAGACAACCATTCACAACGGTCGTCAAGGCAATTCACATGCATAAGTCCGTATAGCCATTCACCAAAAAGATTCATATCAATAATCATATTCTCATTACAGATTGTACTTTTCATCATTGAATCCATAAAGATAACACATGCGTTTGCTCATATAACAAGTCATACAAGTACTTTAAACAATGAAAACCCTGCTGACTCAAGGTAGTGGATAACGAGTGAACAAAAAGTACTTTACGAGTACCAATCGAATACGAAAAACCATTTTAACTTTTCATTCACAAACATTTCCAGAAGGACCTTAAACAAGATCCAAACACATTACAGAAGTTCGCGAGGAACGAACGGGGACCTGATCGGGGTCCAAACAGAAATACAGAAGCTGCAGCAAAGACTCTATTAGGCATGCCTAACTATCCACTGACTAGACTCTAGCAGGTCATACATAAACCATTCAATCCATTTCATGATTCCAAATTAATCATCATCAAATAAGCATAATCATATCATAATTACACTTGCATATCATTTATAGAATACCAAGCATAAATCTCATAACTGCTAAAGTAACTGAAGTTCAAGGAACACGCGAAGAAAGAAAACTCATTCAGCATACACGGGACTGTCGCGCTCGCGACGTCTGTCGCGCTCGCGACAGAGACCAAAGTCTCTTCGCTGCGCGCGCGCGACAGATTTCGCGACCGAGGGGAGAACGGAAGAGCCAGGCTCTGTCGCGCTCGCGACGGGTGTCGCGATCGCGACAGAAGGCAAAGGGTGCTGTCGCGATCTCGCGACGGATCGCGTGGTCGCGATAACACTTGGCAATAATACTCTCTGTCGCGATCGCGACAGTTGTCGCGCTCGCGACAGAAGGTATACAACATTTCGGCTGTCGCGGGCTCGCGGCGGATATCGCGTGCTCGCGACAGCGAAGCTCCCACTACCGTTCTCTGTCGCGATCTCGCGACAGTCGTCGCGATCGCGACAGAGTCGGGATTTTGAAAATCTGCAGAAATTCTGCAGATTTTCCTCTTCCATTTTCTCCTCCAAGCACACAAATCTCAATCAAACGTCTCTTACCTCAATTCCAGCCATCCATTAACATCATCAACCATGTCATAACATTTATTCAAGATAAACTTCATCCAATCCATCAATTTGAACATTTAATTTCAATAATCATTCACAAACTCCATTTATACATCAAATTACTTCAGATCCGAATTCATCATGATTAATTCATAATCTTGCAAGTTCCACATTCTAAAACAAAGACCCATAGCATAAACATCAAAATAAAGGACATCTAACAACTTAATTCCATGAAAACATCAAGAACACACTCATGAACATTTTCACATAAAAAGGAAGAAATTCCCAAACCTCAAAAATCCTTAGCTCCTAGTGTTTAGTTCCACTTGATCCAGCAACTTCCTTGCCTTTAGGATCCCGGGGAGGCTCAACTAAGAAACCCAACCAAGAACAAGCAAACAAAACCAAAATCCAATCTTCAAACCCAATCCGAAAATAAGAAAGAGAAGAAGATGGAAAAACTTAAACAAAGGCAAAATGGATGCATATGACTTACCAATTAACACTAAGAGATGATCAAACCCCACTAGCAAACCTTGAATCTCAACCAAAGTCCAAGAGAAGAAGGAAAGAAGAAGAAAAGAAGAAGGGGCGGCGTGAGGAACGGGAAACACCAAAGAGCCACAATCTGAATTCCCCTCTTTCTTTCTTTTCCTTTTCTTTTCTTAACCCTAGACAAGTGTCAAGTTCTCATTAGTGGGATTTGGCCACTCACACCCTACATGCTTATATCACACACACACAAGATCCTCTCAACTAAAGCATACCCTACACTTGTATGCACAACACACACAATGAAACTCTCATGAACATACACTACAATGGTGCATTAATACACATACAAAACCAACCCAACTAATACACACCATAGCACCATACATGCACTCACATGCTAACAAAGCTCTTAAAACATGCAGAAATTACCAAAATGCCCTTGTTATACAAAAAAAATTATGCAAATGCACACACATACAAAATAGCTCATTCAACTAGGGGGCAAACGGGGTGTGACAACTCTCCCCTACTAATAAGAATTTCGTCCTCGAAATTCTCACCTGAACAGAACAATTGCGGATACTGCAATCTCATTGACTCCTCCGGTTCCCAAGTTGCTTCCTCAACCCCATGGTGATTCCACAAAACCTTGACCAAAGGAATCTGTTTATTTCTCAGCTGTCGTACTTCCCGCTCTAGGATAGCTCTAGGCTCCTCATCGTAGGAAAAATCTGACTGCACTTGAACATCTTGAATTGACAAAACATGGGAAGGATCCAATCTATACCGACGGAGCATCGAAACGTGAAACACATCATGAAGCTTTGACAATTCCATCGGCAAAGCTAGTCTGTACGCCACTGGACCCACTCTTGCTAACACCTCATACGGACCAATAAAGCGAGGACTAAGTTTCCCTTTCTTTCCAAATCGAAGCACTTTTCTCCAAGGAGACACTTTAAGAAAAACCTTGTCCCCGACTTCAAACTGTACATCCTTTCTCTTCAGGTTGGCATAAGACTTCTGTCGATCCTTGGCCACCTTCAAATTCCGCTGAACAACTCTGATCTTTTCCTCGGTATCTCTAACCAGATCTGGCCCAATCACTGACCTCTCAGATAACTCTGTCCAACAAACAGGAGTCCTACACTGACGCCCATACAGAGCCTCATAAGGTGACATACCAATGCTCGACTGAAAACTGTTGTTGTAGGCAAATTCCATCAATGATACGTACTTGTCCCAGCTACCCGGAAAGTCCAAAACACAAGCTCTCATCATATCCTCTAAGATTTGAATCACACGCTCGGACTGACCATCTGTCTGCGGATGAAATGCTGTACTGAACTTCAGCTTGGTACCCAAAGCTCGCTGCAACTCTTTCCAAAACTTAGATGTGAACCTTGGGTCCCTATCAGAAACTATGGACAGAGGTACTCCATGCAATCGCACTATCTCATCTACATACATGCTGGCCAATCTACTCATCGAGTAATCCATCCTAACCGGCAAAAAGTGAGCAGACTTCGTGAGTCGATCCACAATCACCCAAACAGAGTCATGCTTCCTCTGTGTCAAAGGCAATCCAGAGACAAAATCCATGGCGATGTCATCCCACTTCCACTCGGGAACGGACAAAGGCGTGAGCAAGCCAGAAGGAACCTGGTGCTCAGCCTTGACCTGCTGACAAGTCAGGTACTTAGATACAAAGTCCACTATTTCCCTCTTTATACCAGACCACCAAAAGAACTGCTTCAAATCCCGATACATCTTTACACTGCCAGGATGCATGGTGAAAACTGAACTATGTGCCTCATCCAAAATCTGTCTTCTTAACTCTGCACTATTCGGTACACACAAACGGTTTCCAAACAGGAGAACCCCATCCTGAACCGAAAACTCTGACTGCTTGCCTGAACTGACTTCTTGCACAATCCGCTGAAGTTTCTCATCAACTTTCTGAGCATTAACTATCTGCTGTCTCAAAGTAGGCTTGACCCTCAACTGAGCTATCAAAGCCCCATCTGAGTCAAACCTCCATCTAAACTGTCTCAAAAACAAGGCAGAAACTGTCTTCCTACTCAACGCATCTGCGACTACATTGGCCTTACCCGGATGGTAATCCACAATGCAATCGTAGTCCTTAAACAGCTCAAGCCAACGACGTTGCCTCATATTTAATTCCTTCTGAGTCAGAAAATACTTCAAACTTTTGTGGTCCGTAAAGATCCTGCACTTCTCCCCATAGAGATAATGACGCCAAATCTTTAAAGCAAAGACAACTGCAGCTAACTCAAGATCATGCATCGGATAATTCCTCTCGTGCGGCTTCAACTGTCGAGAAGCATAAGCCACAACCTTACCTTCCTGCATCAGGACACATCCCAAACCAATACCTGAAGCATCACTATACATAACAAACTCCTTACCCGAGGTGGGTTGAGTTAGTATAGGAGCTTCAACCAACAACTGCTTCAACCTCTCAAAACAAACTTGGCACTTATCCGACCATTCGAACTTAACTCCTTTCCTCAATAACCTGGTCATCGGAGCAGCAATCACTGAAAAACCCTTAACGAACCGACGGTAATAACCCGCCAGACCAAGGAAACTCCTCACTTCCTGGACATTCCTAGGCGCTTTCCAATCCACTATCGCCTCAATCTTAGCTGGATCCACTTGGATACCCTTAGCTGAGACTATATGACCCAAAAACGATACTTCCTTAAGCCAAAAATCACTCTTACTCAATTTAGCAAACAACCTATGCTCTCTCAAAATCTGCAAAACTAACCGAAGATGCTCTTCATGCTCGGTCTCATCTTTGGAAAATACCAAAATATCATCTATAAACACTACTACAAACCGGTCTAAGTATGGCCTGAACACTCTATTCATCAAATCCATAAATGCTGCTGGAGCATTAGTTAAACCAAACGGCATAACAAGGAACTCATAGTGGCCATACCGAGTCCGAAATGCAGTCTTAACCACATCCTCGTCCTTAACACGAAGCTGATAATACCCAGACCGAAGGTCAATCTTAGAGAACACACCCGTACCTCGAAGCTGATCAAACAAATCTTTAACCCTGGGCAACGGATACTTATTCTTCACTGTGACCTTATTAATCTGCCTGTAGTCTATACACATCCTTAAAGACCCATCCTTCTTCTTAACAAACAGAACCGGAGCTCCCCAAGGAGATATGCTAGGTCGAATGAACCCCTTATCCAATAGCTCTTGCAGTTGAGTTTTAAGTTCTCTCAACTCTACAGGAGCCATCCGATAAGGTGCCTTCGACACCGGTGTGGTACCCGGCATGATCTCTATGGCTAGCTCAACTTCCCTCTCCGGAGGCAAACCCGGCAAGTCACTCGGAAAAACATCACTAAACTCTCGGACAACAGGGATGTCCTCAATCCTAACTTGATCCCTCCTGGCATCCAAAACCACAGCCAGAAAAGCCTCACAACCTTTTCTCATAAACCTCTTAGCTTGAATAGCAGAAATCACATTGTGCACGGAACTCGCACCCAAACCTCTGACAAACACTGGAACTCGGTTCCTATCTCGAAGCACGAAAGTCTTCCTATGGCAATCGACCACGGCTCTATGCTTACTCAACCAGTCCATACCCAAAATCAAATCATACTCTCTGAAGGGCAACTCTATCAAATCCACAGGAAACTCAACATTCTCAACCATCAACGGACAATTCCTATAAACTCTACTCACACTGACACTATGCCCTAACGGATTGGTCACACATATCTCATAGTCTAACTGTTCTACGACATGCAACTTATCGATAAACTTATGCGTGCACAAATATGAATGTGTGGAACCAGGATCTATTAGAGCATATAATTCAGTGTCATGGAGTAGGAACTTACCAGCAATCACATCAGGGGCATCCTGCTCCTCTCTGGCTCTAACTGCATAAGCTCTAGCGGCCGAAGGGGGAGGACGCTCAACTGTCTCAGAACCAGCTACATCTCTGGGTCGACCGCCTCGACCTCTTCCTCTACCTCTACCTCTAGTGGCCTGCGGAGCATTCGATCCAACTCTGCTAGCTCCTCCCTGAGGGCCCGAGTCTTCACTCATCTGAGGACAATTAGCCACACGGTGTTCAGTGCTCCCACACCTGAAACACCCACCAGTAAGCCACCTACACTCACCCCAGTGAGACTTACTGTAGTTCGAACAAACGGGTGCAGCATCAGACCGGCCACCCCTACCAGAACCAGACACTGCAGCTGAACCTTGCCTTCTCCCTCTGGAAGCCGAACCAGCCGCAGGATCATCTTGCGGGTTCCTAGTCCTCTTACCTGAAGATGAGGAGACACCACCTCTAGCAGAACTCCTGCGCTGAGCTCTCTCTCTAATCAAAGTTTCCGCTTTCTCTGCCCTCAAAGCAGCATCAGCAATCTGATAATACTGTACCCCCGGCATACACATCAAAGAAACTAAAGCAATCTTCAAAGAATCATTCAACCCGGCCTCGAAGTGCTTGCATCTGAAATCATCCGTCATGACCCCACGTGGGGCATAACGGGACAACCGGTTAAACTCCTTCTCATAATCCGCAACCGACAAGGCCCTTTGCCTCAAACTCAGAAACTGCGCCCATCTTGCGTCCCTATATGCCTGCGTCACATATTTCTTAGTAAATTGCTCATCAAAGAAATCCCATGTCAAAGGGTCAGGCATTTGAGGCTGCCTACACACCAACTCCCACCATTCATATGCTGAACCTTGAAGTAAAGCTACCGCACACTCTGCTTGCTGATCGGGAGGACACCTAATTTCCCTCAAAGATCTCTTAACTTTATCCAGCCACTTCTCAGCTAACTCAGATTCATCAAGCCCAGATCCATAAAAATCCTCGACACCAGCTCTTCTCAGACTCACTATCGGGGCTTTCGGGGCAGTCACCCTTTCCAAAACCCGAGCCATGTCTTGATGCAATCTAAGCATCGCCTCAAAAGGCATGGCAGCGGCCTCAGGCTGGACCCTAGCATGTTGAGCCGACACCGAAACCGAGACAGACGGATCTACCGCTGGAGGGTTCACACTTTCAGCGGACTCCTCGAGCGCACCGTGAGCAGAATCAGAATTCATCTAACAAACAAGAGGACAACCACATCAGCCAACACAGCCCTAGGCATAGACATATACACACATAGCATCATATAAACAATCGCCCAGAAACGCCTAAACCGGTGCTCTGATACCACAACTTGTAACACCCCTTACCCATACTCAGACGATCCCATCCGATGAGGAGTGAGATGTCGTAGGGGTAAAGGTGCCACCACGCAGATACACAACATACATACACAGATTCATAAACATACATAACAAAATACCAGGTAATTTAAAACTTTACAAAACCATTCATGAGAGCTGATCATGCATTAATATAATAGAAGCATTACATTACTGTTCTGATCAACTGAGGGATACAACAGATAATTACAACCCCAAAATACATGTACAAAAGCGGAAGCTATTACAAAATCATAAGAGAGTTCTTATACAAAAGAATCATAATGCTACAAAAATAAGCCCTATTCTAAGACCCTGCTGTGTTGGCTTTGATGGCGACGACTCTCCCAAAAGCGACTCCTTCCGCACCTGCACGGGTAAACACACCGTGCTAAGCGATAAACGCTTAGTGGGGAAAACACACATAGCATAGAGACAACCATTCACAACGGTCGTCAAGGCAATTCACATGCATAAGTCCGTATAGCCATTCACCAAAAAGATTCATATCAATAATCGTATTCTCATTACAGATTGTACTTTTCATCATTGAATCCATAAAGATAACACATGCGTTTGCTCATATAACAAGTCATACAAGTACTTTAAACAATGAAAACCCTGCTGACTCAAGGTAGTGGATAACGAGTGAACAGAAAGTACTTTACGAGTACCAATCGAATACGAAAAACCATTTTAACTTTTCATTCACAAACATTTCCAGAAGGACCTTAAACAAGATCCAAACACATTACAGAAGTTCGCGAGGAACGAACGGGGACCTGATCGGGGTCCAAACAGAAATACAGAAGCTGCAGCAAAGACTCTATTAGGCATGCCTAACTATCCACTGACTAGACTCTAGCAGGTCATACATAAACCATTCAATCCATTTCATGATTCCAAATTAATCATCATCAAATAAGCATAATCATATCATAATTACACTTGCATATCATTTATAGAATACCAAGCATAAATCTCATAACTGCTAAAGTAACTGAAGTTCAAGGAACACGCGAAGAAAGAAAACTCATTCAGCATACACGGGACTGTCGCGCTCGCGACAGAGACCAAAGTCTCTTCGTTGCGCGCGCGCGACAGATTTCGCGACCGAGGGGAGAACGGAAGAGCCAGGCTCTGTCGCGCTCGCGACGGGTGTCGCGATCGCGATAGAAGGCAAAGGGTGCTGTCGCGATCTCGCGACGGATCGCGTGCTCGCGATAACACTTGGCAATAATACTCTCTGTCGCGATCGCAACAGTTGTCGCGCTCGCGACAGAAGGTATACAACATTTCGGCTGTCGCGGGCTCGCGGCGGATATCGCGTGCTCGCGACAGCGAAGCTCCCACTACCGTTCTCTGTCGCGATCTCGCGACAGTCGTCGCGATCGCGACAGAGTCGGGATTTTGAAAATCTGCAGAAATTCTGCAGATTTTCCTCTTCCATTTTCTCCTCCAAGCACACAAATCTCAATCAAACGTCTCTTACCTCAATTCCAGCCATCCATTAACATCATCAACCATGTCATAACATTTATTCACAATAAACTTCATCCAATCCATCAATTTGAACATTTAATTTCAATAATCATTCACAAACTCCATTTATACATCAAATTACTTCAGATCCGAATTCATCATGATTAATTCATAATCTTGCAAGTTCCACATTCTAAAACAAAGACCCATAGCATAAACATCAAAATAAAGGACATCTAACAACTTAATTCCATGAAAACATCAAGAACACACTCATGAACATTTTCACATAAAAAGGAAGAAATTCCCAAACCTCAAAAATCCTTAGCTCCTAGTGTTTAGTTCCACTTGATCCAGCAACTTCCTTGCCTTTAGGATCCCGGGGAGGCTCAACTAAGAAACCCAACCAAGAACAAGCAAACAAAACCAAAATCCAATCTTCAAACCCAATCCGAAAATAAGAAAGAGAAGAAGATGGAAAAACTTAAACAAAGGCAAAATGGATGCATATGACTTACCAATTAACACTAAGAGATGATCAAACCCCACTAGCAAACCTTGAATCTCAACCAAAGTCCAAGAGAAGAAGGAAAGAAGAAGAAAAGAAGAAGGGGCGGCGTGAGGAACGGGAAACACCAAAGAGCCACAATCTGAATTCCCCTCTTTCTTTCTTTTCCTTTTCTTTTCTTAACCCTAGACAAGTGTCAAGTTCTCATTAGTGGGATTTGGCCACTCACACCCTACATGCTTATATCACACACACACAAGATCCTCTCAACTAAAGCATACCCTACACTTGTATGCACAACACACACAATGAAACTCTCATGAACATACACTACAATGGTGCATTAATACACATACAAAACCAACCCAACTAATACACACCATAGCACCATACATGCACTCACATGCTAACAAAGCTCTTAAAACATGCAAAAATTACCAAAATGCCCTTGTTATACAAAAAAAATTATGCAAATGCACACACATACAAAATAGCTCATTCAACTAGGGGGCAAACGGGGTGTGACAATTCAGGACATGAGTCAGAATCCCGAGCGTATGCTCATTGACCGGGGGGCAAAGATGCACACCTGACGATTCTCTCTGAAGGGTTTACGGGTCAGAGTCCCTAAGCCAAGATTCCATTTCTATTTCCTGAGGGGGCATGGTGGAGCGGCCAAGCTATATCCTCAACGGACCCTTAACCACCTAGGACATGGTCTATCCATTTTTGCATGCATTTCATACCATTCTTTAGCAAACATCTGCATATGGCCATTTACACTTGCATGAATAATCTATTGTATATATTCTTGTGAACACAGCTTTGCAGGAAAAGTCCAAATGAAGGCCACACACATAAAAGCTAGTCAAGGACAGCTTCAGTTTAATATTAACATTCATTTGAGCAAGACGATCAGGTCAAGATACAATCTACGTCGGTAAATCTCCAAGACCTCTTAAGAGGCAGCTCTCCAAGACCTCTTAGGAGGCAATTCTCTAGGGTCTCTTAAGAGATAAATATCTTTTTCCTACACTTTTAGTAGTCTGTAGCAGACTCGGTGCGGTCCTCTGAGGAGGACATCGTTTGCGCTTTTTGTAGTCTTGTCAGCGACTCGGTGCATCGTCATCTGCGGATGACACCTCTACACTTTTAGTAGTCTGTAGCAGACTCGGTACAATCCTCCTCTTGCAATTTTTGTAGTCTTGTCAGTGAATTGGCGCATCGTCATCTGCGGATGACACCTCTGCACTTTTAGTAGTCTGTAGCAGACTCGGTGCAATCCTCTTCTTGCATTTTTTGTAGTCTTGTCAGCGACTCGGCGCATCGTCATCTGTGGATGACACCTCTGCACTTTTAGTAGTCTGTAGCAGACTCGGTGCAATCCTCCTCTTGCGCTTTTTGTAGTCTTGTCAGCGACTCGATGCATCGTCATCTGCAGATGACACCTCTGCACTTTTAGTAGTCTGTAGCAGACTCGGTGCAATCCTCCTCTTGCGCTTTTTATATTCTTGTCAGCGACTCCGCGCATCATCATCTGCGGATGACACCTCTGCACTTTTAGTAGTCTGTAGCAGACTCGGTGCAATCCTCCTCTTGCGCTTTTTGTAGTCTTGTCAGCAACTCGGCGCATCGTCATCTGCGGATGACACCTCTGACTTTTAGTAGTCTTGTCAGCGACTGGGTGCAGTTCTCCTTTTGCACTTTTTGTAGTCTTGTTAGCGACTCGGTGCATCGACATCTACAGATGACACCTCTGCACTTTTAGTAGTCTTATCAGCGACTTGGTGCAGTTCTCCTCTTGCACTTTTTGTAGTCTTGTCAGCGACTCGGCGCATCGACATCTGTGGATGACACCTGCACTTTTAGTAGTTTGTAGCAGACTCGGTGCAGTCCTCTGAGGGGGACATCCTCTTGCACTTTTTGTAGTCTTGTCAGTGACTCGGCACATCGTCATCTGTGGATGGCACCTGGACTTTTAGTAGTCTTGTCAGCGACTCGGTGCACTCCTTTTCCTGCGTTTTGTAGTCTTGTCAGCGACTCGGCGCATCGTCATCTGCGGATGGCACCTGCACTTTTAATAGTCTGGAGCAGACTCAGTGCGGTCCTCTGATGAGGACATTTCCTGCGTTTTGTAGTCTTGTCAGCGACTCGACATATCGCCATTTGCGGATGGCTCTTGCACTTTTAGTAGTCTGTAGCAGCCTCGGTGCAGTCCTCTGAGGAGGACATTTCTCGCGTGTTGTAAATCTGTAGCAGACCCGGCGCATCACCGTCTGAGGATGGTCCCTAGCACTTTGTAGTCTTGTCAGCGACTCAGTGCAATCCAAGAGGATACTCACAGTTCAAATCACAACACTGTTCCCGAGGGAGCAATTGGAAGGTTGTCGCCTCAGGTACGCGCTTCTTTCCCTTTCCTAAATTTTGGCTCACCTAGGCACCCACGCACTAGCCTCCCAAAAATTGGGGGCAACTGTAGACACCGGATCCCGAGTAGCCTTGATCAGGATTACCCAATGATGAAATTAAGTGTGCCGATTTATAGGCAAAAAGAATGAAAGTTGGAAGTGATAATCTCCTTGTCATTTTGATTTGTTAGGAATAAATAAAAAAGTATTTTAAAAATGTTTTAAAAATTATTTTGGGATAAAAAAAGTTAGTTTTTAAATTATTGTATTTTATAGAAAAAAAAAATTTTGCGCGTATGTCGGGCTGCAGCAGCGTTGGGCGCATGCCGCAGCGCCCCAGTGCGCAGGCCAGCACGCAAGGCGCGCTCGCCCGCGGGCTGGGCGTCCCGCGCTCTACTTCGCGCAGGAGACGCCCGTCGTGCGCGCCGACGGGCGTCTCTCGCCCCCTGTCGCGCACGGATGGCCTTTCAGCTGCTGATTTCGGTTTTTCTTCAAATTTAAGTGTTTTTAACTCATTTCTTTTGCATAATTTAATTCTAAAACCTTTTTATCTTCTATCTTTTAGAATTCCTCAATTTTTGCTGTTAAAATTAATTTAATTTTTTTTATTTTGTCATTAAAAATTGGATTTTAATGGGAAATATAAAAGGGTTTCTTCAAGATAAAATTTGGGGGGATTTTCTTTAGAAAATTATTTCTTCTTCTTTCTTCTTTAAAAAAAAAAAAATTCTCTCAAGTTTCTAAAGAATTTTTCCAAAATAATTCGTAAGGCAAAAAGAATAATTTTTGTTTTTGTGAATTTTTTTCTTTTCATTTAAAAATTTTTTACTTTGAGACAAATAAATCAATTATTTGTTCTTGAGTAAAAATTCATTTGCAATATTTTATTTTTCTAATTTTATTCTTACAATCAAGACAAGGAATTGGATCATCTACCTTCATTTCATCAAGATAAATTTTGAGGGTAAACATTCTTGGCTTAATTTCTTAATTTCATTTTTTTTTTTTGTTTCCAATTAACTTGTTAACACGTAAATTCTTTTAGTTCTATCATTTTCTTCTTATTTTCTTATTCTTTTATTTTTATTTAATTAATTATCATTTAAATTGTTTTAGATCTATTATTTAATTGTTCATATTTTTACTTCTTATTTCCTATTTCTTATTTAATTGTTCATATATTATTATTATTATTATTATTATTATTATTATTATTATTATTATTATTATTATAAATTCTTTTAGATCTATTATTTAAATGTTCATATTTTTACTTCTTATTTCTTATTTCTTATTTAATTGTTCATATTGTTCATATATTATTATTATTATTATTATTATTATTACCATGTGCTTATGTGATTGTCCATATTATTATTGGTATTATTATTATAATACCTTAAACATGCCATGTTAATTTTATTTCCTATTTTCTTGCATGTTTATATGATTATTCGTATCCTTGGTTGTTATTGTGCTTTATTGTTATTATTATCACCATTGTTATTTTTATTACTTTTGCCATAATTTGTTACTAATATCATTATTGTTAGCATTATTATTTATGTTTTATGCATGCTGAATTTTATGTACATTATACTTTTTATGCATGATTGGATGTTATTGTTGTTATTTTGTATTTTTATGCATGTTAAATTCTATCATCATTATTTTATACTTGTTTATGCATGTTGAATTTTATTATTATTATATTATTTATTTTATGCTTGCTAAATTGTTAATTATTTAAGTTGCATATTTTATTATGTAATTTTAATTGATTTGTCACACATGATCCATTTTTATTTGCTCTATTTTTATAGTATATTTTTAAATTTATTTTTCTTACTAACATGGCTTTTATTTGTTTTTTCTATTTTCAATACATATTTTTATGTGTGAGTATTTTCCATGGCAAGTGGGAGCCAATGAAAATTTAAAGATCCATTTGGGAGTTGTTTATCTTTTTATTGCTTTTCATTATTTTGGATTAATTCATTTTATCATGTAATTTGTAATAAATTATTTTTTATGCACTTTAATTAAACAATCACAAAAATATTTCTATTAATTAATTTGATTTTTTTTTCTAAATAAATAGGGGACCAATGTCCTAGCTTTTTTCATCTAAAATAAATTGTCACTTTAAAATTATTTTCTTTAATTATGCATGAGAGGACCAATGTCCTCACCTTTAATAAATAGCCCGATTTATGTATAAGTTGTATTTTATTTGCAAATGGGGGTTGTATTCCGGCTCTAGTTTTGTTGTAATTTATGTTCATGTGCTTTACTTTAATTCCGTTCTTATTTACCGCTTTCATTATGTGATTGACATGCGCGTTAAATTAAATTGCACTTAAATTGAATGAGAAATGGGGTGAAACGCTAAATTCAAAATTCAATTATAACTTTATCCAAGGTATGAATAAATGGAAAGTCCCGAACCATCTCTAGTCTTTGGACTAAACGAGGCGAGAGGACCATTTCAATGTTCCATTGGAATGGGACTTCCAAGACACCTCTTTTGTCCCGTAAAAAGGCTTTAACTTGCATAGTCCTAGGCTCCATGAGGCGAGAGGGCCATCCTAATGTTCTATTAGGATGGGGCCTCCAAGACCCCTCTGGCTTGCCCAAAATGGACATAGCAGTGCCGTCTTAGGCTCACTGAGGCTAGACGACCTTTCCCAATGTTCTGTTGGGTGGCGACTCCAAGAAACCTCCTTGTTGCCCAAAATGGACGCACTTGTAATTTCTTACAAGTTTTATGAACCTCTCTTGATCGCCCTAAAGGCGGGCGTTCGGGGCGCCCGGGGTTCGGTGCACGTCACACCATCCTCTTCAAGTTCTTTTCCTTCAAGCATAGGTGCTGGGTCTTGAGGCCTCTCTACCTCTGGAACTACCCTACCGCTTAGGGTTACGGCCCCGACCTTTCTCTTTGCTTCATCCTCAGAATCCCAAGTATTTGCAAGTTCTTCATCTTTCTCAGAACCCTCATCTTCTTCTTCACTTTCACTGATAGACTAACAATCTATTGCTACCACAGAAATCACTTCTTCCTTCATCTTACGAGTGATGGCAACATACTCATTACCACATAAATCTCGCAAGACATACCATCCGGGCAATCTAGACCCGATCATGTACACTGGTGGAGAACCGCATTATTACCAGACTTCTTTTTCTTTTCCCTCTTTTTTGGATCCGTTATCTGCTTATTGTAGCACCTCCTCCGCCGCCCCCATTGGAAGGACGACGGCGGGCGCGCTACCCGATGCTCACTCACTACATACGAACATACATGCACTAAGCGGAACCATTCACTAACAATAATAACAAAAAACCATATATCATATAATTAAAATTTCCTTATATACAAAATCCAAAAATTTTACATCTTAAATCCTTTACAAAAAGAAATACAGGAGGAGATAACAAAAATAACTCTACTCCTATGTGGCCGACCTGCAGATGCGCGACACGAGCAAACTCCCAAAAACCTGTCACCTACACGGGACAAGAACCCGTGCTAAGCGATAATGCTTAGTGGGGAGGAACAAAACACAACAGAACACTATGCAGCAATATCATGCATCAGCACATGAATGTAAACATGCATCAACATACAGAATTCATTAAGTACCAGAGGATAGAAGTATATATATGTATTAAGAATCACTATATGAAATCAGAATTGAAAACAGAAAGCATGAAGCAATTACTGTAATCAAGATCACGCAATAATCAAAACACTTCACTAAACCAATACCAGACACTTCACACAATAGCCTGAATTTCAATGGTGGAGGATACGGGAACACGGTACGGGAGACCAAAGCCTCAAAAATAATTTTAATACCCGAAGGTAGCGTGGGAGACCAGAGTCTCAAAACATTTTATCACTACATGGAAAATGACCATCTCGGATGTCGACCGCTTCGCCTAAACGGGCCGGACACGGGCAGCTGCACTCACCAACCCTTCTTAAGCATGCTTAATTATCCACTACCTTGACACTTTAGGCTCAACAACTCACTCTCAATCACACACTTACTACACAAGTCTCGAATCAAAACTCCAACATCATATTAATTCACTACAACGACACTAGTATCATAATATCAACAAGACATAAACTCAATCATGTACCATGCAATAGTAAGAAACCGTACAAAGTGGGACAAAAGAATCACATTCAGAAAATAGGGTAGGCAGGAAGGGTTTCTGTAGCGATCGCGATAAGTGTCGCGCTCGCGACAGAACACAGGGTACCTCATCGCGGCTCGAGCTAGGAGGCGTGCTCGTGACAAAGCACGCTCGGCAGACTCACACAACACCGAGCTCTGTCGCGCCCGTGACAGCCTTGCGATCGCGATAGAGACCAGTGACTTCCTCCTCGCGCGCACGCTCGGCAGCATGCTCGCGTTGGGGATTTTGCCACCGAGCTCAGCGTCTCGCTCGCAACAGCGTCGCGATCACGACAGAGGGCTCTCCAGCAACAAGGGACCAATCCGCACTCTGTCGCGCTCGCGACAACGTCGCGATCGCGATAGAACCTAGATTTGCCCAGAATCTACATTTTTCCTACTCTCCTACACACTCAACCTCCAAAACACTTATTCAATCATACACAAACACTTACCTTGTTGCTCCCATGCATACAAATCATACTCAGGTCCAGTATACACTTAACTTGAATAAGAAATCACAATAAATTCTCAAGAACACAAGGAGCACACTTTACCCTAACACAACTACTTCACTACAACAACATACAAATCAATACAATTAAATCATGCTAGATCAGCACTCCAATTAATCACATACATGCAATCACATAAGAAATTAGCATTTAAAATCTCTAATAACGTGCAACCACATTACACATCTGATCCAAGGGGAAAGTAGGGATAAACACACTCAAACTTAAACCACAAACAAGGCTCCCAAACCTCTTGTAGTCCAAAACCCAGCTGACCTTCACTCTTGAACCTTCTCCTTGCCTTTACTCTTCTTCTTGCCACTCGATTCTTGCACAAACCCAATCAAAACACACTTAAATTAAGCCATGCATAACACATCCAAAACCAGAAATTAAGGAATAAGAAGAAGATGAAGATACCCAACTCCAACCCCAAGCACTTACCTTCAAAAACCTACCTCAAAACTTCAGGAAGCCCCACTCAAAACTCAAGGAAAAACACAAGAGAGAGGAGATGAGAGCAGAAAATAGAAGCAAGAGGGAGTAGGGAGAACGAGAAAAATGGAAACAAAGGGGAGAGGGGTAGCTTCCACGGGAAGCTTCATCCAAAATCTGCCCTCCCTTACCTCTATCTTCTTTTTTCTTTAAATGTTCTCACCCACCAAGCCAAGTGTCAAGCTCCTATTGGTTCCAACAATCAACTTGACTTATTCCTTCTATGCACCAAACACAACACACACACAATCATCTCTTACACAAATATCCACATCCTTGTTACCAAACCCATCTTCCACTAAATCACTTCTCATAAAATACTTTACATACATGGCACCATACACACAAACCACACTAGATTAAATCCCAACAATTACCCTACTTCCATACACCACATGCACACCATATAATTTCTCCTCTTAACATACTTAATTAATTCCTTTGCACTAAAGTCCTTATTATCCAAATTTTCTCTTGCTAAAAATTACTGAAATACTCTAAATATTCCAACTTACTACGCAGATTCAGACTAGGCCCTTTTTGGCTTGTTACACTTATTGTCAATGAGATCCTGGATCTTATTCCTCTTAGATCTATAAAAGTCAGTTAGATGCCCTATGTGCCAATGATAAGCGCAATACTGATCCCCCCTGTGTCCTGGTAGACCATGGTTTCTAGCTGGCCTTGGCTCTAAAGGTCTCAACTGACCTTTTTTCACCAACCTTTCCAAAACCCAAGTTAGAGGTCGACCCAAATTCGAATAATACCTTTGGCCTTGGTTGGATTCTGTGGCCGAGACCTCAGCTGTCCTGCCACTCTTGTTATTTTTGCTACTGCCAGTTCCAGTAGACCTATTTCCCAATTGGTTGCTAAAGTTTTTCCTAGCAAAGCTATCCTGGCTTGCCTTCTTTGCCAAATACTCACTCTCTGCTTCCATAGTTATATCTTTCAGAGACTCCCAGTCCTTGAGCCCCTTCATCTTCAACCCTTCCTTGAGATATGGGCTCACATTTTAGATGAATAACCGAATCTGGTCCGGAGTATCCGGCTTCCTTTTCATCTCCATCACCCGATTTCTCCATCAAGTAAGATACTCGTGGAATAACTCATTAGGTTTCCACTGAAGTAGCTCCAAATCCTTTAAAGTAACTACAATGCCCAAAAATAACTACTTTTTTGAATAGTAAAAGTGGGTCCATGAATAGTAAAAGTGGGGCCCATGAATAGTGACATCAGCATGACATTAGGATGACATCTTGTAGGTGTAACACCCAAATGCCCCTCAGAAGGACAAGGGAGAGCTACGCGACAAACATGTTATAACTAAGTCCAATTAACATCATTATATCCACTTATTATTACTTAACCAATATTATTATCATTGTGACCGATAATTATCTCTATTCACTACCACTATATGTTCACTATTGGTTACTGTTTAGGTTACAAATTACATATTACAATACAAAATTATGTATACATTTATATACTTATCTTATACAAATATTGAAACTCTTTCTATACAATATCATTACACTATTAACCTAGATTGAAAACTTTAAGCTCTTATAATGGCCTACAGAAAACTCCTTCCAAAATAATGAACTCCAAGCTGTAAACCTACACACCCGTGCTAAGCGATAACGCTTAGTGGGGATATCACAAATAATAGACATCTAACGAAGTGACAAGCATCAAGTAATATGGCATATTCACGATAAGCATTTAACATATATCAGTAATCATTTTCGAACATAATTAATATGAGAATGCATTTATCATATCATAATAAACATATATCATGTCCATATGTCATATCCTATAGACTATATCATGTGCCTATTCCCTATCTTTAGCATAGTATATCATGATAAGCATACGAAACAAACATTTTGCAATCATATCTATGTCATTCATGTATCTTATAACATGTCCATGTTTTCTAACTTTAACTATTAGCACGTATAACATGTAATGTTATGTCACTATTTCTCATATACGTTCATATGCATATAAACATAATGGTATATCTCTTGTATAATCATGTACAAATGATAAATTTACTTGTACTCTTGTAAACATATATTAACATCTCTAGTACGATAGTCATGTACATATATTAACATTTCCTGTAAATCACTAACAAATAATAACATCTTATACACAATGTAAACATATAATAGCATGACTTCATAATATAAGTGGATACGGGTACATATAGATACTGTTAAACAGTACCAAACATATAGAGACCGGAGTCTCGAATCATCTAGATACCAAACGGTACCAAACATATAGACATCCGTCGATACCAAACATATAGACACCCGTCGGTGCCAAATATATAGACACTCGTCGGTGCCAAACGTATAGCAGCTGCAAATCATCTAACCCTTTATAGGCATGCCTATCTATCCACTTCTATGAACAACTCAGGCTTAATAATAAACTTCAAATACATTTCCATATTCCATACTCTTATACAATTATCATGCTATTCCATTCCCATACAACTCAATAAATACATATATTAACTATACATAACTATAAACACATACATATTGCAACACCCCCTAACCACCTGTAGAGATTCACCACAGGAATTGTGGAGTGTTACAACTCGAACACATGCACATTAGATAGTTTTATAAAAGAAAATTCAGGATAAATAAATTCCTCAGATATACATATAGCTATGTCTGAATTTCCATACATAATATTACAAAATACATAATATTCTATAACAATTTCTCTTTAAAGATACATCTCCTACACTTTTTACAAGATGACCTACGACTATAGTGATTCCTATATGTTGGCTGTTGGCGATGCCGAACTGTCTTCCAAATACTATCTTCAAATACCTACATGGACAACACATCCATGCTAAGCGATAATCGCTTAGTGGGGAACCAATACAATATATATACATATATTTCATAGCATGTAAAATTGTTTGAGGCAGATATTAATCTTTAAGCATCACATTCAGCATATGCATACATTTATGTGTCACATCCATCATTGCTTTGCTATACTTAACAGATATACACTTTAAAAATGCTCCTACAATCATGCCTTGTTAACACTCAACAATATGCACATAATATTGTTATGACATCCTTACATTTTGATTTCACACCCCTATATACTCATTCTGAGGAATCACATTCACATAATCGCAATTCAAGACAAATCTTAACACATCTCATTCACATCCTCATTTCATAGCATTCTTATATAGTCAAATTATTATCATTAGCCTTGCCTAATTATCATACATCGACATTCTCTTAATGTTATTTCAGCATATTCGCAACTTGATTTATACAAATGTTCATGCACATACACTTACATCCTCTTGATGAGTCATAACCACATAACTGCATCGCATGATAATCATAACATATCACATACTATATTGTATCACAATCACTTCCACTTATTAATTAGTTGGTTAGCCTGCAATTCAAAGACGCGGATAACGGGTATCGCATTGGTACCACTCAGGTACTAGAATCGCATTGAGATCTCATTTACGCATTAGTACCCTTAGGTACATAATATCAATCCACATATAATAAAATCCAGCAAGGATTATTCGCATGGTTTTCTCATTGTGATTCCCAAGGAATCTGACACATTTAACGCATGGGGCTGCAGCACTTGACCCTATAGGCATGCCTAACTATCCACTTTGTTAAACATTTTATCGATTTCACATTGATCACTTTTCACATCACATATGTCGTTGACCAACATCACATTCACTTTACACATTCGCATTAGCACATAGCTATTCACTTCACTTGCATACTCATTGTGTTTCCAAACTCATTCTTTCATAGTTGATAATCACATATTTAATCACATTCGAGAATCATCATGTTTGTATGCGAATACACATCACTTAATACACACATAATACTTACCCATAATGTCTTTCAATACAACTTAAAGCCTTGCCATTTGGAAGTCCAAACACATTAGGGTTATATTGCCAAAACAGGGTAGGTCACTTCATAATTCACTATCATAGTTAACATATTCGCATGGTATAACTCATTCATATAGTCATATGAAATAGCTCATAACGCATAATAGCTCACACATGTTTGTAAGCATACAATCATGTTCACATTCCTCTCCAAAGTACACATTCATATAATTCATAATCACTTCACAAGCTAAAAGCATTTAATCACATTTATCATTATCATAATATACAATCACTCATTTATCCACATGAACCATTATAACATCCTTAAATATTTTGCATAATAATTCATTCTAATGGCATTGTACATTCTCATGACAAGGCTCCTTCTCATGTTAAAATCCAAGCACATAGGTTATTTATCGCATATGTAATTATTTTACTTTATGATACAATCAATCTTAGTTAGGCTAATCATGCATCTTTATTTCGCATAGTAACATATTCGCATAATCATCTCAATTATATGCTTATATACTTCATTTATCATATTTGCATCCATGGTTTTTCATCCTTAATTATCCCCTTTCACATACTTAATTCATCACCCTTAGAACACTTAAAGCTCATACATATTTATATACATTAGCATGCATAGTTCATCATGCTTAAGATACTCATTTATAATGATAAACATGGATTGGACAAGCTATGGGAACTCGTAGTGAATTTCGGGAAGAAAAACACTCTAAATAGACAAAACAGGGAGGGGTCACGGTGTCAATGAATTGGTTGTGACCGTGACATACTAAATTAAGCAAAACAGAAGCTAACTTTCGACACTGGTTCACACCACAATTTTGTACAGCCAAAAAAGATGTCTTAAACTCAATTTTAGGCAAGGGACTCTTCTTAATATTTCTTCCTCTATGTCTTATCTTTCCAATGGAATAAGTTTCAGGTTAATTGGATTTGTAAAACATCATATATGAATTAAACAATACAAACTATTCCAGTGAGCCTACCAGGGTAGAGACACGTCTGTTTTTGCAATTTTTAGGTTTCTTAGAGCCAGAATTAGCTCATAGTAATTTCTGTGACTTTTGTAGTTATTGGAGTCATGGTTCAAATGGCGCAATAATAATGCAATTTCGACTTCTGAAACTATAGTTATGACAAAAACACTACACGGAGGTCTGGTGACATATAAACAGAATTTTTCCCTAACTAGGGTTTATACTTTAATTAAGCACACAACAATTCAATCATCAGTTTCAACTCAAATCAACCATATATTCCAACTATATCATCTTTCAATTGTCACATGATAAACTAATTTACACACATATAACAATGGTTAGTTCCCAAACCTCTCTATCCTTTGCTCCAATGCTCACTTGATACTTGACTCATCAACCTCCATCTTTCCTTTTTCTTTTATCATAACCACCTCCACATGTACAACCAAATTCCAGAATTGTAACACCATAATCAGTCCTCAATCCCATAAATTCCAAAATAAGAAGGAGTAGAATATGAAGGACTATAATTAGTCACTTACCTTAGCAATAATCAACAGTTTAATTAACCAGCTAGACATATGATTAACCAGCAGAATTTGTAGAACAAAATGGTAACTTTGAAAGGAAATTCACGTTGAAGAAGAAGAAGGAATAGGAGATTTTAGAGAGAGGAAAGAATGACTGAATACACATGCAAAACTAGTGGGTTTTCTCTCTCCTTAAGCTTTACATTGCATTTAGGTAGATGAAGTGGCAAAGGCAGAAATTGGCAGCTGGAATCCACCACTCACATCCTCCATTGCATGAAAATGCTGAGTTGGCACCTCCATCAATCTCCACTTAGAATCCACTCCCTCAATCTTAATTGAGATTAACCTAATTAATCCCCACTAACTCTTGATTAATCCCTCATTAATTTAATCATACATATTTACCCATAAGTCACTTAAACTTATTTACTTTCTTCAATGAAGTCCTCCATTTCCCAATTACTCTTAAATCTGATTTCTTACACTTAATTATTCCATATTAATTCAAATCAATTCACTTAACTTATATGCACATTTACAAATTGGCCACTTAAACTTATCTATCTTATACAATTGGGTCCTTGATTTCTTAATTGCACTTATGTCCAAGTTAGCAACTCACTATTAAATTCACCTAATTACCTTAATCGGCCAACATACCACTAGGGTAGATTTCGGGGCATTACACATATAGTTCTATATACAAATTCATACTCATTACTTATTTCCTCTTTATATATACACATATATGAATTCAAAGATTTATACCACAGTTTAAGTTAACATACACTATTGCAAGTAGGTGTACATCCTGCTCACATTTTCTTATATAGAGTTACACTATAGGTTCAATTTAATGTTGTTAGATTTAACAAACTCATCTACCACGTATACACTCCATCATGCTTATTCATAGGCTTAATACAATATGATTTAATCATGTATGATCAATTTCATATACCATGTAATGTTCAATAATTAAAAAGCATGCATACATTTAATTCCATAATTAAACTATTATGCTATAGCATCATTTACATGTAATTTCAATTGTCAATCATTCATATACACATTTCATAATGTTAGACATGAGTTGAACAAGCTATAGGAACTTGTAGTTAAGTTCAGGTGCATTTCGGGAAGAAAAACACCCTAAAAACACAAAACTGGGGAGGGTCACGGTGGCAATGATTTTATTGTGAATGTGAGGTCCAAATACATGCAATTCTGTCTTATCTCGACATTGGTCACCGTGGCAACCATTTGGTTGTGACCATGACATACTAAAACAGAAGCAAAACTTAGGACTGCTTCACTACCCTTTTTTGTTCAGCCAAAACCGATATCTAAACAATATTTTTAAGCAATGCTCCCTTCTCAAAAATTATTCCCGAGGATGTTAAGTTTCAAATGGAATAGGTTCAAGTCATTCAAACTTCTAAATCAATAGATATGAATTAAACAATATAGACTGTCCCAATGAACCTGGCAAGGTAGAGACACGTATAGTTTTGCCATTTTTAGGGGTCTCAGAGAATGAATTTGCTTATAGTCATTTCTATGATTTTTATAGGTATGGAAGTCATAGTTCAAATGGCATAACAATCACTAAATTTTGAGTTTTGAAACTCCAGTTATGACCAAAACACTACATGGTGGTCTGGTAAAATATAAGCAGAATTTTCCCAAAACTAGGGTTCATACTTTGGTCATATACAATACTCATGGCAATTCAATTAATACTTCAACACACATCCATTTTACATTAACACTATATCAAACATCAATGAACACATAGAAACACATACAATTCTTCCAACTATACAACACATTAAACATGCATCAATTCAATTACGATCCCAAACCTCTTAAAGCACTCTTTCAATCTCTAAATGACCTTCTCCTTCCCCTTGGCTTGTCTACTTGCCTCTTCAACTCACATACACATACAACACATATGAACAATTCCATTAGAAATCACAATCAGAAAAAGAAGGAGGAGAAGAAGATAAACTCTATACTTAATCATACCTTTAAAACTGAACACTTAATCTTCTCAACTATTACTACTTAAACCTTAAGAATTCATTGCAGATTGGAGAGCAAGAGAGAGGGATGGATGAGGAGTTTAAAGAACAAAGAAAGAAGTATAAAATGAAAGAGAAAACCAATTGACAGAATTTTCCACTTACTCTCTCTCTTCCCAACCCTTAAATGTGCATGCAAGGAGGAGGTGTCATAATGCAAACTCTTAATTTGTTAGGTGGCATTTCCAATACAAGCCACTTATCTAACCTCTATGCCATATGGAATTCCACTACCTTCTAATTAAGGTTAATTAACCCCCCACTTAGCTTAATTAAGCTTCCAATTATACAAATCACAAACAATTACATTTTAGTCACTACATCATTTTTAATTCTTACAATCAAGTCCTTAAATGCACATTTTCAATTTAATCCAAACCAAAAACCCTAATTAACACTCATTCAATTACGCTAATCACACTCAATACTACTAGGGTGATTTTTAGGATGTTATAATAGGCCCCATGAATAGTAATAGTAGGCCCATAAATAGTGACATCATCGATGACATCATGATGACATCATCTATGACATCAGTATGACATCATCGATGACATCAAGGTGAATAGTAATTATGGGTCCCGTGGATAGTGACTGTAGGTCCCATGAATAGTAACTGCAGAGGTGAATAGTACCCAAAATATTTTATTTCACCATTAGGAAGTGGAAGTTAAATGGAGGCTAATGGTATAATTTTGTGCAAAAATGAGTTCATATAGGCAGCTAAAAGTCAAAGTAAAGTTAATATTTAGTTCGATTCAAATAGTAACCAAGTTTGACTGAATTTTGACTGAATTTTTAAAAATAGTAAATGAAGTTTAAATGAATTTTTGTGGGAAATGAAATGGCTTAAAATAATTTTTCGTAATTTTTGACAGTATTAGATTGATATTTTACGGTAGAACCGCAATTATTCAATCGGACCGATTTAAGTGAACTGGACCCCAAATAAACCCTGATTGAGTTGAAATTTTGCAGGGAGGCTATATTATATATTTTAAAAATTATGGAATTTATTGGGAGTGGAAATAAGTTGAGGAACATATAGATGCTTTGAAACAGTGGAAATTAACCGAAAAACTGAAATTTTGGTTCAAATCGGTTGGACCACTTCGGTTGGACCTGTTCAGTTCATTTTTTGCCTATAAAAGGAGGCAAGAGGCCAAGTTTTCTAGATTTTTCCAGCCCCCATCGTTCTCCCTCTCATTTCTCTAAGCCTAATGGTTTTTTTTTCATTTTCCACCATTTTTGTTCATTTTTCTTCCAATATTTCCTCAAATTTCAACCTCCTAAATAAACTTCAGCCTCTCTACAACATAAAAACAGTTATTGGAGTTCATTTGGAGCATTGGAAGTGGATAAATCTAAGTGATTAAAGATTAGGTGTTAAGTGATTTAGGTATTTTTAATTTGGTTTAAAGGTTCTTAAAGCTATTTTCAAGCATGTAAAACATGATTATGAAGTTATTTTGTATAAAGGAAGTATATATTTGATGATAATCCCTTGTTTATATTCGGCCACCATAGGTTCTCCAAGTTATCAAGGTGGTTCCAAGGCCAAAGGAAAGGAAAAGGAATCCTAGTGAGGTAGAACAAGAATTTGAGGTTTATGGTTACAAAATCCCTTCATTTACATTGATTTAAGCTGAGTTTTAGGTTATGTTTAAGTGTGAAATTGAAATTAAGGCATGCTTATTTTAATCTAACTTGAAAAATATAATTAGTGGACTAAAATAAGTATATGTATGTGTTTAAAATAAATTAAATAATTATGTTATGAAATCCATAACCTTGGTTGAATGGAATATTAAAGAAATCAATGAGGAATTTTGATAATTATGGCATATAAATGATGTTTATGATTAATATAACATGTAAATTAAATATTGGAATGATTAAATAAATTTTAAGTGGACAAAATGAAAAGATGGTACCTTGGCTGAATTGAATACATAAAGTTATTAAGGTATATTTTGATGATTTATGGTATAGAATGATTGAATAATGATAAATGAGTGTGTGTAGAAAGTTATAAGTAAAAGTGATATTATGGCCGAATATATCATACTGATATATTAAGTGAAATAAGTAAAATTTTGATGAAAATCTAGCCCAGCATATAATTGGCTAGCCATAGGGATTCCATATCTGCAGTTCGAGTCATAGCAACTCGTTATTGATAGGCCAATGACAGTTTATCTCAGTGCAGTGTTCAGTGATTTCAGTGTATTCAGTGATCAGTGTAGTGCAGTGCAGTGAAAAATGGTCTCATTGGGATCATTTTATACTGTAGTGGATTTATGGGGTCCACGTCCCATATATTCGATCAACAGATTTCTATCGGGTGTATACTAAGGGCATAATGGTAATTATACAATAATATTGCTTAAAGCAGTGATAAATAAGAAAATAAATGAAAAAGGGACTAAATTGAAAGAAATTAAAAGTTTAGTGGCATAATGGTAATTTCGCAATAATGTTGCTCAAAACAGTGGTAAGTGAGAAAATAAGTAAAAACGGGGTTAAAATGAAGAAAATAGACAGTTTAGTGGTAAAATAGTAATTTTACCCTTAATTGTGAAAAACAGGGGTAAAACGGTAATTTTATCCTTTATAGTGAAAAATAATAATAATTGGGTAAAAAGAGTAATAACAAGGGTAATTGTGTAAATAAGTGAAAATACAGGGACTAAACGATAATTTGGTGTAAAAGTGGTAAAATAAGGACTAAAGTGTAATTTAGCAAATGATAAAGGGTTAAAAGAGAAAAAGAAGAAGAAATAAGGGCAAAATGGTAATTAAAGTGTAAATACGGGTATTTCGCTAATTAAGTGTAATTAAGCACATAAATGGAAATAGTGAAAAAGATAAGGATATAAATGGAACTAGTGAAAAATATAAGAATATAGAAGTAATTATTGAAAAATTGAGGACTTAAATGTAATTAGTGAAATTGTAAGGTTAATTAAAGAATTAAAGTGAAATTAGTGAGTTGAGTGAAATAGTGAATAAATATGTTAATTAAATAGAAGAGTTAAGTGTATAAATATAAAATATGAAAATAAAGTAAAAATATTAAATTAAACAAATAATGAATTATTTAGTGGAAATATATGGATTAGTTACCACCACTGAGCATATTTAATGCTCAGCACGTAGTTTATTTTGACTGTGTGTAGGTACGCCTTAGGAGTGGAGCAAGCATACCTCAGAAGATTTGGAGTAGTAGTGAGGAATTTACAATTACATTTTGTATGGTTTGTGGCGTGTATATAAATAAGAAGTTGGTTTGCGTATTTGTTGTATAAATACTTGGGTATTGGTACATCTCTGTGATGAGTGAGTATTTTGGACTATTGATAATTTGGAAATATGTGATATTATTGTTGTGCCCTTGCCGGAGCTGTGGTTGTTTGAATTTGCAGGTTTGGGTAGGTTAAAATATAAACCGTTACACTGTCGAAATTTTATCTAAATGAATAGTAACATTAGACAGTTATAAGTATATAGGCAAGTTAAATTAATAAGTTAATATTTGATAAGTGTGATTAAAAAAAAATCTACGGATTTATATAGTGTACAAGAGTGTATGATAGTGCAGTGTTGTGACATCCGATATTCGTATGACATACGGGTATAGGGTGTTATAGTAATCTCCATTTGGGTGCTACAATCATACTGTTTAAGGAACTCTTCCGTTAACAAGTCCCAATCCTCTCTTGTGCTCCTATCCAACCCGTGGTACCAGTCTACAGCAGGCCCAATCTAGCTGAGGTAGAAATATTCCACCTTTTGTCTCGTAGTAAGCATAGTCCCCTTCATCACAAGGGTGTACTGCTTGATGTGGGCAGATGGATCTGAGATGCCATCAAACTTGGGCAGATCGGGCATCTTAAACCTCTGAGGAAGCATCTCCTCATCATCTAAATCCCTATCCTCGGGGCTTATCCCCTTTCCTGCAGATAGTAGGCGGGCCATCGCCTCCACTCTCTATTCTATCTTTTTTATTGTTGCATCCTCTTTAGAAGGTTTAGCTTTCACTACATTGAGTTCCTCTTTCTCATCCTCTATGAAATTCTCTTCAGGCCTATGTTCCCCGACCCTTCTAGGCTCAACATTTACAAGAGCTCTTGGCTCAACAGCAGGAGGTGGTTCTACAACTGCTGCCAGAGGTGCCTCTCTGATTGGAATCTGTTCGGTTTGTCCTCCAGCAGGAGCAGCAAGCTGTTGACCAGCAGGTGGTGCTAGAGCGGCTGTTGACCAGCTGTTAAGTTACCCATCATTGCCATCATTCTTTGCTCAAATTCCTCAAATCTCCACTCAATTTCTTGAACCCTTCGTTCCATCTCTTCAGTGACCATAGCCCGGGCGGCATTTGAGTCTTGGTTGGCCATGTCTAATGATAATTCTGACGAAATGGATTCAGTGCTTTCTAAGAGTGACTCTGAACCCCAATGTGAGACTCGCTCTAGTGACTCGAAGAATGGGTTTCTTCTTACCAATCGGCTGTCAGGACCCCTAGACCACTGATTCATACCTATGATGGCTGAAAGATTCAAATTGTTAGCATGATATGTGAATGACATTAACAGTACATGGTCGTGTTTATAAAGCATAGACAACCACATACAAGCAGGTAGATCCTTCCAACCTTGTTACTCCCACATAGGAGGTCGTGCGGTCTCTTTCCTAGGTGGGCTTGACCCATGGGTCAACGAGGAACCTAATGGGGGCGTATGGTGCATGGTGAGAAACCAGCAGTATAACACTCTTAATTTAAAGCACATACGTATGGGTTTTGGTTATTATATATTTAGACTTCTTAAATAGATTAAAAATGGGCCCCATCGGGCATGGGAGCCCTTGATTATTGTCCAATTAATATGTTTGAATCTGTTCAATATATAAGGGCCCACGTAGAAAGCACATTGTTAAGGCTCATGTCACCTAGTGGAAGTTTTTATTACCATTACATGAGCTTTAGTCAAGAGTGGTGTTACTTTAGGTCTACCCAAGCATGGTCCTTGCCAATAGGTCTAGCTCATCGTGAGCATAACGACCGATCGGGTCTCCATTTGATATACCATTTATGGTACGCGACTTGGGCTGGTGATTATCCTGGGCACTTCCCTACAATGAGTGAAAGTAGGGTTGTGTTTTAGGAATGCACCGGGGTAAAATAAGGGACCAACTAGCATAGTTCTAAGGCTCTAAGGAATGCATTGCAATTTTTTTTTATAGAAATGGAATTTTTGATTCTTAAAAACTCAATTATAATTTTAACTTAAGTCATTTTTGAAGCAAAGTTTCGATCAGCCCCCAGTGGAGTCGCCACTGTGACGCAAGCAATCCCGTTTGCGTGCTCAGAGGGCCAGCTATAAGGGTCCGAGAAGTGTTGGCATCTTATGATCTTGGGTAACATGAGATATTTTGGAATTCCTTACCCAATAGAACATTGAGAAGGTCATCTAACCTCATGAAACCTTTAGGCACCTTTAAGGTATCTTGGAGTCGCCACCCAATTTACAAGAAACTGGGAAAGGTAATCTAACCTCAGGGGTGTTAAACTAGAGAAGGTGTTCGGAACTTTACTCTTATTAATGACTTAAGTTAAGTTATAAATGAGTTTTTAACAATTGAAATTCCATCTCTCATCCCACGTGATCATGCAATAAATTTAAAGCGCATTTCAAACATTTCAGAAAAGCAGTATAGAAAGCAATAAAGAATATAAATGAATTACAAGTGAAAAAATGGGACAAAATAATCCCCCAAAATAAAAAGCAAAAATAAATAAATGAAATAAAATTGAATAAAAATTGCCCCAAATTTAATTGCAAGGGCTCAAAATGAATAAACGAATAAATACACAAAGA
Source organism: Excoecaria cochinchinensis (assembly GCA_947683425.1). Lineage (NCBI taxonomy): Eukaryota > Viridiplantae > Streptophyta > Magnoliopsida > Malpighiales > Euphorbiaceae > Excoecaria > Excoecaria cochinchinensis. Next base: position 587,644 of record CANTUQ010000220.1, read on the forward strand.
GAATGAAAATTCATCTTACATAAATCGGGACATTTATTAGAGTTTAGGAACATTGGTTCCTTTTATTAGCTTAAAATATTGGAGAATTTTTTTTGGACATTTATTGAGAAAATCGGAATAAGTGATCTTATTTTATGAAAATTAATTTTCCTTTTGAAAGTGATATTTTATTGGGCAAAATTGGGACATTGGTCCCATTTTATTAATAAAAATCCTAATTCTACTATTGTAAAAAAATGCGAATTTCTTTAAAATGAGCGCAAAAAAATACATTTTTATACAAAACATATTAAACAGCAAAATAAAGGAAAATACAGAAAATAAAAATGCAAACCGAGCCGGCGCTTTCTAAATCCCTTGACTCTACAGGTTGCCCAGGGATGTTTCACTCAAAGCGAAGTAAGGAAATTCGACGGACAAACAAAAAACGAAAAATAACAAAAATGATATTAGTAAATCAAACGCATAAAATATAACACAATAGAAATAAAGAATTAAATGAAATAAATAAATAATAATAATAATTAGGAAAAAGTATTTGTGATTAAAAAATATAAAAGGAAAAAATAATATTTGATAAAAAAAAACAGTGAACAAAAGACCTAGATATTATCACAAAAAAATAAAATAATGGTCAAGAATAAAATATTGCTACAGAAAAAATAATAGTCAAATATAAGATTGAAAATTAACATAAGAAACCAAAATCAAATAAAAAGGTAACAGAATTGAATTTATACATTTTACGGATTAAAGTTACGTTTCATGCTTCATACAAGTTAATTAATTTAATTAAGCTAAGTTAGTGTTAAATGGTACAAACAACAACAGAATACACTAATGCCAATCTACAACAATTTACAATTGGAGAAACAAATGAACGACAAAATAAAGAAAAAGAAAAAGGAATTGGCGCAAGTCCAGAAATTTACCCTTAGAGGTTGATGCTTGCAGCAAAAGAAGAACAGAAGATTTTTGCGTCGATTTGCTTGAAAACATAAATTGAGAAAGCTAGGATCAAAGCTTTCTGTCCCAAAATTTAAAATTGAAAACTCTAATTTTTTGAAGAACACATATAATAGAAACCGAATCCCAAGCACAAAGAATTGACTTTCCTGGCTACTGAACGATTAGGATTAAAACAAAGAAAATTTTGCTCTCAAAAATTCTATTTTCAGAACCTTTTTTTTCTCCCATTGTAATGCCCTCCCCTTCTCTGGTTATGATATTTTTCTTTTTATATCATCCCCAGTGGAGAATTAGGTTTTTTAAGAGTTTGAATCCCATTCAAAGTGACTAATTATCCTTTTTTAAAAATAAAATTTATTTTCTTGAAAATCAGAAAGAAGAAATCGGAATTTAATTCCAACTCAAAAACCAAAAAGAAAAAAGAAAAAATTGTAAAAAATAGAGTCCAAGTGAGGAGGGAGACGTGTGAGGTGCAGCCTGGCGCAGAGGGGGCCACACTCCGCGTGTGCGAGGTTTGGCCTCGAGCACAGGGGGCCGCACCACGCGCGCAAAGTGCCCTATGATAGGTGTCTAATTAATGTATTATTTAGTATATGTTTTGTGTATGTTTAAAGAGTTAAAGAATGAAAATCTGTTTATGTTTCATGTTATTTGTCTAGTTTACTTGTTTTTAGGTATTTTTTTATGTTTGTAGGTTAATTTAGGTAAAAAAGGAAGAAAATAGATTAACTGGAGCAGTGGCAGAACAGGACGCAAGCAAGAATCACGACTCATGAAAGTAGATCAAGAGTCGTGAAGGTGCAGGTAAGGAGTGAGTAGTAAAGGAGCAGAGGAGAAAAGAAAGAGCAGGAGAAGAAGAGAGGAGTAGGGTCACGAGTCGTGAAAAGGGATCACGACTCTTGATGATGCAGAGAGACCAGGTAGCGAGGAAAGAAAGAAAAAGAGAAGAAGGAAGGCGGAAGCAGTTCACGAGACATGAGTTTGGCTCATGACTCACACACAAGGCTCACGACTCGTGAAAGACCATCACTAGTCGTGAATGGCCAGAGAGAAGAGGAAAAGAAAGGAAGGAAAGAAAAGGAAAGAAAGGGCATCCGTGTTCTGTCGCGAGCGCGACAGAACTATCCGTTGGGACAGTTATTCTTCAAAAGTCACATGAAAAGGCATAATTTTTTCACCAACACTTGCAACTTTTGAAGGAGGGAACACAACTTTTGGACTTCTATAAATTTATATCTTAACTGTAATTTTATATGATGTAATTTTATAGGATTATTTTTATTACAAGTTAAATTTTATTTTATTTTCTGTAACAGTTCTTAATTTGTTTTCATGTTTTGAAGAAGAAGACCAAGGAGAAGAAGAATTTTTACAAGGGTTTGAGTAAAGGGTTGAAAGATTTCTTTCTCATTACTCTTATCTATTATTTCTTCTCTGTAAATCAAATGAATATTATTTGATAACTTGAATATTATTGTTATTTTCTATTTCCATCTATGATAGTAGTCTTTTAATGTAGAATTTTCTATTAGTATTTTTATGCATGATTATTATAAGTATGAGTTTAATTGAAAGATAAATTCTTACTTACATCTAATAGAAGTTCATCATTGGAGCATTATTTGAGAGATCGTAATGTTAGATGGTTGTTATAGGTTGGTGATTATTCCTGAATTTTGTATGTATAACCCTCTAATTCATTAATGAAAATTGTGAGTTTGAATTATAAATGTATGTTTTAGGCACTCTAATTTATGTTGAAAGAGTAAATTGGAACTATATTCCAACTTGGCTTGCTTAAGAGATTAAATTTATATTATGATGATGGAATCAAGTTTTATAATTGTTAATTTTTTATTATATGTTTTGTTTTCTTTGATTAACATGAACTATGTTTAATTAGTTTACATAATAAAGTAGTTTAGATTTAACTAACAAATTAATGATAATTGTAAACAAAATTAAAATTGAGTAGTAATAGTGTGTAATAATTAGCACATTCCTCGTGGGATCGACATCTTTTGTACTATAAACGGTACACCGTATGCTTGCGGAATTAGCACTTTAAAAATACGCTAACAAGTTTTGGGCACTGTTGCTTGGGAATGATGTTTTATTTATTGCCATTATAAAACTTGATTTATGATTTTGGATTACAATATTTATTTTATTTTGTTTGTTTGTTTAATTGATTTATTTTTGTTTTGTGTTGTTTTTACAGGATTTGATAAGTTCATGCCTAGTACAAGAAGTTCTCAAAAAGAGCTTGAACCTTTGAATCCTGAAATAGAGAGATATTTGTTAAGTAACCGAAAATCCAACAAAAAGAAGAATAAGAATAAGAGACCAATAATTGCTGAAGAGGAAAATCCACTAAGGTTGATGGATTTTGCTACACCCGCATTGAGTGGTGCTCAACAAGGTGTGGTAAGGCCTATGGTAAATGCTAACCAATTTGAAATTAAACCTTCTCTTTTGCAAATGATACAAAATAGTATTCAATTTTATGGTTTGGCAAATGAGGATCCTAATGCTCATTTGGCAAATTTTCTAGAGATATGTGATACTTTTAAAATTAATGGAGTTTCTAATGATACAATTAAGCTTAGACTTTTTCCTTTCACTTTGAAGGATAAAGCCAAGGCTTGGTTGAATTCATTAACTAGAGGATCCATTACCACTTGGGACCAATTGGCCCAAGCATTTTTATCAAAATACTTCCCTCTAGCCAAAACTGCAAAAATCATTAAAGATATCACAACTTTTGTGCAACTTGATAATGAGTCTTTGTATGAAGCATGGGAAAGGTTTAAGGAATTGTAGCGAATGTGTCCACATCATAACCTTCAAGGGAGCTATTGATGCAAACCTTCTATAATGGGGTGAATCCTACCACGAGAGGTACTATAGATGCTGCAACTGGAGGTTCCCTTATGAGGAAAACAACTGAAGAAGCATTTGAGCTATTGGAAGAAATGTCCATGAATAACTGTATGTGGCCTACTGAAAGAGTAAGGGAGTCTAATAATTCTAATGCTAAGGGGGGTACATTCTATAGACTCTATTGTTGCTTTGCGAGCTGAAATTGAGGCATTGACTCATAAGGTTAATAGCCTAAGTATGGGAGGTAATTTATCAAATGCATGCAATATTTGTGGTCAACAAGGGCATGTTAGTGGCAATTGCAATTTGGGAATAGCTAGTAAGGAGGAACAAGTTAATTTTGTCCAAGGCCAAGGGCGTGGGAACCCTTATTCTAACACCCTTAATCCTAGTTAGAGGAGCAATCCTAATTTGTTATGGGGAAATAATAATAACAACCAAAATAGACGTGTAGGATACCAACAACCACAAGATAGGTTTGGAGCATTTGAGGTCAAAATTGATAAATTTATTGAAGAGATTAATTTTAAGATGAGTTTTCAAAATGAAAATCAAAAGAAGCTTGAAGCAAAAGTTGACCGAATCACTAATAATCATGCTTCATCTATTCATAATCTTTAGGTTCAATTGGGACAAATTGCTAGTTCTTTACCTTCTAGGAATTTAGGATGTCTTTCGAGTAATACGGAAGAAAATCCTAGAGAGCATATTAAATCCTAGTCTTTTAATAGTCTCTTATTTAGGTTGCTTAAATAGATTTTCTTTCTATATTTGTGTTTTTATGTTTTATGTTGTTTTCATTCATTATATGTCATTTGTTAATTAAATTTTATATTATGTATTTTTATATTATTAACTAATTTTGTTTTTGATTCTATAGGTTAAAATAGTAAGATTAGGTGTTGTTTTATTTAATGTTAATACATGAAGAAAAAAAATAATAAAAAAAATAAAATTTATACAGACGTGATTCTCTGTCGTGCGCGCAACAAGAATCGCGAGCGCGACAGAATGTACCAAGATTGTGCGTGACGCCTCTGTCATGATCGCAGCAAGCATCGCTATCGCGCCAGAAGGTGATGCTAGCAGGGCGTCCGACTCGTGATGTTAATTCATGAGTCGTGAGAAGATTGCCTAGGTAAGTGAGGTGCTTCACGAGTCGTGAAGATGCCTCATGACTCGTGAAGCATGTTTGGATCTTCAGGTAAGTTTTTTTTCTCTTTTATTTTATTTACTTATTAATTTTCTATTAATTTGCATTAAATTTTCTTTTTCTTCAACTTACTCTCTTAATTTCAATTAACTTAATTTAGATTAACTTTAAACCCTCAAATCAACAATCAGAAATTAAAAGAGGGAAATTTTATTTAAAAACCCTAAAATCTTGACTTTTCGTATTCCTTTTTTTTTTTTATTTCACTTAACTTTTCACATTTCCTTCACATTTCCCTTTCTCGCACCCTTGTTCACGAGTCGCCACTTCATTTTAGACCTTTCAGCTTCTTTCTTTCATTTGGATTTCTTTCGGCCTTCTCAGTTCCTTCAGTATTCTAAATTTCTTCTTCCTCTGTTTTCATTCCATTCTTTCTTCTTTTATTGTCTTCGGTTTTCCTTTCTTATCTTTTTCAATTTCTGTTTAACACACACCATGGTTAGAACGAAGAACCCATCTTCCTCACGCATTGAACAAGCAAGACAAGAGGCTGAAGAAGGAGATATCTCTGCCATATTTGGTGCTGGTTTTTCAATTTTTTTCCATGGATGAAGGTAGTAGATTTCTTGCTCTTCATGACAGACCATTTTTGTAATGTAAGTATTTTCCATCAGATTTGCTAGAACAGGTAGGCATGCTAAGTACTGTAAATGAAATGTTGTCTAACTGTGGTTTTCTGAGATTTGCCAATATGCATGAGAATATTTATCCTGATTTAATGCTTGAATTTTATACCACTTTGCAAAGGAATGAGGATAATGAATATTGGTTAGATTTTCGATTAGATGGAAAAGCACACACTCTGACTTATTTTATAATGAATTGCATATTTGGGTTTTCTCAATCTGGTTTATTTGATCCACTAAAATATTTTAAACCTAATGTATTTTGGTCCTTTTTAACTGGTTTGCAAACACCTTATAGAGTTAGAGATGCTAAATCCATGTTTATCAAAGATTTAAAGTATTGGATTTTGCATAAAATTTTTTCTTCTTTGATTTTTAACAGATCTGAATTTAATCGAGTTTCTTTACATGAATTATTTTTGATGTGGTGTGTGCATAAGAGAAAGGATGTATGTTGGTCCTATTGGGTTGTAAATCAATTGTTGCATTGTGTTAGTAGAAATGATTCACTTATAACCCATGGGCACATCATTACTATAATTGCAAGAAATTTGGATATTGATCTTAGTGCTTGCCATAGAGATCACCCTTGTATTTATTTTACTCAAAATTTATTTGTGCATGGAGAGATTGTTAGTAGTAATTTTTAGGAAATCCCACCACACTCAAGGTCTTGTTGGAGGGATCTTCCAGAATTATTTGCTCCACAAGATAAAAAGGCTGTTGCTGAGCGAAGTGATGATGCTATGCATGATGCTACAGTTGATGTGCCTGCTGCACCTGCTGATGTGGCATCTTCTTCCTCTACTGTACCAGCAATGTTTGAGCAGCTTTTACAAAACCAGTCTTCTATACAAGATCAACTTTCTTCTGTAGCTAAAAGACAAAGGCGGCTTGAGCATAAGGTGGATACATTTATAGCTCAAGCTGGGTATTTGGTTCTCTCACCTCCACCTTCACCATGATTAGGGGAGTTTTTCTTGATTCATTTTACCTTTATTTTATTTTTATTTTTCTTGTTTACTTTTATCTCATTTTTTCATATTGAGGACAATGTTGGTTCTAAGTGTGGGGGAGTGAGTATGTTTATAAGTTTATTTATGTTTGATGAGTTTTTATTAGTATGTTTTATATGTGAGTTGTTTGTGTGATTTTATTTCTCATTTAGGCTTTTTGGTGAGTTTTATTATAGGGCATTGTTCAAATGGTATATTATATAAGTTGTTAAGTCATTTATCTTTTATGCTCATTTTACTAGTTTTTAAAAAAATTTTAGCATGTGTTTTAAGTTGTTCAAGTTATTTTCTTTTACTTCTTGCAACATTATAGATTATTTAGTCTTTTTACTAACTATGTTTTTAAGTTAGAATTTGCTCATTTAATTTAAAATTTTAAGTTTCTAGTTGCCTATGGAAACTATAGCCATAATACTTACCCTTTTCTCTTTTCAATAATGGATGAGGACTCAAAAAGAAAAAATAAAGTGGGATGGAGCATAAAATGCACACACAGTGTTCATAAAAAGAAAAAGAAAGAAAGATGTACATTCAAAATTGAAATGTATGGGATGGACCGTAAAACGCACCCATACTACATTCTCTTGCTATTCATGGGATAAAAAAAAAATTACCCATGTTCAAAAACAAAAGAAGAATCAAAAGAAAAAAAAGAAGAGAAAAAGTCTAAAAATGCCATCAGATTGGATTAAGGGAAAGTGTGCTTACAAATGGTCCTAAAAGCAGCTAGTAACTTTAGAGTTTTAAAGTTTATAATCAATATTCTATCTTTGAAACATATTTAGTTTTGGGACTCTATAATCTGGATGTTGAAATGAGTAAAGTATGGTGACTTGTTAAATTTTCAATCCATGTTTTAAATTTTAATTAACTGATATTTTGAGTATATGAGGAATTTGATTTCTTTTCAATCCTATATGATGTAGGCCTAATGAACAATGCTATATAATAAGATTTATGTAGTGTATTGGTTTTAAAATTTTCTTACTCTTTTGTCTTGCTTGTGGACAAGCAAGGTATAATTGTGGGGGGATTTGATAGGTGTTTAATTAATGTATTATTTAGTATATTTTTGTGTATGTTTAAGGAGTTAAAGTATGAAAATCTATTTATCTTTCATGTTATTTGTCTAGTTTACTTGTTTTTAGGTATTTTTATGTTTGTAGGTTAATTTAGGTGAAAAAGGAAGAAAATAGATTAACTGGAGCAGAGGCAGAACAAGACTCAAGCAAGAATCACGACTCGTGAAAGTAGATCACGAGTCGTGAAGGTGCAGGCATGGAGTGAGTAGTGAAGGAGCAGAGGAGAAAAGAAAGAGCAAGAGAAGAAGAGAGGAGTAGGGTCACGAGTCGTGAAAAGGGATCACGACTCGTGATGATGGAGAGAGACCAGGCAGCGAGGAAAGAAAGAGAAAGAGAAGAAGGAAAGCGGAAGCAGTTCACGAGACGTGAGTTTGGCTCATGACTCACACACAAGGCGCACGACTCGTGAAAGACCATCACTAGTCGTGAATGGCCAGAGAGAAGAGGAGAAGAAAGGAAGGAAAGAAAAGGAAATAAAGGGCATCCGTGTTCTGTCGCGAGCGCGACAGAACTATCCGTTGGGACAGTTATTCTTCAAAAGTCACATGAAAAGGCATAATTTTTTCACCAACACTTGCAACTTTTGAAGGAGGGAACACAACTTTTGGACTTCTATAAATTTAGATCTTAACTGTAATTTTATATAATGTAATTTTATAGGATTATTTTTATTACAAGTTAAATTTTATTTTATTTTCTGTAACAGTTCTTAATTTATTTTCATGTTTTGAAGAAGAAGACCAAGGAGAAGAAGAATTTTTACAAGGGTTTGAGTAAAGGGTTGAAAGATTTCTTTCTCATTACTCTTATTTATTATTTATTCTCTGTAAATCAAATGAATATTATTTGATAACTTGAATATTATTGTTATTTTCTATTTCCATCTATGCTAGTAGTCTTTTAATGTAGAATTTTCTATTAGTACTTTTATGCATGATTATTATAAGTATGAGTTTAATTGAAAGATATATTCTCACTTACTTCTAATAGAAGTTCATCATTGAAGCATTATTTGAGAGATCATAATGTTAGATGGTTGTTATAGGTTGGTGATTAGTCTTGAAATTTGCATGTATAACCCTCTAATTCATTAATGAAAATTGTGAGTTAGAATTATAAATGTATGTTTTAGGCACTCTAATTTATGTTGAAAGAGTAAATTGGAACTATATTCCAACTTGGCTTGCTTAAGAGATTAAATTTATATTATGATGATGGAATCAAGTTTTATAATTGTTAATTCTTCAATATATGTTTTGTCTTCTTTGATTAACATGAACTAGGTTTAATTAGTTTACATAATAAAGTAATTTAGATTTAACTCACAAATTAATGATAATTGTAAACAAAATTAAAATTGAGTAGTAATAGTGTGTAATAATTAGCACATTCCTCGTGGGATCGATATCTTTTATGCTATAACCGGTACACCGTATGCTTGCGGAACTAGCACTTCAAAAATATGCTAACACCCCGCGCAGAGGGGCCGCACCTCGTGCACAAGGTGCCCCACGCAGAGGGGCCAACCCTCATGCACGAGGTGCCCCGTGCAAAGGGGGCCGTGCGAGGTGCGGCCTCACGCAAAGGGGGCCGCACCTCCCATGCGCGAAGTGCGGCCCCGCGTAGAAACTACACCTTGCGTGCGAGGCTCGAGGCGAGACCCTGCGTGTGGGGCTTCACGGTCTTGCATGCGGGGCTGCCTCATGTACACCACGGGGAGTTGCCATGATATGCGTGCTGCGCAAGCCACACAACTTCAGGCCACCAAAAAATCTCCGAAAATCGAAATAATAATAAAAAAATATTTAAAAATAAAGTTTCGATAAGGAAATCATCAATTCTAATCCTTTTGCCCAAAAGCAAGTATCATTTTTATCACTGGGTAACTTTGGTCCAGGGTATTTCAGGACCCGGTGTCTACAGCATGCCTATAGGGTCTATGTGCTATAACCAAATGCGTCTAATTCATCTAGAATCATCAATGTGTTTTGAATCCCTAGTGGATTCCCTAATGCGAATTTATTGATATTATTGATCTTTTTAGTACCTTCGGGGTGCTAATGTGAATGTGTGGTATCTACTGATACTAATATGTTTACTGTACCTTTGGGTACTAATGCGATACCCATTATCCATATCTTTGAGCTGTAGGTAAGGCTAAAAACAAATAAATATGCTAATTAATTAAATAATGTGAAATGTTGTGGCATATCCCTCAGTATGACTATATAGAGCATGCGAAAACGATGTGACAATGTAACCAAAATGTGACTGTCATGCTATGATATGTTCATTAAACAGCTATATCTATATATGCATATGTTGAATTTGGAATATGGAATCTTTATAACTTTTTATTATTGCAATGAATTATCTATACATATATGTGCATACACTGTGTTATTGTATTGTCTTCCCTACTAAGCGTTATTGCTTAGCACGAGTTTTCTAATCCGTGTAGGTTTGGACGCGAAGTGATTTCGAAGGACGGATCCGCATTGCTAACGGTCAACACTAGAAACGTCTATAGTGTAGGTGTAGACACCGAGTCCTGAGGCAGTCAAGATTAGAGTTACCCGATGAAGAGATTAATGTCTGTTTTTAGACAAATGGATGGAATTTGAGGGCTTTCATTCTTCAATAGGTTTCGGATGGTGAAAACTTTGAAAAAGAAAATTTGGGTCCACAGACGGGTTACCTGTCTGTGGTAGGACGCCTGTCGCTCGAACGAGGATGCCATCTCTCGCTATGAGCGACAGGCCGTCGTTCGAAAGCGGGGCCCGTCTCTCGCAGTTGAGAGACAACCATCGCTCATCCAAGAGACGCTTGCCACTTGCGAGGGACAGCCGTCGCTTGGCTCCCTGTCCGTGGGTGGTTCGCTGGTCAAATGACCGCGAGTACCCCTCCCACCGACGCCCGTTCGTATTCCAACGACGGCCGTCGGTCGATGATCAGGTTGTTGAAATCACCGAATTTTGTTAGGATTTTGTTAGATTTATCAAATATTTTATAAATCTTATTAAAATCCTCTAAATCTTTTCAAATATTTTTAAATATTAGATTTGATTTTGTAAATATTCTGATAACCGATTCGGTTATGATTTGATTTTAGAAATCTTTTTCAAATTCAAATCTTAAATTTAAATTTATTTGAATTATCTTCTAAAACCTATAAATAGGAGGTAGAAGTACATTATTTGGGGTTGGAAAATTTTCAGTTAGAAATTTTGAAAGATGACTAAAGTTTAACAGTTTTTCATAGAAATTTTATTTTTTGCATTTTTTCAAAATAATTTTCTCAAAATTTCTACTCTCTCTCATTTCTATTTGCGAATTAAGCTAATCTGAGGTAATAAAACTCATTTGTTTCCATCAATCTAGCTAATTCCGATATTTAATTGCTGTCAAAATTTCAAGAAAAAAAACTATAATTTTCTTTTCATGATTTATTCTCGAAACACGAGTTTTGTAATAAAAAATCTCTTGAAATCATGTAATTACGGGCTGATCCTTGCAGAACTCGAGGAACCGAAATCACTCAACGTTCACCTTTAAAGGTAAAATCTGAGAGTAAATATTATGGATTCGTTATTTGCATAGTTTGATTATTTTATACATAATCTCATAAAAATTTTTTTTTATTTTATTAAAACGAAAATCTTTTTCCAGTTTGTTGGTTTAGATTTTCAAAACTTTGGGTGACCGACGAGCAGAAGGTCACCGACGGCCGTCGCTCACTCGAGTGACAAGTTGTTGATGATGTCCTCTTCTGTCCGTCGGTCAACCCATAGACGGCCGTTGGTCATGACTCATTGGCCGTCTCCGGGCCTTCTTTTCTCCTCTTTTTTTCTTTCTTCAATATTTAATATTTCTCACTTCTTTTGGTAATTTCTCATGCATTTTCATTGTTATTTAACTTCTAATATTTTATTATGCTCTCAATGTTAGAACTAACATGATTGTTATCTTTTGTGAGGTTTCTATTTGACTAATTGGTGGATTTGGTGTTGTTAAATGATGGCCATTACACTGATCTGAGGATCCTCATACGGGTTCTTTCTTTAACCTTATTCTCTCTTTTTTTATTTATTTTTGTTAAAATAATATTTTAATCCTGCTAAAGTAAAATGGTCAAATATTTTGTAGTAATTTAATTGGGATCTTTATTAATAACTGAGGACTAGTGTCCTATTTTTAGTCAAATAAAATTGACATTCAAATCTGTTTTCTTAATAAGCTTGCAAGCGAGGACCAGTGTCTTCACTTTTAATGAATATCCCGATTTATGTATGATTTGCACATTGTTTACAGTGGAGGTTATATTCCGCCCCTAGTTTTATTGTAATTTACTTTCATAATCTTATTTCATGTCTATTTACGGCCTTCCTTGAATGAATGAATTGCGCTTTAATTAATTGCATTGAATGAGAAATTGGATGAAACTATAAACTCAAAACTCAATTATAATATTAATGTAAGCACCGTGTCCCGAGGCAGTCCAGATCAGAGATTACCCGATGAAGAAATCGATGCCCGAGTCCGAATGAATGGTTGAGATCCAAAGATTTTGGCCCTCTAGATTCACGATAAATGTGGTTTTTTTATTCATGGCAATGAGAAAAATAAAATTGGGAGCTTTGGGGTAAAAAAAGGGAATTTTCCTCCACCGGCGGCCAGCCCGTCGCTCCCTGGGGAGCCCGTCTCTCGTTATGAGGGACGGCCCGTTGGTGAGATGAGTGACAGACACGTGCCCTTGCATAGACGGCCGTCTGTGAGCCTCCGACGCTCGTCGGTGGAATCCTGTTTCCTATTAGAAAAGGGATTTAACCGACGCCCATCTGTAGCTTAGACGCCCGTCAATTGAATCCTGTTTCCAACTAGAAATAGGATTTAACTGACGCCCGTCAGTGGGTTTCCGATGGCCGTCGGTCATTCAAAAACTATGAAAAGCTTTTCTTCACCTGTTTTTGGGGTTGGACGAATTTGGCTATTTTCCTACCTAAAAAACCCATTTTCTAGCGCTCTTCTCATCTCTCAAAATTTCTCATTTCACTTTATTTGATTTGGTGAATCAAATTAATTCAAGAAAGCTAAAATCGATTAGTTTCCACTAAATTTGATTCCAATAGTTGACCATTTTTTTGAAAATTAAGAAGAAAAAAAATCTAAACTTTATTTTCTTGGTTTTCACCCATTTCTCACGAAACGTGTGGGGTTCAAATCTTCAGAAAATCCATCCTAAAAGGTAAATCTGAGGGTAATTATTCTGGGCATATATTTCATTTAGCTTATTTTTTATTATTTGCATTTATTTTTGAATTTTGAGGTGGAAAAATTACTTTGTTTGAGAAAAAGTTGGTTTTTGCTGTCCTTTTGAGGAACAGTAGTGACCGACGGGTGATAAGGCCACCGACGCCCGTCTCTCGGTCGAGCAACGGCACGTAAATGATGCCGTTATTGCCCACCGGTCACTATTATTGAGCCCATCTCTCAGTTGGGCAATGGCATGTAGCCCGTCGGTCGCCCCTAGAGATGCCCGTCGGTCAGTCAAGTAAGGCCTTCTGTCTACAGTTTTCCAAATTCTCTTACTTCTTTTATTATTTATTCTTCTTTATTATTTATTTCTCTTATTTTTCAAATATTTTCTCTTCTTTTTTGTCGATAGTTTTTTACTATCTTAGCTTTGAGTTTTAATTTATATTATATTTATCTATGCTTTGATTTTGTTAATATTAATATTTATTGATTTATCTTGTGAGATTTTGTTTATTCCTTGAATGCTTTGAGCTTGAGGGGAGATTTGCCATGCTGGGAGGACTTCGTTTGGTTTAATCCCTCATCCCTTATTTATTCGTTCATTCATTTATCTATTCATTTATTTATTTATTTGATTATTTAATATTTATTTATTTATTCATTATTCTATGCAAGTGATAAATTGTTTTATCTCGCGTTAAATAAAAATAGACTAACGTTTTATAGTAATTAATATTGAGTTTTTTTTATAAATTCAAGGACCCAATGTCCTATTTTCCATCCAATGAAAACATCACAATAAGGATCATTTTCATAATAAATGTATGCGGGACCAAAGTCCTCAAAGTAAATTAATTCCCCGATTTATATATGTATTGCATTTTTACAAATGGGAGTTGTATTCCGCTCCTACTGTTATTGTACTTTATTTTTTATGTAGCCATTCTCGTTTTATTTTATTTATTTATTTTTTAATTCTTTTAACATGAATACTTGCGTCTTTAATTGCATTACGTGGAGAGAGAGCGAACTAATAAACTCAAAACTTAATCGTAAAATTAATCAAGGTAGAAATAGATGAGAAGTGCCGTATCCAACTCTGGTCTTTGGGCTCAACGAGGCGAGAGGTCTTTTCGATCACTCATTGGAACCTCCAAGACACCTCTTATGTCCCATTTAAAGACTTAAATAATAATCCTAGGCTCCATAGGGTTAGAGGGTCATTCTCAATGTTCTATTGGGATGATTGCCTCCAAGACCCCTTTGGCTTGCCCAAAATGGATATATGCGCTGTCTTAGGCTCTCAGAGGCGAGAGGAACTTTCCCAATGTTTTATTGGGTGGCGACTCCATGAAACCTCCTTGTTGCCAAAAATAGACGCACTTGTAATTCGTTGCAAGATGTCAACGGACCCCCAATTTGCCCGATCGCCCTAAAGCGGGCGGTCAAAAGGGCGCTTCGCGGGGCCCGGCGCGCGTCACAGTGTCGACTCCACTGGGAACTCTAGTTCGAGACTTTGATTTGAAAATACCTTAATTAAAATTTATAATTAAATTTTAGTTTATAAATTCGCTTTCTCTCAAATTTGCATTACATCCCATTAGAGCCTTAGATTACGCTAGATTGGTCCTTTTAAAAACCTTGGTGTATTCCCGAAGCACAACCCTACGTTCACTCAATGTAAGAAAATGTTAAGGATAATCACTTGCCCAAGCCTCGTACCACTTGGTATATAAAATGGAGATCCAATCGGTCGTTACGCTCGTGATGAGCTAGACCCGTTGGCAGGGACCATGTAACACCCCCATACCCCCGGTAAGGAATATCGGGGCGCTATGCGGACACTTACGTATACATGTACATGTATTAGCGGAAGCGATAGCATAAACAATCCATTTAAAGTTAATTAAATACTACACTAGGGCCCACTTGCATGTTATATTAACTACATATACATTTTGCATGTTCATATACATTTACATATACATTTGCATGTACCTTTACTTGTGATTTTTTTTCTACTTATATTACATAATGATGTTACTCAAAAATGTAAAGCTCTAACTCTTTATTATACAAAAAGGTATAGCAAAACTCCTAGTGGCCTTGACCCGCAGATGTCCGCTCACTGATTCGAACCTGTATACCTACACGGAAATAAACATCCGTGCTAAGCGATAACGCTTAGTGGGGATAAAATAATGCAAATGACTTCTTTACGAAGTCACATATAAGTCACACATTTGTCATATAACAAATATCAAGTAGTTCATGCATATAGCTCTGAGTTCACATGCGTATAACATCTACTCTTTTACTTGTTCATATACACTACAACTTGTACATTTCGTTTATTCAAATATACATTATCATGTAACCACATTCATGTCAATACACTCATGTAATCATATACTTGTATACAGAATTATAATGTACTTAAACATTACTCTCATGTACTGTAGCTTTATTCAAAGCAACTCTTTAATCATCTCAAGTTCACTGCACAACATTTAACAAAACAAGCCTGAATTCCTCTCACGGTGGATACGGGACGCTCTATATAAAAACATTTTCGATAGACCGAAGTCACAAAACATTTTCATCTATCTATATTAAGGACCATTCTCGAAGGTCGACCCGCTTCACCCAAACGGGGCGGAACGTTGGCAGCTGCACTCGATAATCCCTTTATAAGCATGCTTATCTATCCACTATAACGGTAATCAGGCTCAGAGACCACTCAATTACTATACACAGATATCAACTAATCATCTAAAAGCATGTAACATTTAAATTCTATGCATTCACTCTTATATAACATCATCATATACATGTATTCAACTCATTACATAAACATCATGCAAAGCAAGACAGAAGAAAACACTCTCTTCAAAACAAATAAAATAGGATACGAAGAGGTTCACTATCGCGATCGCAACAAGAAGTTGCGCTCGCGACAGAAGCCAAGTTCATTGTCGCGATCGCGACAAGAGGTCGCGCTCGCGATAGAAGATAGATTACAAAAAGGCTCTATACTCTATACCAAATGCATTGTATAATAATTCCTAAGTTCATACATATTTATCATGTCATTTACTATACTTCACACAACTATACATTGTTACTTTATTAGTTAAATTACCATCTTTAATCATACTCATGTGTATTTTTCCATTAACAACTAATTTGTAATCATTTAGGAGCCCTAATCATGTATAAAACGTTAAGGGGAAAGGCAAGGGGTTTACCCATGCCAACCATGGGCTCAAAATGAAGAAAAAAGAGCATAATATAGGTTGTTCTGTCGCGACCTGTGTCGCGTTCGCGACAGAGGCTCCGCTTTGGTGCCTCACAAGACTGCTTTTTACCCTAAACTTGTATCATCTAAATGAACCTCTAAACGTCATTTTTAGGCAAAACGTTCTCTTAATAATTGTTCTCTAGGATGTTAGCTTTCAAATGGGACAATTTTCAGGTCGTTTGGACATCTATAACAAAAGATATGATCTAAATAACCTATACTGTTCCAGTGAACCCGCTAGAACAGGGTCACCTACGTTTTAATTACTTTTTAGGATACCTATGGCCAGAATTAGCTCAAGCACCCTCTTAGACATTTTTAGATACGGATCTTATCTTTCATATGCAATTGGAATCAGCACAATTGGAGTCCTATAACTCTACTTATAACAAATAATATACACTGGGGTCTAATGACAAATAAGCAGAATTTCGCAACATCAAACTCTATTATCAACATAAACACTCAAATGATCAAGTACATACTTTAAACATATATACACTTGTCATGAGCACTGTAAGCAATCAAAATGAACATCTTGAGCTAATTAAAGCTCATCAAGCATCTCTTTATTTCCACATGTCTTTGTTCAAGCATTTCTCATATAAACACATGCAAAGTTAACACAGTCACACTCGATCCCTACCTCTAGGAACTCGATCACAGCTCTCTACTCGTTCCGATCTTCTCTTTGCCTTTATCGACTCTCTTGCCTCCAGCTTGCACCCAAAACCACACACAAAAACACTTGGGGTTACTCTTCTTTTTACTTTAAATCAAAACAGAAACCAAGTAGTAGAAGAAGACTAATGCTATCATAACAGTACTACTTACCTCTTCTCAAAATCCACTCTCTTTATCCCAACCTAAATGATTCCCTTTAGGAGCAAATGGAAAAGAGAAGAAAAGAAAGGAAAGTGGAGCACGGCCAAACCAAAGAAAAGGAAGAAGAAGGAAAGCCAAAAGCAAAAGGGCCAAAAGCTAGGAAATGAATAAAATGAATGAATGTTGGCCGGTCAAACCTAAAGAAATCAAATCCTCTCACATAAGTGCCACAAAACCAAATAAATGCCGACCACTTCAATTAATCCATCCCTATCTTAAGCCAAGCCAAGCCAAGCCAAGCCAAGCCAAGCCAAGCCAAACTAAGCCAAGCCAAGTGTCACCCTCTCAAGTTGCCATGTGTCAACACCCTATGATGCCACTTGTCACTCTCATATGCCGCCACTTGTCACTCTTCTACGATGACACTTGTCACTCTTCTATGATACCATGTGTCAACTCCCTACAACTCCAAGTCTCTTAGTCCCACTTATGCACACATCTCGCGAAGGGGGCTCTGTCGCCCCCGCGACACTTGTCGCGCTCGCGACATAACTCTCGCACATAAAATTTACCTTTTTTGAACAAAACTCTGTAATTCTTCTAGGGCCACTTTGGGGTGTGACAGACCATGCTTGGGTAGACCTAAAGTAACACCACCCTTGACTAAAGCTCATGTAATGGCCATAGATACTTCCCCTAGGTGATATAAACCGTAATACCGTGCCTGCTGTATGGATCCTTATGTTTTGGATGAGTCCAAATATCTTGTTTCGTTACCTAGCCAAAGGCTTTTATGCCCCGGTAGGGCCATGTCAATGTATTTGGATTAGCTAAATACATAAAGATCATTTTCCATGCGCTTGTGCATTAGTTTAGGAGTGCTATGCTGCAGGATTTTTGCTGTGTATCATGCGCATCCATCGGGTTCCCTATTAACCCATGGATCAAGCCCACCTAAGACAGAGACCACATGACCTCGTGTGTGGGGGCAATAAGGTTGGATGGATCTATCCGCTTGTATGTGGTTGTGGATGATGCATTGCATATTCATGTTATTCATGCATAAATAAAATTTTTATTTTCTCCCTATGCATACATCTTATTCTTTGCAATTATTACATGTACATATTATCCTGTGTATAGTTTTTCACATGTCTCACATGTACCATTATAATCTCTTTTAACCATTGTATACCATTTATTGCACAGCACGACCATGCATTGCATATTAGTCATCATCATTCTAACTCTTTGCCTTTCAGCCACCGTAGACCATTTGCTTGGGTGGTTTAGGGATCCCGAGTCATCCGAGAAATGATCAGAGTTTGGATTGGCCGACAGAGACCTAGCATCCTTACCAAAGCATCTGAAGGAATTAAAAATGGCTGGCCCTTCATAATTGGCAGAAGAGACTCGCGCCCTGATTGCCCAGGAGATAGATAAAAGGTTTGAAGAACTGGAAAAAAGGATGCTGGCTATGATCAAAGAAAGAATGGATGCCATGGCGCTGGTTCTCCAAGCTCAGCATATGGCAATAGCTATCAACCAAGTGAAGCCGGCCACTACCGAGGAGGCTCATACAACAACTGCTATAGTATCTCCTTTTCCTTCTGAGACCAAAGGTAATAGGTGACTTGATTCACCAGTTGAGCAAGGACGAAATAGAAGGCCTACTTTAGAACATGGCATTATGCCCGAAGAGGATGAGGACCCTGCAGTCACTTATATTCTAGAAGGTGAAACCTCAGGAAGCCTCGATAACAGTAAGGTAAATGTCAAGGCTACAGAAGTTTCAGCCACTAGAGTAGCTCGATCCACCTTACTGTCTTGGGTAAGCCATTGTCTTGGCACTTCACCTGTCTTGTTAAGAAAGGGAAGTTACAACCCTTGCCAGCTGGGCCTGCCCCAAGTCAGGGAAAACCTAGGCACAGAACAGACTGGTATTGTGCGTATCACCAGTACACTAGGCATAGAATAGACTACTGTCGTCACCTGAAAGATCGCATCCAAGAACTGGTGTCAGACCCAAAAAAAGGAAAAGCGGTAGGAACGCCAACGACGAAAGTGAGGCAAAGACATTTTTCTAATTTGGGCAGATCATTGTCTTGGGTCCTTAAGAGGCTGATAAAGGAGGGGGTATTGCAACCATTGCCAGCCAGGCCTGCTAGAAGCCAAGGACAGCCTGGTCATAAGGAAGATGAGTATTGTGCCTACCACAAGCACACCGGGCATACTACAGATTATTGCAAAGCCTTAAGACACGTTATCCAAGATCTGATTGATTCTAACAAGATCTCCGACCCAGAGAAGCGGGAGGGAAGGAATAAGATAGACTAAGTGCATAAGTGGAAAGGCAGGACGGGCTCTAAAGTTGATTATGGATCATCGGCTGCAATAGTTATATCGGCCAGAACGGGAGTTGATTAGCTATTTAGAATAGTCTTTTTTATTTTTGAACTGCTTAATAATGACATTTTAGCTTCATTAATAAGATGAACGTTTTTGCTTACTTGTGTTATGTCTCTTATGATTTTGCTATGCATAATCATGATCATAACTCATTCATATTTGACATTGATTCAGTTGATGCTACTCTATTTAAACTCAGAAACTTTGGAAAGTCCAAAGAAAATCTTGATAGCATCTAATGTAACTCCTGAAGTGAGAAAAATTTGAGAGAATATTAAAAAAAAATATATGAAAAAGTCTTTGCCTGGACTTATGAAGATATGCCAAGAATTGATCGGGAAGTCGGGACTTGGGCCGGAATGGGCAGATAAAGTAAAAGAGGAGATTTGGCAGCAAATTAAAGCCAAATTTCTAGTTAAGGTGCAATATCCCATGTGGTTAGCCATTGTTGTCCCTGTGGTAAAGAAGAATGGAAAGGTGAGGGTATGCGTGGACTACCGGGATTTGAACAAGGCTTGTCCTAAGGATGACTTCCCCTTACCCCATATTGATGTGCTGATTGACAGTGCTGCCACTTGTGGAATGTACAGTTTTGTAGATGGCTATGTTTGTTATAATTAGATCCTCAATAAGATAATTGACAGGATCAAAACGGCTTTCATCACAGAGTGGGGGACATATGCTTACAGGGTGATGCCTTTTGGCTTGAAGAACGCAGGAGCCACTTATCAGAGGATGGCAACAAAAATCTTAAATGACTTAATCCATAAAGAAGTGGAGGTATACGTGGATGACATGATGATCAAGTCGGCCACTAGAGAAGATCGTTTCGAAGCCCTGGAAAAGTTCTTCCAGAGGATAAATAAGTACAATTTGCGGTTAAATCCCAAGAAGTGTATCTTTGGTGTTACCTCAGGGAAGCTCCTAGGACACGTAGTTAGTCAGAGGGGAATTGAAATTGACCCAGATAAGGTTAAGGCCATCAGAGAGATGCTAATACCGTAGAAGGAAAAGGGTGTGAGAAGCTTTTTGGGTAGGTTGCAATACGTTAGTAGGTTTATTGCTAAGCTTACTTTGATCTGCGAACTGATCTTCAAACTACTCAAAAAAGACCAACCAGTAGTATGGAACAAAAGTTGTCAGAAGGCTTTCGATACTGTCAGAGAGTATTGGCTGAATCCACCGGTGTTGAGACCACCGCAGCCAGTCAAACCATTGATTTTGTATTTGGTAATAGAAGATACTTTTGTAGGTACCATGATGGCCCAGGAGGATGGATTCAGAGTGGAATTTGCTATTTACTACCTTAGCAAGAAGTTCCTGGCTTATGAGGTTAAGTATACAGAAGTTGAAAAGATTTGCCTTGCGGTAATTTGGGCCTCTGAGAAGTTAAGACGTTACTTTTATTCCTATAAGGTACATGCAGTAACAAAGCAGAATCCCTTAAGATACTTGTAGGAAGCCCCATATTTACTTTGCAAAATGGGTAGGTGGTCGTTGCTGCTATAAGAATTTGATGTAGAGTACATCACTCGAAAAACTATCAAAGGGCGTATAGTGGCTGAATTCCTAGCAGAACACCCAATTCAAGGAGACTCATACGAGTTCAACTTTTCGGATGAGGATGAGGCAGCTATAGCAGTTCAGGGTTGGCAATTACACCTTGATGGGGCTATTAATGTCAAAGGGGCAGGAGTAGGAGTTATTCTGACAACCCCGGATGATGAGAAGCTTCCCTTAGCGAAGAAGTTGAGATTCAGGGCCACCAACAATGAGGCCGAGTATGAAGCATGTACTTCTGGGTTGGAAGCGTCAATAGTCTTGGGGGCAAAGAACGTGGAAGTGTTTGGTGATTCATCCTTAGTAATTAATCAAATTCGAGGTGAATGGACTGTTAAAGAAGAACGGCTAATGCCATGCATCAAGCACTCGAGAGACCTGAGTAGCCAGTTTGAAGTGTGCACATTCCATTTTATTCCGAGTGATAAAAATCAGTTGGCTAATGCACTCACCACTTTAGTGTCAACGTCGGACAATCCAGAAGGAGTAGGCATGGGACCGATTTTGATTTCTAGCTCTAAGAGACCTAGCTTCGAATCTAAGTCAGTCATGGAAAAAGAAGTAGCGTATGGGAGGCCGTGGTGCTACGATATTATGAACTACCCAGAAAATGCGACGTTTCCAGAAGAAGCCACCAAGAAAAATCAGAGAATGATTCGCAAGTTGTACAAATGACAGGCTGATGGTATCCAGTTGAGGTGCTCGGATGAGAAAGATGCCAAGAGGGTAATGGAAGAAACGCACGCCGGCGTATGCAGAGCCCCTATGAACGGGCTGACATTGGCAAAAAAGATTATGAGACAAGGATTCTTCTGGCTCACCATGGATAATGATTGCTCGAAGTATTTAAAGCAGTGTTAGTTATGCCAATAGTATGCATATTTAAAGCACTTGACCATTTCGGAATTGCATAACTTGACGTCGCCTTGGCCGTTCGCAGTTTGGGGGATTGACATTATTGGAGAGATATGCCCCACGGCCTCCAATGGGCATAAATACATCATTGTCGCCATCGACTATTCTACCAAGTGGGTATAGTTGAGTCCTTCAATAAAGTTGATGCTCGGGATATGGCGAAATTCATTGAGGAAAATTTGATATGTAGGTATGGCCTCCCACACCACATGGTATCTGACAACGGGGTCCAGTTCATGGCCGAAACGAGGAAGTTACTCAAGAAATATGGTATTGGGCATCACAAGTTTTCTCCGTATCATCCTCAAACCAACGGGGCGGTAGAATCTGACAACAAGAATGTCAAGAGGATCCTGGCTAAGATGGTTCATGATTACAAAGGTTGGGCAGAAAAATTGCCTTATGTGCTTCGATGCTAAAGAATCACCGTCGGAACCTCTACAAAAGTCAAGGGGGGCAGAAGCAGCATGGCCGATCATTGTAAAGTTCAAACCTTTAAGACAGCCTAAATCCTGGAAGCTGAAAGGGGCACAACAATGGCAGCGGCAGTTAAATGCGTCAGGCAAGGACGAATCATGGGATTACTACCACAGCTGGATCTATTAGAAAATGCTCTGCTCGACCATTCATGAGGGAGGTCAGAAAGTACCAAATGAAAGAGGGAGGTTCAGTCTTCGAGCAAATGAGACCAAGAGTTCCAGACAAATGAGGCAAGTTCAGGCCAATGTGAGGAGGGTCCATTCGTTCTTCAAAAGTTGTTATCCGAGACAGCAGCAACAGGCAGTGATAAAGATGACATTGATGAACTCAACAGGGTCCATGACTAAAGACTAAAAATCAAAAGAAGAGAACGAAAGCCCCGCAGGTCCAAAATCGAAAAAAGGCGACCTACCTAAAATTGGGCACCTCGTCAAGGTGAAAACTGAAAAAAAGGCATCATGGGCAAAAATTAGAGGCTTGAGAGAAAATATCCAATCAAGAAAACCCGAGAGGGCTGATTGGAGACAGGAGTTTGATGCTTACAAGATAAACTCTGAGAATGGATATAGTTTTGCATTTTGAATCAATGTTAGATAATGATCATGTGTGGAGAAATCATACTGAAATGTACACAATCTTTGCAAATACATGTGTTCATTATTTTCTAATTCATTTATAAAAAGAGAAATGTTGTTCATTGCTGAACGTATGAAATCTAAATGGCTACACTCTGCTACTGCTCTCACCATCCGGATGTCTAAGTCCGTGAGTTCTGCTATCGATTGCAGGATTGAGCACCTACCTCTTGAGTGCATTAGGGGAGAGTGAAAGAACAACCCCCGATAGATGGCATAATAGTCTTCACCGACAGCTCGCCTAGAGGCCATGATGTTTGGAGGTAAGAGTCGAAGATAAAGGTCCACTTTGGAAAGATAGGGATGCCTCACTATATTGTTAATCCCTCTGAATTATCGAGCATAATGGGTGGTAAGGTAAAAAGACAACCTCATGAAGTCCTAAAGAACTCGATCCTCATCTGCTACTTCGCCCAATCTAGCAACACATTCATCAAGGAAGGCCATGGAATGCAATCGATGCCTAGAGAGAAATGCCTCAAAGAATAATTAGGAAGGGGCTTTTACGGCAGCTTTAACTTTTCTTGCAGCCATACCTGAAAGACAAGAGAGTCTAATAAATAAAAAAATAAAAAAAAAAAGAAAAAAGGCCATTAGAGATGAAAACCGTGACTGGCTCTCTAAGCAAAAGTTAGGCCAAAGGGCAGGTGAAAACCTGGGAACAGGCAGTCTGTCCCTCAAAAAATTAAATGAATAAAAGCTGCTGGATTGGGTTGGGTCCATTCCAGGCAAAAAAAATATTAGGCACAGGGTCTTGTGAAAATCCCTGAAGGGACACATTTCCCACTAAGAAAAGCTAGTGCGAAAATCCACAAGGGACGCACTACCTTTAAAACAATGACCTTTGGCGCCTGGAGCGATAAGGCGGCATTACTCCGAATGACTTCCCTTTAGGCAGAACTTGATTCAGAGTCCTGGTGGCAAAATACTCATTGACCGGGGGGCAAAGATATGTACGATTCAGTTCTCCTTAAAAAAAAGATTATGGGTCAGAGTCCATAAAGTCAAGACAACGCTTTTCTAGATCTTTGGGAGCATCAGACAATGCGGGTAGCCGAGCAGTACCCTCAACGAATCCCTTAACCACTTGGGATGTGGTCTATTTATTTTTGCATATCACATGCATGTCACGTGCATTCAGTCTTTTACACTTATAGATATGCACACACAGTTCTTGTACATTAATCCTTTGCATGTGTTTCTGTATATAGTTTTGTATGTACATTTCACACACATGATCCCATACACACACACAATCTATTGTATATGTTATTGTGTACATGATTCTGAGTGAAAGGTCCAAATAGACCTCATGAGCAAGGGTAGTCTAAAGGACGGATTAAGCCCAACATTATTTGCCATGAGATGTATGTTTGTACACATTACACAATAATCAAGATGAAGTCCTTACGAGAGAAGAATCTCATGGACCCGCTCCCAAGAGGGAAAAGAGCAGGCCTATTCATGCGCACCATGCCGGGAGCAAACAGGTAAGTTTCTCTGTCATAAGATGTACGCTCACACACCTCACACAATCCGGATTCAAATGTATTCATACGTTTCACACACGTAATCCCCCCCACACACACAATATTTTGTATATATTGTCATGTACGTGACTCAGTGGAAAGGTCCGAATAGACCTGTAACAACCCAAATAGGGCCTAGTTGGAATCTGTGCGGTAAGTCGGTAAAGTGAGGGTATTTTCGTAATTTGGGTAAGAAGAATTTTGGTCATTTAAGAATTTTGTGTTAAAGGAACTAAATAATTAAGTGGTAAATGAAGTGAAGGGAATATTAGTGTGTGCTTGTAGTGTATGGGTGTAGGGTGTTAATGGACTTAAGGTTTTTATTGTGTGGTTTGTGGTGCATGGTGCCTTGGAGGTAAGTGGATTTATTGGAAATTATAAGGTGTGGGTTGTGTTTGGTATATTAGAAGATATTTGTGTAAGAAGAGCTTGTGTGTGGTTAGTGTATGGTGCCATAAGTGGATGAGTTAAGATGGATTGGCTTGATTCTCTAAGATTGTGACATGTGGCAAGAGGTTGGTGAGTAATTAATGTAAAGTAGGAGAGAGAAAGGGAGGGGCAGCTTTTGGGTGAGGCTTCCCGTGGAAGCTATCTCATTTTCCCTCATTTCTTCTTCATTTCCCGTCCTCCCCTCTCTCTTGCTTTCATTCTTCTACTCTCATCTCTCTTCTCTTGTGATTTCTTGAGTTTTGAGTGGGATCTTGGAAGGTTTGAGCTGGGTTTGTGGAAGGTAAGTGGCTGAGTTCGGTTAGAGGTTTCTTGCTCTTTGATTTTTAGTTTTGATTGTGTTTGGGTCTGATTTGAGTGTTTGTGGCTGGGTTTTTGTGCAAGAATCGGAAGAGAGAAGGAAGAGCAAGGGCAAGGATAAAGTGGATTCGTGAGGAGTTCGGTTTGAAGCTGCGATTTCCAGGTTTGGGAGTTTATTTGATGATGTATGGGAGTCTGATTTGTAGTGCTTGAGCTGGGTTTAAGTGCATGTAAGTGTTGTGAGCTGTGATGTGGATTGTGGTTTTTCCCTAATTTACTCCTTGGATCAACTCTAAGTGGTGATTGCATGTCATTGGAAATCTTGGGTATTTTATGAATGCATGTTTAAATTGTGTAGTGACTTATAGTGAAGTGCAAGTGATATAGTGACGATGTTATGCTTTTTCAGAATTGAGCATGCCCTGTTAGTGTATTTGAGTTTGATTGTGAGTGATTTCTTGTGGAAATTATAATTGATTATAGTGTAAATGTGTTTATTTGGCTTGTGAATGATGCGGTGATGTGCTGGAGGCGAGAGGTAAGTGTTTTGAATGTGTTGTATGCATGTATGATGAGTTGTGTGTGAAAAGAGTAGGAAAAAGTGCAGAATTGGGCAAATCTGGGTTCTGTCGCGATCGCGACAAGTGCCGCGATCGCGACAGAAGGCGGACTTGGCCCCTTGTTCTTGAAGAGCCCTCTGTCGCGATCGCGGCATTGCCACGAGCGCGACAGAGAACTCGGTCGCGGAAACCTCCGCGCGGGCGTGCGCGCGAGGAGGGAGGAATTGGTCTCTGTCGCGATCGCGACTATTGTCGCGAGCGCGACAGAGCTCAGCTCCATGATTTCTGCCGCGAGTGCTCCGTCGCGACCAGGCCTCTAGGCGCGAGGACGCGACGAAGTATCCCGTGCACTGTCGCGATCGCGACACTAGTCGCGAGCGCGACAGAGCTCGGCTCCGTGAGTTCTGCCGCGAGTGCTTCGTCGCGAGGAGGTCCTTTGGCGCGACCTCGCGAGGAAGTACCCCGTGCTCTGTCGCGAGCGCGACACTTGTCGCGATCGCGACAGAGGCCCTTCCTGCTTGCCTTGTTTTCTGAATGTGTTTCGTTTGTCCCACTTTGCACGGTTTCTCACTATTGCATGGTATATGTGTGTGCCTTTGACTCGTGATATTATTGTACTAGTATCCTTGATATGGATTTATATTATATAAGAGTCTTAATTTGAATATTGTTTTTGTTATGTATTGTCTGGTGAGTTATTGTGTTGTCGAGCCTGAAGTGTCAAGGTATAGGATAATTAAGCATGCTTAAGAAGGGTTAGTGTTCAGCTGTTCTGTCCGCCCCGTTTGGGCGAAGCGGTCGACCTCCGAGATGGTCATCAATCGTGTAGTGATAAAATGTTTTGAGACTCCGGTCTCTCGCGCTACCTTCGGGTATTAAAGTGTTTTTGAGGCTTCGGTCTCCCGTGCCGTGTTCCCGTATCCTCAACCATTGATTTCAGGCTATTGTGTGAATTGTCTGGTTTGATACAGTGAAGTGTTCTGATTATTGTGTGACTCTGAATAGTGTAATGGTTTAGTGCATTGCGTTATGTTATCCTGATTATATAGTTATATATCTGTACTCTGATGCATAATGAATTATGTATGTTAGTGCATGATTATTATTATAGTGTTATATTGTGCTTGTTTCTCCCCACTAAGCGTTATCGCTTAGCACGGGCTTTTATCCCGTGCAGGTAGTGTGAAGGATTTTTGGGAATGCTCGAGTCGTGCATCTGCAGGCAGGCCACATAGGAGTCGAGTTGTTATTTCTTTTGTTTCCTCATGTAATTCTTTTTGTATATGTATTTCTTTATTTTTGTAAAGGTTTTTTTTAAAATGTAATCTTTTGGGCCATTGTAAATAACTCGTATTTTGATTATTTATGTATTGAAGTATATTTCCTATTATTCTTTCTAAGATTTTTTTTATTATTGGTTTTTGAATGCTTCCGCTTAGCGCATGTATGCTTCCGCTGTATGCTTTGTCGCGTCGTGAGTGAGCGTCGCGTAGCGCGCTCGCCGGCGCCCTTCCAACGGGGGCGGCGGCGGGGGTGTTACAAGACCCCATGCTTAAAGGTGATCCAGATGACGGGTTCAGCTCAACGTTGTCAGACACTATCCAGAAAAGCAAGCCTGTCCACGCTGTGCCAGGGGGCAATTAGGTGAGTTTCTCTATCATAAGAGGCATGCTCACACACATCACACAAGGTGTACAAAAGCCAAATTCAAATGTACAAATTCTAAAAAAAAATGCAAATATATGAAGAATACAAATTCTCAAACAAAAACAACATAAACAAAACAACAAAACACAAAGAAAAGACATTTTCAAGGCCTTGAAAATCCAATATACTCTAAATACATCCAAAAATGTAAAGATCAAAAACAAAACAAGGAAAAACAAAAACAAAAATGAAAACGAAATAGAAAGATCACTCGCCTGCAGGCAAACAACAAAATTTCCAATCTAATTTTTTCCTTTGAGAAAGCTCAAATCTTTTTTCCGCCCCGGAAGCTCAACATCAAGTTCTCTCACCCTCTTGAGAAGTATGCAGGTCTTTTTAACAAGGAGGTTGCATTGGAGATGATAGAGGAATTGATATCTGGCATGTCACAGTCAGTGCAATCAAAAAATGGGGAGCGACCAATTGTCCTTCAAGGGGGCACCCGTCTGACACCGGCCCCAACAGGTATATACCGCCACAAGTATGCATCTTTTATATGCCCTGTACATTTGCTTTTCCCTTGTTGTAGTAAAAAAGAAGAGGTCCAGGATAAGCGCCAGCAAAGAAAGCGACGAATAGTTCACCATACCGACCTAAGAATGGTCGACAGATCAGACATTATACTAGTCGGATGGGGGCTAGCAGATCAGATAATGCATTAGCCAGATGAGGGTTAGTAGATCAGGATATTGTATTAACCAGATGGTGGTTAGCAGATATTACATTGGCCGAATAATGGTTAACAGATAGGATGTACAAGCCCAGAAGCGGCTACCAAGACAGAATGTTCAATCACATGCGATAGAACAGATCGCAACAGAGGATGGAGTTAGAGACACTTCACCTCACACCGCATATACCGAGATGAGGCTAGCGGTATAGACCAGCCACCGTGCAGACCGAGATGAGGTTAGCGGGGCGCCAGTGATAGAACAGATCGCAATAGAGGATGGAGTTAGAGACATTTCACCTCACACCGCGCAGGCCGAGATGAGGCTAGCGGTACAGACCAGCCACTGTGCTGACCGAGACGAGGTTAGCAGGGCGCCAGCGATAGAATAGATCGCAAATAGAGGTTGGAGTTAGAGAAACTACACCTCACACCGTGCAGGCCGAGATGAGGCTAGCGATACAGACCAGCCACCGTGCAGACCGAGATGAGGTTAGCAGGGCGCCAGCGATAGAATAGATCGCCAACCGAGGTTGTAGTCAGAGAGCACTACACCTCACACCGTGCAGGCCAAAACGAGGCTAGCGGTATAGATCAGCCACCGTACAGACCGAGATGAGGTTAGCGGGGCAGACCACAAATTGAGTTTGTAGTGAGAGAGTACTACATCTCCTCAAAACTGCGAAGGCCGAGATGAGGCCAGCAGAAACAAATGAAGTTGCAGTTAGAGAACACTGCTCTTCACAGTGAGGTTGTAGTTAGAGAACGCTACATCTCACCAAAACCTTACAAGTCGAGACGAGACCGGTAGGGGTATCCATCACTCTCCGCTGAGTAGACTGAGACAAGGTCTACCCAGCAAAGAATGCAGAAGGTAAGGATTTCTTCAGGTACGCTATTCTTCCTTTTGTTTTCATTTTTTCTCTAAATTTTGGCTCATCTAGGCACCTGTGCACTAGTCTCCCCAAAATTTGGGGCAACTGTAAGCACCGTGTCCCGAGGCGGTCCAGATCAGAGATTACCCGATGAATAAATCGATGCCCGAGTCCGAATGAATGGTTGAGATTCGGAGATTTTGGCCCTCCAGATTCACGAGAAATGTGGTTTTTTTATTCATGGAAATGAGAAAAAGAAAATTAGGAGCTTTGGGGTAAAAAAGGGAATTTTCCTCCACCGGCGGCCAGCCCGTCGCTCCCTGGGGAGCCTGTCCCTCGTTATGAGGAATAGCCCGTCAGTGAGATGAGGGACGGACATGTGCCCTTGCACAGACGCCCGTCTGTGAGCCTCTTACGCCAGTCGGTGGAATCCTGTTTCCTATTGGAAAAGGGATTTAACCGACGACCGTCTGTTGCTTAGACGCCCGTCGGTTGAACCCTGTTTCCAACTGGAAACAGGATTTAACCGACGCCCGTCAGTGGGTTTTCGACGGCCGTCGGTCATTCAAAAACTATAAAAAGCTTTTCTTCACCTGTTTTTGGGGTTAGACGAATTTGGCTATTTTCCTACGTAAAAAACCCATTTTCTAGCGCTCTTCTCATCTCTCAAAATTTCTCTTTTCACTTTATTTGATTTGGTGAATCAAATTAATTCAAGGAAGCTAAAATCGATTAGTTTCCACTAAATTTGATTCCAATAGTTGACCATTTTTGTGAAAATCAAGAAGAAAAAAAAATCTAAACTTTATTTTCTTGGTTTTCACCCATTTCTCACGAAACGTAAGGGGTTCAAATCTTCAGAAAATCCATCCTAAAAGGTAAATCCGAGGGTAATTATTATGGGCATATATTTCATTTAGCTTATTTTTTATTATTTGCATTTATTTTTGAATTTTGAGGTGGAAAAATTACTTTGTTTTAGAAAAAGTTGGTTTTTGCTGTCCTTTTGAGGAACAGTAGCGACCGACGGGCGATAAGGCCACCGACGCCCGTCTCTCGGTTGAGCGACGACACGTAAATGATGCCGTTATTGTCCGCCGATCACTATTGCTGAGCCCGTCTCTCAGTTGGGCAACGGCATGTAGCCCGTCGGTCGCCCCTAGAGACGCCCGTCGGTCGCCCCTAGAGACACCCGTCGGTCAGTCAAGTAAGGCCGTCCCTGGTTCTGTCTACAGTTTTCCAAATTCTCTTATTTCTTTTATTATTTATTCTTCTTTATTATTTATTTCTCTTATTTTTCAAATATTTTCTCTTCTTTTTTGTCGATAGTTTTTTATTATCTCAGCTTTGAGTTTTAATTTATATTATATTTATCTATGCTTTGATTTTATTAATATGAATATTTATTGATTTATCTTGTGAGATTTTGTTTATTCCTTGAATGCTTTGAGCTTGAGGGGAGATTTGCCATGCTGGGAGGACTTCGTTTGGTTTAATCCCTCATCCCTTATTTATTCGTTCATTCATTTATCCATTCATTTATTTATTTATTTGATTATTTAATATTTATTTATTTATTCATTATTCTATGCACGTGCTAAATTGTTTTATCCCGCGTTAAATAAAAATAGACTAACGTTTTATAGTAATTAATATTGAGTTTTTTTATAAATTCAAGGACCCAATGTCCTATTTTCCATCCAATGAAAACATCAAAATAAAGATCATTTTCATAATAAATGCATGCGGAACCAAAGTCCTCAAAGTAAATGAATTCCCCGATTTATATATGTATTGCATTTTTACAAATGGGAGTTGTATTCCGCTCCTAGTGTTATTGTACTTTATTTTTTATGTAGCCATTCTCGTTTTATTTTATTTATTTATTTATTTATTTATTAATGCTTTTAACATGAATACTTGCTTCTTTAATTGCATTGTGTGGAGAGAGAGCGAACTAATAAACTCAAAACTTAATCGTAAAATTAATCAAGGTAGAAATAAATAAGAAGTCCTGTACCCAACTCTGGTCTTTGGGCTCAACGAGGCGAGAGGTCTTTCCGATCACTCATTGGAACCTCCAAGACACCTCTTGTGTCCCATTTAAAGACTTAAATAATAATCCTAGGCTCTTTAGGGTTAGAGGGTCATTCTCAATGTTCTATTGGGATGATTGCCTCCAAGACCCCTTTGGCTTGCCCAAAGTGGATATATGCGCTGTCTTAGGCTCTCTGAGACGAGAGGAACTTTCCCAATGTTTTATTGGGTGGCGACTCCATGAAACCTCCTTGTTGCCCAAAATAGATGCACTTACAATTCGTTGCAAGATGTCAACGGACCCCCAATTTGCCCGATCGCCCTAAAGCGGGCGGTCAAAAGGGTGCTCCGCATGGTCCGGCGTGCATCACAATTAATCAAGGTATAAATAAATGAGAAGTCCTAAACCCACTCTGGTCTTAGGCTCAACGAGGTTAGAGGACCATTTCAATGTTTCATTGGGATGGGGCCTCCAAAATATCTCTTGTTGCCCACAAAAAAGGCCCAACTTGCATAATCCTAGGCTCCACGAGGTTAGAGGATCATTCTAATGTTCTATTGGGGTGAGGCCTCCAAGATATCTCTGGCTTGCCCAAAATGGATGCACAGGCACTATCTTAGGCTCATTAAGGCTAGACAACCTTTCCTAATATGCTATTGGATGGCGACTCCAAGAAACCTCCTTGTTGCCCAAAATGGACGCACTTGTAATTTCTTATAAGTTTTCATGAATCTCTCTCGAATGCCTTAAAATGGGCAGTTCGGGGCACCCCGGGGTTCGGCACGCATCACAGTGGCAACTCCGCTGGGGACTTATATTCGTAATTTTGATTCGAAAGTACCTTGGTTAAAATTTACAATTAAGTTTTAATTTAAAAATTTCATCCTTTTTCAGAAACTGCATTGCATCTCATTAGAGCCTTAAATCTATACTAGTTTGGTCCCTTTTTAACCTCGGTGCATTCCCGAAACATGACCATACGTTCACTCAATGTAGGGAAGTGTTAAGGATAATCACCAGCCCAAGCCTCATACCATCGTGATGAGCTAGACCCGTTGGCAGGGACCATGCTGGGGTAGACCTAAAGTATCATTACCTTGGCCAAAACTCATGTAATGGAAATGGTTACTTCCCCTAAGTGGTATGAACCTTAATACTGTGCTTGCTCTATGGATTATTTTATATTAGACAAACCCAGATAATTTGATTGGTCACCTAATCAAAGGCTTTCATGCCCCGATACGCCCATGTCAACTTATTCGAACTGCCTAAATACACAATGATCATAACTCATACGTCTGTGCATTAGTTAGGAGAGGTTATGTTGCTAATTTTCCACCGTGCACCATACGGATCCATCGGGTTCCCTGTTAACCCATGGGCCAATCCCACCTAGGAAAGAGACTATGACCTCGTGTATGGGAGTAATAAGGTTGAAAGGACCTATGTGCTTGCATGTGATTTGTGGATGTTGCATAAGCACGATCATGCATTATATGGCATTCACGCATCATCCTAACGAGTATGTTTTGCAGCCATCATAGATCTACCTAAGTGGTCAAGAGGTTCTCAAGGGAAACTACGCAGAAATTCGTTCTTTGAGCTACCAGAAAGGGGAGTATCTGGACACTCCTTCAGTAACCAACTACGCTACCTCATCTCAGTTCTCTCTGCACGAAGAAATGGCAAACTCACCAAGGGGGACAGATGTCACCAGGGCCTTGATAGCTGATGAAGTAGGCAGAAGGCTCGAAGAGTTTGAGAATAGGATGATGGCTATGATGGCCAACATGGTTCAGCCACCTGCGCTACAGAACTCACCACCTCCTTTTATGAGAAATAATGAACGGGAGGAGGTTAGAGAGGATCCGCCGGAGCAAATACGTCCACCACCCATGGACTTAAGGGCTACCACCTCGGGGGCCCAGAGGAGAAGGCTAGCCCAGAGGTTGGAAGATGATCTAGAAGAGGATGAATACGAAGAAATAGTGTCAGAAAGAGGGAAGGCACCTCAAAATGAAGAAGCCATCTGGAAGAAGATGGAAGAGAAATTTGAAGTGATGGCAAGGATGTTGACGAGGGGTCGAGGGATGAACCCCGAAGATAAGGAATTAGAAGGGGAAGATCTGGTCCCGATGAACTGTAAGATGCCCGACGTCCCCAAGTTTGATGGCACTTTTGATCCCACCGCGCATATAAAGCAGTACTCGTTGGTAATGAAGGGTACTTCTCTAACCAAAAGGTAGAAGATTGAGTACTTTTGCCTAAGCTTAACTGGCCCAGTGGTGGATTGGTATCACGGGCTTGATCGCAGAACAAAGGAGGACTGGGATTTGCTTACAGAAGAATTTCTCAGGCAATACAATTGTAGTACGAGAATGGAGGTGACTTTAAAGGATTTGGAATTGTTGCAGCAGAAGGTGAGCGAGTCTTTCCATGAGTATCTGACCTAATGGAGGAATCGGGTAATGGAGATGAAAAAAAAAACCAGATACTCAGGATCAGATATGGTTGTTCATTAAAAATGCGAGCCCGTATCTGAGAGATGGACTTAAGATGAAGGGACTTAGAGACTGGGAGTCTCTTAAAGACATTGCCATTGAGGCCGAGGGAGAGTACCTTTGGAGAAGGGTGAATAATGAGAGTTTTGCCATGAAAGGGAGTAGCAATCAAGGGGTAAGTAGGCCAGCAGGCTCCAGTAGTAGCATAAGGAAGACAGCTAAAGTTTCAGCTGCCAAGAGACCAGTCACGAGTCGTGATTGCCAGTCACGACTTGTGACCGGCCAACCTTGTGCGATTGGTCACCTCTGTTCGGCCTATTTTCTAAATTTGCACAGTTTTAACTAAAAATGAATTTCTTATCTCTTCTGAATGGACTTATACTACTGTATGATACATGTCATGCTTTTATATGAGTGATACCATGATTCTTCAGATGAATTGTATGCTGTACTTTGAAATATGATTTGTATTATACATGACCTGCGAGAGTCAATCTAGTGGATAGTTAGGCATGCCTAATACAGTCTTTAGCTGCAGCCTCAGTTCCGTTTGGACCCCGATTAGGTCCCCATTTGGTTCCTCACGAACCCCTCAGTATTTGGATCTTGTTTAAGGTCCACTCAGTAAAATGTTTTGTAATTGATATAATGAAATGGTTTTCAATTCGTACCCCTAAGGTACTGTCAGTACTCAATTCATACCCGTAAGGTACTGTCCGTATACTCGTTATCCACTATTGTAAGTCAGCAGGTGCTCTTTTTGTTTTGTTTCGCTTCGATATGATTATAGGAATACGGTATTAGGATGAGTATAATGATGAGTATGAGAAATTAATTAAAGTGTAAATGAATGTGGATGTGAACTTCTGAATGCATGTCTTTATTATGCAGGTATGATTATATAGCTGATATCATTATCTGCATTTGTCATATTGTATGTGTATGGCATTGATGACCATTGTAAATGGCCGTCCACTCTTTTGTTGTGTGTTCCCCACTAAGTGTTTATCACTTAGCACGGTGTTTCATCCGTTCAGGTGCGGAGGATGGTGTTCCTTTGGGAGAGTCGTCGCCAGTCAAGCCAACACAGAGGGATTAGTGTTAGGGCTTTATTTTTGATAGCATGTTGATTCTTTTGTATCGAAACTCTCTTTACACGCATTTACATACTTTGAGATATGTAATTATTTTATTTTGGCTTTTGATCAGAACATTTTTGTAACAAATTTTGCTATTGTAATGATGGATCATTCTGATGGTTATGAAGGTTTTTAATTTCCCCATAATGATGTATGGTTATTATGTATGAATGTATGCTTTGTATCTTTATCTGTTTGGTGACGCATACGGCTTCTCACTCCTTGCGGATGGGTACGCCTACATATGGGTAGGGGGTGTTATAGTTTTTGGTATCAGAGCCAGGTTTAGGTGTTTCTGGGTGTTGTTGTTGTGTTGAGGTGCATAGATGTGTATATGTCTAGATCTGTGTTGGCTGACGCGATTGTCTTCTCGTTGTTTTAGATGGCTTCTAACTCTGTGCGTGGATCACTTGAGGAGTCTGCCGAGAGTGTGAACCCTCAAGCCGTAGATCCTTCGATTTCTGGGTCGGCTCAACATGCTAGGGTCCAGCCTGAGGCTGCTGCCATGCCTTTTGAGGCTATGTTCAAGCTGTCACAGGACATGGCTAGGGTCTTAGAGAGAGTGACTGCTCCTAGAGCCCCTATAGAGAGCTTGAGAAGGGCTGGTGCTGAAGACTTCTATGGCACGGGTTTAGATGAGTCAGAGATGGCTGAGAAATGGTTAGATAAGGTGAAGCGTGCATTGAGAGAGATTTGGTGTCCTCCTGACCAGCAGGCAGAGTGTGCAGTGGCTTTGCTACAAGGGTCTGCTTATGAATGGTGGGTATTAGTTTGTAAACATCCTCAGCTACCTGATCCGATGACTTGGGATTTCCTGGAGAGAGAGTTCACGAAGAAGTACTTAACTCAGACTTATAAGGATGCTAGATGGGCACAATTTCTGAGCTTGAAACAGAGAGCTATGTCGGTCTCAGAGTTTGAGAAGGAGTTTAACCGGTTGTCTAGGTATGCTCCAGAGGGGATTATGACTGATGAGTTCAGATGCCGCCATTTTGAGGCAGAATTGAATGAGTCCTTGAGGGCTATGTTAATTTCTTTGATGAGCACTCCAGGGATGAATTATTATCAGATTGTGGAAGCTACTGTTAGAGCCGAGAGATCGGAGTCTGTGTTGAGAGAGAGGGCTCAGAGGAGGAATCCTTCTCATTGTGGTTCATCTTCATCATCTTCGGGTAAGAGATCTAGGAACCCGCAGGATGAGTCATTATCTGGTCCAGCCACTAGCGGTAAAAGACAGGGTTCTGCAGTGGTATCTGGTTCTGGTAGAGGTGGTAGATCAGAGCCTATTCCCATATGTTCGCATTGCAGTAAGGCTCATAGGGGTGAGTGTAGGTGGCTCACTGGTGGGTGCTTTAGGTGTGGGAGCACTGATCATCTTCTGGCTAGTTATCCGAGGTCGAATGAGGATTTGGGTGTCCAGAGAGAGGTCAGCAGGGTTGGTTCTAATGCCACATAGGCTACTCGCGGTAGAGGCCGGGGTAGAGGTCGGGCGGTCGGCCTAGAGAGGGAGCTGCATCAGAGTCTGTTGAGCGTCAGTTGCCAGTCGCAGCTAGAGCCTATGCTGTGAGGGCCAGAGAGGAGCAGGATGCGCCCGATGTTATTGCTGGTAAGTTCCTACTCCATGACACTGAATTGTATGCTCTAATTGATCCTGGTTCCACATACTCATACTTGTGCACGGATAAGATTGTTGATAAGTTGCATGTAGTAGATCAGTTAGATTATGAGATATGTGTGACCAGTCCATTAGGTTATAGTGTCAGTGTGAGTAGAGTCTATAGGAATTATCCCCTATTGGTTGAGGGAGTTGTGTTTCCAGCGGATTTGATTGAGTTGCCTTTCAGAGAGTTTGATCTGATTCTGGGTATGGACTGGTTAGGTAAGCACCGGGCTATAGTTGATTGCCATTGGAAGACGGTGGTGCTTTGGGATAGAGATCGGTCTTTTGTGATTGTGAAAGGTTTGGGTGCTAGTTCTTTGAACAATGTAATTTTAGCTATGCAAGCTAAGAGGTTCATTAGGAAGGGTTGTGAGGCTTTTCTAGCAGTTGTGTTGGATTCCAAGAGGGATCAAGTTCAGATTGAGGACATCCCAGTTGTGCGAGAGTTTAGTGATGTGTTTCCGAGTGAATTGCTGGGTTTGCCTCCTGAGAGAGAAGTTGAGTTGTCCATAGAGATTATGCCGGGTACCACTCCCATATCGAAAGCACCTTATCGGATGGCTCCTGTAGAGTTGAGAGAAGTCAAAACTCAACTACAAGAGCTATTAGATAAGGGGTTCATTCGACCCAGCACATCTCCATGGGGAGCTCCGATTTTGTTAGTTAAGAAGAAGGATGGTTCTCTGAGGATATGTATCGACTATAGGCAGTTCAATAAGGTCACAGTGAAGAACAAGTATCCTTTGCCTAGGATTGAGGATTTTGATATGAGCTTAAATAGCTCATAATTAAACTATATTTTGTGTTTATAAGTTATGTTTTGAGTGTTTTTATTTGTAGGAATTAGGTATGTTTTATGTGTTTTGTTAAGTTTTGTATGTAGGAGACAAATGGAGAAAAAATGGAGTCAATGGAGAAAATATGGAGCAAATTGAGAGAAGAAGAAGAAATGAGCCAAGGCAGAAAAGCTTATGTCGCGATCGCGATGGATGGCGCGAGCGCGACAGAGCGCGCTAAGGAAAGAAGAGGAAAGAGAAGAAAAGAGAAGCTGTCGCGACCAAGGGAAGGCGTCGCGAGGTCGCGACAAGGCGCGGAGAAGGCACACGTGGAGAAAGGCGAGCGCAAGAGGAGGCATGCTCTGTCGCGACAACGCGACATCGTCGCGATCGCGACAGAGGGATCCGTTAGACACTAAAGTTCAAATTTGAACTTTAAGAGTTGCATCTTTCCACCAACTATTACATCCTTTGTAGAAGGGCATCTGAAGGGGCATGAGCTGACATTATAAATTCTGTTTTTAACTGTAATTTAGATATGATGAAAAATTAGAATTGAACATTTGAATATTTTTCTGTAATTAAAAATAGTTTTCTTTAGTTTTTCTTAAGTAGAGTTTATGTGTTGAAAAGAAGATATTATACAAGGAAGAGGACTACGATTGATGATTTGAAAAGGGTTGAGAAATCTCCTTCTTCAATTCTTATCCTTTAATTCTTCTTTGTAATTTTTATGATGTGAATTCTGAACTTAAATGTTTAATATTAAATTATTTGATTGTTCATATTTATTCAAGTGTTCTTAATTGTAGAATTTCTCATTAGTACATTATTTATTGTCATTATAAGTATGAGTTTGATTGAGAAATAAATTCATCCTTACATCTAATTGGAAATTCATCATCGAAATATTGCTTGAGAAATCATAATATTAAAATGGTTATTATAGGTTGAGTTTTATTCTTAAGATTTGCATGTATAATAATCTAGTTCTTAAATGAAAATTTGGAATTAGACTTATATGTGTATGTTTTAGGCAATCCTATTTATATTGAGAAAGTAAGTAGGAAGTTTATTCAACTTGACTTACAAGACAAGAATGCTAAAATTATTAAGAACAATTAATTTAAGTTCCATCTTTATATCTAGCATCATTAATCTTTTCTATCTTCTTGAAGGCCCATAAACTTGACTTAGTGAATTTACATATTAGATTGAATTAGAATCACTTCTCAATCATTTTATCATTGTAAACAAGATTAAAATCAATTAGTAATAGTGTGTAAACACGTTCCCTGTGGGATCGATATCTAAAGTACTATTGCGGTACACCGTATACTTGCGGTATGTTGCATCATTAGAAAATGCACAACAAGTTTTTGGCGCCGTTGCCGGGGAACGGTTGTTTTGCCATTATAAAAATTGATTTATGATTTTGGATTACAATATTTTCTTTTGTTTTAATTTGTTTATTTGTTTAAATTAATTTTGTGTTTTGTTTTTACAGGATTTTAGAAGTTCATGCCTAGTACAAGGAGTTCTTTAGAAGAGCTTGAGCCTTTAAATCCTGAAATTGAGAGGTTTTTATTGAGTAACCAGAAATCCAATAAAAAGAAGAACAAAAATAGGAGATCAATTGTCATGGCTGAAGAAAATCCACCAAGATTGATGGACTTTGCCACACCTGCATTGAGTGGTGCTCAACAAGGAGTGGTAAGACCAACGGTAAATGCAAATCAATTTGAGATTAAGCCTTCATTGTTGCAAATGATTCAAAATAGTATTCAATTTTATGGTTTGGCAAATGAGGATCCAAATGCTCATTTGGAAAATTTTCTTGAGATTTGTGATACCTTTAAGATTAATGGGGTTTCGGCTGATGCAATAAAGCTTAGGCTTTTTCCATTCACTTTGAAGGATAAAGCAAAAGCTTGGTTGAATTCTTTGACAAGAGGATCTATAACTACTTGGGACCAATTGGCCCAAGCATTTTTATCAAAATATTTTCCATTGGCCAAAACTGCAAAAATCATAAAGGATATCACTACATTTGTTCAAAATGAAAATGAATCATTATATGAGGCTTGGGAAAGATTCAAGGAATTGCAAAGAATGTGTCCACACCATAACTTGCCAAGAGAATTGTTGATGCAAACATTCTATAATGGAGTAAATCCTACCACAAGAGGAACTATTGATGCTGCTGCGGGAGGATCTTTGATGAGAAAAACTACTGAAGCGGCGTTTAAATTGTTGGAGGAGATGTCCATGAACAACTGCATGTGGCCTACCGAAAGAAGTAGAGATTTAAATTCTACTAATGTGAGAGGAGTTCATGCACTTGATTCAGTGGTTGCATTGCAAGCTCAAGTGGAAGCATTGACTCACAAACTCAATAATATGGGTATGGGAGGCAATCAACAAAGTAGATGCAATATTTGTGGACAACAAGGACATCCAAGTGAGGTATGTAATTTAGGCATAAATAGTACGGAGGAGCAAGTTAGTTTTATTCAAGGGCAAGGAAGAGGTAACCCATTTTCCAATACATATAACCCTGGATGGAGGAACCATCCAAATTTTTCATGGGGGAATAGTAGTAATCAAAATAAAGGAGTAAGTTTTCAACCACCTCAAGATAGGTTTGGGGCCTTGGAGATTAAAATGGATAGGTTCTTAGAGGGGATTAATATTAAATTTAATTCACAAGAGGAGAACCAAAAGAGGTTAGAAAATAAGTTTGATCAAATCACAAAGAATCAAGCCTCATCCATTCATAACTTAGAAGTGCAAATTGGGCAATTAGCAAAGGCTTTACCTTCAAGATTACAAGGTACTTTACCAAGTAATACAGAGGAGAACCCAAGAGAACATCTTAAAGCCATAAATTTGAGGTCAGGTAAATCTTACACCAATGAATTTGTTATTACTAACGAGAATGGAGAATTTCAGGAAAATAAAAAGAAGAATGATTCTTCTGTCGCGAGCGCGACGCCTATCGCGATCGTGACAGAAGAGAAGCAAACCAAAGTTCCAGGCGCGACACTAGGCGCGATACCAGACGTGAACGCGACAGCAGGAGGAGAGTCCTCTGTCGCGATCGCGACACCTATCGCGGTCGCGACAGAGAGGGCATCTAATGCAAAGTCTTCTAAAATTTTTCAACCTTGCCCACCGTTTCCGCAACGCCTAAAGAGACAAAACCAAGATGAGCAATTTAAATCTTTTGTTGATAAATTAAAGCATTTGCACATTAATTTGAATTTTATTGAGGCCATATCACAAATTCCTAACTATGCAAAATTTCTTAAAGAATTAATTTCTAAGAAAAGAAGTTGGGAGGATATATCCACTATTGCATTGACTGAAGCATGTAGTTCTATAATTACAAATAATTTGCCTACCAAACTTAAAGATAATGGTAGTTTCACAATTCCATGTACCTTAGGGGATAAAGAATTTCCTAAGTGTTTATGTGATTTGGGGGCAAGTATTAATCTCATGCCTTATTCTATCTTTAAAAAGTTGGGTTTAGATTATGTTAAACCTACTTCCATGGTTTTGCAATTAGCTGATCAATCTATTAAGAAACCATATGGAATAGTTGAAGATGTGCTTGTAAAAGTGGATAAATTTATTTTGCCAGCTGATTTTGTCATTTTAGATTTTGCATATGATGAGAAATGTCCCTTAATATTGGGTAGACCTTTCATGAGGACTGGTCGAGCTTTAGTTGATGTCTATGAGGGCACATTAGTCTTAAGAGTAGGGGATGATAGTGTTGAATATCACATGGATAAGGCACTAAAATACCCAATGGATGAAAATGTGTGCATGAAAATAGATGTCATTGATGCGTGTGTTGTGGAAGTCTTAGAAAATGCAGATGAAGAGGAAGTCCAAATTGAAGAGGAAGTTCATAAAGAGGTAGAGCAAGAAAGTTTTAGAAGTGAACCTCTTATTCGTAATGAAGCACCTTTACCACCTTCCATTGAAAGTCCACCAAATGTTGATCTAAAGGAATTACCTAGTCATTTGAGGTACGCCTTTCTTGGATTAAATCATACTTTGCCTATTATTATTTCTAATAAACTAAATAAAGAACAAGAGCATGCATTATTAGAAGTTGTTAGAAAAAGGATAAAAAGTATTGGATGGCAAATATCTGATTTGAAGGGTATTAGTCCTAATGTAGTCATGCATAGGATAAATATGGAAGATGACTATAAACCAAAAGCTGATAGACAAAGGAGGCTTAACCCTCATATGAAAGAGGTAGTTAAAAAGGAAGTTATTAAATTGCTTGATGCTGGAATCATTTATCCCATTTCGGATAGTGATTGGGTGAGTCCAATACATTGTGTTCCAAAGAAGGGAGGTATGACAGTAGTAAGGAATGAGAATGGAGATTTAATTCCAACTAGAACCACCACAGGTTGGAGGGTATGTATAGATTATAGGAAGCTTAATTTGGCCACTAGAAAGGATCATTTTCCTTTACCATTCATTGACCAAATGCTAGAAAGAATTGCAGGCCATTCTCATTACTGTTTTCTTGATGGCTATTCAGGGTATTTCCAAGTTTTTATCTACCCTAGTGACCAAGAGAAAACCACATTTACATGTCCATATGGAACTTTTGCTTATAGGCGAATGACTTTTGGGCTTTGTAATGCCCCAGCCACATTTCAAAGATGTATGACTTCAATTTTTGGAGACATGATAGAGGATATAATGGAGGTCTTCATGGATGATTTTTCTGTATATGGGGATTCATTTGAGCTTTGTTTACAAAATTTAGACAAAGTTTTGGCTAGGTGTGAAGAAACTAACTTGGTTCTTAATTGGGAGAAATGCCATTTCATGGTAGATTAAGGGATAGTCTTAGGGCACAAAATTTCAAGTAGGGGTATTGAGGTTGATAGAGCAAAAACTGAA
Source organism: Excoecaria cochinchinensis (assembly GCA_947683425.1). Taxonomy (NCBI): domain Eukaryota; kingdom Viridiplantae; phylum Streptophyta; class Magnoliopsida; order Malpighiales; family Euphorbiaceae; genus Excoecaria; species Excoecaria cochinchinensis. The sequence continues at coordinate 629,954 of CANTUQ010000220.1, forward strand.
TTAATTGAGAAGTTACCTCCACCCATTACACTTAAGGGGGTGAGATCTTTTCTTGGACATGCTGGATTTTATAGAAGATTCATAAAGGATTTTTCTTTAATTGCTAAACCTTTAACTAATTTGCTAGTTAAGGATGTTTCTTTTGAATTTTCTAAAGAATGTATGCATGCTTTTGAAACTTTAAAGAAGGCCCTTATAAGTGCTCCTATTATTGCTGCTCCTAATTGGGATTTGCCATTTGAGATTATGTGTGATGCAAGTGATTTTGCTGTGGGTTGTGTATTAGGCCAAAGACATGGTAAGAATTTGCATGTGATATATTATGCTAGTCATACCTTGTCACCTCCTCAAGTTAATTAGACAACAACTGAAAAGGAAATGTTAGCTGTGGTTTATGCATGTGACAAATTTAGATCTTACTTGTTGGGATCTAAAGTCATAATCTATACGGATCATGCTGCATTGAGGTATTTATTTGCAAAGAAAGATGCTAAACCTAGGTTGATTCGTTGGGTATTGTTATTACAAGAGTTTGACCTTGTAATTAAAGATAAAAAGGGAAGTGAAAATCTTGTTGCTGACCATTTATCTAGGTTAGAAAACAATGAACAAACTTTAGGTGATGGTATTGAAATTAATGAAACATTTCCGGATGAAGCCTTGATGTCAATTTTGAATATGCATGTACCTTGGTATGCTGATTTTGCTAACTATCTTGCTGCTGGAATTGTACTTGAAAATTTGACATGGCAACAAAAGAAGAAATTCTTTAGTGATGTTAAAAATTATCTTTGGGAAGAACCTTACTTGTTTAAGATAGGTGGGGATGGTATAATTCGTCGTTGTGTAAGTGAGGAGGATTATCAAAACATTTTGATGCATTGTCATGCTGCATTATATTCGGGTCATAATGGTGCTAATAAGACTGCATCTAGAGTGCTTGAATGTGGATTCTTTTGGCCAACTTTATTTCATGATGCAAAGATATATGTAGCTAAATGTGATAAATGTCAAAGGGCTGGTAATATTGGGAAAAGAGATGAAATGCCTTTGAATAATATATTGGAAGTTGAAGTGTTTGATGTATGGGGGATTGACTTCATGGGTCCCTTCCCCACTTCTTTTGGTCAAAACTATATTTTGGTTGGGGTTGATTATGTATCAAAATGGGTTGAAGCCAAAGCCACACCTACCAATGATTCAAAGGTGGTGATCAAATTTTTGAAAAAGCTTTTCTCACGATTTGGAGTGCCAAGAGCCATCATAAGTGATGGAGGTAAGCATTTCATAAATCGTTCTTTTGATTCATTATTACATAAATATGGTGTTCATCATAGGGTAGCTACACCATATCACCCACAAACAAGTGGTCAAGTGGAAGTGTCCAATAGAGAGTTACAGTGGATATTAGAAAAAACAGTCTCTACTTCTAGGAAGGATTGGTGGGCATATCGTACTGCATTCAAAGCTCCAATTGGAATGACACCATATAGGATGGTTTATGGAAAAGCGTGTCATTTACCTGTGGAGTTAGAGCACAAAGCATATTGGGCCATTAGAACTTTGAATTATGATCTTAAAGATGCAAGTGTCAAAAGATGTTTACAATTAAATGAGCTAGATGAATTGAGACTTCTTGCATTTGAGAATGCCAAGATTTATAAAGAAAGAACTAAAAAATGGCATGATGCACATATACGGATTAAAAATTTTAATATTGGGGACAAGGTCTTATTGTATAATTCTAGATTGAAACTCTTCCCGGGAAAATTAAGATCAAGATGGAGTGGACCTTTTGAAGTTACACAAGTTTTTGATCAAGGGTTTTTGGAACTTAAAAATAATAAAAATGAGTTATTTAAAGCCAATGGTCAAAGATGTAAAGTGTATTTGGAGGAAACATTTCATGGAAGGGAGGTTTCATTTCTTTCATTAAAAATGATTTGATGGTTACTTGGTTTAACTTTTTTTTTTAATTAATTGTTTTATTATATGAGTGATATTTATATATACTAATGTTGTTTTTTTTGTTCCACAGATGTTTTTTATATGTAAATTTATTTTATTTACCATTGTGTGTTGTTTTTGGAAGGAAAAGCAAATGTGATTTTAAAAATTCCATTCTGTCGCGAGCGCGACATTGTCGCGAGCGCGACAGAATGAGGCAAGTGTATTTTAGACTTCATCGCGACGGCGCGATGGTGCATATCATCGCGACGGCGCGATGGTGCATATCATCGCGACAGAAAAATTGGTTTTACAAAATTTCATTCTGTCGCGATGTCGCGATGAAGAGCGGGAATTAATTGTCGCGGTGACGCGATGTATATCGCGATATTCAAATTTTTCATTTTGCTTCTGTCGCGATCGCTACATTGTCGCGACGTCGCGATAGAACGCGGAATTCGCAATTCTAGGTCAAACTAACCGTTTGGACTTCAATTAATTTCCCACCTTCTCATTTTCTACCCTAATAACTTCTCTTTTTATTATTTTTTCTGCCTTTTCAGTTTTCTTCTCTCTAATTTCGCGCGATTCTCTCAAAATATTTTTCACGATTCTCTCTAACTTCCAACCTCAAATCTCGTTTTCTTCTTCTTCTATATATCTGTTGCTTTTATTTTTCTATTTCTTCTTCTCTTGTTCTTCAATTGGAAACCGATTTAGACATGGTGAGAACAAAGCATGTAGGCGACAAAAGCCAAGGGAAACGTCCAATGGGGGAATCCAGCGCTCAAAGAGATGAACCACCTCTTGATTCATTGATTCTTCAAAACAGGTATGAATGCCCTTTTAAAATTTTCTCTGATGAAGAAGGTGAAAAGTTTATCTATTTTGCCAAAAAATCGTACGTAGGGATGTGGGCACTTGATTTTCCTATATTGAATACAATGGGTTTAAATGACCAAATTAATAATTTTCTTAGATGTATGAAATGGGGGAAATTCATCACTTACTCTTTACCTGTACGTAAAGATTGGGCTTTGGAATTTTTTGTTACATTAGAGTATGTGGATAAAGGTAGGGATTCAATGAAATTTAGGCATCAGGGTGTTACTTATACTTTTACATATACTGATTTGCATACCTGGTTTGGTTTTCCTTTGAATGGTAAGCGTTTTGATTCCCATTTATTTC